>CM027087.1:638822-1266322 GCA_015343265.1 Pao palembangensis
CGTTCCCGTCTGGCGCTTTCGCTAAATTGGTTCCTCCCAATGCCAGAACCTGCCCGCTGACTGTTTACATGTCCATGTTTCTCACGGTAACCTTGGCAACAGCAGCTAATCTCATCCGCCTCTGTTTCTCAACTGCCCGTACGAGAGCGTCCAAACCACATTTGTTAGTTTCCTGTTGGGGGAGACTCTTCATTTCCTGTCAGCGTTATCGTTAATTACGTGACACGAACGTGACCGATGCACGAGATTCTCATCTCATCGTGTTTGGAATCAGCTGGTGCCTTAACGTAAACGGTTAAAGGGCTAAAGGTCGCTATCTTAGATGGTCGGTAAAAGGCTTAAAAGTGCTGGTCGAAAAGTTGCTACAGGCTAAATGTGACGCTCCACAAGCGCCGACAGGAAGACACAACAAGAGCCTCCCAGTTCCTCTGAGGGCCTCTAAGCACCCTGCAATCAGCAGCCTCCAGCCTGGAGAACGAGGAGAGACCTGGAGAATCTTTGAACCGGCATCCTGCTTCCCTCAGCCTCCGCCTGCAGAGGACTGTGCAGTCATCGCAGCCTCTTCCTTGCTGTTGTTGCCGTTTCCTGCTTTCTGCTGACCTCTGACCTTTGTGTATTAGCTTCAACGGCGGGTTTGGTTCATCTTGAGTGGACAGTTTCTGGGGACGCCGCTGTCCTCCTTCCTTCCACCAGTGGCAGAGCGTTGTTGGGATTCGAACCCAGACAGGTGGTGGAAGCCTCCAGCCCATCTCCCTCGCTGGATTTAACCTCTTTACCATCTCTTTCATCATCTCTGCCCCCCCAGGTCAGGTGAGCCCTGGTCTGTGACCACAGCTCAACCCACATGCGAAACCCCTCATTAGAGGCTATAAATGTGAAAAATGCGAAGGCGTAGCTGAGCGTCACATGTGCAGGACGGCCGAGCGGACAGGAAAACAGGAAAACCAGGCTGGCTTTGATCCACGGCCATGTATGGTCCGGGTGTTCATGCTTGGGCTGGGATAAGTGCTGTCACATGCTGCTTCGCAGCTTCTGCTGATTGGAGGTGACGTTGGAGTTGGAAGGTGAACAAAAGAACAGAGAAAAGTGTGTTTTAGGCCACGGAGTCTGAATCTGGGCCTGATATCGGGATTAAAAAAAAGATTGATCAGGCTTGGAGCTGGGCTTGTGATGATGGTGTGTGTGTGTGTGTGTGTGTGTAGGGCGAAGGTGAGACATTTCTCTAACAGACGTGAGAAAAACAATGGTGTGTGTGAGTGTGTGTAGGGTCTAATCGATGGACCGGCTGGATGTGATTTAATGAGGCCGGTCGGGGCGACTGTGGGAAAACTGGTTTCCGCACTCAAACACGCGGACAAAAGGCTGGAGTGTGTCTGCGTTTACAGCTCGTAAGGATGCACAGGCGGGTGAACTCTCGCCAGGTCTCCCTCTTTCTCTCCCTTCAGTCCTCGGGGTTGCTACGGCGACGGGGAAGCTTGCTCGTAATTTCAAGACGGCCTGTCTGGACGTGACGCGTCCTTTTCAGCCCAGTCATTGTTTCCATGCTGATTTACGCGTTTGTTGCTTCGCCGCCTCCTCCTGCGCAGCTCCAGCAGGGCCGGCAAACTTTTAAAGTGTCACCAGCAGAAGGCAAAGGCGCATCCATCAGCCCTCGACCGGATCGCTCCTGTTCAGAGGATGGCGCTCCTGTTTTTCATGAATGAAATGGCCCTGTTGCCTGCTGGGTTGCAGGACTTTTCTTTTCCATCTTCAGTCCGATGGAGAATCAGCAGGCACCTGCCTGCGTGTTTGTGTCGAAAACAACCAAAAAAAAACAGAGGCAGCGCACCGGAGGCTGTCTTTTCCAACAAAATGTCACCCAGAATTTATTGAAGGAAAATACATCAGCCAAATGGAATCAGGAGAATAAAAAAGACACGAGGAAGAAACATAGCGGCGAATCAAAACCCAAAAAGGTGACTGGACTGGAGCAGAAGTGGCGGTCGTCCGCCTTCGGTCTCCAGACGTGTCCCCAGAGACTAAGACACCTCTCCGGGCTTGGTGTGACGCTAACGGTTAGCTTATGTGCTTTCTAGAAATGCTCAGTCATCCAGAACCTCACATCCTCCCAGGACACGAGGCCCCAGATAACGTGAGCAGGTCCAGCTGACCTGCTGGGACAGCAGAGACAGCGCAGACTGGACCAGACCCAGTGCTCATGACGCACACCTTTAGCAGGAGTTCACACACTAGCACATGCTTACGCGGTGGTGATGACTACCGCTGATATAAGATAAGTGCATGGGGAGTCATAAGCTAATCATAGGAGTAAGCTAGAATTTATCATTACACACACACAGGGCCTAAACTATTAGCTGATCAAGGCTCCAGCTTTGAAAACTCGGGGTTTTAACGGTAACATTACATTTTCCCTCTTCAGGGCCTATCTCTCTTCTGCTCCAGTGGGCGTTCCAACAGCGCAGAGGAGTCCAATCACAGCTTAGCACTTAGCGCCATCCCTCTGTGGTCAGCCTGTTGAGGGCTGTTTTGTGTGCAGGTTTTTGTTTTTTTCTTTTTTTTCCCCCTGCTGCCCTTCATGGAGCCACTTCAGCCTTGAACAGATGGACAGACTGAAGCTGGGGGAAAGTAAGGAAGCAGGAATCGGAGAGCGTCATGTGGAAGAAGCCAAGCAGAGACGGTGCTTGATGAGCTGAAGCACTGAAACCTTGGTTCAGCCTCCACTCAGCCGCAGAGAGCTGACCACCGCCAGCGCTCCAAAGCCCGCCGAGGACCCGGAGAAGCACAAACAAAGGAAGCGTCAGACTCCGACGGATGAGAGTTAAAGCAGGGAGGCTGAAGGAGATGAGCAGAGGGTCCAGATAGAGGCAGAAAAGAGTAAGACAAGTGTATCCAGAGAGCGAAGGAGAGCCAGAGGAACCTGCAGAGAAGCTGCTGCAACAGTAGGTGAGCCAGGGTAGACAGAAGGACAGAAGCAGACCAGCATGGCCAACTCGGGTCTCCAGCTCTTGGGTTACTTCCTGGCACTTGGCGGCTGGATCGGTATCATCTCCACCACCGCCTTGCCCCAGTGGAAGCAGTCGTCGTACGCAGGAGACGCCATCATCACCGCCGTGGGTCTGTACGAGGGGCTGTGGATGAGCTGCGCCTCTCAGAGTACCGGACAGGTGCAGTGCAAGATCTTTGACTCCATGCTCTCGCTGGACAGTGAGTACAGCCGCCCCCCGGCAGACGCTTCGCTAACCGTTCGCCGTCTTGCTTCCTCTGTGCATATCAAAAACCTAACATTTGAATTTTTAAAGGACAGAACATGTTTGAAAGCTCATTTGACGATATTTACAACTGTAAATAGTTTTAAAAATGCAGAATCTAAAGTGAAATATGTACATTATGTGTCAAAGAGCTCTGTCTTTCTGCCGGTCTTGATTTCTTTCTTGGGTTTTCGTTCCCCGACCTCAGGAGAGCCACTCAGAGACATGCAGATATTCCCTTGCAACCAAACATTTGGGCCTGTGAGCAACAATAAGCGGAGGAAAACCAGCCTCCGAGGGCTTCAGAGGCCACCTTTGACTTCAAGCGCTGGTGGACTGAGTGATCGCGTTGAAGTAAATGAAGCTACAAAACAAAACACACCGTTTGGTACAGGAATGTGTGGCGCGGGAGGGGGTGGCGGATGTGGAATCCGCACATAAATTAGCTCAGAAATCAAGCTGTCATCTCCAATCTGTAGGAAGGATCTGGGGGCTGATAATTAATGGCAGAGAGATTATGAGAATCACTCGTCTGCTTAAGTCGTCTCATCAGAGGCCCCAGCCAAAGTTTACCGACGGGGGTGGGGGTGGAGGAGGGGGGGACTGTGGTCGTGTGCTGCCGGAGCGAAGCCGCCTCCAAGCAGCACACGATGGCCACTGCCAACGTTCTGGTGTGCTGCTGAGAAGATCAGAACATCCGTTTATCCTCCATCTCGTTCGCTGGGCGGCCGTAATGAGAGCGGCGTATTGTCCCGGCTAATGAATAGCGGCTGTGAGGAGAAGAAAAGGCCAGTGTTGAGCCAAACGCTAGCGACATTCCCAGAATGCGCTCTGTCTTCCCCACACGCGCGCATTGTTCCGTTAACGCGCCCAGTCAGGACTGAAGGCAAACATGAGCTGAAGAAGCTTTCGGAGGGGTGACTCCAGCCGGTCAACGTTCCCGATCAATAACAGGTGTAGTCAGGAATCCCCCCCCCCCCCAGGCGGATCCAGTCATGTGTGTGAAGTCAGAAAAGTCACGCCACTGTAGGGGCGTCTCCCAGCAGCAGCAGGGGGTGCTGGCTGGAATTGCTCACCAGACTGTGCAGCTCTCTGATGACGAGGCCGAGCACCTGAGGAAGACGTGGCCAGATCCTGCAACCCCAAAACCAGGCGAAGAGCAGGGTCCCACACACGCGCTGCACAGCTGAGGATCCGTGACAGAAGAGCTCAGCGGGGAGAAGATACTGAAAAACGTCAGCGCAGGAGGAGACCAAGATGGCTCCTGAACCTGGCGCCTGAATCAGGAACGTGTAAGAGCCTCAAAACAGCAAAGATCGAGGATCTCTCTAGTGTTCAGACCGTCTTTGAGTGGGCTGACGTGTCACCAGTGACCTCACAATGGAACCTTACAGCGTCTACACACACACACACACACACACACACACACACACACAGAGTCAGTGAGCACTTGTGGCTGGCACAGCCAACCTTGGTCCTGGAAGGAGACGAGTGAATGGGCGAGCTGGATGGAGCGTATGCCCCTCCCCCGCTCAGCCTGGCTCTCACCCCAGCCGCCCAGACTGACCTTCTGCTTTCTGACTGAATGAACCTGCTCGGAGTCAAGTCTTTGGCCGGCAAACCAAATACTCGCTTCTTCTCCCAAATAAGCCCGGGCTTTGTTGAGCCGCCGTCAGATGGAGCAAACGGACGTCTGGAGCCATAAATCAGACTTCAGAGTCTGCTCCTTCGTCTTTCTTCAGTCCTTTCAGAACATCAGAGACGTCGCCTCGCGGATGGAACGATGGCGTCAGTAACCCCGACCCTACTTTCAGCTAGGGCCCTTTTTTGATGTCACCTTCTGTCGTACCGGCCCCGGAACCAGAACCAGAATCTATCATTTTTTCAAACTGACCCCCCAGATGAGGATCAGAGGTTAGCTAAAATCCTGACTGAGGAAATATTTAGAAGAGCCTGTAAACTGGTCCAACTAGAGATGGATGATGAAGCTCCAGATGATGTTTGGCCCCCCCTTCTTGAGAGGACATGTTAGCATGCTAGCTGAAGGGGGGGTCTGGACCTTTTTCTAACCAATCAAGCTGACGACCCTCTTCATTTGGCTTCTGGAGGAATGATTGTGGGGGCTCTGAGGGCCAGATTAAAGAGCTCACCGGGCCACATGTGGCCCCCAGGCCTCAGTTTGCCCACCTCTGTTATAAAGTGTAAATGTTATATCACAACAGAGTGTTTAATTATCCTGCTGCAGGAGAGGCTCCGTTGGCATTATCACACTCGTGAGCGGCTGTGTTTGTGGTGTCTGATCGCCGTGGCGACAGCCCCGCGAAAACAATCTTGCTTTGTGACAAAGTCACACTAATCCCACTGTTTGAGTCCAGTAACGGAGGCCCTCCTACAGCTGGAGTAAGACAGAGTTGTGCGTTTCATCTCGTCCACCTACAGTCATATTGTGCGTGTGTGTGCACATATTGTGCGTGTGTGTGCAAATACGTGTGAGTCTGAATATGTGTAAATATGTTCCTCCCACTGAGTTATGTATGTGCTGAGGCCTGTGTGGGAAGAACATGAGATTTGATCGTGACCTTAGCGCGTCGCGGCTGCACGCTGATGATAACGTATGCAAATATTGGACAGTGGACACGTCAACTACAGCGGGACAATCAGAGATTCATCCTCAAGCATCAATATTTAAGCAGCTACAGCGTAATTATTGCTCTTGTGAACTACTAAAGCCCTCTGTTGTGGAATCCACAGGACAGGGTGTTTATTTCGTGAAATCTTGGCCTAAACCTTTCATATCCTGCGTCTCTGACCCTTCTGTCCTGTCTGCACCGCCGTGTTCTCCTGCTTTCAGTCCACATCCAGACATGCCGCGCCCTCATGGTGGTGTCGGTGCTGCTCGGATTTATCGGCATCATCGTCAGCGTCGTGGGCATGAAGTGCACGAAGGTGGGCGATAACAACCCGGCCACCAAGGGCCGCATCGCCGTGTCTGGAGGAGCGCTCTTCCTGCTCGCAGGTCTGATTTCCGCCATGTTTGCCTCAAGCGGACAGTCTGCCAGACGGTCGCTTCACTAAAACAGCCCTCGAGCTGGCTGCTTTTTTTTTTCATGGCTAAATTAACCAGGGGTCGAGGGGCTAATCAGCGTTCCTGCCTGTAAACAGGAAGTGGTCATTTTAGAAGCAGCCACTGAGCTGAGATGTACTCCACAAAACGGAGGGTTAAAAGAAAGACTGAGCTTTCTGTTCCACCCACAGGTCTGTGCACGCTGGTGTCCGTGTCCTGGTACGCCACACAGGTGTCCTACCAGTTCTTCAACCCCAACACACCACCCAATGCCAGGTGAGTTTTGCAGGAATGCAAAGCAAATGCTATTTGTTGTTTGCTAAGTGGCACCATTTTCCTTAAAAACGCAACCAGCAATTATATTTTGGTTTTATTTTTTGACGATTAAAAAACTCTCTCCGTGTCCAGGTATGAATTTGGCTCCGCCCTCTTTGTGGGCTGGGCGGCGGCCAGTCTGACGGTTCTGGGGGGCTCCCTGCTGTGCTGCTCCTGCTCTAAAGACATACGAGGGCAGCAATATTACCGCCAATCACAGCCTTCCACATCCAGGGAGTACGTCTAAACCCCGCCCCCTTTGCAGCAGCCACTCAAACAGAGAGCATCGGACACGTTTGGCAGCACCATCGAGTAGTTTCCTTTCCAAATCCAGCCCGCTAGAATGAAGCTGGAGACTGTCTGTGCAGAAATGTAGTCACCTGGCCTGCGTGTGGACTATAGGGACTATTATTGCTGCTACAACAGGCTCAAGCATTAGCGTAGCGAGTTGCAGGCCAATCATCCAGGTAGTTCATCTTGTTTCAACCAAAAACCTGCTGAGGACATGTAATCAGTGATTATCGCGAGGGCCCTAGCTACGGCGCACCTCAGCTGTCCACTCTGAGGAGCTCTCAAGGGAACCAGGTCTGTTAGCTGGACGGTAGCAAAATAACCTGGAGCCAGTTAGTGGCCGAGTCACCGCACATGCCCAGAGAGGATGGACAGGAAACTAGCAGCATGTCCTATGCTTCCTGTTGGGGCTGTATTTACGGTTTGCCTTCATATTGTCTTGTGTGTTTTCACTCCAGTGGTGCAGTTACACGTGACTGCCGCTGGGGGTGGCATAAAAACACCACCGCTGCCTTCACACAACGGTTTCTAACTCATGACTGAAACATCTCAACTCTCCCCACATATGACACAAGCTGAACTGTAGAAGTGGAGGTGAACGGTTAAAAAAACCAACAATCAGATGCGGAGGTCTCATCCTTCCTTACTAATGAGATCTGATTGATGATCTCTGTCGTCTCACGTCTCTCATCACCAGGACAAACGTCCCGAGCAGATCACACATCATCAGACGACACTTGATTAGGTTCTTCTAGACGACCTTCACTTCTGTCAACTTAAAATCTTTGAATAACAAAAGTGAAACTAACGTGAACACGAGTGTGTAGCTCACGTGCTAATCCTGCTAATCCACCTTAATTTCACCTCTGGCTTGATTTTAGACTCTTTTTGGGATCATCTCTCACCCTGGTTCCTCCCTGGCTGTTATGAGGTCTTGATGTGTCTCTTTTCCCTCTTCTTCTCTCCTTTAATTCAGGGCAGACTTGTTGAGTGAAACTAGTTTCCCCGACTGATCCGCCCTGCCTTTTTACCGACGACTGTCCACCTGTTCAGCTGTCTTCTGTCTTTTCCCACTTTCACCTCCCAAACTTTAAATCTGGACTCCATCTATAGCCCCGTCGCTTCTGCACGTTAGCAGCAGAAATGCGACCTGAGACCCTCAAACGTGTTTAGGAGTTGAAAAATATCTGCGGTCGGAAACGCTTCTGTGGTCTGTTGACCCTTCAAATGACCTTTTCCTGTTACATTTAACAATGAGATTAAAGCTTCTCAGATTTCTTGTGTTAATTTATAATGAACCCGTCTGGCTTTGATTCACGCGTCTTTTTAATTTGCTGTGGCTGTGCTGTAACTGAAACATCTCTTTCTTCTCCCCTTTGAATTGCAGACCAAATGTTAAAAGTACCCCACCAGAGAAAAGGGAGCAGTACTTGTAGTTTGGGAGAGTCCGCTGGCGTTCCCTTGGTTTAAACGGCTCTCACCGAGAAATTCAGAACAGACAGTCACCATTAAAGAAAGAATAAGCAGCCTCTCAAGCTTTGATAATTAAGAGCCCTTCTGGAAAGACGAGAAGGTGTCTGGGGAAGATTTTATGAAACATTTGGCAGAGACCGTGTCCTTGTCTCGTCTGTTTTGTCACCGTTGGGAAAGACAGTCTTTCAGGGTATGTTTTCTATAACATGTTAAAGTGCCTGTGTGTAAATACCTCCTCTATTTTTGTTTTTACTACACATATTAAACTTACCACCGTGTCGATGTAACACCTTTCTGTATGATTCTGAGTGGATACATCTGAGGGAAGTGTGTCTGTAGCTCTGCATGTCTGTTTGTCGTTGGATTTCTGGATGTTTGAAGATGAATGTCAAGCTTCTGTGTGCAGTTCCACTTCTGAAACAATAAAAAAAGACAAATGTGTCAGACAGAGCTTCATCACCTTATACGCCTTCTCGTGTAAATCAGAGCTAGGACACGTGTTGTTGTTGTGATTCGGTGTGACAGAGAGTCCTTGCAGCCTGTTCTGTGTTTTGTCTCCTGTATTAGCTGAGTGTTACTGCCTGCATTTATTCACCGTGACCTTCCTCACTCTAATATTTACCTCCTCCATGTTGTGTATCATCTCATTCACAGTGTAGCCTTGCCTGTTTCTTTCAGAATAAAGCAAACAGAGACATTAATGTGGATCCAGCTGTAAGTCTTTTATAAGTTGTTTGTTCACTTTTTTTTTTGCCCCCACCTGTCTCTCCCTCCCGGCTCAAATAGTTCTGCTGCACCCTGTTGTTCCATAATTGCAGACGTGGAATTCCACTTCTGCTCCAGTGGGCCCAGACATCCTCCAGGTGGGCTCTCAGAGTTCACTGCCTCCACTCACGAGGCTTCTAATGTCCAGCTGTCAAACTGTTAGTGAGGTTTTCACTCAGTTCCACGGTGGGTGACGTGGGTAAAAAGCGAGTAAAGCTAGCTACATGACCGCTAGCCTGAGGCTGGACGCCACCCTGCACCAGTGTAACCAGCAGACCGCCAGTCAACAGTCAACAACAGCAACACGTGTGTGTTTTTAATGCATCTTCTCTGCTGGAAGCAGGTCAAAAGCAACCTTTTAAAACCAACATGGTGGATTCTGATGGCGTCTGTGTGGTTGTGAAGAAACTGGCTAGAACAAGACAAACCGGAGACCCTGGTGGTGGGAAGCCAGTGTGAAATCTCACACACACTTGACATTTATGGATCTCCACTAACGCGCCCCACTGGCTGCTCCAGTTTCCCACGCTGGCTGGCAACAGCGGTTCACAACCGTTTCCATTTACGGAAGGTCATATTTAAACACGTGTAAATCAGACTTTTGCTCTTTTCCTGTTGTTAGATACGAGCACAAACATGGATTCACTCTGGAAAAAAAAAGAAAAAAACAAAAACCAGACCAGCCTCTGGCCAGAAAATACAAGACAAACACATAAACTCAGCAAATTCTCATGTTGCTACATATAAAACTTTGTTTTGAAGCATCCATAAAAGTCCTGAAGTTGTTTTAAATGGATACATGCGTTTTGATAATACTCCTACTGCTTGTACTGCAAATACAGCAGTCAGGAAGCATCTGTGAGGATAAACTGTACAGGAGTGCAGCCTAGTGGTTACCCTGCTTAACTGGTGCCCGGTGCGTGTGCGCGTGATTAACAGCAGCAGATTTAACAGCGGCCTCGGAGCGTCTGAGCCTCTTCATCGAGAGAATTAACTCCATTATTATTATTATTATTATTATTATTATTATTATTATTATTATTATTATTATTACTATTATTATTATTATTATTACTATTATTATTATTATTATTATTACTATTATTATTATTATTACTATTATTATTATTATTATTATTATCATCTAGTAAAGCATCAGAAAAGGAAAAGAAAAAAAAATCTCATTTCATAAGCTTTAATTATAACACGCACACATCTTTTTTTAAACCCACGCACCACACACACACACGCACACACACACACACACGCACACACACACACACACGCACACACACCCGCACACGCACACACACACGTGCCCGAGGTATTTGTGTTGACTTAAATGTGTCAGAGGAAAATGCAGAGGCGCTGCTGGCGGAGGCCGGTAGGGGGCAGTGTTAGCTAGAGTTCTTCGCTCTGGGAAATTTTCACTTTTTCAGCAAGAAAAAAAGCTCTTATCAATAATTACCTCTCTGACTACTGAATGCAGCAACCTCTCCGCAAATTAATGCAGTGCATTAATATGTTTCACAATAATTAAAAGTAAAAAAAAATCATTAAGACTTTATAAAGATTAGCTCAGGTCTTTTTAATAAATACGCTCTAATAAAAGGAGGGATTTTGATTTCTGCTGGACTGTCCTTAGTAATGGAGTTGAGCCGTGTGTGTGTAGGTGTGTGTGTGTGTGAGAGTGTGTGTTTGTGTGTCCTCCGTCATCCTCAGATCAGGATGTTTGGATCCTCCTGAGATGAAGGGAGTCTGAGGCCCAAGCTCACGCGTCCGTCACACCCTTTGATATGAACAAGGTCAGGAGAATCGCTTCCTTTTGATCAAGAGCTTCCACCGGTCTGGAGCTTCAGCTGGATTCAGAGTTTCTATTTTCTTTCTTAATGTCGTCTTCAACGTCAGGGTTTTCTTCATCGGCTCCTGGTAGAAGCGCTCTGTTGATCCTCGCTGTAAATCTGTTTTCTTTTTGCTTCCTCATCCATTCGTTAATATGATGATTTGACAGATTTGTTGAAGACAAAAAACAATGGTGGGCTTTAAGATCAAAGAGTTTGGGAGTGAGGGAGAAGCCAACCCAGAGCTGCCTGCTGCGAGGCGCAGACGCCATGTTCACGCTAGCAAACACGCTGTTGCGTTTAAGAACGTCGTTGTAGTGCGTCAGGCTCCCACCTTGTCACCCCGACATGCTAGCAGATGCTGCTGCAGGCTGGTGACGCTGGATGCATCCTTAAAGAGAAGCATCTTCTTCTGACTGTTGTTATTAGCAGTAACAGCAGCAGTAATAACACTAGTAGTAGCAGTAGTCTTCATCAGGCCTTCAAAGGTGGTATTTTTGAAACAGAACTGCGTTCCGGCCGCCTTCAGCGACGTCCCAAACAAAGCCCGGGATCTCTGCATCTGCTCTGTTGCCACGGCGATGTTTGCAGTTCCCTCCCGAAACTCCTGCCCGTCCTTCTTTTATCGCGCTCACCCGGGGACATTCCCCACATCCTTCTGCTGGTCGAAGGGCTACAGGCTGATCGCTGCATCATGCTCGACTAGAATCAGGACAACGTGAAAAGGCTCCGGGATCGGGGGGTAATTATCCCAACTGGCCCCCAGCTGTGGGCCCCAGACTGATGTTACACAAACGGAATCCATCCAGGGTTTGTCCTCGTTCTCCGGCTGCCTGCTTCTAGCACCGAAGTCTGCCGAGTTTGGGACTGCTTTAGTCACACACACACACACACACACACACACACACACACACACACACACACACACACACACACGCACGTGATTACCTCCAGCTGCAGCCATCAAAACATGCAGCAGTTTAAGCTCAAAGATACAGATCCAGTTCAGAGTGTGTCGCATGAATGTGTGCAGCTGGAAGCATCATCACACACACACACACACACACACCCACACACACACACACACACACACACACACGAGAGAGAAGAAATCCAGGCTGGAGCTTTGAGGAAAGCTCCACAAGGTTCCTGTGTCCTTTCCAGGGACCGCAGTGGCGAACGCTTCCCTCTTTAGTTCCACATTCTGGCTGACCTGGGAACAGACGCTGATGAAGACACGTCAGGCGTCGTATCCACTGGTAACCACACACGCGCACACACACACACACACGCGCACACACACACACACACACACACACACACACACACACACACACACACACACACACACACACACACCAGTGTGCGCTGGGAATCTATTATATTTGCTGTAATCTCCTCTGGAATTTAGGCCACCCGGAGCATAACGGGCCCCAGGAAGCCGTCGTTCCTGTAGGTGAGCAACTGGAAATTTCCGTGAAGGAATCTGGAAATCTGGAAAAGCGATCCCTGCAGCCCCGAAGGCCGAAACATCAAGAAGCTCCATCCTCCCTAAACCAGCAGCTTCACCTTCTCAGAGTTCACTCGCGCTTTGTGTGAAGCAGGAGGCCACCTGACCTCCAGATAACCCCGCTAGGAGACGGGAAGATGGCGTCTGATCTCCGCAGCCCGACCCAAACCCCCACCCTCTCTCTCGCTCTCTCTCTCCACTGCTGTGTGTGTACCTGTGCACTGACACTGACAGACTCCACTTTGATCAGGTCTGAGCCCTGGGGGCAACACTCACACCCCCTCACACACGCACGCACGCGCACACGCACGCACAGCTTTGATGTGTTCTGCGTTGGTGTTCATACAACAGCCATGCAAACACACCAGCATGTAGACGGCGTGCTCGCTGGCGGCTGGATGAGGCCCGTCGGGCCCTTCGCACCCACCCAGCGGCGGAGGGACGAGCGACCCTCCGACGGGCGGTTGGCGGTTTTCACCCGAGTGTGTTGAGGCTCTGCTGGGATGCCCTGGCCGCGACCCCTCTCCCCTGGGTGGAGCGGAGGGTGTGATCCCTGATGGAAAGACGCACATTTCACCTCTTTTATTAGGGGATTAATCCCTCTATTGAGGGAAGCAGCTGAATTTGCCCCCCCTCCCCCCCACTGGGAGACAGACAGGATGAAGTTCCCAGATGTCATCACTCTGAGGATTATTTCCCTCCTTTCTTGGGAATCTGCTCCTCATCCCTTCATCCTTGTGCCGCTCCTCCGCTGCACCAGCTTGGAAGCATCACTTCTTCTCCTCCCAGAACCGCTTCCATCCGAGGGAACAGTCACTGAGCGGCGGCATGAAAACG
The DNA here is from genome assembly GCA_015343265.1 of Pao palembangensis. Classification (NCBI taxonomy): domain Eukaryota; kingdom Metazoa; phylum Chordata; class Actinopteri; order Tetraodontiformes; family Tetraodontidae; genus Pao; species Pao palembangensis. The sequence goes on from CM027087.1 coordinate 652,167, forward strand.
GGAGATCTCCTTCATCACCGCCGGCTGAGTCGCCAACCGGGGGACGTCACGTTGCTTTTAGAGGTCAGAGGTCAACTGACTGAAGTGGAAATCAATGAGGGATTCTCAGGTGGCCTTTAGAGGAGAGTAAAGGTAGGTAACATTTCAAACAAACAAATAGCAGCGTTTTCAAGGTGCCCTCCCAACTTCACAGCTGTGCATTGATCCGGCTGCTTGAACCCGGAGGAGGAGGCGCAAACTCGGCTAACTGCTGCTTTTCCGCCTTGCTGCCGACGCGCTGACGCTGTGACTGACAGGAAGTCAAGGAGGAGCGGCTCCACGCGCCCCCTACAGACACGTGCACGGAGGCTTTTAAGTGATTCCAGCAAACACTCTGAAGTCAGCTCCATCCCGGGTCGGGACCGCCCAGAGGAGAGCTCGCCGCCATCCCCACACAGCCCTTTCCCCTCTGGCTCCGGAGCTCCAGCTGGGCTCCCGGAGGAGGAAACGGCGGCTCCCCGGACCCAGAAGCCCAGGAAGACCAGAGCAGACCGAAATTCACTTTCACCCAGGCTGCAGCAAGCGATTATATTAGTAATCGAGTATTCTAAAGGTTACTCTGGCCATGAATGGAGTAATCGGATAAGAAATATACGGCCCACGCTGCGACTTTTGTTTTTTTTACTTCACTCTAACTTTATTGAAAAGCCTGCGTAACGTTCTTAATGCTCAACATAATATCAACTTAGATGCGACGTTAATTAAACCGACTGCTTTTACAATTGAGCTGACTGAAGTTCAGGCTTTAACAAACTCGCTACAGCTCTTTGTTTCCCGTTCATCATTTTTATATCAGGCGTACATTCGCTGCCGTTCAGCTTCACTTTTCAAACATACGCAGTTTTCCTTTCGTCTTTCACGCTGGTGTGTTTGGAGGACGAGCCGTTAGCGGGCGCCAATCGATTGTGGAATTGTCAGTGAAAGAGATGTTTTGTCCTTCTATGATGCAGATTTGTGTCAGCTCACGAGGTTGGGTAAAACCGCGCCGTGATGCGCTGGGATGGATTTATCCTTGGCTGATGAAGCAGTGATGCGTTTGGCGTGGCGCTGCTCCTGCACGCCACTTTCCCTCAGCTTGCTTGAATAAGAGCATGTGCGACGTGTGCTTTTATCTCCCTGGGATACATGCAAAGATCAGTTTAATACCAGGCTCCGACCTGGGAGACCTCTCTGTGGAGGCCATGTCCTCTCCCGCTTGGGCCTCAGACGGCAAAACATCAGGCGGAGCAAAGAGGCAGCCTCTAATATCCGAAACGGATGCCGCGCTCTTGAGTCCCTCCAAATTGTTTTTGATTTTTGCGGCTGCAAAGACGGCTTTTGGCTGGATTGGTATGATTATGGCTATTGGTGGCTCTAAACACGGGCTCCAGCCAAGGTGAAGGACAAGCCCTGTGCTCGTCCTCTATCCGCACCAACGACAAGGCCTGCAGCACGGAAGCGCAGCGGCATGCCGTCGCCTCGCAGTGAGGCCAGACTGTTGTTGACTCCCCCCGTTTGTCTGGTGGTTCAGTTCACTTTGATTTCTATAGCTTATATGTGCTTTACAGAGGCAGAAACCCAGAGCCGGAACCCCCAGGTAAGCGCAGTGGCAGGAAAAACTCCCTTTTAACAGGGAGAAACCTTGAGCAGGACCAGGCTGACAAGGGAGAGAGACTTAAAAGAGAGAGAAAACAAATGTGCAGACATAGCAAACATAATTGAGGCACGTTGTTAGAAAAATGGTGTTTTAAAAGACGTTTAATGATCATTTTAAGTGGAAAAAACAGAAATGTGCAGAGTTGCGACAGCAGCTGGATAACCTGTTTTCCTCCGCGCAATCAGAAGCCTCGAGCAGCCTCAAGTCGACGTCCTCGGAACATTTGAAAAACACCAGCGCAGGTGAGGAAGCACACCTGATAGATGATCCAGGCTGTCAAATCTGCAGCGACAGCTTCAGATCATCCAGGCGATCCCCAAACGGCCCTTTCATCTTCCTGATAAAAGCCGTTTGGGTTCCCGCAGTTAAGAAACGTTATTAACCGCTCAAACAGGAGCTGCACGGCCGCCAAGGTCACTGCTATTGTCCCTCTCCAGCCTGTTCCCGTGGTCACGGTGGAGAGACCCCCTGCAGTGCCCGTCTCATCCACATGCAACGGCGGCTCCGAAGGCTCCCTCGCAACAATATGATGGCGCAGAAAGGTTCCGCTTCCGTACGGAAGTTAGCAGGATGAACTTTCTACCTCTGCTGCCTCCCTGAGCCGCTGAGCGGAGGAGACTTTGAATCAGTCTAATTATCATCGGCTGTGTCGCGGAAACACGAGGCGGAAGGTGTCGCCTTCCCCGGAGGCCTCTTCAGAATGAAGACCATATGTGTGCGTGTCGCGGTGCGTCTTTGGTGCCGCGCACAGCTGTGGTGGACAGCTGCTGAGGGGCAGCGTTCAGGGCGCCTCCCCTCTGAGAAAGCGCGGCTTTTCTTTGCAGATGCAGAGCCTCCTGGACGCGCTAACGCTGACACGCTAGCGCTCACACTCGGCTCCGGACTTGAAGGGTGCATGCAGAGTGACTGTGGGCGGCCTCACCGCAGCTGCGCTTGGACAGTTTTCAACTCTTTCTCTGCTTTTCTCCTGATTGTTGTTGGCAGCCGATGCGAAGGCCATTTCATCTGCCGCTTAGGCGCGCGCCGCAGCTCTGCAGAGATAAGCGCTCGTCGGATCCACGCGCCGGCGTTCTGATGGGATTCCAAACGTTCTGCGCTGGTTTCCTCTCAAACCGGCCTCTTCCGTCTCAGTTTCACGCTTCTCGTCGGATTCACGTGATCCTCGGCCAGAATGTCTCGAAAGCTGCCCCCGATTTGACGAGGTGTCGTCGACCTTTGACCCCCGCCTGCCTGCGGCCTACAGCCGGACCCGTTCCATACCAGGTATTATTTCTGGCGTTGTTGTGCTCCATTAGGCTGTCCGCTGGTGAAAGGTGGGAGGAGCTTTGGGAAAACTCAGACGGGAGCGCCACAAGCTGCACGCAAACTTTTTTTTCTCTGTCTCAAGCTGTCTGTTGTTTGAGTGGCAACATACTCAATTTGGTCCACTTTACCTGTGTTTGGCAAAGACACACACACAGACGCCGCTTCCGTCAGCGCGTCAACAGCGGCACACACACACACACATACAGATGAGGCTGCGTCTCCTTCCTCTGCCTGCTCTCTAAGCCCTTGGCGCTGCTTGTTTACCCTTCACTGTGACAGCTGCGCATGTGTGCGTGTTTGTGTGTGTCTGTGTGTCGATCTGAGGAAGGAGGTATTGCGTGTCAAGTGCTCTCCAGGGCTAAACTATCATTTCTGAGTGTTATCACACCATCCTACTTCCCAGGGGCTGGCTGTCTCTCTCGCTCCCTCTCTCTCTGCACACACACACACACACACGCACACACACACACACAGAGGAGGAGGTCCAGACAGTGTTAGCTCAGTGAGGCGTGCAGTCACAGAGGGGAGAGGAGACTGGAGTAACTTGACCAGTTTGTGTGCACAAACACTTTCCAGAGTGGAAATTCAGTCATGCAGCGGTCCCGTTCGGACACACGCGATCTGCAGACGTAGCTGGATGACTGAAGAAAACCACAGTCGACACCTTTCTGTGGCATTTCCTGTCTGTGTTGCTCAGAAATACGTGTGGAGGTCAAACGTGGAGCACGTGAGCGCTGCACATCGGCCAAACACTGCTGTGATGATCCAACATCAGCTTGGAAAGCAGGATGGAGGGGAGTTGATTAACACTTCGCTCTCTTCCCTCGGGTGTGCGGTGGCGGCGCGGCCTTGCTCGCCTTGGATGTGTCGCCAGATGAAAAGCAGGAAATCCATCGGTGGTTAATCTGCTCTTATAGCAGTCTGAGAGGTGGAAGCTTTGGCTTTGCTTGATGACTTTGCCCTTCGCGTGTCTGCATTCTTCCCTTCCGCTGACAATGGCTTGAGTGACACGCATGAGCGAAGTGATGAAAACCCACGCTCACGCTCGCGTCTACGACGAGAGCGTCTCTGTTCAGAACCACACCGGAGCTCCTGACAGTTAAAAACATTCTGCTCATCCTTGGCCAACCATTAAGAAGCAGAGAAGGAGTGTGTGCATGTGTGTGTGTGTGTGTGTGTTTGAAATGTCCTTGAATGTTGTCCCTGACCGCCAATTAGCATTACCTTATGAGTCCCGTGCAGTGTGGGCCTAATTAGCATCAAACCAGTTCCTGTTAGCACCTGTCATGAACCAGTGGGAACCTCTGCTCTGCCGCTGAAGACACGCAGACCCTGGGTCAGCCTGCAAACTGGCTGTCACCCAGCATTAATGATCCTCCTGCAGGGAGCAGAACTGCTGGTGGGCAGGGTCTTGTTTCCTACCACATTTGCGGGACCATTAGCGCGGAACCCAGCTTCTCCAGCCGCTGATCCAACACTGAAACGAGATGAAATGATAAACATTTGTGCCAAAGGCCAAAGGTGGGAGCCGAGGAGGCGACTTAGTGACTTGCAGCAACTTGTAGTCACCATGTTATTTTATTTTTAAAGACAGATCCGTGTTAATACAGATGCTAATGCCACTAAAAGCCCGTGACCTTCCCAAATGAAGGTGACAGCTGACATGCTTATCTCCACCCTGCAGTTCTCTCCGCGCTCCCCTCTGGCTGCTGTCCACCCATTAGAGCTCGGAACCAACCCGGCCCTGAACTCTATATGACTGACTAATCTGTAGCTTCGTCCTGTTTTTTCCTTGTTGTCATTCTACTAAGATGCAGTTTATTCTGTTTCCATTTTGGATCATCCTTACTGCTTGTTGTCATTCTGTAATGGTTGTGTGACTTATTTATGAATATAAAGTATAAATTCACACAAACTAGGCTCACGTGCTCTCCGCAAAGAGGTTGACGGACGTTGGGGGTAATACCTCTCCAGGCCAGAAGGGGCGACGTGGTACACATAAGATAAATAATAAGAATAAACAAAAAGTGTCTGCTGAACAGCCAGAGATAAAAACACTGACTGGTTCTGTTAGACCTGCATGAGATGATCACTTCTTTCGCTCATGTTCTTCTCTTCTCTCAGTAGAGACAAATAATATATAAATACACGTGTGATGCAGTGAAGAAGATATTTCATTCATGAACCTGCCCCTGAGAGAGAAAGAGAGAGAGAGAGACAGAGATCACCTAAAACATGAACTGTACAAATGAATTTAAAGGCCTGACAAAAGCAGTTTGGGTTTGATGATAATTTAAGCTCAAAGCCAGTCATTAACCCCGTGTCACCCCTGAGGGAGGCCACTGTACATGATGTGTCAGGGGCACGCACGCACGCACGCACGCACACACACGCGCGCGCGCGCACGTCGGCTACACAACCATCCCCATCAGGGCAGAACCGGCCTGCTAAGTAAAACTGTGAGTCAATCGAAGAAACACACCCCGTGTAATATAATACAGCCTGTAATAAAGCTGTAATAATGCTAACGTGTTGCACCAGTTTTGACTGTAGGACTTGTGGAAGCAGAGCAGACGTTAGCTGCTGTGTTAGCGCTGCGCTAACCAACAGGTTGAGGTGGCGTGCTAGCATCCGTGTTTGTTGTTGGTGGAGGCCAAGAATCCTGCTGATGTTGAGCCTTTTCCTGTTTCCGGAGCGATTAGTCTCTTCGTTTGCACCTGGGGGGTCGTTTTCTGCTGCAGCTTCAGGCCCTTAAAAGCGGAAAAGAGAAGACAACACCTCGAGCGTAGCGCTTGTGTGGTTGTGGTTTTGTCTTTTTATTGTTGATGATTTGAATTCCAAAAGAACAGGATAAGAAAGGAAAAGGGTCGGCCTGCTCTGTGCTGGGAAACACGGGATTGAACGTGTTTCCTCAGCGGAAAAAGACGGTTAAAACACGCAAACCAACGTGATCAGACATTCCAACACGACTCCACACAATAACGTGAACAAACGACTCTTCTTCTACAAAAAAACTGAACAACTTGGAAGTGTAAATAATCAGAGAAGTTTGTTTGGGTGGATAAGTATTTGCACAGATGCCCATTTAAGAAACAATCACTTTCTTCTGGGTGAAGGTGCTAAAAAACCCCGTTGTTGTGTTTTTAACCAGGATCGGACTCGTAAAACACGAAGAACGCAGCATCCGGTTCAGTCCTGACCCAGAAATCCCCACCGAGCCGTCTTCTTATTCATTAGTCCCGCACGTTCTTGCTGAGAAGGTTCTTATTTTCCACATTTGCATTCGTTTCTGCCTCTCGGAGCGCTCACGCCGTCCTCCTCTCACTCTTCCTGCTTCCCCCCGCTGGATCGAGTTGGTTTAGTCAAGGCGACATGCCTTCAGCGCTGCTTTCAAAATCAGGCTTCCCATTAAGCCTTGGAAAGTTGAATCAGGGGGCAGAAGAAGGGTGTGTGTGTGTGTGTGTGTGTGTGTGTGTGTGTGTGTGCCTCTCAGCTGCTGTTTAACATATTGCTGGTGGTCCTAAGGTCCTCATGACTATAGGAAGTTAAGGGCGCTAACAGGAGGCCGTCCATGTTTGCAGAGAGCGTCAGGAACAGAGACGCTCTCTTCTTCTTCTTCTTCTCTCTCTCCGCTGCTCTCGTCTGCAGCCTGAACCTCTGGATCAGCGTCATTTACAGGAAGAAAGTCGGCTCCTCACACGGCTGCTGATGCCGTGATGTAACATCTCAACCCGGAGCGGCGGCTGTTACGGCCGCTAACGAAGCCGGCTGTTTCAACGTTATTCTTCTCCGCTCTGTGACCTTTAACCCACATTAAAGAGAAGAATTTGTCTCCCTTATTTTTTTAAAACAAAAAAAAAACAAAAAAATCTTTCACCTTGGCGAGAAGTAGAGTGACATCATTTCAGCTCGGTTAGCCGCGAGGCTACGGGTCTGAAGCTAACAGGATTGTCTGGACAGACTCGGCACAAACTAAACTCAGATTATTTCGGCTGAACCTGACGCAGCGGCTGAAAAAGAGCCTCGATCTTTTCGTCTATAAACTGCCCTTCTCCGCTTCTCCCCCACTCTTCTAAATGAACTGCGCAGAACTAGCGCAGACCTCCTCGGATCCGCCGCCACAGATTCTGTTGTTCTTCGTTTGAATTTAGCCGATTACACCGAGTTGTGTCATCTGACATTTCCAGGAGAAGAGAGACAGAAGGAAGGCTACAAACGCCGCCCAGCTCTCCTGGTGGCGAAGCTCGGCGCTTTCATCAATGTCACACAAGGTTGTACAAATATGTGCCGCCGCTGCTCCGCCAATGAAAAGCAGCTGGGAAAAACGTAAAGTCACCCCCAGCGTCCTTCCTGCCGATGCTTCCCCATTTTCTCTTCTCCACTTTTATCTGTTCTCTCAGCCCCCCACCCCTCAACACCGCCCCCCCCCCGGCTGTGTCACGGGGCACTTTCATTATTATCAATCATTATCACCGTCTTAATTCCACAGTCTTATCGGCCTAAATTAAAATGTGTCGTCGCGTGTGTTTGCGCCGACGTCCTCGGGCTGAGCTTGGGTGGTGCTCGTTTGTGTCTCGCTCCACGTGGCGCTGAAATAAACCGCTTTTCTGGGGGACTGGCGCTAGCTTAGCTTGCGTCAGCGCCGTGAAAGCTAATAGGGGTATCAGCAGCTGCCTGCATCTGAGAACATCAAATCCAAAATTCCCCCAGAACACAGAATCCGGGTGCACGCAGCGGGCACATGCACGCATGCAAAACACACACCCCAGACATGCACACACACACACACAAGTACACACTAAATGGGTGCATGCAGCGGTCACGAGCGAAAGCGCCTTGTTTTCACACTCAATTTCCATATATGTTAATGACGTGTTGGTGGGCAGAAACAGTCAGTGTTGTGAAAAAGTGATACATTCTGGACACGCGCGCACGCGCACGCGCACGCACACTGCAGCCGAAGGTTTGTTAAGAATAAAATAGACTGTTTCAGATTGTGGACGCTTTCCCGCCGTCGTCAGGTGTTTGAAGAACTGACGTTTCCGCTCACACCTGATGAACTCTCTCTGTTTGACTGGAAGCTGCAGCAGAACCGGGCCCTCAGGCCGGGTCGCGGGATCTCGGTTCCTCCGGACGACAGAGCGGCGAACAGCGACACCTTCGGCCGCGACCGGAACTGCTGTTGCCCGTGACAAACGAACGTCTGAATAATTCGATAATTCGTCTACGTAACGACATCAAACGGATCTGATAAACACAAACGTCGTTAACAGCTCGAGGTTAATGTCTGACTCACGCGCGTTCTGATTAGGCCGCGATTTTTAATTAAAATATGAGTTTTACGCATCGTCCTTCACCAACGAGCAAGCCCACGTAGAGGAGCTCTGATTATTAGTTACCTTTTCTTTGCTTCAGATATCTAACGGAGGTTTTTCTCCTCCAAAGATCATCATTAAAAAAAAAAAAAAACACCGGAGAATTTATAAATGATAAAGTTGCTTCTGGCACGTTAAATGTTTTATTTCTCTTTAGTTTTGAAGGAACCAGTCAAACCTTCAGGAATACTTCCGGAAACCTTCTGACATATAATAATAACTGACGTCTTCATCTGAAATCGCCTCATCTATATATCACTTTTATTCCTAAATATTTCGACACTGAAACACTCCGGAGACTTTTGGGGCTCGTTTGATGCAGAACTCCGCGTTTGCGCACTGCGACGTGACGCCGGCGCAGCCCGAGCGGCTCAGCGGGGGCTCCGCTCGCTAAAACCTGATTTAGAAACGGGGCTGGCTTCTCTGGGACGGCCAAGAGTTGATTCTCTGCGTTCGGGATCCGCTTTCTTCTTCTTTATTGATTACATGGAGGGATGTACGTCAAGGTTCAGTCTGAGGGGGTGCTGTGGAATTTCAATATCTGTGACGAGCTGCACCGTGAGGGTTTGCATCATCATCACCATCATCATCATCACCATCATCATCATCATCATCATCATCAGTGTTTTAGTGCAAAGAAAATATCCGTCCAGATTCACCATGGTTACAGTCGATGGTTCAGTGAGACGTGCAGTCTTTACCTTTAATATATCCCTTATTTTATTTAGGTTATCTGTGCGCGCGTGTGTGTGTGTGTGTGTGTGTGTGTGTGTGTGTGTGTGTGTGTGTCTTTGGCAACAAGTACACTCGGGAAAAACAATCCAACACAACCTGTTTTCCCTTTTTTTAAAATTTGACTTAATCTCTTCGAATTATAACACACACACACGCACACACACACACACACACACACACACACACACACACACACACACACACACTTGAAACAACTGAAAAAATTAAACTAAAAAAATTAAATACAATTTTAAAGCTTTTTTTTAAGGAAACGACAACTAAAAAAGTGAAGCTAAATGAAACTAAAAGTATATATTATATACTTATTATTATATTTTTAAAATAATTTCACAGCTTAAAGTAATTAAAAAATGTAATTAACATCTTTAATTAGATGGCACCGTTTATATGCAGCAGTAAAAGCGTCTAGGTTTGTATTTGATGGCTTTAAATGTCTCTTCATTCCCGCGAAGCTGCTGCTGATTCTTTCCTTCATCTCGGGGCGTTTTTGGTCACCTCTGTGTTTCTCTCCTGCCTCCCAGACAGGAAGCTGCTGATCTTCATGAATTATACAACTTTTAATTTGTATTTTTGAGCTTCTGAACATGCCAGAAAACCCAAAATCAACACTCTTCTTTTAGACGAAGGTCTAAAATAAATTTTACTCTGTGAGGAATTTTTTTACAAAATTCTTTGAACTTTAAAGTTTTTTTTTAAGGATCTGAAAGATTTTTTTTATTTTGTTGGGGAAAGAGTAAACAGAGTGAACAGACACGAGCGTCCCCGGAGACGCTTCTGTTTGGCTCACCATTGTTTACTTGTAGAAATATTCTGGTTGAATTACAACATCTCCCTGCTCTCTCTCTCTCTCTCTCTCTCACACACACACACACACACACACACACACACACACACACACAGTTGTTCTCAAAGACTTCATTGACTTGAAGGTTCCTGTTGCTCTGTTGTTCTGATCGACGCCACAGAGCGCCACCACCATCGTTGAAGTCAATCAGGGGACGCCGCCAGGGTCCGTTAACCAGGACTGGGCGTCGTCATGGGGACCGGGGCTGATAATTGGGCGGGGGACTCGGTGGCAACAAAGCAACGCGGGCTGGGTAATGAGATTAATGATGTTGTGTTAGGCCTTGTTGCACTGGCGGGAGGATTATCTGCTCCAGCCCCCTGAGGTGAAGGGACGCACGCTGACGCAGACACGGACCCTCTGTGTGGCTCAGAACCGGGTCACAGCCCCCCCCAGCAACAGATGAAACAGAGGAAGTCGGGGCCAGTCTAACCGCAGGGAGCGCGGACCCGTCGCTAGGGCCTCAAGTCTGATTCCAGCTCGGACCAGTTCCCTAACTGGTGTTTGTCCAAACCACCGCAGAAACATTTGAGGGTGGAGCTCGTGTGTGTGTGTGTGTGTGTGTGTGGGGGGGGGGGGGGAACACCAGGAGACTTTTCAGAGGTTAAAATCTGGAACACAAAGAGCCGCTAACGCAAACCAAACGCTCGCTTCACAGCAAGACAGCCGAGGCCACCAGAACAGGAAGAGGGTTTAAACACACCAGGAAATGGGCGGAGCCGAGCAAACCCAGGTGGAAGGACCCTGGGACTTCAGGAAGCATGAACTCTTGATGGAAGTCTCAAATATGGATCATTAAGCTTTCAAAGAGCCCCTGCAGGCTTGCTAATGATGCTAACCATGCTAACGACAGCTGCAGACTCTTCCTCAGCGCTGCTGCGCTGACTGACAGCTGTCACACGGTCTCTCGCCGTTGACGACCACGACATCCGGAACACGTGGAGCAGCGGGAAGCTGGGATGATTGCAGGCGAGGGTTCCTGTTTGTGCAGCCGTGAAAGCGGAATTCGTGTGGAGTCACGTGACGGATTCAGGAGCGCGTGGAAATAAGAGAGAGTCACTTTTGCAGTCACACACAGACAAACGTTCCTTTATTGTGTACTTATGGACAGTTTGTACATTTATCATTAGCGACAGATGGACAGCTGTAATAAAAACTTGTATTATTTGGGAACCGAATGACCATGAATAAATAATGGCGTGAATAAAGCAGTTTTTTTCCCTCCTTCCAGTGACTGAACTGGCTGTATACATTATAAATCATCTAGCAAAAACTGACTGGAACTTTATAAAATCTGGATTTTTCAGTTCAAGTCCAGCGCTGAAAAGCATCCTAGAAAATAATGAGAGTACGTCTTCTGAAAGCAACCGTGGAATGCCACTATGATACATCGTTTTCTAACAAAAACAGACATCAATCATCTAGAGGGGGTCTCTGGGCAGCTCAGAGGGCTAACGGCGAGGAGAGGGTGGAGGTTCCACAGAAACATTCTACTTGACATGTTCTTTCACCAACACTGAGGCCAACGGTGTCCTCACATCAACTCAGAAGTAACACTTTATTTTACACTCTGTGTAGCTTATACGTACTATGTTCCCAAAATGCACGTGTTCAATGTTTTTGCATTTATTGCACTAAAGCATCGTGCCCACGCCGAGGCCCAAACACCCGATTCTTCGCAGTAACCTTCCCCGGCAAACCGCTACGGAACAAAAACATGTTAAGCGTAACTATCCGTTTATTGACGATGGGTTATTTATCATTGTACTTTTGAGCTTTTACATGTGGAAGGTGTGATTGGCTAGCTAACGAGGAAGAGCGCCCTGCGGTCGGGCTCCGCTGTTGGATGAAGGACGGGTGAGACGTTCCATCATCAGCTGTGTTCCTTTCAGGTCCTGCCGCCGTCAGACGCCCACATTCTGCGTGCAGCTCGGAGCAGAGAGGTAGCAAAGCGGGCGAGTTGAGAAGGTTAACTACGAAACGCAAGTCTCAGATCTGGGTGAGAATGAGCGACGAGGGCGTGAGCTGGCTCATGAAACCTCACAGAACCAGACTTTTGAATCTGGAAGTAACAAAGCAGACACGCAGCCTGATGTGCATCAGTAAATGAGGGTTTTGGTGCTTAAAGTGCCAATAAACTATTTTAATAAAACTGCTTTTATATTTTACAGACCTTTTTGTGAGAGCTTCAGGTGTAAATTATGATTTTTTTTCTTAAACTCTTTTCAGGACAGACGACAGGAAAGCAAGTTGAGTGATGAAGACTCAGCGGTAAATGTCACTGGCGTCCCCCCACGAGGAGGCCACGCCCACACCTGTCCTGATGAAAATACACTCTTCAAAATAAAGGTGCCGTTCACATCTTAATCAGAAAATCACCTTTGTTGCTTGAAATCTTCCCAGAAAGAACCGCAGAGACAGCAGCTCCAGCACACGTTCGTAAGCACGCTGCACTTTGACCGAGAAGCCCGAATAAATGTGTCTGCTTTCAGAGTTTCTCTGGAACCTGTGAAGAACCTGTGAAATGTACCATGTGACCATGCATCATTTTTACAACCAGTGCTCAGAATATTAAAGAAAAGAAACATCTGAATGAGTGAAATAATAAAAATCCTGGGCAAACAGGTCAGGGGTTCTGATGGATGGAACCATTTTGGTCCAAAAAAAACCCTCCTGGGTGCAAATGGTTCTGAGTAGAACCTCAGAACCTCATGAAGAACCCTTTTAGAACCCTTATTTTTACGGGTGTACTCATAATCTTCTCATTCTTACAGGAAACATTTGTTTAATTTTAAATATATATTTTGTCACAATTTAACCAACGATGTTTCATTATATTAAAGGAAGAAAAATCTGTCTCTCTTTAAACGGGAAATCCTTTTTGATTTCTGGGTGAACTGTCCCTTTAACCGTCCCTGAAGCAAAGCTCCATTTATAGCTTCAGAAGTTCATTTCAAATATATCTCTGATAAATTTAAAGGTGCAATTTGTACAATGCAGACAGAAACAGGGGTCAGAGGTCACAGCTGCGTTCTGAATCACTAATTACCTGGGACTGTAATTATCTTTGGTTGTAGCCATGGCGACGCAGAGCTTCAGCGATGTTGGCCTGGATCCTGACGGAAACCGTGCGAGCGGAGTCTGTAGCCTGACCATGGACCGGGGCTCAGAGACCGAGCCTGGGACCCCCAGACGCGGGCCTGTTGGATCCCAGCGAAGCCGCAGACGCTGCAGACTTCAGGGTTAAACACTCATCAAACAACGACATAAAAATCCTCGCTGTTTCTTCCATAAATGTTCATTTGAGAACTTCTATCTTTAAATTAAATGAAGAGTAATCTGCTACAAATTGCACCTTTAAACCTGGTCTTCATAGGATTTAAATACATTTGCCTGAACACATAAATAAAAGGAATGAAACTGAAGGAGACTGCAGGTGGTGGGAGATGGAGGAGATATTTGCAGCCGTGTGTGTGTATTCTGCCATCGCCTGTGTGCCTTTTACTGCTGTTGTTAGCGCGCTGTAATCGTTTAATATCGTATCCTCCGCTCATGATTTCTGTAAACGTGTCGGCTAATTCTCTCAGGTTGTGGCTGAGCGGGGATCAAAGTCTTTCCAACGCAGGGAGATCGTAGAATAAAGTGCACTTGAACGACTCGGACACGTCTCCCAGCTGCAGTAGTTGTGCGCGGCGCAGCGTGGGACTGGGCGGAGGGCCGCAGCGCCCCCCAGGGCTGGTTCTTCACGGGTGGACGGCGGAGGCTTGTGCCTGCTGTCGGTTGTAGCAGCCTCGGGCGAGTAAGTCTCAGCTCGGGCGAGACCCGGGCGTCGCCCTCAGGCTGTTCCTGCAGGACATGCAGCCAGCGAGGCTGAGGCTCGCCGTCCCTCCCCAACGAGCCGTCCTCAGCCTGGCTGTGCCCCCGCTGGAGATGGCAACGCTCCCGCAAATCCACCCACTCACACGTGATTTCTTTGCAGGTAATAAAATGAAGATAATTTGTGGTAATTAAGGCAGTCCTTCCATTTGAAGAAAAAAAAAAAATAACAAGAAGACTTTGATAAAAACATGAAAGGGCAGACTTTGAAGAATGTGGACTTGCTCTGTCGTTAAAACCTTGTAAAGTCTTGTAAAGTTCTCCTGCCCCCGATTCCACACGCTCCCTTGAAGACCTTTGGGAAGCGTCAGAGGACGGAAACCTCAGCGGTTATACGTGCACGGACGGCACGCTCTTGTTGAGCACCTGCGCCCTCATCAGCTGAACGCTGGTTATGATCTTCTTCTGGTGGCCCATCAAGGTCACCCCGAGTCTCTGGACGTCTCTGCAAGACACGGAAATCGAATCAAACCAAACCAAACTTTATTTATAGAGCACTTTTCCTGCACAACATGCAACACAAAGTGCTTTACATATTAAAACAAATTAAAAACTCACACACACATACACACACACACACACACACACACACACTTAAAATCAGTTCAAAGAAAGGCTAAAAGAAGAAAGGCTTGGCACTAAGAGGGAGGAAGCACAACCTCGGGGGCCGTTTGAAACGTTAGCGCTAGCTTTGCTAGTTTGGCTGGTTTTGGGTGGGTCCTCAGTGGTGACCCCCACTCACCCCTGGTTCATTCCCAGCACGTGTCCCAGTGTGTGATAACCTCCGGCTGCAAAGTGATCTTTGTAGCGGCTCATCTTGATGGTGTCCAGCCACTCGTTCACCGAGTTACAGCTGCTCAGGTCGGGGATGGCTCTCTCCATCAGGGGAGGGCTGTCCAAGCTGAAGGTGTGGGGGGGGAGATGAGATAGGGATTAGTTGGAGGGGGTCTGAAGATGAGAAAAGACTCAAAAGTGAGGACGAGGCGCAGCCAGCGAGCGAGCGAGCGAGGAGAGGGAGGAGAGGGACACGAGGAGCCCAGGCAGGAACTCCACATCAGCATCGTTTACACAGGACGCCCCTCAGCCTGGAGGCGTTTGCTCGAGTCCCACCCACCTGCAGAGCGCCTCCACGGACTTCAGGTTCTCCGGGTTGCGGATCAGCTTGTCGAGAACGGTGACGATCTGGCCGAAGCGGGGCCTCTCGTTGCGGTCCTTCTGCCAGCAGTCCAGCATGAGGGTGTGCAGAGCAGCGGGGCAGCCCATAGGAGCAGGCAGCCGGTAGCCCTCCTCCACCGATTTGATCACCTGCTCGTGCACAGACAAACACACACACACACACACACACACACACACACCTTAGCCCAGAGAGTGAACGACAGCGCAGCCAACATGTTTATTTATTAGCAGCACGAGGTCCATCACGCTGGGAAAACACTGCTCTGGCCCAGCAAACACACACGTCTGGCTGTGTGTGACGTGTTTGTGCACACACTCAGAGAGAAACAAGCCAAGATAAACATTTACACGCTGCACAGTTGCTGCGGCAACGGCCTCAGTGTGATTGGTGGACCAGCAGGAACCTTTGAGGACTCACATCTCTGTTGGTGAGGTTCCAGTATGGCCGCTCGCCGTACGACGTCACCTCCCACATGACCACCCCGTAGCTCCACACGTCGCTGGAGGATGAGAACTTGCGGAAGGCGATGGCCTCCGGCGCCGTCCAGCGGATCGGAATTTTCCCACCCTGTCGGAACAACGCGATCGTTGAAGGGGGCTTTTAAAAGTGAGGACAGAGTTTCAGAGGACAGAGGTCTGAGCTAGATGTTATCATGGACGCACACAAACAGGAAGTACGTTTGGAGGAGAGAGGAAGTCCTCGCTTCTGGCCCCAGCTTGAAACGACGGGGAGGGAGGGGCTGCTGCCTCTAGGCGCAGCCCAAGTGGACCCACGACGTCAACAAGTTTTATTTCTATAGCGTCTTTTACAATAAAATTGTCTCTAGGTGCTTTACAGAGGCAGAAACCCGGAGCCTGAACCCCCAGGTAGCACAGTGGCAGAAAAACTCCCTTTTAACAGGAAGAAACCTTGAGCAGGACCAGGCTGACAAGGAGGAACCATCCTGCTGAAAGTCAGCTGGGTAGAGGAGGAGGAGAAGAGGGAGACAGGACAGAGAGAATAAGAGAGAGAGAAACAATCATGGAATCATAAAAATAACAAATTCAAATTCCTCAAAGTGACTTCCCGTCTCTTCCCGGCAATGCGGCGGCTGTTTGCTGCGTTCAGATGCAGGAATGTGAGGTGCAGCTCTGATCCTGCATGAATTCAGGTTGGGATGAGGCGTAATGAGGCCATGAGGTCTTTAAAATCACCCTCTGTGATGCTTTTCCCACTCAGGCTGGGATGTTGCACCATCACCTCACTTCCTGCCACTTCCTGCGCTGCGGCCAGTCTGCGTCATTTAAGCGTTTTCTCCCGTCAGGAAGTTTAATACCGAGGCGCGTTCTTCTGTGTTCCTCGCAGAGATGATTTCATTTCGCAACCCGATGGGTGTAGCTCTGATCGGATTAGCATCGCTTCTGCGCAGCTGGAAATGCGGAACGCTCCGTTCCGCTGCAGCCGCCTCTGTTTATTGCATTTGAAGAACAACGTATATTTTATTCGTCACCGCAGTTTAGACGCTGACGAGGTTACTGCCACTTTTTCACAGCGGGAAGGCGTTTTTCCCCCCACAGCAGCAGCAGGAGGAGCAGCAAACAAACGTTAGCGTGATGGTTTCTCAGTCTGGAAACCAGGGCCGCCGATGTCATCCTGAGAGGTGTGGAATCTCGGAACCCACGGGTTCAGTCGAGGCAGCTGCGGCCCCAGAACCACGGAAGGACCTCAAAATGGCCGCCAACCTACCGGCTTTTAAATGCTCCTAAGAGCTGTTTTACTCTTCGGTACTGAACCCAGGATGAGAGTTTCACTCCCAGAGTCCTTGAGCAGAACGTTGGAAGGCCTGTGTTTATATTTCTGTATTTATGAGGTGGATATCAGAGCAGCTCCAACCTGGGGGAGCTGGCCAGTTTGAGGATGCTCTAATCTCTGTGTTTGCAGAGCATGTGGAGCTTCACCGCAGGCTTTTCTCCCTCTGAGCTGAGGGAGGGAGGGAGGGAGGACGGTCCAGATGAAAGTGAGAGCTCCTCACGCTGGGGAGGTTATCATGGCAGACTGTGCCCCCGGTCCTGGTGGTCAGCGCTGCTTCTGACACACACAGTCCAAACGAAGACCATCTCCACCAGCAGATAAAGTAGCAGCTTTCAAGGAGATAGCAGTGCTTTCAACGTGTGTGTGTGTGTGTGTGTGTGTGTGTGTGTGCGTGCTACATGCCTGGATGTGAAAACTCACACTGGTGGTGTAGGCAGCGTCCGGGTCGTCCTCCAGGACCCTGGACAGGCCGAAGTCGGACACCTTACACACCAGGTTGCTGTTGACCAGGATGTTCCGGGCCGCCAGGTCTCTGTGGACGTAGCCCAGGTCGGACAGGTGAGTCATGCCGGCGGCGATGCCCCGCAGCAGCCCCACCAGCTGGATGATGGTGAACTGACCATCGTGTCTCTTCAGGAAGAGGAGAAACACGTCAGACGGGAGGAGGCGGGGAAAGGTGGAGCAGAAAAGAAGAGATTTCAGGCAGGATGAGGTGAAGAGAAAGGAATTAAAGGTGGATTTATGATTAGGAAGATTCTCATCAAAGCGGAAACAGTGTGTGTGTCTGGCACCGAGGAGAAACCAAACTCTCCCTTGACTGGATCCAGGCGGTTCAGGCCGGAGGCCAGAGAACATCACCCCCCGTTTCCACCAGAGGCGCTGCGTCTCCGTCCTGATTAGATTCCATTCAAGTCAATGCATCAGTTTCCACTGGCTGAGGCTCCGCCCACGGCAGGGCTGGGGCTCCACCCATGGCAGGGCTGGGGGCCTCCGTCGCCCTCCGCAAAAATACGCATGGCTTCTATTTTGGACGGTCGGTCGGAGCACGCCGCAACAATCCCGCACCAGGCATGGTGTGCGGCACAGGAAGTCGGGTGCGAAGAACAAAAAACATCCGTGAATTTGTCAAAATGAAAGGTCCCGTATTTAGAGCAATGATTTTTACATTTTATGTGTATGAATCATCTTGTTTTACGTTATTACATGTGTGAATCATCTTTTTTTACATTATTACATGTGTGAATCATCTTGTTTTACGTTATTACATGTGTGAATCATCTTTTTCTTGGGCCGTTTTATCTCTCGTTTGTGGGTGTGTGAAACAACATCACAAGTTAACTTATTGTTTGCAGCAGATCTACGAATATATTAAATAAATAACATAAATAACCATAATTTACAAGAAATATTTGATCTATTACACATTTTAGGAATAATGAATAGAATTAGCCATGGTAGAGTCACCAAGATCCAAAGAAAGGGGAAATTTTACGCCTCTAGGAACAAAGAACGTCTTCTTCTGTGGCTCCTTTCAAAAACTACAAGTGGTAATATCGCGCGGTCGAACGTGATTTCGTTTTCAGCGCCCTGTTGAAAAAGATCGCTCTAAATACGGGAGCTTTTATTTTGACAATTTCCTGGATGTTTTATTTTCACTTCGGCCCAACTTCCTGTCCCGCACGCGGTGGATGGTGCTAGCTTGTTGCGGCGTTCTCCGACCGTCCAGACGCGTGTGGTGGAAACCGGGGGTCTGGAATCGCGTTTTCATCAGATTTAAATAGAAATACGGAGAATAAACAAAGGAAGACCTAGTTATTAATGATGAGCATGTCTACGAACCCTGAGGAAGGAGTCCAGGGAGCCGTTCTCCATGAACTCTGTGATGATCATCACCGGTTTGCCTGAAGAATCAAACAGGATTTTACGGGTTTTTACGTTAAAATGCGGTCATCGCAATAAGGCTGAGCATTTATTTCGTAGTCAAACTACTGATGCAGTATTGTGTGTTATGCTAATAACGTGAATCGTTTTAAAGAAGACGGAGAAACTTTTTATGTGCCATAGTTTACAGTCTGAGTACATTAAACCAGAGCAATTAAGAGGTTTTTAAGAACGTTGGCGAAGCACTTAAAGATGAAATAATGAGTTCATTGGAGTAATCAAGCAGTTAAAGCGCTTTTTCTGACAATCATTAACGGCTGACTGGAGCGTTAATCAGATTAACACTGTGTCCAAGTTTTCTTACGTATAAAGAGATCTGGGAACAGAGATGTAAAGAAAACAATTTAAACAATTTCAAAATGGACACAAAATCTAATAAATGACTGCAGTCGGCTTTTTCTACTCATTAAAAATCAAATCAAGTCCGCACATTCTGTATGTGCTGCCCCCTTGCGGCAGGGGGGTGTACTGTCTGTGTGCTGAACAGTCCTGATGCTAAAATGGGAGCTAAGCGTCAGCCTACTTTGGGTCACGACTCCCTCCAGGCGGATGACGTTGGGATGATCAAACTGCGCCATGATGGATGCTTCAGCCAGGAAGTCCCTCTTCTGCTTCTCTGTGTAGCCCACCTTCAGGGTCTTCAGGGCCACTGGGATGTCTCGCTTCCCCGGCAGCCTCATGCGTCCGTAGCAAACCTCTCCGAATTCACCTGAACACCCGCAAAGAGAATGAAAATTCTAAATGCAAAAATCGATTTCCGGCCGAACAAAAAGCCGATCAGAGACTGGAAGAAACCAGCGATGCAATATGTGTTAATAACCTTGTTATTATCTTTGCTGCTGTTATTACAGTGTGCTGTGGAGCTGACTGCGTTGGTTCTCTGCTACACACCACAACTGTTGTTAGCTCAGTCAATACTGCGTGTGTGTGTGTGTGTGTGTGTGTGTGTGTGTGTGTGTGTGTGTGTGTTAATGGTTTTACCTGAACCGATGATTTTCTCTATTTTGATCCTGGAAGCTTCAATTTCTCGTGCAAACTCGTGGACGGCCTGGCAGGGGTCCTCGTACGTGTGCGGGTCGATATAGAACCGGGTGTCCGGGAAGGACACTGAGATAAAGCACATTAGCCTTTGATTACACAAACGACTAGCCACAGCATGTTATCCTAGCCATAGCATGTTATCCTAGCCACAGCATATCCTAGCCACAGCATGTTATCCTAGCCACAGCATGTTATCCTAGCCACAGCATATTATCCTAGCCACAGTATATTATCCTAGCCACAGCATATGGCTGTGAATAAATGACAGCGGCGTGCGGCAGTGGTCAGTCCGAGCCGGCTGAGAGTCGCTGCCGTAAGGATCAACTTTAGCAGCTGTGGAGGAAAATGCAAAAGCGTTTGATCAAATTTAATAAGAGAGCGCTGGGCCAAACCCACCGTGGCCGTTCTGGTAATGCATCTTCTCCTCGTCTGAATCCTGGAAGGCTTTGCTGTAGCCACAGTGTCTACACACACACACACACACACACACACACACACACACACACACACACACACACACAGAAGCATACGGTGGGATGAATACAGGACAATTGGGAAAGATGTAGTAACAGATTCTACCCACAGATCAGCGTTAACAAATCGGTTGTTGGGTAGCTAACGTGCGCTCCCGACAGTTTAGCTCTCCGCTAACCACTTCCTGCATTTGGCTCATAGTCAAATATCAGTTTAAGCTCAACAAATGCTGGTCTGAAGCAGATTTGACCTTGTCTCTAACTGTGCTGCCTGATTCCATCTTGATTCCGACTGGATTCCATGTCTCAGTGGTGGTTTTCCCGCGCCAACAGTCAAACCGTCCCGCGCGGCTTCCGCAGCGCCGCGTCTGCAGGTTCCGCGCTGTCATTTAACGATAACATCGTTAAATCCTCTGATCGTCTGCTTTCGCCTCCCCACGCAGGCCGAGCGGCGTAAACGCAACGCGGACTGAAGTAGCAGCTAATTAATTGCAATCAGGATTAATTATTCAGCGCAGGACTACAGGGATGTGAGATGAAAACAGGAACATTTGGCTTCCGAGTTAGTAGATTAAATCTTCTATCAGGTAAAAATGGCTGCTGGAAATGAACGAAACGCGGCAGTGAGAAGAAGAAGCTAACGTATTAGCTTCCAGAGCTAACGTATTAGCTTCCAGACCTTATTACAGATTAAAAATCAGGCAGATTATTATCGTCCTGCAGCAATATGAACACGAGGGATTATGTCACATTTCAGCTTCTCAAACACGACTTGAACTTAATCCCTTTTCTGTTTCCCTAAGATCATTTTCCTGTCAGACATCTTGAAGAAAGCTTTCGGGGAGGAGCGCAGGCAACACGACACAGAGACACAGAAAGAGCGTAAGAAAGTGTTCCACACACAGCAGCGAGGGGTAGTGTGGTAAAGTGTAGCCTTGCCGTTTCCTGCAGACGACGATGGCGAGGAAGGCGAGGAGGCCGGACAGCAGCGCCACGCAGATCCAGATGATGCTGGCGGGGCTGTAGCGCTTTGGAGCTGAAAGCAGAAGAGAGCAGAAGAGTCCCTCAGCTCCGCCGAGCCTCTGACGGAGCGCTGATGGACCGGGGTAATTACAACTGCCCCCACCGAGACCCAGCACCAGGCCTGCCTTCCTGCTCGGATGAGTTTTCTGCTCCAAATGTTATAAAAGCTCAAAGTTGGGACTTAGTGGACCTCCACCAGCAGCTCCGTGACCAAAGGTGGGGGCTGTTATTGGCTTTTTCTCTTATTAAAGTCCTGAATTGGCCTTGTTTTTCCCTCTTTTCGGCTGGTGTGATCTAACTAACCTGCTTTCCCCGTCTGGATTTCCACGTTCTGGCTGAAGCGCCCGCAGCCGGCTGAAGTTCTCGCCCGAACCTGAAATATGTACTTGGTTCCGGGCTTCAGCCCCGACACTCGAGCGGTGGTGTTCTTGGACTTCAGAGTGGAGTAAATGTGCTCTTCGTTGTCCTGTCACAGAAAAGGGCACAAACAGGGCGGAGGTCAGGATTCTGCTGACACCAGGAAGACCCTGAAGGTTCTTCTCAGCACCACCCTTTGGTCCTGGGTTAGAAAATCACTTCCCTGCTGTAAGCGGTCACCATCTCACATTGTAGCTAAATGCTGTAGCTAAATGCTGTAGCTGTAGCTAGGGCGGTCGCGACTATTACAATATTCCTTAATCACGATAATTTTTTTTATACTCGTGATTAACATCAATTATTTATTTTATCCACAAAGTTGCATAAAATAACTATGAATCTGAGTCTCTCGTGGACTTGGGTTGCGTACGCCACGCGCCACTCTGGTTCTTTCTTGATTTTGTTGCTCTTCAACAGCAGCTGCTGCAGGCAGTGTTACCGTGGCAACCACATGTTGTTTACCTCGCGTCTTAATCAGAGTGGCAGTATGCTATGGCTAGGATAATGTGCTGTGGCTAGGGTAATATGCTATGGCTAGGGTAATATGCTATGGCTAGGATAATGTGCTGTGGCTAGGGTAATATGCTATGGCTAGGATAATGTGCTGTGGCTAGGATAATGTGCTGTGGCTAGGATAGTATGCTATGGCTAGGATAATGTGCTGTGGCTAGGATAATATGCTATGGCTAGGATAGTATGCTATGGCTAGGATAATGTGCTGTGGCTAGGGTAATGTGCTGTGGCTAGGATAGTATGCTATGGCTAGGATAGTATGCTATGGCTAGGATAATGTGCTGTGGCTAGGATAATGTGCTATGGCTAGGATAATGTGCTATGGCTAGGATAGTATGCTATGGCTAGGATAATGTGCTGTGGCTAGGATAATGTGCTGTGGCTAGGGTAATAACAGCATGCAGGAAGGGGAGGTTCTGCTTCCAAAGCCTCGTCCCACGGCTCTGCTGTGGCTGCATTCTGGTTTCTGTCCTAACGATAAAGGAAGCCCAGTAACCTGGAGGAAGACATCTGGAATAATTGCCATAAAAAGTCATTAATTGCTCTGATTCATTAAGGTGAACAGGACAGTAGAGGATGTGTGTTATTAAAGCTCATTATGCTGATAGTAGACCATAAAAAAGAAAAAAACATAGACAATATATTCATCAATTATGATTATTTTTCTTATTAATCATCTCCAGAAATTCCTAATCATTAATTTCAGGCGCGCGTGTGTGTGTGTGTGTGTGTGTGTGTGTGGCTCTCATTAGCTGCTCCTTAAACAGAAAATATCCCGCCATTAAAATTGATTTTCATCTGCCGCTCAGAAATGTTCACCCTCTTGTGTGGCGACCGTTGTAGATTTTTAATGACATTCCTAACATTGGATTTCTGGCAAATGCTGACAGTTATCGCACAGCAGCCGTATCGATTTGAGTGTTCTGCTTTTTTTTTTTTTTTTTTTTTTTTTAATGATGGGATTTGTGGGACTTTTTCATGAAAATATTAAAGCTCCTCCAGAGCAGAGAAGAAATCTGAACGAATCCAGACAGGACGGTCTGACAGTCGGGCTTCATTGGCAGCTAATTGCCAGGACCACGCCCACGGCCACGCCCACGCCCGCTGTGATGCAGCATTTGTTCACAGTCGGGAATCTCCCAAAAACAGGAATCATTCGCTGTTTTTGAAGGAATATTTCGTGGAAGTTGCGAGAATTTTTAGACTTAACCGGCAACCATCGGAGTCTAAAACAAGTCTGGATTTAATCGGGGACCAGGAGATTCCAAAGAGGGACGTGAGGGCATGGTTGGTGCACCTGGGGCAGCAGAAGCTCCTAATGAAGACGAAGAGCTGGAGCAGAAACCAGGAGCCGTTTTGTCTCCGTTATCATCCTCAGCGAGGCTGCTGCTGTCGCTCGCTGTCAAAGTTGTTTAGTACAGTAGGAGGAACCTTAACGCTCGCGGGTCTGATCAGAACCGCCCCCACCTCCTCCACCCCCAGGCGTGGGGCCCCCAGAGCGAGGCCGGATTAAGGCGAGCTAATCCTGCAGCGCTCCCCGTAGCATCCTGCATGTTTGGCTATGAGAGCGCCCGCTCCCAGGCCGCTCCCTCTGCAATTAGCTGATCGCTATCCGCGCACACATTCATCAACCCGCCCCAGCGCACGCGCGCGCGCACGCGCCCGCAGCAATTAGCTGCTTATGAGTTCTACGCAGCCGCCAGCCGCTCGCTGTCACTGTCACTTTAGCTAAGGTGGAATCAGCAGCGTCTCATCTTCTTTTTTACTCTCCCTCTCGCAACCCCCGTTTCCTTTCAATTAGCTCAGCTGCCAGCAGGATCTTCTGGCGGGATTAAGTTATCCAGAGTCTATCCCGCCTCTGCCGCTCTGCATTCACAATGGCCTCAGCTTAGTCACGCTGCTCGTGGTCTTCAGGTAGCGCAGAGACTTTCTGCCAACCACAACTCGGTTGTTTTCATTTTAAAAGCGAGGACTTCTGCTGTCGCTTTCATACCTTTTCGTAATATTTGATGTCGTACTCCAGGATGACCCCGTTGGGCTGGTCGGGTTCGTGCCACTGCAGAGTCACGCTGTTCTGACTGGTGTTCTCCTGGCGGACTGCTAACACCTCAGAGGGAGCTGCGCAGACCAAAACACACACGTTATACACAGCTTTTCTTAGCATATTACTGTGTAATAAGACGACCAGGCTGACGGGGAGGAATTCACAGCACAAGCGTGAATGCTAGCTACAGCTTAGCCTCCAGACAAGTTGGGTATCTAGCTACATCTTAGCCTCGATGGGTCCGATATGCTAACTATAGCTTAGCCTCCAGATGGGTCCGATATGCTAGCTACATCTTAGCCTCCAGACGGGTCGGTAGGTTTGCATCCTGGGGCCCTACCTGCCTGGTTGGTGGTGATGTTGGCCACGGCGTACAGCGAAGCCTCGTTGCTCTGCAGCGTCACCGCGTTGGTTGCCAGGATACGGAAGGAGTAGTTGGCGTGGGCGACCAGGTTGAGCACGGTGACCCAGGGCTGCGTCAGCCCGCTCTGTCGGGGAATGAAGCGGATGGCCACGGTGCCCGAACGCTCCACCATCCCTCCTGAGCCCGCCGCCACGCTGGCCCCCGTCTTCCCTCCGCTGGGGCCGCCCGGGTGGGCGTCGCAGCTCTCGCAGGGCCCCCCTTCCCCCGAGCATTTCTGACACGTGACGCTGTACTGCAGGTCGCTGCGCCCCCCGGTGTCCAGCGGCCGGTCCCACTCCAGGTGCACCGAGGTGCCGTTGACCGAGGAGATGATGTTGAGCGGAGCCGACGGAGGGCCTGCGGAGGGAAGGAAGGAGGGATGACTGTTACTCGCCAACGGCGGGGGAGCAGCCAGAGAAGGGGTGGATGCTCACGGGAACACGGGGCCGCCGGCGGGTCGTCGGCCGCCCGGTAGTAGGCGGAGTCGCAGGGGCAGGAGAGGGCAGCTCTGGTCTCTGAGTGGCTGTGCTGGGGGCATTTAGCACACAGGCCATCGCCAGCAACGGGCTTGTAGAAGGCCACCTCACACGCTGGAGAGAGAGAGAGAGAGAGAGAGGGAGGGAGAGAGAGAGAGAGGGAGAGAATAAATATAAGCAGACGTGCAGGGAGGGACTCGATAGCGAGCGAGTACTGGCTGAAAAGCACCAATCAAACACTGCGCATCTCCACTTTTCCAAAGTGTGCCACCTCATTCCCAGCACACATTTTAGGACACCCCCCCCCTCGTCTCTCCCGTCCCCCCCTCCAAATCTATGTGTAATTACAGGCTTTATAAGCGCAGGGCAGAGATGAAAGCGCGGCTTCTTTCTGCTCAGATTTGGGCTGGAAAGGCTTTTGCACTCTTGACGCTCCCAGAGGGGCCCTCGGAATCCAGACCATGTTTCAACCTTATTCAGCTCCTCTGATACATATTCACTTTTAACTCTGCGCTGATTAATAATGGACGGCGCGCTGATAAATATATTCTCTTTCCAGGCCGTTAATAGGCTTCTGCTGTGGTAAATGGGGCAGGAGTGAAGCTGCATACATTAAGAGGGCAGCAGCTGTTTGCTGCTTCCTGTTGTTCACCAGTTGGAACGCGTCCACATTCCTGCGCAGGGGCTCAAATGTTCGGTCTTTAAACAGCAGCACTGATCTCCAGACCCATGTTTCCAGATCAAACTTGGCTACCGTTAGCCTCAAACTAGGTGTGTAGGCTTGATGGTTCTGGTTCCAGTCATCAAAGCCTTACTCTTTCATCTTTAGCATAGCGATGCTGCTACAGGCTACGCTGCTGGGACACAAACATGAGCCCCTGAGCAGCCCCCCACCTCCTCAACAACAACCACGCCCTCACCTCCTCTCCTATTCTTTTCTTCTCACCGGGATTATCAGTGTCCAGTCTTCCTGGCTCGCTCCAGCTCTTCTCTCTCTCTCTCTCTCTCTCTCTCTCTCTCTCTATCTGCAGGTCTTCCATCTCCAGACCTTCATGCTGCACGGACAAACCCAGGGTCCACTGTCAGCACCTGCCTGTGCTGTTCCCTGTTTATAACAACCTCAGCCGACTTTCAGCAGGATGGCTCCTCCTTGTAAGCTGGGACCCCCAACCCTGGTGGTACCACCATGATCAGACCCCCAACCCTGGTGGTACCACCAGGATCAAACCCCCAACCCTGTTGGTACCACCATGATCGAACCCCAACCCTGTTGGTACCACCATGATCGAACCCCCAACCCTGGTGGTACCACCATGATCAGACCCCCAACCCTGGTGGTACCACCATGATCAGACCCCAACCCTGGTGGTACCACCATGATCAGACCCCAACCCTGTTGGTACCACCAGGATCGGACCCCCAACCCTGTTGGTACCACCGTGATCGAACCCCCAACCCTGGTGGTACCACCATGATCAGACCCCCAACCCTGGTGGTACCACCAGGATCAAACCCCCAACCCTGGTGGTACCACCAGGATCGGACCCCCAACCCTGCTGAGGAGGCTGTGTGGCCTCTTGAAAGTGCTGTAAAGCGTCACAATGCTGCCCAGCGCTGCCCGTCGTTCCGATCCAGATCCGGAGCTCAAATCTCCATTACTGGATTCAGCGGTTCATGGATGGGTTCATGCGCCGTGACTTTGCTTGTCAGCACACTTTCCCCAAACGTCTGTTTCTCTCTGCTCTGCTGCTGCTGGATTCAACCTCCAGGCAAATTCCGTGTGTCTCCCGTCCTGAGGAGCCACTGCTGCACCCTGATCTGAAAAGCATCACGCCGGATTTGCCTCTGCTCAGACAGGCGGCCCAAATCCAAAACATTGTCTGTCTACTGTAGCGGTTGCTGTGGCAACAGCAGCAGAAGCGTGCGCGCTCTGGAACGGAGAAGCAGACAGGTAACAGCAGAGAATGGAGACATCATCAGCTGGAGGCCGTAGCCACGGCGACGGCACCACAGCTCAAGGGCCGCGTGGACGAGTCCATCAGTTTATGCTCCGCAAGTGTGGAAGGCCACGCCCTAACGCCGGCCCTAAACAGCCGGTAAAAGCGGCAAACGCAAACCAGATCTGCTCCAGTTAGACCCAGAAATCATTCAGGAGAAAAGTCAGCTGCTTCCTCTGAGAGGTGAAAGAGAAAAGCTGAAGAATAAAAAACAAAACCCACCCCAAAGGCGCAGTCAGGCTCCGCCAAAGGCTGCAGGCTTCTGCCCTTGAGCAACCTGAGGCAGCGAGGACCCAGTGTGCTTCTTACTCATCCTAATTTCTGTGTGGACTCTAAAATGTCTCCTTCAACTTTGTCTCAAGTGCTTCCCCACATCACATCAAAGCCACGTGTCCTTGACCTCGTGACCTCCTGACCTCCTGACGAGACTTTTGCAAAGTCTCGTCAGCCGATTCCTCCGGGAGCAGATGAAGCCACTAATGAGCCGCTGAGGCTGTCTGAGTGATGGATGAACGTGTGGGCGAGATCAGCTGTGGAAGTGGGACATTCGGCGTCCACACCGTCCCCTCGCTGCTGCGTCTGGAAGACGGCGCCTTCCAGTTTCTGCTAAACGTGACTGACTGACTGTGTGTCCAGGTCAGTGCAGACAGATGCTGATGGTGCAGGACGAGGACAGATGTTACGGCACGAGTCGCCGTAACAGCGCCCTCTGCTGGTAGCAGGGCGCAAAACACCGCAACAATCCAGCACCATCCAGCGCGTGCCGGACAGGAAGTCGGGTGCAGAGATAATAAAACATCCAGGAAATTGTCAAAATAAAAGCTCCTGTATTTAGAGCGATCTATTTCAACAGGACGCTGAAAACGAAATCACGTACGACCGCGCGAGATTACCACTTTGTAGTTTTTGAAAGGAGCCACAGAAGAAGACGCGCTTTGTTCCTAGAGGCGTAAAATTTCCCCTTTCTTCAGATCCTGGTGACTCTACCACGGGGAATTCTATTAATGTTTCCTAAAATGTGTAATAGATTGATTTAGATCGATTATTTCTTGTAAATTCTGGTTATTTACGTTATTTATTTAACATATTTGTAGATCTGCTGCAAACAATAAGTTAACTTGTGATGTTGGTTCACACACCCACAAACAAGAGATAAAACGGCCCAAGAAAAAGATGATTCACACATGTCATAACGTAAAAAAAGATTATTCACACGTAATAACGTAAAAAAGATGATTCATACATGTAATAACGAAAAAAAGATGATTCACACATGTAATAACGTAAAAAAGATGATTCACACATGGAATAACGTAAAACAAGATGATTCACACATGTAATAACGAAAAAAAGATGATTCACACATGTAATAACGAAAAAAAGATGATTCACACATGTAATAACGTAAAACAAGATGATTCACACATGTAATAACGTAAAAAAAGATGATTCACACGCAATAACGTAAAAAAGATGATTCATACATGTAATAACGTAAAAAAGATGATTCACACATGTAATAACGTAAAAAAGATGATTCACACATGTAATAACGTAAAAAAGATGATTCACACATGTAATAACGTAAAAAAAGATGATTCACACATGTAATAACGTAAAAAAGGATGATTCACACATGTAATAACATAAAAAAAGATGATTCACACATGTGAGAATCTACACAGACATTTCACACATGTAATAACATAAAAACTATCTCTCCAAATACGGGAGCTTTTATTTTGACAAATTCCCGGATGTTTTATTTTGGCGTTGCACCCGACTTCCTGTGCCGCACGCGATACCTTGTGCTAGCTTGTTGCTCCGTCCGTCCGTCCCAAATCGAAGCCATGCGTATTTTTCCGGAGGGCGACGCTGGCCCCCAGCCCTGTCGTGGGCGGAGCCTCCAGCCCTGTCGTGGGCGGAGCCTCCAGCCAGTGGAAACTGACGCACCGACTTGAATGGAATCTACTCAGGATGGACGGAGACGCAGCGCCCCCGGTGGAAACGGGGGGTGCCGCTTGCCCGTCCTCGCACGTCGCATTTAAAGTCATTTCAGGTGAAGAACGTGCTGAGCTAACTCAACCGCGCAGGTTTGTCACTGCTGTACAGATAAGTACCAAACAAGAGCTGTCTGAAAGTATTTTGTACCTCGACGTCTGTGTCAACAAACGGTATTATGTTTTACGCCGTGGCGCTATCAGTAGGTTTACTATCCCCGCGTCCCTGTTGGCCCCCCTGCTGGCTTGAAATCAATGGCATCAATAAGCGCTTTACAGAGCGAGCATTACTGTAATGTTTTGCTGCGGAAAAGGCCTGGTAATTACCACTCAAACGACACAAATACGTCCCCGTTAATGAGCAGCAAACGGATGTAAATTTTCCGATTGAATGGCTGTCAGCATTAAACTGCGCCTGATCGAGGGAGCGGGAGAAAGAGGAGGGCTGGGTGGCTCCACAACACCAGCAGGCGGATGTGGAAGCGAGACGGGAAAGAGACGCAGCGGGGCGGGCAGGGACAGGAAGCGGGAGGACGGGGGGTAAACTTTGCTCGTCTCTAACATTAGCCATCGCTGTGATACATCAGAGGTGAAATTAATCAGCTGTTTTTCATTATTTCTATATTTCCAACCAGCGCGGTGAGGGAGGAGCGCTGCGCCGGCAGGAGTCACACTGTGCTAATACTGCCACCGCTAGCCCCGCAGTCCTGACATATTTGTCTCAAAAGGGATGAATGCGAGAAAATTGGGGAAAAAGGAAGTCCCGACTTAACATTCCACACACGCTTCAAGTCAACCATCAAAATTCGCACATAATGAGAAGAAACTGGACATTTGGATTAGAACTTTGTTGAGGCAGAACGAGCTGGAGATTTAGATCCGACAAAAGCTTCGCTCAGACAACAGTTCCTCACCGGGTCCCCACGTAATGAGGACACGCCCTCTTAAACTGTGCGTTGTGTTGATTTTTGTTAGCAGTAGCGACACACAGCCACGTCAAACCTTACGAGTCAGTAGCAGCAGCTGATTGGTCCATGTGTCTGCGCTATTGTTGCCTCCTACAGTTTGTGTTGTTGTTCCCTCCTGCTGTGTCGCCGTGAAAAACTGTGTTGACGTGCACGTTTGCGTGACTCATGCATTGTTAAGATTTAAAAAAAAGGCTGCAAATCCTTGGATCCGAATGTTCTCGGCTTGTTTTTGTAAACGTCGGAAGCACCAAAGATGTTCAGCAGCTAAAGTTCTGAAGAAGAAAAAGACGGAATAAAGGTGTTGGTGCAGCCGCGGCCTCGTTTATCCAACAATCACTGATGGAACCCACGACTATTCACGCCGAAACCACGGTGGGCCTGGAGGAGGGAGGAGGAAACGACGGCGCCCCCTGTGCACATCAGATTACTACGGAAGAGGATTAGGGCCAGCATGAGAAAAGAAATTAGAGGAGGTAGTTTTGTTTTTCAACATGCACTTCGAGAAAAAAGTCAAAATGTCAAGAAAAAAGGCGAAATATAATGTCGAGACGTCACCAAACTAAAGTATAATTTCACCAAGTCATCTAAATGCCTTTGTTGTATTGCGACTTTATTCTTGACATTTTATGTCTACTTTATTTTTGACATTATATTTCAACTTTACTTTCAATTATTTCGACTTTATTGTCGACATTTTATGTTGAGTTTATTCTTTATTTCGACTTTATTCTCGACATTTTATTTCGACTTTATTATCAATTATTTGGACTTTATTGTCAACATTTTATGTCAACTTCATTCTCAGTGTGATATTTCGACTTTATTATTGATTATTTGGACTTTATTGTCAATTATTTCGACTTCATTCTCGACATTATATTTTGACTTTTTTATCGATTATTTTGACTTTATTCTCAACATTTTATGTCGACTTTATTCTCGATATTTCGACTTTATTCTCGACATTTTGCCTTTTTCCTCGACGTGCATGATGAAAACAAACTACCTCCTCTCATCTTTTGGCCCTAATCCTTTTCCGTAGTTTTCCTCAACAAGAAGCTGCAGCAGAAAATCATTTGAAGGAGTCCCGCAGGGCCTGCAGACGGACGCCGCACTCCTCAGTGATGGGCCATCATGTTGCCTGTCCCTTTCCTGTGACGGGGCCGCGGCGTGGCGGCCGCAGCGGGCCGAGGGTGGCGCGCGCTGCCTCGCTCGATACCTCGCTGCTCTCTGGGAGCGTGTTTGCGTCTGTGCTTCAAGGATTCCTCCGAGCGCCACATAAGAGGATTGTTTGTGAGTGGCTCTTTGTGTAGCCGCTAAGGTGGGGACAGGTGCGTGCACGTGTGGGTCCGGGGTGGCCTTTTGCACCTGCTGCAGAGCTGAGCTTCGGCCAATCACAGCACAGGTGCAGAGGAGTTTGACTGATGCGACAGCGCTGTCTGGCTGAGATACCGCTCACTCTGCTATCGCTCTCCCTCTCTCTCTCTGCCACACACACACACACACACACACACACACACACACACACACACACACGTATCAAAAAGCTCATCTCCACTTTTAATTTCACCATTTCCTCTCCTGGGTTCCTTCTCTCCTTTTATCTTCCTCTCTCTATATTTCTTTCATTCATTCCTCCTCCTCCTCCTCCTCCTCTTCCTCCTCCTCTTCCTCCTCATATTTCCTCCTCTGTCTTGTTTGTGCAGCAGAGATGCTGCTGGTGCGGCTGATGGATCCGCTCAGGCTGCTGCAGCTGCTGGTGAGGCTGTTGACACCCAGGAAACATTCAAAGAGTATTTAAAAGAGGACTTGTTGACAGGCTTCCTCCTCTCCTCTCCTCTCCTCTCCTCTCCTCTCCTCTCCTCTCCTCTCCTCTCCTCATGTTTTCATTAAAATCCTGTGTGAGTGTGTGTGTGTGTGTGTGTGTGCTGAAGCTCTTTCTGTACCTGCGTAGGAAACGTTCTCTTTTAAAGCGTTAGCACGCGTGTCTGCTGCGGAACTCGAGCGATGCTCCCGAACACGCTCTTCACTCTCCACCCTTCCTCCAGGCTGCAGTTTCCGGTGAAGATGTAGCTACGTGGTTTGGCGAGACGTCATTATTCAGCAGCTCACGGCCACTTGGGCCCACCACCGTGTTCATAATTGCTGTCAGAAGCAACTGGCGCTGGCCTGAACATATAAGTGAAATGGTCTCAGGAGGAGGAGCGACGGGGGAATGCGGAGTGATCAAATTAGTTCCATCCTGCAGGCAGAGTGTAAACAAGTGCTGATCAACAACGCGGCGACTGTTTGGAGGCAAATGACACCGAGGATCCAAAAACACACCCACACTCACAGCCACGGGGTGGGAACGCTGCCCAGCGAGGGCCCGATCCACCAGAGACGCGCTAATTAGCCTTTTCTCTGAGGAAGAAACGGCTTTTACCAGCTGGTTCTGGTGCTGACTGACCGGCTGTTTGCGTAACCTGATCAGACGCCTTTGTGGCTGCATCAGACACAAACCCGCGCTGATTTCAAAGTCTTAATTTGATCAAAAAGTGGCGCTTTAGCTGATGATGATTTGGATGCTGCAGCTGTGAATGGAAGACTGAAGGAAACTGGGCAGAGTTCCTGCAAATCAACCCCGGAGAGGTGGATGGGCTCTGCGTCTGCAGCTGACGACGCTGATGATGATTCAGATAAACAAACCTCCATCTACAACAGAAACAAACGGCTGCGGAGTGAAAGAAAGAGATGAAGACTGAAGAAAGAAGTTTGAAATGCTGGTCTGCACCTCCAAACCCTCCCTGCTGGATGCTCCAGCCTGCGTCTTCCTCTGCTCCTAATCTCCGTCTGTCTGCCAATGCTGTGTTTTTAAATGTGTGGCTGCTCCCTCTTCGTCCTCCTCATCCTCCCGCCTGCAGCTGAATCCCTGATGGGAGGAGTCCGAGCTGAAGGAGGCGATGCTCCGGCTCGAAATTCAGTTTGGCTTTGGTCAAAATTCTTCCTTAAATACACAAAAATCAACAACTCGTTTGCTCAAGTAATCTGCCTTGTAAATAGCGTTAGGTTGCTTTTTGTTGTTTTTATTTTTTATTGTTACTTTTATTGTTACTTTACTTTCTAGTTTTTTTTTTTAATTTAGTTTTGTTTTTTTTCCGCAGTTGCACATTTGCACATGTAATCTGCTCTTTTTGTAAAAAGTGTTAGGTTACTTTTTATTGTTTTATTGTTACTTTACTTTCTAGTTTTTGTTTTTATTTTTCCCCCCAGTTGCACATTTGCACATGCAACCTGCTCTTTTTGTAAACAGTTTTAAGGTTCCTGTTATGGCTACTGGCTGCTGCTGTAACAAGTTCATTTCCCATGTCTGGGATAAAATAAAGTACTTCTTATCTTATTTTATTTTATCTTAACAACAACAACAACAATCTGAACATTTGAAAAATTCTGCAAAAACAAACGACAGCAGATTTTAATCTTCCTCACAGCTGACTGACACAGAAATGTCCAATTAATCTTGAATTTATCTTCACAGGAGGATCAAACGTGCCCGAATCCCACCTGATACGCAGAAAAACAGGCCGGAATGACGAAACAATCAAAGCCTGTTTTTAATGTCACATTTTAGCCAAAACAAGTTGTAATTTAAACAAAAAAATAATAATAATTACAAAAAGATTTGATAAATAAAGTGAAATATATTGAATTTATTTTGTTGTTTTCATTAAGGTTAATGTTGACTAAACGAGCGTCTGCTTGTGCTGCTCTAATCTCTCCTCAGTCCAGGTTAAAAATCTTTAAAAAACTGTTTTTTGTGTCATTTAAATCCAACAACGAGGCTTCGACAAGCGGAAACATGTGAAGAGAGGAGATGTTAAAGGAAGCAGCAGCAGATTATCTGGATTACAGAAGAGTCGGAGTCACATCCTCCCCTTCCCACAATAAAGGCCCGAGTCCGTTTTTAGGGGTTTTTTCAGAAAACACAGAAAAACAAAGCAGAATTAAAAAAAGAACTATGTAGCCATCGTCAAAGGAATTTTGGGGGGTTAAAAAAAAAACAAAAACAAAAATAAAACAAATAAAATTTGATCAAAAATGGCCGATGCCGTTATTTTAAGACGGAGATTTAATTCACTAGCAGAACAGAGTAACGCTGCTTTCACCTTGACTTTCTTTTTTTTATCTTTTTGCGTTTTGGACAGTTTTGTTGCTTCTATTTGTGTCGTTTATTATTAAAAAGTTAGATTTTATTACAGCTATATTTTTTCACCATTAATATATTTGCAGAAAAAAAGGTTTTATTTAAAATTTGTTGTTTTTTTTTCATTAAAAAACCAAATTAAGGGATTTTTTTTTTTTTAATAATTATTTGAATTTTCCACATTTTGACTGGATAACTTTGTGGGGAAGCCAGAGGTGGTTCGGACGGTCCTGCGGCCCCGGCGAGACTTTGTTCCCCTTTTGGCCAAACAGAAAATCTATATAAAAACAACCTGATGATTTCCCAGAGTTTTCTGCTAACATGAGGCCTGAGCTTCACGCCCTCACGGCAGAACCTCAGCTGTGTCTCCAGGAAGGAAGCTCTCAGCGGCTCTGGAGCGTCTTGATCGTGTGGAAGACAGAAACACACCGAGTGGAGCCTTCAGACCCCCCACTCACACAGCTCTGAGCCCCACTCATAGAGCTCTGACCCCCCGACTCACACAGCTCTGACCCCCCACTCTCACAGCTCTGACCCCCCACTCACACAGCTCTGACCCCCCACTCTCACAGCTCAGGTGGGTTTATTACCTCGCAGACGCAGCAGAAACCAAATGTTCTCCTGGTTTAAGATCACGACGCAGCCCCAGACGCCACTTCAGCAGTTTACATCAGACAAGAGACCTGGGCCCTGGAGTCTGCCTGCCTGTCTGCCTGTCTGTTTGTCTGTCTGCCTGTCTGCCTGTCTGCCTGTCTGCCTGTCTGTCTGCCTGTCTGTTTGTCTGCCTGTCTGTCTGCCTGTCTGTCTGTCTGAAGGTCAGACTGAGTCCAGGAGTGACCTAACCCACATGTGCTAGTGCGTACAGTAGCACCGCGTGTGGCGCTCACTGTGTGTGTGTGTGTGTGTGTGTGTGTGTGTGTGTGTGTGTGTGTGTGTGTGTGTGTGTGTGTGTGTGTGTGTGTGTGTGCTCTCACTCGGTTGAGCCACTTGAGCTGAGTAGATGTGACCAGACTAAGTGTGTGTGTCTCATATCAGTGTGTCCTCAATTGTGTTCACTGTATGGGGCACTTTAGCCCATTCTTCACCAGAACCGGAGGCACACACACACACACCCACACACACACCCAAGACATGAACTGAATACACACTGGGGGCAGACAGACAAACACACACTCACACACCACCTTTTGACGTAAACTCAAGTAGACGAGGGGTCCAGGCAGCCACTCCACCTCTTTCTTCCTCTCTTTCTTTTCTTCCTGTCTCACCGCTTCCCTACATGTGACACTTTGAGCAGAATGTCACGCAACCCTTTGCCTCCACACACACACACACACACACACACACACACACACACCATGCCGTGCTCTCCAGCTCTGCACCTTTGTCAGGGGACAGCAACTTAAGCACGCTCATCTACACACACTTTCATTCATGTCTGTGTTTCTCTCCCCCTCTCTGTGCACCCAGCACACACACACACACACACACACACACCGCCTCAGTCTTCCTTTCACCATCTCGTGCCCTCCCCACCTCTCTGGGTCTTGTCTGCTTTCACGTGTGCGTGACTGTGGCGGTCCGTGGCGAGGGCGAATTAGCATGGCGACCTAGTTTGGTGCCAGAGACAAGACATCCGCACAGGAAGTGAAGAGCCTTTTTAGCCCCTCCCCCTACTCCAGACCCACGCTCGGCTCTGGCTGCGGTGATGTCACGGCCGAAACAGCAAATCAGACGCCGGAAACATCACTTTGAGGATGAATTTGAAAAGAGAAATTCAAAGATTTGACTTGTTTTTGACACACACACACACACACACATTTAAACACATTTTAATCAGGGACACTCAAACCATACGAGGGTTTGGCATTTCCTTCAGATGTGTGTGTGTGTGTGTGTGTGTAAAGGACGAAGAGGGAGGTGACGCAAGCAGCCAGTGTTGCGTGTCCCATTCGGCTCGTTTAGCTGACAAATTGCTTTTAGCGTGTAATTTCCCACCGCTGTGTGATTAATAGGCTTTAATTACGGTAACCCACGGTAACCCCAAATATGCACAGGTCTCCGAGCGAGGTCAACCTATCAAAACTGCACCAAAAATCAGAAAAGACAAAAAAAACAAGCTTTAAATGCATAGAGCGCGGTTGTCAGGCGCCGCGTCGGTGGGAAAAGCTGAGCGGAAACCAAAGGAGTGGATTTCAGACACACACACACACACACACACACACACACACACACACACACACACACACACACACACACACACACACACACACACACACACACACACACACACACGCCTCGGTCGGACTTACCAACGCAGGAATCCCTGTGCTCCTCGAACCCGGCCGAGCACACGCACCTCCCGATGGGCACCAGCCACTCGCCCTCGGCGCTGCAGTACATCTTGGGCGTGTCTCTCTCCTCGGCGTGATCCACGCACTGACCCCTGACCTCGACCAGGGAGGACGAGTCGGCGCCCGTCACCACGTCGGTGAACACGGCCAGGTTGCGGCTGACGCCCACGCAGCGCTTGTAGTAGACGCGCACGGAGGTGAGCGCGATGCAGGCGCCGATGTCCTGGAAGGCCAGGTAGAAGCCGCGCTTGCTGAGCGGGCCCACGCCTCGCACCTGAAAGGTCAAAGGTCAGGGCCAAGACTGTTTTGACTTTGAATAAAAGAACTTTATTACTAATATATTAC
The DNA here is from genome assembly GCA_015343265.1 of Pao palembangensis. NCBI lineage: Eukaryota > Metazoa > Chordata > Actinopteri > Tetraodontiformes > Tetraodontidae > Pao > Pao palembangensis. The sequence continues at coordinate 689,144 of CM027087.1, forward strand.
GTTTTTTTTAAATAAATCATTAATAAATTACAGATGATTTAAAATCAGCGAAGATCTGAGGACGTTTATTTAGCAGTCGTGTTAACAGGAGGATTTTTTGGACTGAAAAGACTTTTTAACTTCAAAGTGGCGAATAATATATCAACAACATCAGATAATGAGATGCGTTATTATTTTACAGCTTTTTCTAATGCGGATGTTTTTTTTTTATTTACATTTCTGCTGCATTTTCAAAAGTTATGTAAATTTTCCTTGTTTGAACGATCTTGTTGTTGTTATTATTTCACTTATTTCAATAATCTGAGATTTAATTATGCCAAAAAAGTAGGAAATGCATTAAAAACAATAAATGTATGAAAAAAAACCCGAAAAAAATCTAAATGGAATACTAAAAAAGCCAAGTTAAATCCTGATAAAATCCCAAATAGGCAGACACTGAGAGTTTTTGTGACGCCGCTTCCGTCCCACCTCGGTGTTGAGCTTCAGCCTGCGGACCCCCAGGTCCACCCCCGTGAAGCTCTCGTCTGCAGCGATGGTGTCGATCTTGACGAACTGGTTCTCCCGTATGCTTGAGCCCGCGGCCCGGTCAGACTCGTAGTAGTACAGGTTGAAGGTCTCCTGCAGGAACAAGCTGTTGCTGCTGTAACGGTGTTATAACACAGACACAAATCCAGCCTTTTTCCCTTTGCTCCTCCCCTCTCGTCTCCAGTCTCACCTTGCACGTTCCCAGGACTCCCGGCATGCTGTTGCAGTCTCTCAGGGTGAACTTGACCTCGATGTAGATCCTCCTCGCGCCCTCTCGAGGGATCCACCCTGTTCTTAACCAGTTGTTCTGGCTGGGGCTCATCACGTTACACACCTCATTAGGAGAAAGAAAAGGAACAAAAACCTTATTACCTCAGTTGTGATGATTAATTTATTCGTTTTAGGAGATGATAATTCTGCCTCGTGGGTGAATTAAGAACAATACACACCTGGTAAGTGTGGATCGGTGCGAAGTATTCATCCATCTCATTAATGGCGTCCCACTGTGCGGAGAAAAAAGTAGATTCTGGGGTCGGACACACGATTGGATGCAGATTTACAGCATAAACATCAGCAGCGACGGCAAGTGAAGCAGGTAACGGCTGCGCGTCGGCTGTGTGCGACTCGGGCGTGTGTGATTTCAGATCTCGCCATCGGGACTGACGCTAACGTCAACGAGCGCCTCCCTCGTCTCCTCTCATCAAACGCAGACGTGATCCAGCACAGATGCTGTCGCGCTTCCTGCGACTTATCGCTTTTAAACCAAACGGCTGGCAGCAGAACAGCTAACTGGTTTCCACATGACGCCAGTCCTGTTCCCAGTGAAGAACCAGCAGCGCGGTGGGGAAGGCCCGAGCGGGCTGGGAGGAGGCCTGAAGAAGAGAAAGAGCTGAGAGTTTCCCTCCCTGCAGCAGGAGCCGCTACACCTGCACCAACAGGAGCATCCGCACATGCATGTGCATGGATTTACACTGCGTTAGCTTGTGTGGCGAGTCAGCGCGTTAGCGCTCACACCCCGAACGTGCACGCTGCCCTGCGGGAGAGAAAGCCGCTTTCATCCCGCGTTTGCATCGAGAGGAATCAGCGCGGAGTTGAGTCACGTCGCCGCCACGATTGCTGTTCAACAGCCTCTTGCAGTCGTAGCGTTGCCGTGGCGATCACTCGGCGTGCGATTCCACGTCAGAGCGGATTCCGGTGAATCCCAGTAACATCACACCCGCTTCACTCCTTTTTATCCCCTCTGTAGATGAGCCTTCTCTCTATAAACTGCGGCGAACACGAGACTTTAGCGCTGAGCTTTCAGTGTGTGTTGAGCGGAATGATGTCGGCACGTTTAACCCCGACGTTCCCGACGAGGATCCAGTTTGTGGAATAAAGAAAGTTTCAGCTCAACTCGCTAAGTCTGCCGTCTCCCCAAACACACACTCACACTCCCCAAGGCGCCGAATCAAAAAAAAAAGAGAGAAAAGGCTGTGATAACGAAGGAGTGGAAAGTCTCGCCCGTCTCACCCTTCCCTCTCTTCCTCATCCTCTCATCTTTATCAGCTAAACTGAACGCGTCCTTGAACTTGCGGAGACCTTGTCTAATTAGCGGGATGTTTAACCTCTATCTCCCTCATTATTCCTGTATTGCTATCACAGCACTTTTAACCTCTCTCTTCTCTTCCTTTCCTGGGAAACCTCACTTTTTCTTTCCTTCTCCAGGCTGAAGAACTGCAGCAGCCGCAGGCGCGCGAGATTAGTTGTTTCGCCGGGTAAATAACGCCAAGCGCTTTGCTCACGATGGAGAAAAGGATGGAAGAGTGTGTGAGAGTCGGACGGAGCACAATGCTGAAGCCAAAGCAGCTCAGAGACGGGAAGCACGCCGCCCACGTTTCCTTTAAGGGTTAAACCGTCCGACGGCTCAGCTGCTTCCGATTCTTTGTGGGAATTAAAAGGCATCTGATCCCGGCTGCTCACTCACACGGTGGCGTTAATCCCAATCTCTTTGCTTTCATCCGGCCCGTTTAGTGTTTCCGCTTAGACAAAGAAGTCGGCCGAGTCGCCTGGAGGTCAGAGAAGCTCGGTCCAAGTGGGCTGCTTCCACAGCTGGCCTGGGAACTGCAGCAGTTCCAGCCTCGGCAGCAGGCGGGGGGACAAGAGACTCGTCCTGGTGAAAGGCTGACGAAGAGAGGCTGAAAGAGGGGTGACTATATGGTGGCGGCTCCTGTTTGCGCTGGTTTCCTGATGACCTCTGACCCTACCGAGGCTGAAAATGATCCCTGGGGCTGACCCAGGCGGTCGCGGTGGAGGGTTGTGCCAAATTTCACCTTCACCTGTCTCAAATGCGCGAGAACAGCTCAACGCCTCATTTACATTTCTGAAAAAACGCATAAATTGGTCAGAAAATGGCGAAATCCTGGTGAGAGCGACAGTAACAAGGTCACATGACCCGTGTGAGCCAATGAGGATCCGCGCTTATTATTCCGGTAAACAGTTTTTAACCTTGTGAGGCAGAAAAGCAGGACGTGGCTGCATTCACTGTTTTCTGGGTGAAGTGAATGAGCCAGTTAAACTTGTGAAGAAAAGCAAACGAGGGCCACGTCCGGGCGACGCGGTTGGCGGATCGGTGACCCCAGTCCCCTGTGGACCGTCCACGCTGCGGAAGATTCCCCACAGACAAGCGCAGCTGCTGCGGACGCACCTGCGCTGGACCAGGACCCGGCGGAGACAAACTGCAGGATCAAACCAAACGTTCAACATTTCATTTCTCAGCTTGGCACCGATTCTCAATGAGCTGCTGCATCCAGATAAGAGATCTGACAAATGGAGCCAGCCTCGGCAGGAGACTTCAAACAAACATGTGTGAATACAGCGCCGTCTCTGTGCCGCCGTCTCGCGGCGCTGGGAAGGTTAATCACCAGAGAAACCAAAGAAACTAAAAAGAAAAAACAGTCCTGGAATTCTGGGACCTTTGTGGAAGATCTGGAAGTTGGAACGGTTCCATTGAGCATAAATAAGCACGCGCTCAGACGTGCACGTTTGGTGTGACGTCTGCAGGAGCATCAGCGAGGGAAGCGCAGGTCTGCAAATGAACAACACCAAACGGACACGGACACAAAGCACACCCAGGACAGACTGGATAACTGTGTGTGTGTGTGTGTGTGTGTGTGTGTGTGTGTGTGTGTGTGTGTGCACCTGTCTGTGAGCTCTCTGACAGCAATAACCTTTCTGGAACTGGGCTGTTAATTGAACTGCTCTGGGATCATGAGCAGCCATGCTGTAATTGCTTCCTTCTCTACACTGACACCTATTTTTATCCTCATTTGTTATCATATTTTTCAATGGAAGTGTCATAAAAACCGGAAGAATGTTTGTGCAGACGATAAAACCGGCTTGAAGTTAACTGTTGTTGGATCCCACAGCTGACTTATCCTGCTCGAGAGTTTAATTACCTGCACGGACTAACGTTTTCACACCTGCAGCGTGGCGAATGAAAGGAGCCCGCGCAAGCGGTTTAGCTTCTGTAGCGCCCGACACCAGCCGCGCACGTGAGCGCGAGCACGGAGGCTCAGCTCACAGATCCTGACTGGTTGTGTGAAGCTGGCTCCAGTGAACCCCAGTAAGAGCCTTTACAGCGAGCTACGCCTGTGATTCTCAACACCAAACGCCATGAAACGGCGCGCGCGGAGGCCATTAGCGAGTGGCCAACTTTCAATAAAGTCAACTTTATTGAAAAGCTGATGGTTTTTCTTGAATTGTCTGAGAATCTCTAAAGCAGAACTGGGACCAGACGGGTCGGCTGGAGTAATAATCTGAGCAGCTCTCCTGACCGCCGTGGTCACATGACTGACGTGAGAGAGGTTTTCGGCGGGGCTGTTGCAGCTGCGCTCCAGCCCGAGTCACTCGCTGCTAATCTTCTCAACCCAATTAGCTGATATGAGGATTGGGATTATTTCAGCAAATTTGACGAAAACTCCGCAGTTTTAAATTTAGAACGTTAAGTCGTCCGCTTCGTCTTGGTGGGGGGGGGGCGGCGAACGCCGGGGAAAATAACCACGTTTGTGCGGGAGACGAACAGTGACGGCAGGAGACACCTCCGTCCATCACTGGCTCATCCACATCCCATGTTAATCATCTCACCCTCTGTCTCTCTCTCTCTAACACACACACACACACACGCACGCACACACACACACACACACACACGCGCACACACACACACACACACACACACACACACACACACACACACAGCACTGTCAGCTGTATCGATTATGCTGTGGTCTCTGGATGAACCTGTCATGGTCGACATAGATCAGACTGGAGGATAATGAAGTCCTTCTGCCCCATCTGACAATCAGAGAGATGGAGCGAGAGAGAGAGAGAGAAAGGGAGAGGGAGAGGGAGAGGAGAGGAGAGGAGAGACTCCTCCGGGACAGTGGAGGCGTCTTAACCACTGCCTGAGTCAAGCGGAGGGAAAGAAGCCCTGTGAGCCAGAGACGTGATCTGTCATGATGTCATCTAAAAGGGCCAGAGGGACAGGTCAGGGTGCTAATAAAGACACACACACACACACACACACACACACACACACACACACACAGTGTGGCTGCTCACACATCTGTAAACCATTTCCAACATTTAAACATTCAGTAAATCCTAAAAGCAAATGATTTTTACTGAAAACAACGATGCTAATGAGGAATCGCCCACCTGCTTCTGTGGAAAGCGACTTACATCCAGGATAAGACGTGCTGACATCTTTAATCCGTCTTCCTCTGGTGGGGAATTGACATCCCCCCCTCCCCAACATGTCTGCCTGATCGTGCACGCTCCCTCCTCCACATTATGCAACCAAACCACGAATGCTAATTTTGCGGGAGACGTCCGACCTCGCACTCGTTACCTCGGTGAACACACAACGGGAGACACGAGCCCGGAGGAATTTCACCTTCGTCTGCATTTGTGTTTTCTTCACTTTAAAGCATCAAAGAGCTGAGCTGCTGCTGCCCCGAGCAGCGAGCAGATGAAAAACTGCCCACAGAACATCTGTAAACTGTCAGGATGGCAAAACCGTGAGTGTGTGTGTGTGTGTGTGTGTGTGAGCAGCCTCTTCCTGTCAGAGGCTGCTGATTCTTTCTCACACATCCATCTACTAGCGTGTCACTAGAACTACAACCACTAACTACCTCAGGGTCAACAAACACCCCACAAACACATGTGAAATGTGTTACATGGGAAAAATCCACTTACACATGTAATCCATGAATGTATGGCTGCTTATGTTTCGCCATATTTCTGAGAAATGGGAAACGAGGCCGTAGAGACCACCAGTTACGGCTGGATTTTGTTTTTTTGGGTTTTTTTTCCAGTCTAATTAGTTGAAAACAATTGGGAAGGGAAGTGCTGCACGTCGGCGCTCCGATAGCTGCCGAGGAAGCGTCGTGAATGCATCATTATCAGGCTGCAAACACGCTCGGACTACACTCGAGCACAGGCTGCTCCGAGGACATCAAACTCCCACATGGACAACAACTGTTCCTACCACAGGACGAGGGCAACAGCCAGATTTTTCCTTTTTTTCTAATAAATGTCATGTGGTTGGCTCTGAAAAGGCACAAATCACCATCTGTTGTTGCACCGAAACATCTCATTTGTATTAGTGGTATTATTGTAAAGTTTTTAGCAGCTTCTGCTAAACTAGCAGCTTTTATATTTGTGGCTTTTCCTAAAAGGCTGCTGATTATAAGGGAAAGAGTTTGTTTCGCTCTTCCCATCCAGGTCTTCTTCAGTACAGTTACAGGAAATTGATCCTCCAGACAGGATCAACAATTCCGGCTAGCTAGCTGCTAATCCAATCCCAATCTCCTCCATCTCTTCTCAGCCGCCGATTACCATCTGACATGGTACCAGGGTATCAGGAATGAGGAATAAATGCGCCTCGTTTTCAGCCTACATTTGGAATCTTTGTCCGAACCGCCTTCGGAGGTGGATGATGAGCTCTTACCCCATGTGATGGGTACGTGATCCAGCCCCAGTCTCCTGTGATGGTGGTCGTGTCCAGCAGATTTACTGCAGAGAAAGAAAACAACAGGTCAGCAAAGCTTAAAGGGTCTATCCATCCTGTCCTTCGTCACCTTCTGTGAGAGGCACACACACACTCACTCACACACACACACACACACCTGTCTGACAGGCGTGACTGATGATGCTGGACAGTCGTCACGGTAACTCCAAGGTGGCTGTCACAACATGTGACGTTACCTTGACCTAATTCGTCCAGGTTTAGCCGTGGGTGGAGATGAGGCGTGCAGCATCAGAAGCTGCAGACCGCTAAGTTCAGGCCAAGCTAGGTGCTAGCTAGCCGTCCCCGTGAACATGGTAACTGTTGCCGCTGGAAACGGACTTATAGCGACAATTCAGTTCAAGTTTATTACTATAGCGCCTTTTACATTAGAAACGGTCTCTCGGTGCTTTACAGAGGCAGAAACCCAGAGCCGGAACCCCCAGGTAGCACAGTGGCAGGAAAAAGTCCCTTTAACAGGAAGAAACCTTGAGCAGGAGCAGGCTGACAAGGAGGCACCATCCTGCTGAAAGTCGGCTGGGTAAAGGAGGAGAAGAAGAGGGAGACAGGACAGAGAGAATAAAGAGAGAGAGGGAGAAAGAATCAAAGAATCACAGAAATACAAACAAACACCACCACAGCTAACAGCGTTCCCGCTGGAGCGAAGGCATCCACTTAGATCAGCTCTGAACAAACTTTCAAGGTGTTTTGTGTTGTCTCTGGGTCAAGTGTCGCCCGGTTCCGAGGGGGTAAAGTGTGCTAATGGGGGCTCTCGTCTGCTGCTCTTCCTCTTCAGTCTAATAAGACCGTTTCTAAGCTGATGACGTGTTTTTTTCCTTCCCTCCCAACGTGCGTCCTCGTGCTCCTCCACTGTTGCGTCTACACAAACACAAACACTCATGCCTTGCAATTAACCGGGGTGTCACTCCTGATTTGAGGCGCGGGCCTCTGAGCAGGGCAGGGGGTGCCATTACAGACAGATGGCAGCGCCAGCGTCCTCGCATCCCTCCTCCATCTCCCAGGCTTCTCTCTGCCTCTCCGGCCCTCAGGGCGCCGACATCCCACCGCCTCGTATTGATGAGGCGGCGGCCCCTCATATTCCAGCCAAGGTCACAAATGGATGGTGGTTCAACTCCTCTGAGCTCTTCAACCCCCACAAAAGTGACATAATGGAAGCGCGAGTGGGTTTAATCATTCCTCCGTTCAGCGGGGGAATTCTGCTCTGCCGTGTTGTTAAAGGACAACAACAAAAAATAAATAAAAACGAGGGGACAAATATCTCCTCCCCCTTCCTTTGAGGAAAGGCGGGGTTGGGGGGGCAGGTTGGTGCTGTTGCCACAGCAAACAAGGATGTCGGCAGTTGCGCTGCGTTCCCAGAGGAATTCATTTACTTTCCCCTTAAATGAGGAATTCATGTCTTTGGTGGCGTCGTTTATCTCATTTGGCCTCGCTGTTTGAATGATGGCTGAAACGCGAGCCGTGAGAATTAAAGCGGTGAGATTTAAAGCCGTGAGATTTAAGGCGGTGAGATTTAAGGTGGTGCTTTACGCTAATGTGGAGGAAAGCGGGAGCGGGCAGTAATTAGAAGCCCGTTTATGCCTCCTCATCCTCCAGGAAAACACACTCTCCATCCTGCTGCCGTTTCTGTCGACGACCTTTTTGGTGCGAGGTGGGTGGAAACGAGCACCACCTGACCTTGGTGACCCTGGTGACCTTGATGGGGGGCAGATCTGGAGCCGGAGCTCCTGGGAAAAAACCGAAAAGCTGTCGCAGCGACGGTGGAGCTTCTCCTGGAGGACTCGGGGCTGGAAATTGAGTTTGTTTCTATCATAACCAAAGGTCAGGAAGACGGAGCAGCCCCCCCACCCCACCCCCACCCCTCTGCTCCATGACAACGCCCCTCTCGGCCTCGCCCTGGCCTGATCCTTCAGCCAGTTTTCACTTTTGTTTGCTCGATCCGGTGAACGGAATTTTACAGGAAATGAGTAATAACTGATAATAACTGAATAACAGCTGAAGATTTCTCGTCTTTTCCCTTTTTTAGGATTTAAAGTCCTGAAGTTAAAATTCTCTCGGACACAAACAAACAGCGAAAACACTCCTGCTGCCAGCGGCCCAATGAACGGGTGCAGGTCTGAAGGCAACGCGCTGGAATGATGGTCCGTCACGAGGCAGAGCTGCCCGCGGCGTCTGCGGCGAGTCCGTCCACGTTCGGAAAAAAGCACAAAACAACAGAAACACACACAGACACGAGCATCCAGGAAAGAAAAAAGGGGAAAAGCCATTTTCAGAGTGAGCTGGAACGCACCCTTCATCCTGATGATGATGATGATGGTGGTGGTGATGGTGATGGCGATGATAATGGCGACAGCGAAGGAAGTTAAAATTGGTTGTGCTCCACTAAATGAGGCGTGTTGAATGAAGGCAGCGCCAGCGGGGATGTTCGGTCCCTGGAATCCTTCATTTGATCTGCAAATTGTTAATTTTGCAGCCGCGACTGAAAGAGAAAAAGAGGCGAACGGCGGCGGATGGCAACACTGCGGCAGTCAAGGACGGAGGAGAGATCAAAGCCATCAAAGGCAGTCGAGCTCTAAAAACAGAGCTAAACAAATACTGTAATTGGGTGTCAATTCCAGCAGGAGAGAGACTTTTAACGGCCGTATTTGTGTTTTTGAACGTGTCCCGCTGTGGTTTATGTAACACAAACATCAGATCTGAGCATCACTCACAGCTTTTCCAGAAACCAGGAATCCTCATCTAATCCTTTCATGTTACAGATGCGTCAACATTTAATCCAGCAGCTCCGTCCAGAGGTCGTAGATGACCTTTAACCCTCTGAAGTAAACAACAGGAGGAGAGCAAAGAGCAAGAGGTGAAGATTAGACGGGTCAGGTGACACTGTCAGGTGACACACAGGAGGGAAGGAGGGAGAAAGGACGACGATGGTGAGCCGCCCTGACCTTCAGCCCTGAGCCCTCAGTGGGGGCGGAAGCCTGCCTCTGGGAGAGCTTCCCTCTGCAGATCTGAGTTTTGAAGGATCTTCTGTTTTTCCAGCAGTGGCCCAGTTTCCCCACTGGGATCATTAAAACTGCTGCTGCCTCCACACCTACGCTAACCTCCTTCCCTCCTCCTCCTCCTCCTCCTCCTCCTCTGAAGCTTCTCCAAACTCTCCCTGAAGTTTTCCTCCCCAGAGATCCTGGTCCCTCCCTGATGATATAACAGATTTCACTCTTCGTTTCCTGGAATTCAATTTCTGACTGATTTGTTCACCTGCATTTCCTATCAAAACAAGCATCTTTTGGTCATGTGACCTGCTGTGACGTCACCAATAAATACATAAATAACCCCCAAAATCAGCTGGCTCCGTGGGCGGGATGCACGGCTGCTACGTGTCCGAGGATCCATTATTCCGTCCTTGGAAAAATATTTCCTCAGCAGATATAAAGTATAACAGGTTTGGGCTAGCTCAGCGCTTTCGGTGTGTTTGTTGGGTTTTATTCAGATCGGGACACCCGCCTTGGAAAGTTGTGATTTTTCTAGTGAAGATGGATGAGTGTGTGCGCGCGTGTGTGTGTGTGTGTGTGTGTGTTACGGGTTAAAGCGGTGCTCACGGAGGACGGCAGCTAAACAGACAAAGTTGGATTTTAATCTGATGAGGACAAGCAGAACTAATGAAGCCTGTGGCTGATTGTGGTGGGTTCTGGTTCCACAAATTACACTCCATCTTACAGTCAATTAATAGCAGTCAGAGGCTGCAGGGAATTATAACGATGATAAATTATCCGAATTTTACACTTTGTAATCACGGGTGCATGAGCATCATCATCATCATCATCATCATCGTCACCAGATTACAACAAAATATTCCTAAAATTCCAGATGCGCTGCCTTAAATCTAATCCAGACTGGAAGCAGTGGGTTGGGGGTGGAGGGACGTCCGCTCCTGGGCTGAACTGGTGGCAGCTTCCTCCATTTCCACATGCCAGAACTTGAACAGTCCCTCACATCTTCTTTTAGCAGCTCTCTGAGAGCGGAAGGCATCATGTTTGCTGCATGATGGAGGGTGGAGGTTGCTCAGGGCCGGCCAGGCTCAGCCGCTCCCCGGGGAGAGGCGGGAACGAGCCTGCGCGGCTGCCCAGGCCTGCCTGTGGTCCCCGGGGAATGCGTCCAGGCAGATAGAGATGTCACCGCGGAGAGGAACACACGGCTATTTATGGAGCAGGTGAAGATGAGGAGCGCAGGAAACAAGCGGATGGAGATGAGAACGAGGATGGATGGAACGGGGCGGATGGCGGCTGAGGCCTGGACCGGTGCTGCCCGCTCCGCTGGTGCATCAGTGAACGAGCTGCAGCTCAACTCGTTGCTTGAGGGTGGAGAGACAAGATGTTTTTTTATCTGTACGGCCTCCACATGCACCCCAGAGAGCGTTGAGATGCTTGTGTCCTGGCTCCGCCCCCTGAGACTCAACGCATACTTAGATCACGTCACTGCAGCGTACGCAGCCGCATCGCTACCGCGCTGATTAGGGCTGTCACAATTAGCAATTTCTGGAGACGATTAATAAGAAAAATAATCATAATTGATGAATATATTGTCTATGTTTTTTTCTTTTTTATGGTCTACTATCAGCATAATGAGCTTTAATAACACACATCCTCTACTGTCCTGTTCACCTTAATGAATCAGAGCAATTAATGACTTTTTATGGCAATTATTCCAGATGTCTTCCTCCAGGTTACTGGGCTTCCTTTATCGTTAGGACAGAAACCAGAATGCAGCCACAGCAGAGCCGTGGGACGAGGCTTTGGAAGCAGAACCTCCCCTTCCTGCATGCTGTTATTACCCTAGCCACAGCACATTACCCTAGCCATAGCATACTATCCTAGCCATAGCATACTATCCTAGCCACAGCACATTATCCTAGTCACAGCACATTATCCTAGCCACAGCACATTATCCTAGCCATAGCATATTATCCTAGCCATAGCATATTACCCTAGCCATAGCATATTATCCTAGCCATAGCATACTATCCTAGCCACAGCACATTATCCTAGCCATAGCATATCATCCTAGCCATAGCATATTATCCTAGCCATAGCATATCATCCTAGCCATAGCATATAATCCTAGCCATAGCATACTATCCTAGCCACAGCATATTATCCTAGCCATAGTTCGCTGCGATCCGATCAAGACAAGAGGTAAACAACATGTGGTTGCCATGGTGACGCTGTGTGCTGCTGCTGGAGCAATACGATGACGTCAGACTCAGATTCATAGTTATTTTATGCAACTTTGTGGATAAAATAAATAATTGAGGCTAATCCCGAATATGAAAAATAATCGCGATTGACAAATATTCTAATATTTGTGACTGCTCTAGCGCTGATGCCCTAGCGCTGATGCTCTAGCGCTGATTCCCTAGCGCTGATGCCCTAGCGCTGATGCCTTAGCACTGATGCCCTAGCGCTGATGCCTTAGCGCTGATGCCCTAGCGCTGATGCCTTAGCGCTGATGCCTTAGCGCTGATGCCTTAGCGCTGATGCTTACTGATGACCGGTGATAATCACCATCAGTCAAAACAGCATCATTTCTGATGGCAGAGACGGGAGGTCGGCGTGGGATCCAAACGTGACTTTTAACAACCACCTCAGTCAGTAACACAAAGATCCACTTAAAAACAAGACTTTGAGACCAAACCTACGTTACAGTAACAATAATGCTGAATTTCAGAAAGCGGCGAGATAGAATATGGCTGCTGCTGTTTAATGTAGGGTTAAAAGCTCAAAACAACAACTGCTTATTATTTTCAGCGGCGTCTGCGTTAAAAAAGCCCTGGGTCAGTTTTTATCGAAATAATGTTCAAACAGACACAAACTGCAATAAATTAGGGCAACGCGCTCGGACAGGAGGCGGGAAAAGCTTTCTGTGATTCATTACCAGCATGAACTCATTCGATTTTATCGGTTCTACCAACCGGGACAATAATTCAGACTCGCGTATCTGTAGTTGTATTAAATAAAGCTCTGACCTCCTGTTGCTGTTGCCTCGCTGCACACGGCTGCAGGCGGCTACAGCTAAAGCTTTGCTCTCTGTCATCACCCTCATGTGGCTCACCTGGGAGCGGGCCACTGGCCCCGCCCCCTGATGACATACACCTGGCTCTGAGCGTATTTAAGGCCGAGCTTTTGCTCTCTGGCTTTTCTGGGAAACTGAGCCAGTCGAGGTTGGTGACCGCCAGATAAGTTTAATCAAACCTGCTCTCAAGTGCGGTGAAATTCAATCAATTTATGAGCGATTTGTGGCTTTAGTGCAGCGACTTTTACCTGATGTAGCTGCATGAACAGAGATCAGACTGGACTTCCTGTCTCTGTAATCTGACAGGAACCAAAGTTGACTTTTTCACCACTTTAGTGTGAAAAAAACAAACAAATGCTGATGTGAAACTGTGAAAGTGACGTTTTTCAAAATAAAATACCTGCTATTTAGCATTCTATGTCTGTGCAGTGTGTGTGTGTGTGTGTGAGTGTGTGACAGACAGAGATGCATGCAGGAGGTGTGTGTGACACATTTGCATGAGGCCTGTGATAGATGGACAGATTATTTCCTCGTAGAAACAGATTGAGGGGAAATCCATCAGGAAGCGTCGCTGCCGGTCTGGGGCTCATTTGCTGGATGATTTGTGCTTCCAGCAGCGTCGCAGTGATCCGTCCTCACCAGCAGCACGGATCCGGCAGGCGTGCGGTGATGGTACAACCCCTCCCTGCATCCTTACCTCTCTGAATTTCTGTGATGTGTTCACTCTCTGAACAAACGGAGCGGGAGGATTAACGCGCGTCTGCATGTTCACCGCCTGGTTTCCATATCAGCCGCTTTTGATGATGTCATTCAGGATACGGCGGGTCGTACTTTCAGACGCAGGGACCCGTCTGGGTGAGCGGCGCTTTGTTTTGGAGGACTTGTACCTTCCCTTTACCCTTCAAGCTGCTGCGACTCTGAAAACACTTTTTCCACAGCACAAACGGCGATTGCGACCTTATTAGCTGCGTGGTGGTGTGTTGCTGCGGTGATTGCAGCAGGTTTGCTGGTGTTTATCAGAGCAGATTAGAGCTTCTCTGGGCCTCGATTCAACTAAATGAACATTTAAATCCTTTAATGGATTGAAGCGAATTGAGAGCGGTGAATTATCAGCTCGCCGTTGTCCGCTGCACTTGATAAAGGCACCTGCCAGGGGAAGTTTGGAGGCGCGGCCTCCGCCTCTATCCTTCGCCTCATCTCAATTTTGTCCTCCCGCCATCTGCCTCACTCTCCCTCGTTGCTCCAGTATCCCTCTATCACAGACCTCTTTCTTTTCTGACATTTGCGCCTGAGAGCCAGATCTCCATCAGTCCCCTTGAAGCCAACATCACAGGGACGGCTCTGTAGGAGGGACGTGCTAACACAAGCGCAGCACCAGCCCATTATAGAGCCGTCAAGCACGCCTAGAAGCTTCTCTCTCTCTCACTTCTTTTGCATTATCCTCCGCCACCCCGGTGAGACGTCCCCGCTCACGCTGTGAAGGTGAAGAAGCATAAATTACCCAGCGCCACAGCTCCAATAAGAGAGCATAGCCGAGTGGGCCCAGGGGCTACTGAACTCGGGCCGGCCCAGCATCGGGGCTTGTTAATGGGCCGAGGAAGCCGGGAGAGGCTCTCGCTGTGCGAGGCCTCGTCTGCTTTGGCTGCCGACCCGACTTTATATTGATTGGGCGGCTCCGACATCGCCGTCCGCCGCTGCTAACAAGGCTGATGTCTCAATGAAGAGCCGTGCCGTGGGGAACGAGCGGAAGAGCCGGCCAGCAGGCGCGGACCTGTGTTCAGGCAAACCAGCAGGCGGGAGGAGGGAGAGGTCCAGACCCGCCGCTTGTTTAGGGCTGCACACACGGGCGGAGCCTGCAGGGCCGCGCTGCAGATTGCTCCCTATTTAACACAAATTGAGAAAAATAACAGCTTCGGCAATCACGGAGGCGCGGTGGGGTTTATGGCTTTTGCACCGATCCAACCTTTTCAGCTGGATCCCCGCGCAGATCCTCGGCTCGGAAACTGTTTTCTACTTCCGCTTAAACTCAGCTTAAGCCAGACTTCCCTGAGAATCGAGCGTATTGTGCTTTTCCTTCACTATATTTAGTTAATAATGCAGAATTCAAGCTTCCATGCAAATATTAATCAGCTATACAGATGGAAATTAATTTGCGGTAGGACTGGAAACCAAAATCTTTTTACTCAAATCTTGCTAATTTCAAAGAAATAACAACCATTTTGTGGCGTTTTTCCGCTCTCGTTGTGGTTATCAGTCGTGACCTTTAGCGCTCGTCCGTAGCGACAGCGACAGTGAGGACGCGCGCGGCCACAAAAGGCACCATGCAAATTCTTTTTTGCTGCTTTGTGGCGCAACTGTGTCCAAATCGACATTATTGAGGAGTTTTTCTCATGAGTGGCTGGAAGAGTCATGTTCCACACGCGTCCAACGTTAATAAACCAGTCTTTTCCTCCTGCCTCTACGAAATCCCCCAACCGTGTCCAGCGCTGACCAGGCGACTGAGCAGAGCAAACAGAGCGCACGTCGGGTGCGTGGGACAGAAAGACGCACACAGATAATGAGGCTGAGGTCGCGTTTTGATTTGGGAGACGTTGGAACAGTTTGTTGTCTCTGATGAGCAGGTGGACACACACACGCAGGTAACAGGAGACGGTCAGCCAGCCTCGCGCTGATGACGAAGACGAAGAAGAAGAAGATGATGGTTTAAACCAGCTGATTCCCGTTTGCCAACGGGGTCAAATGACTCCGGAACAGGCGGCGGTCGGCCACGCTGAAACCACTTCCTTCGTGCTTTTATGAAGCGCTCCTTAATAGGAAGTATACTTTAAAAACTACAAATCCCTAGATCTACGTAAGCGAGCAGAGTTGCATGTGCAGCTGCCAGCGCTCACAGCTTTGGACCCTATAGATGCTTTGACTCCGTCAGACGCACTGCGGCAGAAGTAGCGCTCCACATCGCCCAGCGGAGAATATATGACAAATTAATTTTTGACCATGAAAGCCACGCCATGACGGAGTCGTGCAGGCAGTCGCAGCCAAACACAGGAGAGGAAAAATCAGCCGCTTTCAAAATGGAACCCCTCGCAAAACAGACAAAGGAGACGTTTAGCTTTGCGGCTAACACAAGGAAAGGATTAAACAAGCGCGTTCTGAGCAGGTCAGCAAAACCAGGCAGAAACAAGACTTCTGAAAGGCTCCCAGTGGGCTACGAAACCACCGGGAGGAGAAAAGAAAGGTGGAACCGCCCAGTGGAATCACAGGGTTACACTCTTCCTGTTCTTTCTTCTTCTGCACTGGAGGGGCGTCTTCAGAGGGGACGCAGCGGGGAGTCTCCCCCCAGGTTCGGAATCGTACAGCCGTGGAGCGCGCGGCGATGCGGACCGTCTCCGAAACCTTAAACGGGCAGCGGGTATTTCCACCGAGGGGACCAACATGTCTGCACAATGAAAAGCAGTTTCGTTTATTTATCTTTTGGTTCAAAGGAAGCGCCCCCTGCAGGCTAAGTTCAGCCGCCACTTCTCCACTTTTCTGTTTTCTCTGTCGCTCCTAAATGTTGCGTCTGAGTCGTAAACCGACGGCGGAGCAGCACCTTTGGGTGCTTCTGGTGGTCCTCCCGCCCCGTCTCCTCTCCCCTCGGTCCTGGAGCAGCACAGTCGGGTGCTCATCATCATCCACCTAAGTTTGCTCATTAGCAGCGAGTCCTGTTCTCTGCACGGCTCTTTTCATGTTCCTCGGTGTGAACAACAACCTGGAGGAACTCTCTCGCGCTCGCAGGGACTGCGACAGCGCGCAGGAGTTGAATCGGGGGCGTTGTGCACAGACAGGGGCGGCCCGGAGAAACCTCCACCTCCGCCTCCATCGTCATTACAACAAACTGCTTCCTTCGCTCATCTCAGAGCCAGGAGGAGGGATTTCCAACTGTCTCCGTTTGTTTTTCTTTTCAACGGGGTTTCAGCAGAGAAAGAAACCGCCAATCGGACATTAAAACGCTTCCAAATCAAAGCAGCAGTTAGAAAACAGTCAGCCAGCAGCGTGAACGCGTCAGTAATACAGGCCTGGTATTCCATGACGATCAGTGATTTTCTGTGTGTCAACGAGCTCTAAGTGGAGAATGGATCATTTATTTAGAAAGCAAATTTATAGGCACAGCGAGATTATCATTAATAAATAAGATATAACACAGTTAGGACAACAATTAAAATTTAAACTAAGAGAAAATTTAAACTGAAGAGAAGCAAAACTCCACAAATGCCCCTTTCATCACATTCGTTGTTGATTTGTTCAAAATCGTCACATTTCCAGTCCGAGTTTTGCAACTAAACCCGTATTTACGTCGTTTATGCTACGTTGTGCTTTCTAGGAAGCTGCTCTGGGAATTCGGGGCTTTACGTCGACTTCTCTGCAGACAAAGTGTGTGTAGAGCTGAGCTGCTCTCCAGCCCTGCAGCCGCTCCGGAGTTTCCCCGCCAGCGCATGAAAACCAGCCGAGAGATTCCACAACGTGAACGCGTGTGTGCAGCTGACGGGGGGCCTCCTGCAGAAGCCAGTATTTCACTCATTCATCAAAACAAAACAACAACAACAAGCCACAGAGAAACGCGCTGAGAGCCGTGGAAACCTTCCAGCCGTAGCTTTGCTTTTGCGTTATCCAGAAAGACGGAGGTGGATTGAGCCGGACAAGATGGTGATGATTTTCCCTGCGTCCGTCTGCAAAAGTAGAGTTTCCTTCCTTAACCAAAGTGGGATCTCACCACTCGTCTAATGATATACAATTTAAATGTAGGCAACTACTAATATTAGCAAGAATATCGGCTTTTCTGCTCTTTATCTATCAATTTCGTTCCGAGCAACAGTCACGTTTGGTTCAACTATTAGCTGGAAAAAGCAGCAACAACTGTCCCTAATCGCAACGGTTACATTAATAATCGTTTTAACGTTAAAGTCAGAGAAATGTGAGTTTGGAGACACTTTTAAAGCCGCAGTGCTGCGGTGGGCGTGTGAAACGTAGCATCAGAGCGGAATCTTAAATCAGACGCTGACTCATAATCTTCAGCATCTATTCTGCTGCTCTAAAGAATACCAGCGCGCAGTTATTTATAACTGAGAATTTTCCAAAAATTTAAAAAAAAAAAATTAAGGAGAGAAAAAATAAAACAAGGTAAACTGGAAGAAATGAAATCAGTCAAAGCAAACTCCATTAACTGGGAAAATGGGGAGAAGGCGAGAGGCCGAAAATAGCGTGTAATGTTCTCCTCATCAGACGGAGCCTTCATCAGCAAAGGGCAGCAGTCACCGAGGAAGAGGTGAGTCCTGGTGGAGGAATGACGCAGGAATAATGGAAGCGTTAGCAGCAGGGAGGAGACCGCCGCGCAGAGACGGAGAAAAGACGGGAATTTGCCTTCTGAGACGCCGCCGACCAGGAGCCCTCGCCTGGGCCGCGGGCGCTCCTCGCTCCTGACCGCGTGGCTGTTTAATACGGGATCGTTTGCTGCCCTCGGCCCCTCGCTGCTCCAACCCTCGCTGCTCCAACCCTCGCTGCTCCAACCCCTCGCTGCTCCAACCCCTCGCTGCTCCAACCCTCGCTGCTCCAACCCTCGCTGCTCCAACCCTCGCTGCTCCAACCCTCGCTGCTCCAACCCCTCGCTGCTCCAACCCTCGCTGCTCCATCAGGTCTGCTGCTGGAGAAGGCCTTAAAGGTCAAAGCAGCGCTGTCGCCCAAACTCCTGAGACCAGACTCATGTCAAGGGCCCTCACACACACACACACACACACACACACACACACACACACACACACACACACACACACACACACACACACACACACACACTCGGGGACTTCGGTGAACAAGTTTCTTGTTAGAAAGATGAAGGACGGAAGTAACCAGAGTCACTGACCAGAAGAAAACACACTTGTAATTCAGAAAAATGCCCGAGGAACCGGGACACACACACAGGCGTGGGTCCTCTCCTCCTCGCCTGACCCACGCCGAGGCTGTTGTGACACACACGGGAAGCCGAACTGCTCCGGTAAGCTCGCTCGCACGCAGCCGTCGCAGGTTCCTCTGCACGGCTCCAACTTTGATGTCAGCTGTCGGACTTGTGCTGCCGCCTCGTACGTGAAACCACCACCGCATTTCCCTCTCTCCCTCGCTCCCTCGCTCTCTCTCACACACACATATATCCTTACCTTCGTTGTTGTTGCTTCCTGCTGCTCCCACAGCGTGTATGGATGCAGTCCAGAGCAGCAGCAGCAGCAGCAGCAGCAGCAGCGGCGCCGCCAGCCCCGGATCTGAAGCCATGCTGGTCTCCCGCACACCCTGCCAGGCTCCCTCACTCTCCCACTCTGCCGCTCGCTGCCTCTCTCCCCTCTGCTGCCTCTGCTGTGTCCCAGGGTTGAGGCAAAAGTGAGAGGCAGCGCTGAGGAGTGTGTGTGTGTGTGTGTGTGTGTGTGTGTGTGTGTGTGAGGGCTGCCAGCTCATTGGACTCGTACTTGGAGCCTGCCTCTGTGGCTCACTACAGTCTGCCGGCTCCCTCTCACACACACACACACACACACACGCAGACGTGCATGCATGCAGTGCATGCACGGCGAGCGGGCAGCCATGGGGGAGGGCTGAGAGTCTCCGTCAACGTCTCCCAGCAGCCAATTAGAGCGCGGGATCAGTTGGCGCCGCACGGACGATGTTCTCGTCGTCGCCACACCTTCCTGTCCTACCTGCTCAGATTCTGTGTGTCATTTACCCTCATTTTTACACACACACACACACACACACACACACACACACACACACACAGGAATTGAAGGCAATGATCACTTTTTGGCGGAACCAGCGGGGTTTTCCGGTGGGTTTCCACACTCTCGGACTCTAAACGCTGCTAGCGGGTTTCAAACTGTTCTGATCCATCAGCTCGTTAGATTTGTTGCTCAGCAACAGTCAACAGGAGGACTCTGAGGAGGTGAGGGTGGTTTTCAAGGTGAACCCAAGACTGTGGCTCCGGTACGGTAGGTCCCAGCCATGCACCAGCTCTGTGTGCACGCTGAAACCGCTGACCCGGCAGGGCGGGTGTGGATGCTGGAAGGCGAGTGTGTGGAGTGTGTGGAGTGTGTGGATTAAAGAAAATACCGTGTAAATGTAACTCATCTGTCTAATATTCTGCAGTTTATCCAGTCAGTGTTTCCACGGCTGCTGCAAATATTTAGGATTCTTCTGACTTCAGTCAATACGGAATGAAAACACCGTAACTGTTTCCTCTTATTTCTGCTCAGGTTAGTTATTTAGACGTTTCAGGGCTGCTGGACACGGAAATAAAAAAGGAATTTTAACCACCAAACCGCTGCTATCAGTGAGGCACAAATATGTCTTTTCATTAATCTTGTCGTCGCCGTCTTCCTCACTGTCGTTACTAGCAACAAGGATGTGAATAAGGCGGTAATAACCGTGTTATAAGCGTGTGTCCGGGGTCTGTAACTGTGGGCAGCTGCTCATTTCCATAGCTGCAGGCTGGTGCGGGGCCGTCAGCCTCGCTCTTATTGTGCTCGTGCGCAGAGTGCGCGAGCTGCGATCAGAGGTCTGGCAGCACCAGCGTCCAAACGGAGCACGCCACGCCATCGCCGCTTGGCTGCTGTCGGCGCGGCGAAGCTCCATTTGCCGCGCCCGGGCCGTGTGTTTGTCCTACAAATATCTGAGCCTGTAAATGAGGACGTGCCTGAATGGCGAGTGTGTGCGTGCATGCAGCTGGAAAGGCAGGGCTAACGGAGACGGGTGTCCGGGCCAGGCGACGCGGAGCCTGCCAAGCCCCCTGCAGGCTGGGGGGACACTGGGCTTCCTGTCTGGGGTTAGAGCGCTTCAGCAGCATGGATAGGGGACTACTGTGTCGCTGTGTGATGTCTGTAAGTGCAAAACGAGCGGAAAAGTCATCACAAAGTGCGTCGCTGCTTTTCTTGACAGGGCCGTCGTCGCCCTGACGATCCAGACTCAGATGTTAACTGGGCTTAACTCAGCAGATGTTAACTGGGCTTCGCAGACGAGAAAGGCTGCAAAATACCGAGCCGGCTAGCAAAGGGATACGTGAAAGCAGACGTTTTTTTGTCTGCACAATCGCAACGCAGGTTCTCTTTGACTTAATCCTAGTTTGTTGGAGTGACAGAAGAAAGAAAGAAAACAGAAACAGGTGCATCCTCAGATAAAATTTGATTTGCTGCTCTTTCGTTTTCCTCCTGTAATCCATTTTCAACGCAAAGACGCACATTTTCCACAGTCGGCGGTGGAACAGCTCAGCGGAGTCGCAGGAATCCGTCTGCACAAAGGGCTACCTTGTCTGTTTGTCCTTTCACCGGCGTTACGGAGGGAAATGCTTGATTCGGTTCATTGAGGCGCGCTCTGATTTGGACGGGCTCGTGTTTCCATCATGGCTGCCGCGACGCTAACATCTGCATGGGCTGCGGCCTGACATTTTATCAAAGCAGCGCCGTGCGCTTCATCTGTGGACGGAGAGCAACATGTCACAGTGGACAAACGAAGCCTCCACTGACACGTTAACGTGTGCTGGGCCGCGTTGGATCAGTCCAGTCAAAACTAATCTACTCCAGATCATTTGAAAACCTGATCTGATCAGAACAACGGACTCCCGCTAACTCGCTAACGTTTATGAAGTCATGTGGCACACACACGCACATTAGCTGAAACGAGACAAACTGAGACAAAACAAGGAGTCCCCTGCTTTCAGTGTGTGTGTGTGTGTGTGTGAGATGCAGAGAGAGGGAGAGCAGATGGCGGGGGTCAGTGTGCGCTCACTGGCGTGGGGCTGGCTGGTGTGTGTTGGCTAAATATAGCGCTGTAGTGACAGAGCTGTGGAGGGCGTCGTTGTCACTTCTCTCACTTTCTTTGGTCCGTTTGCGTCGCTTCACCTGCGCGTAAGCGAGCATCTTCAGATTAGCCTCTACACTTTTTAAGATGCTCTTTTCTGGCTTCCTACGGTTTTTTCTAACCCCAACAGGCCATGAGATGTTGTCTAAATTCACATATTCGTGATCTCTTGTTTATTTTTAATGTAAAGCCATTTTTTCCTCCTCGTTACTAATTTCCCCGAGAAATTATTTTGCCTCAAGTTGTGAAAAGAAGCTGCGACTCTTTTTAGCATGAATTATTATTATTTTTTACAATTATTATTATGTTGTTGTTGTTGTTGTTGTTGTCGTACACACATTTTCATCAGGTTTGTGGTTGTTGATCCATTTCAAAATTCTTGAGCTCTTTTTTCATCTATAATTAAAATTACTTTAGAAAATGAACCGAAAGGGAAACAAAGGTTTGTGTTTTCGGTTATTTTCTTCTGTAGATTCACGGCCCAGGAACAGAAAGACGTCAATATTTTAATAAATATCCCCCCATCCTGTGAGAGGAAACACGGGAGCTGGTGTGTTGAGAAAAATAGAGGTTATTCTAAATATATAAATCATGTTTTCTTCCATCTCTGTGAGTGTTTGTGTCACAGTTTTGGCTCGCGTCCTCCCCGGAGGTGCAGCGACGTCGGCTCTCCCGCTGCTGTCGCCTGGTCCCCGGAGCGCCTCACCTGGCAGCTCAGGCAGGTTGTTTAAGATGCAACAGCAGCTGCTGATTATGGAGCCCCTGGAGACGTGGGCCCAGATCCATTTAGGTGCACACAACAGTCGCGTTAACACAACCTGGATAGAGGTAATAACCAGGGGTCGCCGTTAAAAGACAGTTTCCCAGCGGTTGAACAAATCCAGGCGTGGAAAACACCTCAGACACCTCCCAGAGAAAAGATCTATTTTTTTGAATGTTTTTTTTAGCATTAGGAGCAGAAACCTTCCAGGCTGCTCTGCATATCTGCAGTTTGCTTAATAGAACACTTGGAGTCAGTTTGATTCTTTCATTCAGCCGACGGTAACGCAGCAAAAACATCATTAAGGGCGGAATTAGAACCCTCGCTTCAGCGTCCGTGTGCATCAGCGCAGGGAAGATAAAACAGAATTAGAATAGTTTGAATCTGCTTCGGTTCTTCTGGCTGTTCCGCCTCCACCTGTAAATTGGTCAATTACTGCTTGAGCGTGTTTTTTTTTTTCTTTTTCTTTTCCAGAGGAAGGAGGAGAGCAGCAGGGACCGTGAGAGGGTCTTAACCAGAAAAACATCAATAATGAGGTTACACACTGTGTGCGGCTGCGTGGTATGTTTGTGTGCACGTCTGAGAAAAACCATTACGTTCCTTTGCAAGAGGGACGGACTTAGAGGGGTCAGCGTTGTTGTTTGGACACAACTTAGTGCTAATTAGCAGGCTGAGTTGTCCTCTCACATACACCCTATTTCCTCCAAATCGATTTCCATGAAACTAGAATTAGCTCTGAAACGACGACACGATGACCCGAAGTTGTTGTTTTCCCGTTTTATGTTCCTCGTGTTCGATACGTTTCGGTAAAGGCTAGCGTCCCGCGAGGGCACCAGCCGCAATTGATGAGCTGTCTTGTATTTTGTCTGCAGCAAAGCTCGTCGTGACTTGTTGGAAAACCCGGAGCGCTGACAGGCTGACGGGGCCGCTCCGCCGAGGGCCTGTCAGGCCACGTCTGCGTGCGTGTCGGTGGGTCGCGCCGAGTCACGCGGCTCATTCTGTCCGGAACACGTTACCTGAAATGTTTGCCGGAGCGTCTCGGCTGATCTGTAGGACAGAAGACGCTAAAATCTCTTTTAGAGGAGCATGGGGAGACCCCTGGGGAGCTCTGCTGCTCCTCGCCCGGGACCCAGATCCGGGTCCGGTCCCAGAGGGGTCGGACCGGGCTGACGGCTAACTGCTGCTGCTGTGATGGACAGTTTTCAAGGTCAAACTGGAGGAGAAATAAACAAGCGAGAAAAGGCTCCATGTGCGAAAACGAGGCCTTTTGTTTGCTGTTTCTTGTTCCCGAGGTTGTCACTGAGGAGCAGCAGAGCCTTCAGGGCTCGTCTCCAAACATATCGCTCATTTGCACTTCTGAGGACGGCCCGCCTGCCTTCACAAGGTCCGAGCTGCGTGTGTAATGGCTTGGCCATGATTACAGGAAGCTGTATTTTAGAACCCTCGAGCTTCATTTAGCAGACTGGAAACGCTGATGTCAATTCATTCCAGAGTTTTATGATTCTGCTGCTCCCGTTTTCATCTGCGGCGTCAAATCGATACGGGACAAATTAGGCGACTGATAAACTGCGATGGAAACACGCGTGTGTGTGCCCTGTCAGAGAGAAAACACACCCTCGTGCACACGCCGATGCTAAACAAAAGGACAGAAATAGAGCTTTAGGTGCCGCACAGCACAAAGCAGGGTTGTCTCTCTTACTGCTGCTCTGTGTCTGAAGATGCCTTCATCCATGACAGAGCCTCTCCGATGAGCAGCTTCTAAACAAATGAACAAGAAAGAGGAGGAGGAGGAATGAAGGGATGTAAACACGGACTGTCACCAAAGAGCCCGAGAGAGAGAGAGAGAGAGAGAGAGAGAGAGAGAGAGAGAGAGAGAGAAAACACCTCCAACACAGAGAGGACTGCGCCGCGTGCGTGTGTGTGTGTGTGTGTGTGTGTGTGTGTGTGTGTGTGTGTGTGTTTCTGCAGCCTTTGTTCATTCAGTTGAAGCTGCCGTTCTCTAAAATCATAAAATAAAGAGAGTACCGGTGCTCGAGACGGGGTGTGTGTCAGGGGCCCAGAGGCTCCTGAAGCAGGACTGTCGTGTCCACCCAGGTGTAGAACATCCAACGGTGGTGCTGGGTTTGTCCACCCAGGTGTAGAACATCCAACGGTGGTGCTGGGTTTGTCCACCCGGGTGTAGAACATCCAACGGTGGTGCTGGATTTCTACACCCGGGTGTAGAACATCCAACGGTGGTGCTGGATTTCTACACCCGGGTGTAGAACATCCAACGGTGGTGCTGGATTTCTACACCCGGGTGTAGAACATCCAACGGTGGTGCTGGATTTCTACACCCGGGTGTAGAACATCCAACGGTGGTGCTGGATTTCTACACCCGGGTGTAGAACATCCAACGGTGGTGCTGGATTTCTACACCCGGGTGTAGAACATCCAACGGTGGTGCTGGATTTCTACACCCGGGTGTAGAACATCCAACGGTGGTGCTGGATTTCTACACCCGGGTGTAGAACATCCAACGGTGGTGCTGGATTTCTACACCCGGGTGTAGAACATCCAACGGTGGTGCTGGATTTCTACACCCGGGTGTAGAACATCCAACGGTGGTGCTGGATTTCTACACCCGGGTGTAGAACATCCAACGGTGGTGCTGGATTTCTACACCCGGGTGTAGAACATCCAACGGTGGTGCTGGATTTCTACACCCGGGTGTAGAACATCCAACGGTGGTGCTGGATTTCTACACCCGGGTGTAGAACATCCAACGGTGGTGCTGGATTTCTACACCCGGGTGTAGAACATCCAACGGTGGTGCTGGGTTTGTAAGTTTGTAAAATGTAAGTAAGCGGCGCACAGCTGCTACGTCCAACGGAAGACTTGTCACTGTGATTAATGACGAGAGCGACGTCTCTACTGTAGCAGCGCATCTGAATGGAGCCACGTGCACGCCTACGTGCACACCTCTGTTGGACTCTTTCTGTCTCATTCCACAAGTTAATGCTGCCACTTATCTCCAACCTTGCACGCTTAACGGATTTTCTCTCTCCTCTCCGGGGCTCCATCCGTCCTTTTTTTCTTTTTTGAGCAAAGTAATGAGGCTCCAAAAAAAGAACATGGCGGCGTCACAAAGGTGGAGCAGCTGCTCATCCACAGTCTGACAAAGAAAGCATGTTCCAGGACCCAAACATGGAGATGAAGTCAGCTGTTTGTTTCTGAAGCAGGTGTAAAAGCGTCTGACGGCTCGTTAACGGCCACAACAACACACCGTTCCCCTGGAGCGCATCAGGGCTACGTTTAAGTACCTCCAGAGGTTCCTGGAGGGGCCTGGTTTTCACGCGACGCCGTGTTTTGCAGTAACTTTTGAAGGCTCGTAGTGTGATTTTTCACTTCCTGTTTTTCCTCTGGACGGACCGAGCACGCCTCCACCAGAAAACAAAACTGCTCGGCCCCACAGATGAAGACAAAGTCCTTAAGAGGCACTCTCCGCGGTGCTCTTGAATGGGAATGCGCGCAGTGGCGGTGTCCGTCGGCGAGCATGCTAACGAGGCTGTGGCGCTGCTCGATGTCCTCTGGCTCCGAGCTGGAAAAGCGTCCTCTCCACAAATGCTGGAGACAATCACAGGGGAAGTAAACTGTCTCATATTGTCCCAGATGGACTCATTATCCGAATAATGAATCTCTCCCTTATGAAAACTCGCGCACACACACACACACACACACACACACACGCTGTCCCTCCCTCTCATGTGAACACATCAAACAAAAGAGAGAAGTGTGGACGTGCAGAGAGGTTTTCCTGGACACACTCTGCTCATGATTAAAGACGCTGGGATGTTTCTGCACGCGGCTCCGGCCTTGTTCGGCTTCACAGACGCAACCTGGGAAAACCGGATCGAGGCGGACCCGGACTTTAAAACTCACTTTTTTGTTTTAATGCTGATTAGTCGCACACACACCCACCCACCCACCCACACACACACACACACACACACACACACACACACCCACACACACACACACACACACACCCCGTACCAGACCTGGCTGAGGCCAGTCCTTCTCCCTCGTATTTGTAATTCTCTTCCTGTCTTCATGCGTTCACACCTCCGTGCGCGGTACCTGAGTTCAGGAGCCTGCTGAGGGACTTTGTTATTTTAAGTGGGTTTCTTGTGAGCGTTCGCTGCTGTGACGTGCACACTGGCCGCAGTTATTAGCCACCTCTCCTCCTCCTCCTCCTCCTCCTCCTTTTCTCTCCTCCGTTTTTCACCCTCCCTCTCTGTTTCCATTTAAAACAGAAAGCTAAATCCGTGTCTCTGGTGACCGGCCTCTTTCCAGAAGAAAACATCTTAGAAGAGAACAGGCGTCATCTGGAGGAAGCTAAAATAGCCTCGGTGTTTGTGTGCAAACGGCTGATCGTCGTCAGCTCGTTACGCTCCCAATGACGCACCAATGTCATCGGATTCCGTTCCAGTCCCCTGACCCGCCGCCGTCAGCGCAGAGAAAAACAACGGTGAAAAAAAAAGACAAATAAATTTCATTATAATGAACCCAGAACTTTAATTAAGAATAAATAGATAAAAAAATGAATATTGTCCTCATTGTGATGATGACACAGTGAAGTGCTGAAGGCCGCGGGCAACTTTTTTTTTTCCTTTTTTCACAATTTCACAATTGAAATCAACAGTTGATGTTAAGCTAAATTCATTTTTACGGCTTGTCTGATCCTCAAAGTGAAGATCTCCGCGTATGTGGATGTAAATAATCCATACAGACGTCTAGTTCCTGACAAAGACAAGCAGCCCTAAACACTAGAAAGGGTCAAGCTGTGTGTGTGTGTGTGTGTGTGTGTGTCTGTTTCCACAGAGGGTGACTCTTCCTTAGCTGGTGGCCTTCAGACCTGTCGATCTCACACTGTTGATGTGAGGGCTTATCTAGAACTCCAGCCTGGAATCGGTCCACACACACACACACACACACACACACAGATGCCACTATATGACTCATGCAAAGACAGGAGGAGAGGAGTCAGCCAGTGGGAGCAGGGCAGGCACTGATGCATGGAGCACGCCAGGCAAAGATGTCATAACAGAAATGAAGTGAGATTCCAGACTCAAAGGCTAAAAAAGCTGCAGGAGCAACATCAGGGTGAAGCCGACCCCCCACGGAGGAGCCCTGACTCCCCACCCTGCCCTCCTCTGGCTGCGTCCTGTGGCCTCGGCCAGAATCCGCCTTCCTGCTCCGGCCACTCTCCGTGGCGCTGCCTCACCGGCTCCTCGACCCACCCGTCTCCCTCTCCGCCTCCTGCCTCGCCTCGCCTCTCTTCCTGTCACGTTCAGGACGGCCGCTGCTGCGCTGTCTCGCCGCCTTTGCAAGCATTCCAGGCAGAATGGGTTGACTGCGCCGTGAACCATTGCCATGGCTTTGGACCCCCAAAGCAATTCAATTTCAATTTTCAATTCAATTTTATTTCTATAGCGCCTTTTACAATAAAAATTCTCTCGGTGCTTTACAGAGGCACAAACCCAGAGCCGGAGCCCCCAGGTTAGCACAGTGGCAGGAAAAACTCCCTTTTAACAGGGAGAAACCTTGAGCAGGACCAGGCTGACAAGGAGGAACCATCCTGCTGAAAGTCGGCTGGGTAGAGGAGGAGAGAATAAAGAGAGAGAGACAGATACAATCATAGAAATACAAACACATCAGACATAATATACATAATACAGCCTAGCAGGTTGCTGTAAGAGGAAGGTGTAGGCAGGTTTTAATACAGGCCACAGAAGCAGCACCTTCACTGTTGAAGGAATACTTCTATAAACACAAGCACGCACGGCCAAATCAAACGCTGGCTCTAATCCCGGCTCAGGGAGGGGACGCAGGTCGCTGCTTGGCCTTATATAAGGATGCTAATGAGGCGCTGCTTCTGGCGGCCTTATTGCAGCGACGCGACCCCATGAAGCAGCAGCAGCCGCCGAGACTGGAAAGAAGCAGAGTTTAACGTCTGGCCTTTGGTGGCGTTTAGCCCATCAGGCACTGATCACCAGCGCTGGGGGGCGGGGGGGGATGCTGGGCCAGATCCACACTTGGCAGCCTTTTTGTGGGAGGGTTTTTGACAGTCTGCTTGTGTTTGTGAGGACTCTTTTTGTCTTCCACTTCTGCACCTACGACTGTGCCAAAGCTGAAATTTCATGGCTGGGGACGATCAGGGGTGATTCCGAGTGCAACGCCTGTGTGTGTGTGTGTGTGTGTGTGTGTGTCACAGTGGGTTTTAGCACCCTGCAGATCTGTCCCCTGAAAACCATTGTCAGGTGCTTGGCTGAGCCTTTTCAGTCAACATAAAGAAATGTACACAGTGAAAGTTGCACACGGGCCTCAGAGGTGTCAGGTCCGATCCTTCATATCAGCCGTGCAAATGGAAGTGGTGGGCAGCGATCCTTTGTGCCGGGACAATGGTTATCAGCAGAAATTATCTCAGACTTTTAGAATAATAATGCCGAGGATTTACTGAAATAACAACAAATGATTCCAGGCTAACAGACCCCCCACGGATGGGCGTCATTTGCATGATCCTCTTTAGATGGACGTAAAATAAAAAGAGCCATCATTCTTCAGCTCAACAGAATGCAAAAGAGCTTCTTCTTCTTCTTCAGCTGCAGCTGTGCACCTGCAGCCATGTTTGCAGTGTTTGGGGTTCCCACGTTTAGATGTCTCTCATCAGGCCACACTCGAGCACATCTGGAGCTTTTCTGCTTAACTTCGGCTTGTTCCTGATGGGGGGTCTCTGCAGCAGTTTAACCTCCTCCATCTCTCTCTGTCCTCTGCGTCCTCGTCTCTGTCTTCTTCCTCCTGCCAGGCAGCTCCAGGCCGTCTGGGGACAGCCTCTCTGGCGTAACCTCAAACCCAGGGGTGGCCGACCCACGCTTTCCTTCCTTCCTCTCCTCTCCAGGACAGACCTCCACCTCTCGAGGTTCTCCTCCGCAGATCACAGCATCATCTGCGAATATCCGAGTCCACAGCGGTCTGTCTATCACCATAGCGACAGGAAGGAAGTCCTAGCTCCACCATCACACCTCACCAGTGTCCTGCAGCTCTCACACATGTCCCGGACCCTCTGATGGGACAGTCCCATACCTCCTCAGGTGTGTCCAGGACCAACTACCTTCCACCTCTTCATCGTCTTAGACTAAACTTCTGATTTAGTTATAATTGGCCACATTACTAGCTACACTAATGCCTTGCTCATAGGTAATTCAAAAAACAAGAGTGTTTGAATGACATTTCTTACAGCGGACGGGAGATCTTCCAGACTGCAGCTGTAAAAGGTGAGGACGAGGTGCAAATCAGCTCCCAGGTCTGCTGACAGCTACAATATGGCCGAGCAAACAGTGACCTTTGCAAAGCTCCGTCAGACACCCTGGGTGTTCCTGGAAAAGCATCTGTTACAGGACCTCATCCTGCTCTGAAATCCTCACTTTCCTCTGCAGGATTTTACATAAAAAAACGGGACGGCGCGGCCGCGGCGTGCCCTTCCTTCCACTGCCTGCTGGACCTCACAGAACTGATCTGAAGCAGTGTCTCCCAGTTCCGAAGGCGTTTTGTTGTCCTCGGCTGATAAGCTTGATATTTCAGTATCGGCTTCACATCTGAACAGACAGCAGCCAGTTTGTTTACACTGTAAAATCAGGATTATGGAGCATGAGACTGAGCCCACTGGCCTCGCGGTGACGCCGTCAACATACAGAACTGAGCAAAATCAAGCTTTGTTCCAGGAACGCCGTCCCCATTTTGACCAGTGTGAAGATCGAAACGTCTGCTCTGGTCTCTGGTCCACCGCTGCAGGAGGGTTCCGCTCCAAAGCTGAAGATGTGAGGTGAACAGCGAGGGTAGGCGGAGGGGAAAGCGGTTTTAGGTTTTGAATGAACTCAGAGCTCCACACGTGTTTCTGGCCCAGATTTAGCCCCGCTGCCGCCTCCCTGCGTCCGCAGCAGCGTTTCCATGTTCCCCTTCTCTGTGTGCTGATGGCTTCATCCAAACAAGTAATCAGGCTGCACACGCTGATCACCGCGCTGCTTTGAGAGAAAAGAATTAGCTAGCGCGGTCGGGTGGTGAGCTCCGTTTAGCACACTTTTTTTTTTTTTTCTTTTTGACAGCAAAATCTTTTTCCAGCGTAGAATTATGTGCAGACTGGAAGCCGGGGTCTTAATTTACCGAAGGACCATGTCAGATCAGGACAGACTCTGGCCAAGATCCCCGTGTGTGGCGGCTAGACTGGGAAGAGAGCTTTCAGCCTCCCAGTCACGGAATTTGGACAACTTGACGATGGCTTCCTCTCGCAGTCCGGTGCCCCCTGGAAAAGCCAGGCAGCATTGTTATTTTGTGATTTGTCAATGGTGGGTTCTATTCCTGTGTCTGTGTTTGCATGTGTGTGTGTGTGTGTGTGTGTGTGTGCTGGTAGCGTGAGCAAGTGTGTATGATTTCAGTGCTTTCGTGACTTGCCAAGAAGCCCCCCTGCTGTGCTGCTGAGTGCCTCCCCTTCAGACGCATTAAAATAAGATGAGTGTGTGTCTGTGTGTGTCTGTGTGTGTCTGCCAGTTGGTGTGTGTGCGGTAGAGATGGAGGCAAATGTAAAGGAGCACAGACCTAAAGGAGCGCTTAAATATTCCTTATTGCAAAACACACGGCCATGCAATCTGTGTGTGTGTGTGTGTGTGTGTGTGTGTGTGTATGGTCGCACTGCATGTGCATCTATTTGTGTGTGTGTGTTCATGTGTGTTGGAGAGCATGTGTGAGTCCCAGTGGGCCATTAAACTAAGATGAGTGCCACATTGGATAGCAGGAAGGGAGAGATAGCGGAGGAGGAGGAGATGTGTACATGGTGAGTATTTCGCTCTTAAGTGCAGAACGCGTCTTTACCCAGGAGCCTCTGCTCTCATGGCTGCTGTCTGTTGTGCTGCAAACTCTGTCCACTTATCTGCTCAACCAGCAATCACTACAACCTTAAACACACACTCTCTATCGCTGGCTGCATGCTGTCTTCCGCTCGTCCGTTCAGTCTGGCTCTCTCTTTTCCATACGTGCTTCCCCACCAGAGAGCAGCAAAGTAAAGCAGAATACGCTGTAAAAATGCTGATTTGTGGACCACTATCATCATTTATTTACACTCCTCATTGTGTCTTGTCTCACTTTTTGAAGAATTTGGTTAGAACGTCGGAATCCAAGCGGGAAAAGCACTCAGATCGTGTTGGCCTCCTCTTCTAAAGATTAGGTGGGGGCTACACAAAAGGGCCACTTTTCTTGGGTCGGTGGCGGATCAGGAAGTGCAGGAAAGCTAGCCGACTGCAGCTAATTGATCAGAGGACTCTGCTGCAGGGTGTTGAAGGCGCTAACCCGAGCAGAAGGAGCGCGCTGCTGTAAATGTTCAATCACCGTGTTCCTCATTAAAGTGAGCAGCAAACACACTCGCTCTCGTTTGTTTACAAGCGCTGTCCCGAGCCTCGCACCCTCAGCAGCTTTTTCCGCAGGTTGCAGAAATGCTCTGATTGCATTTGCCACGTGTGTTCCAGCAGCTACCAGCTGACAATAGAGGCGAGAGGCTGATGGGGCCTTTGGAGCCTCCACCTCGTTATTGCTGAATCCCACCACAGGTTTTCTGCTGAACTTCTCGCCTCCGTCTGTAAAATCCCGTTAGATTAGTTGTCACGGCTCAGGCTGCTAAACCAGGTGTTAGCACCTAATCGCTAGATTATTAGCTCACACAAAACCAAGGTGCAAATTTACAGCACAGAAGTAGACGAGGTCAATCCGTCAGGACAGGAAGGACGAAGTCTTCGTCTTTTCTTTCTCTCAGTCGTGTTTCACCCATGCTTGCTCATGAACGACGGAATCGATGAAACGTTTTCAAGCGAAGGGGAAAGAGCGACCGCGCGTGTGTGACGTTACTGACAGGAAGTTCCACGTGAGCTGGTTGCTAGGCGATGACGCGTGTCTTTATTCATGTTAACATGTCATTTCCGAGCCCAGAAACGGGTGGAAGTACAGCTAATGTCTACCGGACAGAGTGAAACTTTGAGTCTGGAGACTTTGACTCCTCTGGAAACCTGAACAGATGAATTTCCTGCCCACCGGTGTCTGCTAAGAGCCGGCGTAGGCGGCGCGTCTGGCTCTGCTTTAAAACCCTCCGTCCTGACTTGCTGTGGATTTGAATCCGGTCCATGACCTTTATCGCGTGTCGACTGCTCGCTGCGTCCCACGTCGCTCTGCTTAATGAAGAAAGCGCAGAATAAAACTGCTGCTAAGAGAGACATTTAAAGAATATTTAGTGCATTTCTGCTCAATTTAGAAGACAGACTGGATCCTAACCGTGCTAGCTACAGCAACGCTGAAGCCATTTTCATCAGCAGCTGCAGAAGCCTCGTCCCAAATGTGTTGCTCACCTGAGTATATTATTTGGAAAAGTTTTCCTAAATGCCTTAAATTTATTTGCTTGAATGTCTTAGATTCACTATCAAAGCCACAATACGGCTGCAAAACTTTAGCGTTTTTGCCCCGAGGTGCTCTTAAACAACATCCAGCTGGTGTTCGTCACATTTGGAGACGCAGGAAGTCCGAAGATGACCGGCTCTTTGACCAGGAATATCAGCCGAAAGAGTCCTGCAGACGCGCGTGGAGACGTCGTCTGCGAGCCGTCGGACCTTTGCATTACAGCATCACGGCACATCTGAAGCATGAAAGATGGAAGAGAAAAGCGGAAAGTTAATTCGAGCCGCGCTATCATCCTTCCCGTTTCCTCGCCGGCAATAAGAGAGACAGACTTCCAACCCAAAGCATGGGTGGAGGAGTGATAAGCCGCCGCCGCTCTGAGAGAAAAACGATGATAAACAGCTGCTGCAGAAGAAATAATATTCCTTAACAGACTCGGAGAATAAGGCTTATGTTTATGATTTCTCAAAACAACTTTATTTCTGACCTCTGCATAATCCCCAGAAAGTCTTTCAATTAGAGAATGGCTGAGATTCCCCCATTACTGAACGCCCTGCTCCCAGACACACCACGGAGAGGAGGAGATAATTGGCCAATAAAAATGTAAATAGGGTGTTGGAGCAAACCAGCATGTGATACGGAGGGTAGGAGAGTTGGGGTAATCCACCTTGACAGGTCGTGTTGGTTTTGCTGGGTGCTAATTGGATGCTCACACACTTCTTTTCTGCACAAACACCAGAACGCCGCACGGGAGTGATTACTGACGGGCGCAAATAGAGCTGAAGGAGGTCCAAAGCCGCAGTGAAGCGGTTCCACCTGTTCCGGTGAAAGTTCTCTAATCTGACCCGAGTCTGGCTCCAGCCCCACGGACGCGGGTTCGCGTGGGGAGGACGGTGTACAGTCCCCTCATTATTGCTCAGCTCGTGCTCCTCGAATTTACCGCTCGGACGACGTGGGCCAGCCGACGTCCTAAGCAGCGCGTTTGAAGGGGAAGCTAACGAGGAGCTCTTGTTTGAAGGCGTGTTCCTGACAGCCAGGCTAACGTCCACGGGTCCACAGTCCCCAACTGGCCACCAGCACGTGAAGCTGCACCCTCAGGATCTTCGCCTCTGCTTGGCGGCGTGATGAGATAATTGCTCGGCTCAAGCTGGACGGAAATGAGTTCCTCTAGAGATGTTTAAAAGGCGAGAAATGTGCTAGCAAGATGGTCTTGGTGTTTAAATAAAAACATCTCAGATTAGCCTAAAGTGAGTTTCTGACTCAGCGCCAGCGTGACAGTGACTCTTCAGCTGTTTCTTTCAATTCAGTCGCTAATTGGCACACAAAGGTTTCTTGAAACGCACGTGCGCACGCCGTACACAACCATAAAATCAGCGTCCGCGGCCCCTCCAGGGAGGACGGGGTTAATCTGTCCATCTGCTTTTCCTTTACACCAGACCCATGAGAAAAACCTAACCCCAGCGTGAACCCATCTCACCTCAAATATGACAGCTCGCACCCCCTGATCTCCCAGGTCTGCTCACACACACACACACACACACACACACACACACACACACACAGTCATACACACTCCTCTCAGTTGTCCTGTCATCTCAACAGTCTCATGTACAGTAAAGTTTGAAAGACCTCTCCTCATTTCAGGACTTTCTCTCTCTCTCTCTCTGTCTCACACACACCCACACACACACACACACACACACACACACACAGAGGAAGCGGAGCTGGGTTTGGACAGGAGCTGCTGAAGGAGGCTGTAGCAGAGGGAGGCCGCGGTTACTCTGTGGATTCTCTTCCTGTTTCTCTGAGATGAAACAGTTTTTCTCTGATAAATGAGAAGACTTGTGCTCTTCTCTCCTCGAAGAGCCTGATCATTTATCATGAATGCACTCTTCACACCTCTTTACAGAACAGCAGCCGTGGAAGTTTGATTTGGAATCATCTGCTGCTTTTTGTATGTGAGTTAAATAAATAATCTGATTTTTTTAGGTAAAGTATGAAAGAGTCTCCTTCAGATCACAGACTTCACATCAGAGAAGCTTCAAACAGCATTTTTCTGGTTCCTGAATCATCATCGATGAAAAATGCTTCCAGATTATTGCCTGGTTATATAATCCATGTCTCAACAACACAGATTAGGTGTGAAGTTAATCCTGTTCTTCTCTGACGCACAAACGTGCTCATTTCTGCAGAATTCTCCCTTTAATATTTATTATCATCAACAGTCCTGGTGGCACGTTTGATTGGCTTTCTCTGAGGTTTCCTGGGTTTTTCCTCGGTGTGTGTGTGTGTGTGTGTGTGTGTGTGTGTGTGTGTGTGTGTGTGTGTGGCACGTCCCTCCGCAGGGAGAGCTCAGAATAGTCTCATCACGAAGCTCCTCGTGAGCAGCTTTGCCGTCTGATCTGCTGCAACAGCGGCTGCTAATTTTAGGATGAAGCTTTTCTAACGAGCACATTTGCCGATGACTCACTGATCTTCAGACAGCGATACTTCACCTTGTCACCAATTAGTGAGCCGTTGTGCGTAATTCCAGGAGATCCTTCTCGCATTTGACTTCAGAATGACGGGGTTTTCGTCACCGATTAGCTCCGAGAGGACTTCTACTTCTTCTTCTTCTTCTTTCTTTCCCTTGACCCTCCAGACGTCCCCGATGCTCATTCCCGTCTCCGGCCCCGCCCACACGCCCGCCCCGACACACCTGTGCTTTCAGCTCCACTTCCACAAGTCGACCCCGTGGGCACACAAAGGGAGTCGGGGCCATAATACCCCTGTTGTTGCCGCTCGGCTCACTCAGGAGCCTGGGAAGAGATGTGAGGCCTCCCAGTTCCCAGCCGTTGCCAGTCCGACGCTCTCGCAGCCGTACCTGCGTGCAAGACAATCTGGAAGAATGTCGGAGCTCGCCTGAGGGGCTGGTTTGTTTGCTGCTTTGTCTCGGGCCATTCCCAGACAACGGCCAGGCCCAAGGAGAGACCGATGGGAGTATTAGCTTGTCTTTCAGAAGAGCTGAAATACATTTTGTCTTTGTTCATGGGGGGATTTCCTCTGCGCCGCCTTCTTCTGAAAGCAGCAAGGAACCGGAGAGCAGAAAGAAGGACGTTGTAGTAAATACGTTGGAGATAAAGAGGGGAGGGGAGGAAGACGAGAGCAGGAGGGAAGCAGTGAGCGGGAGCCAGGCGTAAGAGGAGCGAGGTGTGGATGAAGAGGGGAGAAAAGATGGAGAGGGTAGATTTTCGCTTCCCATCAGGGTGCTGTCAGGTTTATAAATAACAGTAATCAATGGCTCAGCTGGCTCTGCCTTCTGCACTAATTGCACTAAGTGCTTAAAAAAACAACTTCTGCACTTTTATTCCAGGACAGCGTGGCTATTTGGCTGCCACTGGCTTTGTCTGCACCTGCGGGCTTCCACACACACTTATCACACATTTATTTCAACTTGCACAAATAAAGCCGAGCGACTCGGCCTGGCGTGACTTGCAGGCAGCCCCAAATAGAAAGAACCCTCAAACTATTAAAGTTAAAGATGTGCTGTGTCTGACCCAAGCCAAAGATGCTTGAATACGAGCCTCTTCCTTCCCACCGCCGCCATTGTGGAACAGAGGAACGTTCCCTGCCGCGCCACCGGAATACAGGCTAGCTTTCCTTTTCTCACACCGAAACCACAGTCTGTACGAGCAAAAGCAAATCTAGGAAATGGTTTTGCTTTTTTCCCCAAAGTATTTGCATCTGTAAATACGGTTAAAGAAAAGCAAAGAGGATGGTGTAGTACACATGCCAGGTCGGTAGGTGGCAGTGTACAGCCTCGGGAGGACGGAGCCCAGCACTTAAAGGCCTTTCTGCTAACGTGTAAAAGCATAAACTGGAGCAGATGAAGGACCGATAACGAGCTGTTTCATGCCAGAAATCCGCCGGCGAGCTCTGCTCGGATAGTCGGGGTGAAAAACGCGCCAGAGCGGCGTGAAAGCCGAAATCACATCGCGGCGCGTCGGCGCGACTCCCTGTGGCTGCGCGTGGCCCCACATTAACGAAGAGTCACCAGAGGCAGTTACCGACGGCCTTTGATTCCCTGAAAGGACCACATTTATTCAGACGGTTCTGCTTTCTTTCTTCATCTGTGGTGAATTTTCTGGGTCTCCTCTTTTGAAGGGATTCGATTTTGCTCATGAGTTTGTCTTTAATTCCTCTTCTGTTTTCTTCAAAGAGGAACTGAGGCTCACGCTCGTTTCCTGTCGTCTCAGCAGGTCTGACCCTCCGAAAGGACTCAGATTATGAAAACACGTTTATCGTTAACGTACATTAAAGTCTTTGATCTTTTCAGTTAACGTGAAACCCTGGCAGCTTTTCCATCGCGAAAATTCTGAAAAGAGAAAAACGTTGTTTCCTAGTAAAAGGCAGCAGAGGAATATATGATTTGGTTTTTTTTTAAATCACAAAGGAAGGAGCTGCCTGGGCAACAAACACAAGCCAAGAATGATTTTTGTTTTTATGAAAGTTTGAGAGCGGAAAGTGTTTTTTTTTTTAATTTAACAATGCTAACAATGGCGACGGAGCGTCTTTAACTGGTTTATTTAGCATCACAAAGACTCTGAGGCTTCCATCCAAACTTATTATGAACACAACTCAGACTTTGTGTGAGAAAGAAAAGAACAATGAAAAAAACACAAAAAGCGACGTTGAAGCTACAAATGTTTGCTGTCAGCTGCGTGACAGGAATGGAAAAGGTCCGGTTTATATTCCAGAGAGGCAGATGAAGTCAGGCGTCGTCATTTACGGCTTCAGCCCGGCTCCACCTGCACCCGCTGGCTTGTTTAGCCCCGATGTAGCAGCTCCACCTTCAGACAGATACTGGGGGTCGGGAGAGCCGAGGCAAGCCCGTCTGCCGCTGACAAGCCCTCCGGTCGGACGCTAAAGGTCTCGTGGAAACGTTACCGTCCTCTCTGCTGCAGGAAAGAGAGAGAGAGAGAGAGAGAGAGAGAGAGGACCACTGAGCAGCAGAGGGGAGGAAGACTTTGGGGGCCAAACCGCAGCAACAGAAGTGATGTATGAGACGTGGCCCCGCCATTGGCTCCTACATCACCTTCCAAACTCTTCCAAACGTGCACGCTCGCAGTCTGGCCGGTGGATGAAACTTCCCTGCGTAGAATATCTGATAAATCCAGCAAACATTTGGGTCAGACGTGATTATTTTCCAGATTTTTGGGGCTTTTTTGCAGATTTTTGGCCTCGTGAGCGACTCAGGGAAGATGTCAGCCGTCCAGTCGGCCTGGTGCTGACAGAGCTGCTGCCCTCCTGGAAGATTGCAAATCCCTGTGTGTGTGTGTGTGTGTGTGTGTGTGTGTGTGTGTGAGAGAGAGAGAGAGAGAGAGCAGCATTGTAGTGCTCGGGGTGAAACGCTCCGATGACAGTTGCCATGACAGGGTCAGCATGGAGGGAGAGCGCTGACATCACTCAGCCTCTGCTCTCTCTCTCTCTCTCTCTCTCGCTCACACACACGTGCACACGCATACGTGCATGTTGTGCAGCAAAACTGCGACCACAGATGAAAATGTGAAACTTTTCCGCTAATTAAAAACATTCGACAATGTTTTCAGGGAATGTTGGAAGAGTTAGCAAAAGCATGAGCTTCATCATTCACACTTGATGAAGATTAGAAAGACCACTTAGTTTAATCAGCTCAGAATAATGTAGATGTTAGATATTCAGCCCTGCTGATCCAGAGAGGCTGGACTTCTGCAGACCAGCCCCAGAACTCTCCTGACATGGTCGTTTGATTTGCCCGACAGCAGGTTTGGGTTAAGGGTCGCGCTCGTGTTGCATCATTTAATTCCAGACATTTAAATTCTATTAAGGCCTATTTGTTTCAGTCCTTCAGCTCGGTTGTTCTTGAGTCTACTGGAGGCTGAGGAGGTTGTCACGGGTCAGTGAGAGGAGCCCTTTTGACCTTCACAAACAAACACTGGTGTTTCTGGACTTCTCTGGCGCTTCGGCTCCCTTCACTGAGGATTTTCTGACGTGGGCTATAAAAACGTCCCCCCACAAAGTTCCTCACTCTTGTGTTTTTCCCCTCAAAGGATCAAAAAGTTGACAGCGGCTTCGTCTCTGTCCCGAAGACCCACAGACCAAATCTTAAGAAATCTGCTCCGGATCGTTGGTGATCGTCCAGGAGATTTAACTTTGTCACGCTGTCGACCCCATTTCTGTCTTATAACAGCAACGTTTCTACCAGCCAAAGAGAAGAAAAGGCTGCCGATGAGGTAGCGGCTGTATGGCTCCCCTGGCGGCCAGCCCCTGTAACTGCACCGCGCTAATGACGCGTTTCTGGAGGATAAATCAGGTCATGGTTGATCTTTGCAGTGCAAATCTTGACAAGACTCTGCTGAGTTTAAATTCTCATGTTCTGATGTTCACTTTGCATTTGTGTATTTTATTTGAATCTGCCACAGAGGTTGTGTTTTGGGGAGTGTGCCAACCTGAGCAGCATTAGCAAACAACAGCAAGTGCGATAGAAATGGTGTATCTTCCTCAGATTATGGAAAAACACACACACACACGAAAGATGACACGAGCCCTGCTGGAGCACTGACAACAGCTTGCAGCCTGCACGTTCTGGCCAATCAAGTTCACAGTTTTCTAATGAATCTCCAGCTGCTGAGTAAAAGCCAGCATTGTTCTGGCATTTTACCAGCTCGGTGCAGCTTCATCACCAGGTTTTTGTCACCTCTCGGCAGCGCTGCGTGGCTGTCAGACTGTGACAGCTCTATACCTGGATGGCAGCAGCGGGACCAGTTACCAGGTGAAGCCTGGAGAGCGCTGCAGGCTAATGCTCCACGGCAGCAGGTGACAACTGGAATGAGGACCTGATCACTCCGAGCAGGTTCTGGAGAACTTCCCTCGCTGTAGACCAGCTCTGCTGTTTTTGCCCAGATGAACGCTCACAGCTGTTCCACTTCTGGACGCGTTTCCGGGATTATTCCTCCAGTTTGAACGTTTAACGTCCAGCACAGAGCAGCTCCCCAGGAAGACAAGGTCAACTGAAAATTAGCAAGAAAAAATTAGCTTAATAACAGAGCTATTTATTTGGGAAAAAAATAAAGAACACCCAAAACCAAGCCTTTGGTTTAAATGGAGGTGGGATGTGGATTAATTATACAATTTATATACATATAAAAATATGAGGAAATAATTAAAGTATTATTAAATAAATCGTTAAAATGTTAAAAAGGTTTAAATACAGAACCAAATGAAGCCACAATTACCAATTCATTTGGAGCTTTATATGTTGTAATTTGATGCTTTATTGCATCTATTATTTTATTCTTCTGGAGGCAGCTGACAGCATTTACGTTGATGCCAGACATGAGCTGGTTTCTAGGGCGAGAATATTCACGCCGCTAAAATTACATTTGGCAAATGTTGTGAATTTGGCTGATGAGTGAAACATCAGTGAACCAGGCCACCAGCACAACAGCCTGTCAGAATTATGACACACTTGATGAGATGTCAGCAATCATCTCCTCACATCTGATCAGAGTTTAACATCTGCATCTGACTTTTAAAACAAAGCCTTTATTATTAAATTACAGATATTTGTAATGCTGCAGGAATATTGACTCTATCAGAGAAGGATGACGATCTTTTCAGCTCTGTGCTGCCTTTCTCGCTGCTCTGCACATCACTGATTGATTGTTGAGCTTCTGTTCAATAAATGCGTCGTTGTAAATCTGAAGCTGACTGTGAGCAGGTGGTAAAGATTTTACTCCCCTCACCAATCACATAATAAAGCCTCTGTGTGCCAGTCAATCAATGAATCAGTCAGTGTTTATTTACTTTACACCCAAACATCCGTTCATTAAATTTGAGTGCAATAATAAATTTAGAATAATAAAACCACCCAGCGGTCTTTGTCATTTATCCAGGCCTAGTTTTTGAGTTTTATAAATGTATCTGTGCACAGCCTGTTTCAGATTTAAGCCAGTGTGCTATAGTAAAAGATGCTGAGCACATCGATGAAATAACTCTAATTGAAAAGAGCCATTTTTTGCTGCAGTCAGTCAGTTTTTTGTTTGTTTGTTTTGGTTTTTTTTTTTTACTCAGTGGACAGATTCTGAGTGACGCTGAAAGTTGCCACTCTTTGAAAAACATGGTCTAAATTTTAAAATTTAAACCGACAAAAGCTCTTCTTTTTCCTTTTTTCCTCCTGTCAGACTGAGCTTGGCTGATGGCGCCATCAGCACGGACAATGCTGCCACCTTGTGGCCAAAGCTTCAAACTGCACCCGGGTCCGGACAAAAAGCCAAAGCTCACGCCAGCGGGAGCCGGAAGTGACGCGCAGTCAGCTGGACGCTGTCCAGCTTTTTCCAAGAAAACTTTGCTGGCGATAAAGTTCACATGCATAAACCGTGCCCCCACCCTCCACACCTGTGTGTGGCAGCTTCCCTGCGTGTGCACACGCCCTGTGGATGCGCAAGGAGCCTGATTTCTGCTGATAGTACCACCTTTCACACGTTTGAGCGTCTTTCATTGGTTACATCAGCTGCTCCTATTGGCTCGTCATCAGCGAGCGTGTGTAACTGTCAGCCACGAGTTTCCTTAGTGGAACCTATTTCAGTGGGGGTTTGTAAGTGTGTCAGAGCCGCCCTGTCCTCTCGTTCACCCCGAGAAAACAGAGCTACTCCCCCCTCCATCGCAAGCTTCCTCGCCCCCATCTCCCTCCGCCTCCGCTCGGCTTTGATCCGCCCCTGCAGCCACGCTGGAGCGATGACAGAGGGAAGAGAGAGGGAGGGAGGGAAGGAGGGAGAGAGGGGGGAAGAGACGGCATAGCGGGGAAGGAGGAGAGAAAGAGATGACAGCTCTTCAACAAGTGTGGAGGATTGGAAGCGAGGGAAAGGGAAGAGTGCTCTTCTGATGAGGAGCCTCTCACCGTGGGGGAGGGGGTGCGGGGGTGGGGTTAACCGCATGAATACACCTTTCACGCACAGAAGCTGCTTCAGTTTGCCCTCCAGCTGACCTGCTGGACTCGGGTGTTGACGTGAAACAACAGGTCTTCTCATAATTACTCTTATCAAAGCAGCTCGAGGAGGAGTCCGGACCAGCGAGGGTCACGTGATCCCCGCCTGTCTCCTTAAAGACGGTAATGTTTCACATCGCAGCGTTTTGGTGGCGGGTTCTCCGTGTCTGCGTGTTTTGGACCGTCTTCGTCGTCTTTTTAAGCGATCTGATGTTTCTATTTACAGCGATAATTCTGGATAATAGCAACCACCGAAACACAGACTGGTCTGGACTGGTGTTGGACAGGTGGTGGACTGATCCTGGACTGGCCTGGACTGGCCTGGGCTGGTCCTGGACTGGTGCTGGACTGGTCCTGTTCTGGTCCTGGACTGGCCTGGACTGGCCTGGGCCGGTCCTGGACTGGTGCTGGACTGGTCCTGTTCTGGTCCTGTTCTGGTCCTGTTCTGGTCCTGGGCTGGTCATGGACTGGCCTGGGCTGGTGCTGGACTGGTCCTGTTCTGGTCCTGGACTGGTCTGGACTGGCCTGGGCTGGTCCTGGACTGGTGCTGGACTGGTCCTGTTCTGGTGTTGGACAGGTGGTGGAATGATCCTGGACTGGCCTGGGCTGGTCCTGTTCTGGTCCTGGACTGGCCTGGACTGGCCTGGGCCAGTCCTGGACTGGTGCTGGACTGGTCCTGTTCTGGTCCTGGACTGATCTGGACTGGTCCTGTTCTGGTCCTGGACTGGTCATGGACTGGCCTGGGCTGGTGCTGGACTGGTCCTGTTCTGGTCCTGGACTGGTCTGGACTGGTCTGAGGATGCTCCAGTAGAAGTGAGGGAACACAGTTGGTGGGTTTGAGTTTATGTTCAGTTTAAAATGAAACAGAGCAGATGTGAAAATGCAGGTTTCCATCGTTCAGCTCTGATCTACAGCTCCAAAACTTCCAGCGCCGGTGAGAATTAGCTTTTCGAGGAAAAGTAACGGGAGCACGAAGGGACGGATGAATAAATGAGGACGGATGAATAAATGAGGTAACTGGGATTTTGTGTTTTCGCAAGTTAGAAGTTTTTTTTAAGTTTGGAAAAGCTGAGAACCAGAAAAGACTGGCCTTAAGTTTGAAAAAACAGTCCTCCTCCCTCCCTCTGTGTGTGTGTGTGTGTGTGTGTGTGTGTGTGTGTGTGTGTGTGTGTGTGTGTGAGAGAGAGAGAGAGAGAGAATAAATGCCTGGATTTATGGGTGACAGGAACAGTTTACTGTGTCATCTGGATTTTCAGGGACATGAGTTCACTTACCGGTGAATGTGACAAAGCCCTAAAAGACACACGCACGCATACGTGCACCCCTCCACACACACACACACACACACACACACACACACACACACACAGTGGCACACTGACTTGGAAGTGTCGGTTCTTCACAGCTTCGTTTGCATTTCCCAGTGACATCTTTGCATGTGAATTTTGAGTGTGTGGGATGGTGAAGCGCCGCCTGGAAAAGTCACACACACGTGCACACACACACACACACACACACACACGTGCTCGCATTCACGATGACTTGTGTGGAGCTGAACCTTCTGACTGTCCCATGGTTGAACCTCTGCCACTGAGATTCATAACAAACCAGTGGAGTCACATTCCCCACAGTTAACCCCCATTACGGAACACACACTCACACACACACACACACACACACACATAAAAAAGCAGGGGATGACGGTGGAATACTAATGTTGGACTTATTTCCATTTCAAGCTGACTCCCTGTCAGCTCCTGGGTGTTGGGCGGAGGTTGGGAATTGTCAGGAATGCTCGGATGTCTCCTCACTGTTGCTTCCTCCCAAACTTTAAAGCCAAAACATCCTGACAATCAGTGACGATAATGAAACTTCTGTCAAACTGGGACTCCAGCGATTGATCCTTCGTTTTGTTGACAAACCTCTGTTTACGCTCCAGTCCTCGTGAGAATCGTCCAGATCTGTTTTCTCCACTTTTCCAGTCATTTTCATTTTTTTTCAGACATGGCGGAGAGCATGTGTGAATATGGATTCAGTCTGGACCTACATACATTCTACCTTTCGCAGCTTAATGAAAACAGGTTATTCTAATTTTCTGTCAATTTTATAATGATAACAGTAACATAATAATAAAAGTAATAATACTAATAAAATCTGCTATTTTTATTATCATTATTATTATTATTATTATAGTTTTATATAGTCTTGCGGGTTTTTTCATGTATGATAAAATACAAATGCAAAAAAATGTGCTCTGTAATTCAATAATAATAATACATTTGATGTTATT
Source organism: Pao palembangensis (assembly GCA_015343265.1). Taxonomy (NCBI): domain Eukaryota; kingdom Metazoa; phylum Chordata; class Actinopteri; order Tetraodontiformes; family Tetraodontidae; genus Pao; species Pao palembangensis. The sequence goes on from CM027087.1 coordinate 733,191, forward strand.
TAGAGCTAAAAAATGGATAAAATAGATTATAGAATTATTTTTAATTGATTCTGTATTTCCCTGGATGTTGTCATCTAATATAAAGTGATGTAATATGTCACATTCTTTGCCTGTAATATAATCAAATGAATAGTTTTTTTTTATCTGTGAAAACAAACAAAAACTCTATGTCAGAAGCTGTTACAGATTTGATGTGTTTTTGATGAGATTTATAATGTTAAGTCCAGTGAAAGACTGAGGAAACGGATTTATTGCCGCGTGTGTGAACCATGAACTATGAGCAGGTTGTGTCTTGTTAAGCCACAAATCAAAAATGCACAAACTGCTCAAATCTTCCAAAAACTGTAAAGAACAAAGACTGAGATGTTCCTAAATTATAAAGAATGGCGATATTTGAATTTTAAGCTTTGTAAATTGCTTATTCATTTTGCTGGAAACAAATATGTGATGGAATAAATTCGCAGGTATTTTCATGTGAGCAGATAAAAATCAGGATCTTTATTATATTTATAATGATGATTATCATCATTGTTGCCGTTCTGTAAAATTAAAAAAGGAAATTCCCAAATTAAGGAATTATTACATTTTCCATACACATTTTTATAATTGCTAAGCCGTGTGTATCATTGAAGTCGTTATTATAATAAATATATAAATAGTAAATATAGCAACGTAATAATACATACAAATATATAAGAAATTGCTGTTAAATATGGGAAAGTAACCTGTGGAGATATTTTTTTCCAGGCTGATCTAAATTTGCTTCATGACTGAATCCAAACTCATTGTTTCGGTCCTGGAGAAGTTTTGCACCTTTAATTGAGCAAAAATATCTTTTTTCAAACATCTGCACTTTCCAGTCAGAAATGTGAAAACTCCTCCGCTGGGATTAAAGACGGAAGACAAAGGAAGAACAGCGGAAGGTCATTAAGATTCAGGGGAGAACCATCTGGAAACAGGAAAAAACGAGGAGCCGAGAAGATGGACAAGGTTTGACAGTGAGAAAAACAAGCTCATCAAGCAAATGTCAAAGTCTTTGGAGGAACTGTGCACGATTAAACAAATAATTCATGTGTGAGCTGGTCCTTCACATCATGATGGAGGAACGCAGAAGACTGAAGGTTGAGTTCAGCCACAGCTTCGCCTGCAGACATCCATCTGAGAGCAGAGCTGAGAAGATGAGGAACATCAACAAAGTGCAGCAGGAGGGTGTGAAGAACAACCGCAGGAGGTGCGCTGGCGGAACTGTACCCCATTACATTTATTCGGTTTCTGTCTCGGAGCATCGAACACACTGACTGGAATTAAAACGTTCTCTAGCAGAGAAACAATGGCTCAAACGCGGTCCTGCAGCGCCCCCTGCTGGGAAAAGTAGATAAGTCCTTATATTAATATAAACACATCTATGCCTAATTTATCTATAGAAATACGACAGACTCATCTTGAACACGTTCACATACAATTTTAGTCAGTGTGATTGCTCATATTTTTGTTAACATAAAGTCTAAATTTCGAAGTCCAGGGTCACTTCCTAAAGGTATGGATAATAAACAAAACCAAAGAGATGAAATCAAAACAGCAAAGTGGCCACACAACAGTCTAAACGAATCTAATCCGCTCTAATTTAGCCTACTTCAATCTGAAAAGTGCTATATAAAGCTTGATTTGATTTTGATTTTTCTCATCTTTACATTTTTGCGTGAATTTCCTGTAGTTTGGCATCTCTGCCACTAGGTGGCAGAAATACACCTAGGACCGAGCTTCCTGTGGAGCTTCCTCTCAGGCGATTATTTGCCTCTAATTCAACATTACAGGCTGATCATCAGTATTTATATTCATGGGAATTTTAGGAGGAAGCGATGGCACATCTGCAGCCTCACAGTGGGAAGCTGTGCTGAACCAGCCGGACAGTCAGACACTTGTGCTGCTGCAGGCTGAAGAATGCAGAGACTGGGCAGAGGAATTATTCAGAGGCAACTGCAAAAAACCACAGACAGACAGGCAAGAGTCACTTCCCTGGTTTCCATGGCAACATACCTGCTCTTCACCACACTATCGTCCCTGAACATTGAAAAGGGCTGCCCGTCTGTTTGGGAAGAACCATGAGACACAAAGACAGACAAAGGGAGCATTTTAAACCATTTCTCCTTGGATTACACACAACTCATCTGATATTCTAATAAGAAATCTGCCACTGTACACACATACACACACACACACACACACACACACACACACACATAGTCTGTAGGAATAATATCAAAACAGAACAAGAGGAGGCTGCAGCTTTGGGTGGATGAAGAACCACCAGTTTACATTAAAATATTAGCAGACATGGAAGCAAAAGAGGATAAAAGAGGACCATAAGAGTTGAAGACAATAATAAGAAGCACTACAGGATGGGCTGTTTTACAGGTTCTGGTACTGCAGCTCCAGGAACTGAAAAAAAAAAAAAACACTGGCAAGATGCTGAAGGCGGTTGGCTTATAATATTTATTTGTTTAAAATCTTCCTTCCCCTGTCAAAAATGTCTTTCTTTTTTGTTAAAAGTATCACTTTTTGGCCTATTTAAATCCTTAGATTTAGAGAAAATATTCAGCATTTATAGTTTGATGTGGACACTTGAGAAATGGATTCAGGATTCGTTTAAAGTGAAGAGGGAACATCTTTGGAATCAAACATATTTTCACATTAACCTAAAAACTAGGTGGAATTTTAGTGTTCATAATAATCATTTAAAAATGAATAAATAAATAAATGCTTGTTTAAAATTCATTAAAAGATGTTTCTCTAATGTGTAAAATGTAAATTTTTCCTGTGATGTCTCACAAAAAACCGTGTCAAATATGACAGTACTGTTGACTGATGGGCCTGATCGTAGTGTTAATATTAATTATTCATTTTCAAGGGTTAAAGTAATGTTTTAAAATAACATTTTGCTGTGACTTTTTCTTCATAAAAAGGGAGGAACAGAGACGAGTGGAGGGTCCCACACTACAGCAGTCAGATTTGTGAGGAGCCAAACATACAAAAAGACTAAAAACTGCTGCATTTCTGAAGATTGAGGGGAAACCTTTGATCATGTCTGATCATCCAGCCTGTTCCTGTCTGTCATTCTGCTGCAGCCGACCAGGTGGGACAGAAGGCTTGTGTGGGATCAGGGCTTAAATACTCGATGTGATTACCTGAATCCCTGGAATATTGTTATTCCATTGACACATATTGTGCAGGCCGTGATCGATAAATGCAACACGGCCTGACGATCTTCAGAAACCCACAGTGGATCCAATGTTTGCATCCAACCTGAGGGCCTCTTTTTGTTTTCTTAACACTGCTCTTTCAACCGAGCCTGCTAACAAAAGCGGGTAACTATATGTTAACGTGCCTAAAGGGCGGCCGAAGTGGCCAATGCAGAAGAGCTTTGTCGTTCAAATCAACCAATGGGAGCAGCGGAGCGCCACGCTGCTCCTCTCAGGGGCCTGTGGGGGCGGTGCTTGTCGTTTAGGTCCCACCCCTCAACGCTGTAGGTTTGGTTGCACGTAGGCTGCAGTTTCAGTTTGTTTTATTCACCATTTTGAGCAGCTGAGGGTAAAAAATAATAAGAATATTTGCGTGTGTAAGACGAGTGGCTGCCGTATTTTTATTTTCAGGCGCTAGCTCAGGCGGCGGAGTTGTGCGTCAACCTTGCTGCCTTTGGTCTTTCGCAGAGCGGGAATCTACACTTCTTTTTTTCCCCCCCGTGCTTTTTCTTCTACTCCTTTCTCACATCCTTAACCTCCACAGTATTCCTGCAAAATGTCAAGACCAGTGAGGTAAGTGTGCTAAATCTGTCCTCTGCTCTCCCTGCGTTTATATCGACTCCGCGCTGGCAGGCGTCGCGGATAACATGCACGCCCGGAGCACGCCGTGCTTTATACGAGCCGAGAATATGTTTATTTCATGAAAGAATAATGGGGATTTGTGCGTGAGTGTCCCTCCGCGTGTGCACGGTGCGTTTCTAACATGGATCCCGGCCGTGCGGACCGTTCGCCATGTCTGTGGAGATAACGCGCAGCCCGCCGCCGTGTCGTGTCTTTATCGCGCTTCTAAGCGGATCCATGATGGGCATTGTTGGCTGCTTTTTAGGCCAAGCGGGAAACTAGGCGGTGTGGTTCCGCCAGCACACTCCTCCGCTTTAGTTATGCCAGCCGTGATATTTTTCTCCTGAAACTGAGAATGAGAATATGGCTACCCATTCATCCAGGGAAGGCGATTCCCCCCTTCCCCACGACTGAAAAAACGACAGGAGGTGGTGTTCGGCCTCGGTATTTAATCTCGTTGCCGCGCAGACTGCGCACGTCTGCGCCGTACATCCTTTTATGTCACGTTTTATTCAACTATGTGCAAACGTTTTTCGCCTGTGCGCGACAGCGAGTTGCAAACTGGTCACTGCTCGACAAAAATGTCGTCGTTGGGAGAGAAATAGGGGGAAACGGACCTACAATTTCAGAGCTGGCAATAAATTAAGTGCGCTGGCTGATGTCAGAGGAAGGCGGAGTACTACACAGTCACCACACCCCCACAGCGGAGCCCCGCCGGGGCTGGCCGGCAGGGGGCGCCAGAACGAACACTGCCTTAAATGTGCCTTCTACGTTTTCTTTTAAAAACAGGAGTTTGTGCTGAATTTCCTTTCAGTGCGGCCCCCAGCTGCAAATTAAAGGTAGAAATACACCTTCAAACTTTTTTTATAGAGTGATAAGATATTCTGTGGTGAGGTGAAAATAAAAACTTTTCTGATTTCTGCGTTTACATCAACTTTATTGTCATATATGCCTCTATGTTAGCATAAAAGGCATTCCTGGGTTTTATTATCCCTGCAGGATCCTAAATATTATATTATTATGTTTGCTTTTTCCTAATTGACACACAAATACCCCTGAAATCATTTCACTTTATTCCCCAACTGATCTTTACATGTCTGTTAAATTTGTCACCATGCTGTCAGATCAGCGGCACCAAAGGCAAGTCCGTGGACTCGTGTCCACGGTTTTATTTAAAGGTTTTATTTTTTCTTACCGAGTGTCCTGAAGCTAAAATGAAAGTGTAAAGCATGCCAGATATTTGTAAATATAAAGAATATGCGGCTATAACAGAACAAGAAATACGCTCTTGTTGACATTGTCCAAAAGATGGAGCAGTTTATTAGTTCCACATTTCTGCGTCTGGCAGCTGCAGCTGTGCTGCTCTCGCTGGGATTAAGTGTTTAACTTCTCAGTCTTAAATTTATTTTCAGGCATGGAAATGTTTAGCTAATTTATTACTTGATAACCACCTTTAAGTCTGTTTGGCACGTTCGAATGTTGTGTGGAGGAGATGGAAAGATATCTGGGAGGGAACTTGGACGAGCATGCAAGTTCCGTGACAGCCTTCCTCCGAGCTGGCGATCTTTTCAACGCTTCAGATGAACGTTTGGCTTCAACGATGCTCATGTGGGTTCTCTTTGTTTTGTCTAGGTCCAGGGCCGCACCTATTGATTATCAAATAATCGCATACAGAAACACTATAATTTATTTTTTGGGCACTGTGACGCATAAAATGGTCTAGAAGAGCCAACCAGAGAGAGTTCAGAGGTCATTAGACAGTCTGTCATCTGTTCCCTAGGTAGGTGTGCATTTAATAGTTGTTCATTCGGCTCGTGTGATCATTTCTGATTGGTTCTGCAGTCTGGGTGCGTCCACAGCCTCCTGGTTCTTCCACGGTCATACCTAAAGTGTGTTCATCCGGAAACCGAGCAGATGTTGTAGCGCGTTCTTAATGAGCGCTACGTTACTGATGTCGTTGATGTCCTGACACACTCGTGTGACGCATCACTGACTCGCGTCAGAGCGCCACCGTCCATCGGAGTGCTCATTCATGAACAAGGCAGATTTGGTTAAAAAAAAAGACTGTAAATGACGGCGGATTGAAAGAAAAGGATTCTCTGCAGATTAGTAAACAGTTGAGCTGTTGCCCGCCGCTCCACAGGCTATACGCCACATCTCGTTTCGCCCTGTTAACATATCTCTCATTGCTCTGAAGTATCCTGCTGAGCACACACAAGCATGCTAGTTTTATATTAGCGAGAAGATATTTGCCTCTCTGCTGTTTTAAAAAGGCAATTAAACCGGATTTACGGGCAGGTACGCTTTTCTGTTCAGCATTAACGTCTTCATGGCTGGGCCCACGCTATGTATACAGGTGTATGATAGGGCAGTTAACAATGTGGGTGGGGCGTGGCCCCCATTGAGCCTGTCAATAAGATGCTTTGAAGTCTAAAATCTTAAAAAACGGAAAAGGGTGCTTAATTTCGGGCGGCCACCAGGTGTCACTGTTGAGTAATCATCAATAATCTGCTCATCAATCGTCACGCAGGCTTAGCGCTTCGTCGCATCTGGTTTTATCTTTTTTTATTTTCCTCTTTCAGTATCCAGAATTTAACAAGCACGACTTTGTTTCTGCCCACATGAACTAACCCTATTTTAAAGCGTTTTAGTTGTTTGTGGCGATTTGTGCTTTTCCTGAATATCAGGCTGTTTTCCTCGTTACACCAGGACAAAGTTGCAGTTTGAGATTTCACCCAAAGTGGTTTTTTTAAAGGAAGCAACTTGTTGCTCTTTGAAGCAAAAGATTGCGCCTTTGTAAGATCTAAGCAATTACATCGAAAACGCTCAGACACTCAGAAGCCCAGTCAGACATAAATACGCCTTGTTTGGTTTTTATTTTGAAGTTTTATTCAAGAATTGCGTTTGTTTACCGTTCTGGTTGTGCAGCAGACACAGATAACTCTTCCGGGGCCGTGGACCCCTCCTCGCCCTCTGATGCTCACACATATGTGCATTTACGGCCTGTAAGATTTAACCCAGCGCTTTTCTTTTGAAATTATTTTCAGGAACAGGAAAGTGGTGAACTATTCACAATTCCAAGATTCTGATGCAGGTAAGAAAAATAAGAGGAAAGTCCTCATCTGTCCCAAGAAGCCTGCAGTTCTAGAACTAGAGGAATATTTTCATTTATATTCAGCCGTTATTTACTCGATTTACTCCTAGATGAGGAGTATGGTGACAGTGAGCCAAAGAAGGTGCACCCGGCTCCTCATGAGCCCAAACTCAAGCGCTCAAAGAACTCCCAGGATGACAGGTGAGTCCTGGCGAAGCCCTGCGGCCCCCACCAGCTGTGCACCTCCATCAGTGCAAAAATAACTTCAGATGTTTTCTCCCCTGCAGCGAGGAGTCTGACGACAAGCTGTCCAAGTCCAAAAATGATTCAGCAGGTAAGACGCGGCAACGGTGTTCCGACGCTCTGTCCGGGGGCAGCAGGGCGGGGCCGACGCCTGAATTCCCTCCCTCTGTCTCTGCCGCAGACGACTTTGGCAGCGACGAGGAGGACAATGACTTTGGAGAGGAAGAGGACGAAGATGCAGGAAGCGACTACGATGATAAAAGAGGGAAGAAGGCAAAGAAAGGCAAGCCAGAAAAGCCCGGCAAGAGGGGGCCCAAGAGGAAACGGGCTGCAGGTAACGAGTGGTTTTACACCCCCCCACCCCCCGTCCTTTCAGACGGGACGCAGGCGTCCAGTATCTTAGCAACGGTGCTTTGTCTGATGACGTGTGTGCAGACGACAGCGACGATGATAGAGAAGTAAGTCGGAAGCGCACGGTGCGCCAGGCGGCCTCCAAGGCCGTGTCCAAACAGAGGGAGATCCTGCTGGGGGACGGAGGCAGCGAGGACGAGGAGCAGGAAGACCAAGAGGAGTCCTACATGGATCGTACGTGCTTCCGCCACAGAGGCGCTGACGCACAGAGCTGGGACAGGAAGTCTGATCCTGAGTGGTGTTTGTGCTTTCAGCGGATGAATCGGGCAGCGACGAGGACTTCATGGTGGAGGACGATGATGACAGCGATTACGGTCAGTCTAAGAAGAGAGGCAAGAAGGTGATTCGACGAGGACGGCCAGACAAGAAGGAGAGGAAGAGCCCCAAACCTCGGCTAAAGGCCACAGGTGAGCGGCCCAGGGAGCTCTGCTGTCAGAGCGACCTTCATGTTTCACCCCCCGTTTCCACCGGGGGCGCTGCGTCACCGTCCGGCCTGAGTAGATTCTATTCAAGTCAATGAGTCACTTTCCACTGGCTGTGGCTCCGCCCACGGCGGGGCTGGAGGCTCCGCCCACATCAGGGCTGGGGGCCTCCATCGCCCTCCGGAAAAATCCGCACGGCTTCTATTTTGGACGGAGGGACGGCGCAACAAGCTAGCACAAGGCATCGCGTGCGGTACAGGAAGTCAGGGGCGAAGAAAAAATAAAACATCCCAGAATTTGTCAAAATATAAGCTCCCGTATTTAGAGCGATGGTTTTTTTTACGTTATTCCATGTGTGAATCATCTTTTTTACGTTATTCCATGTGTGAATCATCTTTTTCTTGTTCCGTTTTCTCTCTTGTTTGTGGGTGTGTGAAACAACGTCACAAGTTAACTTATTGTTTGCAGCAGATCTTTGAATATATTAAATAAATAACCAGAATTTACAAGAAATAATGGATCTGTTACACATTTTAGGAAACAATAGAATTTCCCGTGGTGGAGTCACCAGAATCTGAAAAAAGGGGTAATTTTACTTCTCTAGGAACAAAGCGCGTCTTCTTCTGTGGCTCCTTTCAAAAACTACAAAGCGCTAATCTCTCGCGGTCGTACCTGATTTCGTTTTCAGCGTCCTGTTGAAAAAGATCGCTCTAAATACGGGAGCTTTTATTTTGACAATTTCCCAGATGTTTTGTTTTGTAGTGCTAGCTTGTTGCGGCGTTCTCCGTCCGTCCAGACGCGTGTGGTGGAACCCCGGGGTCAGTGGTGTCTGAGTGTGTGCTCTTTCCCTCAGTGACCCCCAGTCCAATGAAAGGAAAAGGCAAAGGACGCCCCAGCACCAAGGCCCTGGAGAAGAGCTCACCCAAAGAGGAGGAGGAGGAGGAGCCCGAGAGCCCCCTGGAGGAAGAGGAGGAGGAGGAGGAGGCCGAGAAGAAGGAGAGCTCCCCTGCCCCCAAGACGACAAAGGAGGCTGCAGGAGGTGACGAGGAGGAGGAAGACGAAGAGGAGGAGGACGGCTCGGAAGAAGAGGCACCCTCTGGAGAAGACTAGAAGATGCCAGAGTCTATCCTTTGTCTTTTCTGTCTCTCTTTGGCAACGTTTTTGTTTCTTTTGTTGCTTTACGGTTTTCGTTTCTATTTTTTTTTTCTTTTTCTTTTTTTTCTTGGTGGCCTGGCACAGCGGTTTGGACTTTCTGGTTTTTCCTCTCTTCTTTCCAGTTGCAACGTTGTATATTCATGGGACTGATATTTGTATGTATGAGTTTTTCATTTTCAGCCTGACAATATCCAGCTTTTTCCTCCCGGTATTTTATTGTGAAAATCCAGACAGGTCTGCCTTTTCCAGGAGCGCTGTGCTAGTGAGCATCCGTCCTCAGTGTGATCAAACATGGCTTTAATTTCCCCTCCTGATCGGACATGAGCTAGCCTTACACGTGAGCCGTTTCTAATTGAGTTGATCCTCGTTAAGCAGAGCTGTATTCACACATGCTGTTCTCTCTGGTACTTGGAGCTTTTTAGCCAGGAGCGCGTTTTAAGCTGGCAGTGGTAGCTGCTGTTTTAAAGGCTCTTCTTTGCGGTTAAAGCGGCTGAATCCTTCTGCGTTGCGCTCGTTAGCCTGTTTCTCTGTCCTGACCGCGTGAGGCAGATTGGTGGGTCACTGGTTTTGTTTCGGGCATATTGATATTTTATCAAATCTGCCCGCGTGGGGGCTTTGGGCTTTTTCCTTTTCTCTCCCCGTCAGCTGCCTGTGCGAGACCTTTTTTCTGCGTTGGTTTTCCTCGGCTGCCCCATGCCCCGTCCCCCGTGAGACCGTACCTTTGCATCCATGCATGGCTCAGGCATCTTCTGTCACTCAAACCCTTGTGCCAGGCCCTTTTCCCCCCTCCCACCTCCACCTTTCTTCTGTTGTATGGTTTATTTTTAAGAAATGCAAGATTTTTTTTTTTTTTGTTTTGTTTCTTCTCAAGAAAAAAACCGAATGTTGTTTTGTTTTTTTTTTTTCTCCTGTTGGTTCGTTGTTCTAAATCTCTATTCAGATTTTTTTTGTAATGTTTGTTTTTTAAGAAAAATAAAATGTATCTTGATTTTAAAGAAAACTAAGTTGACCCTATCCAGTCTGTTCTGATGGTTAGAGCAGCCATCCCTCCTCCTCTTCCTCCGGTTCTCTCCATCACACCCGCTGCTCCTCTCCAGTGTCGCTGTCGACATGTCCCTTTGTTCTTCCGTTAGAACGACCGGACTCGGCTTGGGTTTGTATTATTTTGGGTTGTTTTTTTTTCCTTTTGACAGACCTGAGAGACTCGAAGCTCACCTGATCATTTGTCTTTTAATGCCTTAATTTTCACGAAGTTGAAGCAGTGGCTCTGGTGGCGTCGTTGGAGGCCTGAGAATGTAACCTGTCCTCGTGTTTTCGCTCTTTGCTACGCGCAGTTTATCGGACTCGGCACACCTCAACAATTTGTACGATCAGCAGACCATCCGAAGCCATAAACGATCACAAGACTAGTGACTCTGATCTGGTGCAGCACTTGTGAGCTTGTCCTTTTTCAACTGAGCAGTGTTTTAATGTCGAGGAAATTGGAAAATAAAAGTTAGCGTTTGTGATCTTTGGAACAAAAATTGATTATTGTGCTTTTGTCTCGAGAAATCCTGATGCAGACGAGTCCTTGAATCCCGGGGCGGGCGCACTCGAACCCACCTGGTTCAGAAGCACAGTCAGTAGTTTTACATCACTGTTTCGTTTTTCTACATGCTCACGAATTGGCCCTCAATCCTTAGTTGGATGAGATCTAAAAGTTTAAAATAAAGGTTGTTTTTTTTTAACTGAACACTGCAGGATCAGATGCTGTCTGTAGACAGGAGTGGAGGGCTTGACTGAGGCTCCTCTCCATCGCCCCACATGGGATAAGGCTGTGAATTTCTCCTCTTTCATCCATTCTACAACTTCTTCTGTTCTTTTTTCTGTATTTGAAATGTAATTGTAAGAGTTGTGATTCTTACAGAAGACCAAGTGGATAATCTTGTCAGTGGGAAAGGAACACTGAACTCAAGTCTTTTTTGCATGTTGTGGAAAATGGTGCAAAGAAATGATGCTGGTCATGGCAATGTTGTGGTCTTACATAAAAAAAAAAAAAGTATTAACAACAATGTTGATAATGTTTTTGGTTTCCCAGCTTCTAATAAAGGCAACCTACTTTTTCTACAGATTTAACTACCTGGTTTCTGATGTTCTGATGCTGTTGGTGTGCAATAATCAGCCATACCTCCTGTCCTCCACATGGGGGCGCTGTTTCACACCCACGGAGCTCAGGGTTCCGCTGCATAGATACACGCACAAACTCAAACCTTGTTTGGCGTTCCTCCATACCTGTTTCACGTGAAGTTGCGATTTCTGAGCTTCTCACATCAAATAGTGTGACTAAAACTATAAATGGAAATAAGACAATTATAAGTGGACAGGTGTGGTTACAATAACGGGTTAAAATGTCGACTTTAATGTTTCAAATCAAGTAAAGGCTGCTGATTAACTACGGCTTAGCCGCAAATTTAGCTGTAGAATGGTGGATCTGCATCTGGATCCTTAAAACATGTCTAGGAACATTTGATAGCTTCACTGTAAATGTCCTCATCTCAGTTTACATGGCAGGGAATTACGTTCTTAGCATTTCCATGACATCACTGCTTTAAAGGGCCACCAGCAGGAGCATACTGGGTAGTGCTAAAAGCTAACAGAGCTGTCCTGACTGCTGAGGAAGCTTTAACTGGTTTTCATGGAGAGAAAAAAAAGCTCAAATGTGGGTCAATGTGACTCTGGGGCCTCAGAATTGGGCTGTTAGCGGCTGGAATATTTACCAATATCCACTTTAGGTTTTTATTTGTAGGACACAAACACCAGATTTCTTACCATTTCCGACAATTAAATTCAATAACAACACACGGGCATGCATAAAACTGGGGTATTTTTACTTCCAAGGGTGCGGATGCGACATGATATCTTGCTGTGTGCTGTTGCTAAGAAACCACAGCAAAGTTCTGATGGGCTTTGGTGCATAACTGCTGCAGTTTGCTCTTCTATCTGCTTATCCTTGTGCTCTCTGGGTCATGTGCTTGGTTATTCCCCCCCACCCCCCGTCTTGTTGTTGCTTATCTGAACCACCAGAGGGCGATGTTTTCATCGGACTACATGTAAACTATGTTGTTTCTGCGAGTGTGATGAAATCAAATGAATCTCTGGTGGTGTGTATTATATTAAGATCAGGCATTTATAAAGCAATACATTATAACATTTATTTACTCTGTGCTCAATTTTCCAAACGATGACGCCTCACAGGACAGTGTCCTACAATATCCCCCAGCACAAGCGATTAATTTACATATTTTACTTAACGTCTTTATTTGTAACTGGTCCAGAAAGTGATATTAAAAGACACTAAAAGAATAGACTGACTTAACAGCAGATACGAATGTCAAAAAGTCAACAAAGACCTGTTAGGAGAACAAAGTCAAGAATGAATAAGTAGTTTACATGACTCTAAAGAGCTGAAAAATACAGAAGATGAAGAATCAAAAGCAATTAAGACTGATCACATGTGAAAACAGGGCTGCAGGGTTTTGGTGGTGAGGAGTTTGGTGACATATGAGTGGCTGCACAGATCAAGAATTCTAGCAGTCAGCGGGACGGGTGTCATCATTTGACCTATTACTGTCTCTGCAAGTCACGCTGCAGTTGGCTTGGTTCAGTCTTGCACACAGTCAACATTGTTTCCAACTGTCTGCAGAGAAATCACAAGACTTGCCTTCACAGCCATCAATAATGCAACACAGTGAGAGCACATTCAGTGGCAGAGATCAGAACCCTGCGGGACACCAGAGGTTAGACATGTAGACACTAATTATCTGGCCAATAAAAGATGTTTCTGATGTTGAACCACGTGGACTGTGGTTGCCCCAAACACACTCCTTCCACACTCTTCTGCTTTTTGGAGGGTTTGGGGAGAAAATCCAACGTAGGGTCTTCATGGTTGGGGGAAAATGTATGGGGACAGAGGTAAATCATGACAAAAAAGAAAGATAACTCAATAGAAAACCAGTAAAATAATCAAACATAAGCGTTGACAGGACGCATCGTTACACTTTCATGTCTGCTGAGGCTCGCGCTGAACGTATTTAAACGTAATTGTTGGAGCTCCTGGTAATTTATGTTGTTGTGAAGTAATTTTGGGTGAGGTCACCCCTGAGAGTAACACCCATCGCGTTCTGTTTCCGGTGTTTTGTACCGCCTCCATCACAAGGCCTCATTGTGCTCTGCACCCTTAATCAACACATGGCAGTCAGAATTTATCGGCCGGCGTCCAATCACAGCGCTCCTTTTAGGGCGAGCCTCCGCCGCGCTCGGCCAATCAGCGCAGCGGAAGGCGACCCGTGCCTCTGAGTTGTGCTGCGATGCGGTCACGTGACGCTGGGAAAAGGAATGCCAACATGGATCCGTGGCAAGGACGCGACATGAGTGCGCTACAATAACACGACGAGGGGGGAAGAAAGCGTGGAAATAGAAACCGCCATCGACGGCGCCGCTTCCTACACCGGCCCACCTTCGCTTTGAACACGGTAGGTCGAGGCAGATTTTCGGGATCCCCCGGATCGGATCAGCAGAGAGACGGGGGGAGTGTGGAACATTTTTTTTTTTTTTTGACCCAGCCGAACTTGAGAGTCGTGGATTCCTCTGCAGGCGGCTTGCCGTGTTTTCTGCGGTTCTTTCGTGGCAAACGCCGTCCTGGCGTCCTTTAGTTTGGGTTGCTGGGTGGTTTTCCGTGCGCACACGGCCGTGGGTGCGTCAGCGAGGGCCATGTTTACCAGCCCTGTTGGTGTGGAGTCGGAGGCCTTGCTGCAACATGTGCTGACGCTCTGACAGCAGCTACAGATCGTTTACAAGCTCGTAACCGCCAGTTTATTAGCTTTCAGATAAGAGTCCTAACACTGGTGAATCACAGCCTCCGCCTTTGATTCCCAGTTGAGCGCATTTAAACACATTTAACAAGACAAATGCACTAGTATTAGTGTCTATTATGCAGTGTGCATAGTTATCAAGAACAATTGAAACTGAAAAATCGAAATGTTTGAAGGCTTTTTGATAAACCGCGTGAGAAAACGAGCGGTTATCGTTTTGTTTGTGGTATGAATGTATAAAGTATGAATGTTTATAAAGACAGCATGTACTGAAAAGTGCGTATGCGGGCTCACCCGCCTCTCCTACAATTTCAGTGCAATTGAGTTCATTTTTCTTGAGCTTTCCCTTCACCACAGCAGCAGCTGCTCAGCTGCTTTCATGCTAAATGCGTTTGTGATGCAAACAGTGAGATCTTCAGAACACACAGAGGTGGGACTGTAAGGAGCACAAACTGCCATGAGTCCATCTAACCCCACCGGTTGATAATTATACACATTTACTAAATGTGTATTATTATGTGATGATGTACTTATTATAACCTAAATATAAAAGGTAAGAAATGGAATAGAATGTGAATATAAAACATTTTTTATATACATGTAACTGACGGCTGTGACAGTATTTACTTATTAGGCTGTTAACCTGCATGTTGGAAGTTAATCTTAATACATTTGAATAGCAATCGTGTGTATTCTCCGTGTTGCAGGTTGTGTGCGGTCCCAGTCCTGGAAAGAGCTCCACATCTTCCACATCTCTCTCCTGCACTCGCTTTGAATCAATGGTGTCGCTCCGCAGCAGAGGCGCTTTGGAGAAGGACCTGTTCAGGGACAGCGGCTGCAGCAGCCTCTTCTCTCTGGGCCTGGGGGAGGGCGCGCACAGCGAGGGGGGCAGCTCGGCGTCCTGCGACAGCCCGGAGGCCGGGGAGCTCTCCGCCATGCACAGCTCCAGTCCCGGGGAAGAGGAAGACGGTGAGGAGGAGGACGAAGAAGACGAGGCATGCCTGCATATCTTTCTGGGTGAAGAGGGAGATGAAGCTGCAGGTCAGGAGCCCAAGCTGCCAGAGTTCCCCTTCAGCTCCTCTTCCCCGTTCTCTCCAACTCTCGAAGACATCGAAGAGTTCTTGAGGGAAAAAATGGAACTGGTCAAAGATGAGGCACCCAGCCCCAAAGAGGAGCCCTCCCCTCCGGCACGCATCCACTCCCCATCCTCCAGCGCCCCACTGAGCACAGATTCGGACACTGGCACTGACCCGGGGGCGAGCGCCTCCCAGTGCACGTCGAGAGCAGACACTCCTGGGAGAGCTGAGAGAAGCCCAGCTGACCTGTCACCTTCGCCCCAGGTGAACCTCTCTCCATCTACAGTCACCCCACCCGTGCTTCTGGGGGCTCCTCTTGTTCTCCAGCTCCAGCCCCTCCAGCTGGCCCAGTCTCAGACCCCCACAGGATCCCCTCCTGGGGCCCAAAGTGGAATTTGGCTCACTCATCTAGTCATGGGTCTCCAGAATGGATCAGGACACAATGTCACACTGTTGACCCCACAAGTGCCCTCCACTCCGCCCACACTGGTATCATTAAACACTGGAGATACCAAATCAGTGGACCAGAAGTATGTGAAGATTGCCCCCCTGCCCCTCACGATGAGGACTTTAGAGATCAGGGGCATGAGTGGAGTCGGGGGCCAGGACAGCAGCCTGCTGAAGGCTGTAGGAACCCGTGTGACCAGAGTGCCCCCTACAGAGAGGGTCCATAAGTGCTCTCACCCCGGCTGCGGGAAGATGTACACCAAAAGCAGCCACCTGAAAGCTCATTTTCGCCGACATACAGGAGAGAAGCCCTACACGTGCAGCTGGCCTGAGTGTGGATGGAGGTGCGTGACATGATCTTTATGTTGTCTTACGTTAGAAGGCCTTTTCATTTCTTTTTGGACAATATTAGACTTTCAAAGAACCCCACAAACCTCACAGACACCAAAGCGTGGTAGTAAGAAACGACTGTAAGCAGGTTTTAGCTGGCTGGAAAACGCGTCTCATTTTTCTAAAAAAGAAAAAATAATTGTATTAAACTACAGGTTCTAAAAACACACAATGCATCTGTTTCTATTATGATTTCCTCACATTGAACAGGACATCTAATTCTTTGATTTAAGAAAATGTTAACAGATAAATCCATAATCTGATGATCTAATCTGACACTCATCTGTTACTGAGTTTTAATCTGCATAAAACCACTCCTTCCTTTTCGGAACCAAATCGATTCTACGTGTTTCCTCCATCTGCATGATTGCTTTTACTCGTCTCAGCTAATCATCTGCAGGATAGCTAATACCTTACTGCACCGACCCATTAGTGTGTGTGTGTGTGTGTGTGTGTGTGTGTGTCTCACCAGGTTCTCCCGGTCCGATGAGCTGTCTCGTCACCGCCGCTCTCACTCTGGCATTAAGCCGTACGAGTGTTCGCTGTGCGAGAAGAAGTTCGCCCGCAGCGATCACTTGTCCAAACACACGAAGGTCCACCGCAGCTCCAGACCCAACAGGATTATCAGAGCCACCATGTGATTCTCAGCTGGCCCCTAAAGTCTGCCCTGCATCCATCCTGGCCCCCTCCAGCGGGGGCTCCAGAACTCAGGACTCCAGTGTCGACCTTTCAGATGAAATTTGAGAGCCGGCTGCTGCATCTTCAGCATTTCTTCCCTCCTTCCTTCCTCTCCTCCCTGCCATTCATCGGGGTGAAGAGCCTCCTCAGGAAAATGTCTGATTTCCTGGCCTTCACACACCTTCCATTAAAGGCGGCGCGCAGGAGGTCGTTTGAAAAGGGGCTGCTTTCATCTTGTCTTCACACCATCCCATGTGAGCTGGGATGCATCGGAGGCCAAAAGGCCGCTCGTATTACAAAAAATACCCTCCAAGCTGGTCTGGACGCCTGGACGCGATGCAGTCAGGCGCTGGACTGGGTTTACGCTGTCACGCAGAGTAGCAGCGAGTGCCCCTGACGTAGCTGATGTCACTGCAACGTAGTCCCACCCTCTCCTGCAGGTGTCAACAGTCATCTCACTGCCTCGGTGTTTTTCCCAGCCCGTGTGCTGCAGCAGAACTTGCAATGTGACACACATCGATTATGCACACACAATGTTGCTGCACTTGCAAAGGAAGACGTGCTGGTGGTTCTGAGGTGATATACGTGTTCCTGTACCCAGGGATGGCAGTCTGGAGCAGTCAAAGGGGAACCGTGGAGATGTCTGAGATGACAAGGTCAGAGCAGCCCAGCAGAGCCCCCGTTTGTAGCCCCTACCTGCGCTGTCTGTGTAGGTTCTGATTCATCCAGGGCATAGTTGTCCAAAGTTAGATCTCTGCGTGCACCTGGACCTGTTTAGGTCTCCTTGCAGACGTTTCGCCTCCTCCCCAGACGGCTTCTTCCGTTCTGAGATTGCTGGGGTGGAGCTTGAAAATATGGCCCTTCTGGAGAGGAGGCGAAACGTCTTCAAGGAGAGCTAAACAAGCCCAGAAGCACGCAGAGATCTAACTTTGGATCTACCTGCACTACTGTTCTAGTTTTGAAGCTACTGGGTGCTGCTGGAAGCCTACTGGCGCCTATAAGCTCCAATCTTCTCAAAGCCAAAGGGTCCACATGCATAAAGATTTTAAATATTTTTATTCATGATAACAATGAAATTCTGCCAGGTTGGCAGCACATTTGTGGTATATGTTCTAATCACCAGGAATGCAATGGAACATTTCTCTATGCTGAATCATGGAAGCTGCAGACTCCTCCAGACAGATGAGCAGATTTACACGTCTTCTGGAACTAATGGTGTGGCTTCTGATCGCTCGGCCTCCCATTTGGCGCAGCTAAAACTTAAATCTGCTCTGCTCCGTGTCAGTTCTGTCCTTTATCGCAAAAATCGTAATCCTCCTTACGTTGACCTGTATGCCTTCGCTCAGTCCCTGCGAGCCCTTGTGACTGATGCTTTTCTCTGTGATACAAAGCCTAACCTATAACCTAATATTGTCACACGACAGCTCTTATTTTATTTAAATGTGATTCTAAACGGAGGGTTGTCAAACCAGAAATTCCTGTTCTGGCCCTGTGCAAGCATGAACACATCCACCATGTGCTTACGCTTTATAAGCTCCTCCTTCTCTGCGGTGATTTTGAAATCCTTGCGCAGCCAGACTCGCTGTGCATGGCCTCCAAAACAACTCGGCTTGCATGTTCTGTTTTGTGCTGGATAGTGCAAAGGTGACGTGGAACACGGCTCCTTGGTCTTCACAGCGGCTGTCGCTGTAAAACGGTGTTCTCTTGTGTATAGCAGCAAGAAAAGCTAATCGGCCAAACAGCTGGAAAGGTAGCTAACATCTCTCCAATCACCTGTAACCCGATGTAATCGTACTGAAACTGTACAGCTTGTAGCCATTGTATAGGTGTATTTTTGCAGCTGAGAGGAGTTTTAATCAGTGCATTAAGCTATTCATGTTTCTCAAGAGATTTTTGGTCTTTTATGTGAGTTTGATTGTAGTGTGATCCTTCAGTGGAATGTCAAACTGATTATGGGCTGGGATCCGAGTCCTAAACTACCCACCCTGAAACCATGAAGGTGTCAAGTGCACTTGTGTTAGCGGGAAGTGAGAAACAGTAACCGTGCTCTTATGGCAGTTCCATAACTTTGTTGGAACCACGAAATGCCAAAACCGTAAAAAGCATTACAACAAACAAAAAAAAGACCTAGAGGTTCAGCTGCACGAGCGGTGCAGCCCGTGTTCTCACTTCGACTTGATCCCATCCCCTTGGTGCTGCACGTGAAGAGTCTTTTTTAATGCCAGCCTTGACATACCTGGATGGGTTAGGGTTAGGACTGACCACAGGCTTGAACAACATTGGTGCTCCTGGTAAACACTTAATGTCGAGCACTTCTCCATGCCGCCGTGCACAGCAATCATGTTTATATTTGTGTTTCCAGCATCGGGGATGCATTAGGTCTCACTTTGTAAAAACATTAGTCTGTGTAAAAGCCCACTGGAAGCGGACAGACGGGCAGACGTGTTTATCTGTCTGAATCAATGCTGTCTTTGTGTCTGAGCCTCCCCAGGCTGCTTCTACTGACCTATATCCAGACCTGTATTCCCTAATCACATCATCCAAATCTCTCTCTCTCTCCCTCTCCATCCCTCCTCTGTTTCTCTTCCACTCCTGTCTGTGCTTTTGGTCGAACATGGGCTGTATATACAGTATTTTGTTTTTTGAATACCAGAAATGCTATTTTCCTATTTGCAGAAATAAACCTGAAAAGGCTGAATCGTTCTGGTGTGGTGCGGTGTGTTAATGACCCGTTTCAGCTGCAGATGGAAGGAACACAGTCCTGTTCAGTCAATCATTAGCCCACTTTGCTGATGCCTTTTGGGGACATCGGTCTGCAGAAAAGTTCCAGAGTGCTTTAGCAAACAGGCCGTCAAAGACTTTTTTCAAATTAAATAAAAGGCACCGGGACCATCCGAGCATGCACAAGTTGAGGCATTGTCTATTTCAGGATGATACTGAGAAATATTGATTAAGATTAATTTTAAAAGAAAGAAACCGTAGAAGCCAAGTTCACATCACGGAAACGGCAGAAAGCTTGTGGACTGGATTCTGCCTGGTGTTTGTTTATGGTCACGTCTCCCATCGTGCATTTAAACGGAATCAAACAGGAGGTGACACCGCTCGGTCCTGCTGCCATCAAAATCAAAATGAAATCTGTTAACCCCAAACACTCGTTTGTCTTAACTATTTTGCTTTAGTTTGAGGTGATTCACGAGTGTTTGTGTAGCTGCGTTTGGACAAATCCTGCTTTTTCTCAGACGTCCTGGTGTGTGTCCTGTGTCGTGCGACAGCAGAGTGGGTGCAAGAATAATTCCACCAAGGTCACATCAGTAACTTTACAAACTGAAAATACCGCCGACAGTTTCAGTCATTTCTCACTGCAGCGCTGCTGACTGCTGCAGCGTGCTGCAGTACCCCAAGAATGCAGAAAGGAAGCTGCAGCTCTCTGCCAGCACACATCTGGGGAATTTCTGCATGCTTGCTTTGTTTGCCTCGAGGAGCGCAGATTAAATATTTGCTTCAGTGCTGAAAAAGAAATCCTGTGTGGTTTGGCTGACTGTAATGCTCTTTCAGGCTGCTCTCACTAATCTGGGATAATGCCATGAAGGAAGAAAAGGCCTCATTTCTGGGTGTAAAAGGCGAAAAGACAGCCGGCCAGAAGAGGAGAACAATTGGAAGAAGCGGTTTTTCCTTTCAGGAATCAAACGCAGCCATGGCCTTGTAACGCACCAGGTTAATGTGAACCAGAGTTCTGTCTGTTTTAAAAAGCAGCACCGCCTCTGACGAGGAAAACCTCCTCACAGCTCTGAGCAGATTCTGATCTTTTGTCTGTCAGACTTGTTTTGCATATTTGTGAAGTATGTTCTCCACCCGCCCTCCATTTTCTCCCTTTCCTCTCTAAATGTGTGCAGCAAAAAGCACCCAATGAAAAGCACTGAAAAGGAACAATTATAATTATGCTTTATATATATTATAATGCTTTATATATATAGATATATATAAATTCAAATTTCACTGCCTGCTTCATTTCTGCAGTCAGCTAAACAGTCTAAGACTGCTGCTTATAACTGTTATCCAGCTGCAGAGGTCAAAGGTTACAGCTGCAGAGGGACTAGTTGTTTTTTTTTTTTTTTTTTACATGAAACTACTGTTAATACAGCCATTACGTAAAGTGACCTTTAGTGCAAACTTGTGTGCTTTAATATACGGTTTGACTCATTTATTCATTGATTTTTACACAATAGTTCACTACACATCTGATATAGACTTTGCCAGCACTTGTGTACTTATTATTTGATGCATTTGCAGGCTTACCCCGCTAAAATCTCTCACTGTTACGAGACAACAACCTATAATCGTTTATTATATAGGTTGCAGGCGTTAAGTTTAAATATATTTCTGTATGTGTGTGTGTTTTTAAAAAGGGCAAAACGACAATGTTAAATTACCAGTAAATTGTGTAAATGAGATGACAAGCACTGCTGTTTTAATTTGTGGAAACTGTAAGAAAATATATATTTAAAAAAAACAACACAACAACAAGAGGAAGTGATCTCAACAAAATTAATGCTGCATTTGCCGTCCCCCAAAAAAAAATCGGAAATCTGACGATGCATTTGGCGCTGTTAATTGAAATTCGAATATATAATGCAACCCTGAGATGGCAACTGGTGAAACTGTGAAAGTATTATTTAAGCGATCCCACGTTATCTTTAATATTCTTAAATGATTAGGTTTCTTCTCTTAACCCTTCTTTTTACGTCGAACCATAGTATCAGTTGTATTTTTTTTAGCTTTTTTTTTTTTTAACCAACAACATGCCTTAAGAATGAATTTGAGACACAGATTATGCAGAAATTTGTACAACAGTATCGTCAACAGTCACGAATGAAAACACATTTATGTTAGTAAAAGCTCGACGATTCTTGATCGCCAGATATCCGAGGAATTTTAAATGCAACATATTTTCAGTTCAAAGGAAATACCGTCATTACGATCCAAAGGCAGTTTAATGTATTTTATGTTTAGGTATTTTTTTTTAATCTAAAACTTATTCACTGCATATGACGCATTGATAAGCTTTTCAGAAATGTTTTGGGAATATATCGACGCGACTCGACAACTCGGAAATTCATCCGTCTCTACGAGCAAGGTAGGGTTAGCAGCTGAGCTAACAGGCTAAGAGCTAACTTCCAGTTCAGAAACTGACGCTAAAGCTTTGATTTATTCAAAACATGTGCACATGAGCGTCAACATCGAGCTTTCAAAGGCGAACTGCGTGAAATCAGCAGGGAACCTCTGGACTGTCACCAAAGCAAAGGTTGTTAAGCAACAAGTGGTCTTCATTTTCCCACTGTTGTTGGTGTGTGGCGGAGCCAGTCGAGCCCAGTCCGCGTCCCTGGATCATGGCTCACACACGTTACATGACCGCTTCTTCTTAGCTCATGTTTGCTCCGTTTGTGGCGAGTGTTACATAACGTCAGTGGTTAATCTTTCTCCTAAACTGGCTGCAGTTTAAACGCTGTCCTATTTTGGTGGCGATATTTGTGGCTTTGCGCGCGTTGACTGATGCAGGTGTGTGTGTGTGTGTGTGTTTGGCTCGTTTGCATTTCTGCACTTCAGACATAATAAAGATGAATCTCACTGGTACCAGTAAGACTCAGCACATTGGTCTGGGTTATGAGTCCATCAGCTGGTCCTGGACTCTGTCCTAGATGTTTACAAATGCGTTTCGGAAATCTTTCCAAAACTTGTTTGTGTGTATGAACCGAACCGCATCCTATTTTGCGTGACCTTTGACCCTGATTGCACCGCGTGGTCTTGTTTTTATGTTTGTTGGGGCGTGGAACTTCAGAACCAGAACAGAATCTCACCACGCTGACTGAAGAGTTCAAATTTGAAACAAAACTACAGATTGGTGGTTCACAACGACGATGTTGTAGTATTAAAACATTTTGCTAATTTTGCAAACACCTCGTGCATTTATGGAGGACTGTAGGTTCTGGATCAGAGCACAAGGCCCCTCATGAGGACATCTGCCTTGTGGGAGGCAGCTTCTCATAGGTGAGCTCGGGTGACATCACGACCATATCCCAGCTACAGCCAGATGCAACACAAAATAGGTCTGGAAATGGAAATGACCGTCCAACCATTTCGCCTGCAGACGTCTGTGATACGCTGAATTTAAACGAGGGCGAAGTGACACCAACGGAAGACAGGAGACCCTTTTAGAGCTCCTTGTTCTTCCGGTGTGGTATGGTGAGGGCTGTGATCATACAACATCAGGGATCACAGCCGCAGGAGACGAGCGAAGAAACGCTGCTCGGCCTGCGGCACCGAAAAGTTGAGCTCGGTTGTGAATTTTCTGTCATTTATGCTGTTGTAGAGCTGAAACTCTGCTGGGTCTCACATCAGTTCATCCTCTTGTAATTAGGACTAAAAATCTCAGTAAAATTCCGCCTGTACGAGCCGCAGAGGTGAGACGGTGGAGGCTGCATCAGCTGGATATTTGCCTCAGGTGCAGCGCTTGCAAGGTCAAATGGGCTAATAAGTAGTGCTCTGTGTGTGTTTGTGTCAACACCAAACCCAGCGTTTGATCAGGGAACATGCTCATGTGCGTGGAAACGCAGCCAAGTCCTCTGCTGGTGCCAAACGGCTTATTCTGCCATCGGCTCTTGTCTGGTGGATGATGGAAGTGTGCAGAAATGAGGCATATTGGCAGTTTAGCAACCAGGAGCCTCGCTGTGTTGTCTGTGTGTGTGTGTGTGTGTGTGTGTTGTGTATTTAACAATGCTGATTTCACCAGCGCTCCGTCTCTTTTATCACACATTGAAATGACATTGATGAATTTGCCTCATTGTCCTAAAATTGAGCAGAATTTTCTAAATTGCTGGGCTTATAACTAAATTATGCTTGAATAAAAAAGTCTTAGTCTCGCAGGCTGTTAAACCGGCTGACATCCTCACCGCGGGGGCATTATTTAGGTGCTTTTACTGGCCTTTGAAAGCCAGAT
Organism: Pao palembangensis; assembly: GCA_015343265.1. Classification (NCBI taxonomy): domain Eukaryota; kingdom Metazoa; phylum Chordata; class Actinopteri; order Tetraodontiformes; family Tetraodontidae; genus Pao; species Pao palembangensis. The sequence continues at coordinate 756,811 of CM027087.1, forward strand.
GTGAACAAGATGTCTGCGCTTGAGTAAAATAATAATTAGCCACATTAAAGTGTCAGATTTGTGTTGCCTTTTCTAAAATTAGTGCTACTTTTCTTTCTTTTCATGCCTCCAACCGCTTTTTTCCTCCATGGTGCAGACCGTGCTTTGATTTATTGGCCTGCATTTTTGATATCAGGTGGTTTTCGCTGCGCACGAAGCCAGTTTCAAGCAGCAGTGAAGGACATGGAGGGATTCTTGGAGTCTTCCTGTTTGCCATCGCGAAAAGACGAGTTTTACGTTACAACCGAGGCTCAAGGTTGCGAGACAGATGCAGGAAAGCTGGTTTCTTGATTTGAATTTCTCTTTTCCAGTGAGAGACATGGACAACTCTGTCACTCTGTGGCAGTTCCTCCTTCAGCTCCTGCTGGACTCCAGCAACGAGCAGCTCATCTGCTGGACCAACGACGAAGGAGAGTTTAAACTGCTGCAGGCGGAGGAGGTGGCCCGGCTGTGGGGAGCCCGAAAGAACAAGCCCAACATGAACTACGACAAACTCAGCAGGGCTCTCAGATACTACTACGACAAGGTAGACGCAGCAGTGAGAGTACGCGAGAAGAAGCGTTTTCTGTCTCTCCCTGTGGTTAGTTTGTACGTTTATACGTAGGAGTTTCGTTGGAGCAGATTATGCAGATCTTCAGTTATAACTGTATTATTACTTGTGTTGCCACAGTTACATTGAAAAAATAAACAGACCACTGATTAGTGGTTACTCCTCTAAAAGTAGTTTAGTTCCCCTACTGATTACTTGGTTTTAAAAGTAACTAAGTCAGAATAAAAGTAACTATTAATTACATTCAGTAGCTGTCGACAACAACCCGCCGCTGCCTCAACTTAAAAATGACAACCAGTTTTGCCAAAACTCACTTTATTGGAAGTGTAGTGGAAGTCAACAATGTATCTCTTTATATTTAAGTTTAACTTAAAAAATATTTCCTAAAAAAGTGCATTTTATAAAAAATCAAATAATGAGTCACTTAGTCACGTTACATAAATACTGTTTTTAAATTAAAAAAAAAAATCAAGTCATGGCTGTCTTTCGCCTAAAATGAATAATTGTTTTTATGTCTGTGTAGATTCTGTGGTAATATTTTTCCAAAGTTAGATCTCTGTGTCAACTGGACTATAAGGTTTCCTTGGAGACGTCTCGCCCTCTCTCCAGAAGGCTTCCTCAGTTCTAAACTGAACTGTTCGGACCGAACAGTCCAGTTGCACACAGAGATCTAACTTTGGATAATTGTTTTCATAAAAAACAAAATACAGACACTCTTTCTTAACTGAGATACTTAACTGTTAACACTGGCAAAACACTATTTTTAATCTACTATTAAATTGTGTAATGATGGCACCAAACGAGGGCGAATCAACCGCGTCAGTTCTTCCTGCTGATGGGTTTGGGCTTTGCACCGCCACAGAAGTCCGTCTTTTGTCTGACGTGGACTTTTTGGAGGTAAATAAACTTTGTTAGCACCAGCTCAGAGTGTACAGAGAACTCTGATATTGTTATCTTTGGCGGAAATAAACTCAAAATAGTGACTGTATTTCCAGCTAGAAAATGCGGATCTCTCTCCTGTCCCCATTTCTGTCCCGCCGGCTTCTTGACACCTGAGTTGTCGGCGTGCTAAAAACGTGACTTAGCGCAAACGTGACTTCATAAGTAACTTTAATCAGGCTACTGGTTTGGAAAAAGTAATGTTAGAATCTGTAATCTGTTACTCATTACTGGAGAAAGGTAGTCAGATTTGAGTAGCAACGTGTTACCGGCTTTGCTGATTATTTCGTACGCGTGTATTTACTCTCTGCCGTGTGTTTGTTTCACAGAACATCATCAAGAAGGTGAACGGTCAGAAGTTTGTCTATCGTTTTGTCTCCTATCCTGACATCCTGAAAGGAGACATTGCCTCTCGAGCAGAGGGAGGAGATGTGCCTCCCCAAGCTAAGAAGGGAGAGAGCGCCCTCCTGGAGGGCGAGCCTGCCGACCACAGCAAGGTAGGAAGCGGCGCTAGCACCAAGCAGTCGAGCCGTAACGACTACATCCACTCTGGCCTCTACACCTCCTTCACCCTCAACTCGCTGCAAAACGGACGGCAGCTCTTCAAGTCCATCAAAATAGAGAATCCAGCAGAGAAGATGGCCGACAGGAGGAACGCCAGCGCCCCAGCCCAGAGCCAGGAGGCGCTGTCCCACACGCAACAGCCCACTCTGTCCTCCGTCATCAAGTTTGTGAACACCCCACCAAAGCCAGCAGCAGCACAGACACCAGCACCCTCCCCTCAGGTGGAGGTGGAGCCTCCTCTGATGCCCAACCCTTTGGATCCTCCGCCGGCCGCTGCCCAGAGGCCCGAGGGCTTGGGCGCACACTCCTCCCTGCCGTCCCAGTCCGTCTACTCATTCGAACAGCAGACAGAACCAGCGTTCAGCTTACAGGACCTGACCTCCACGAACCCCTCACCAAACCTGGTGCTCTACTCCTCTCAGGAGCTGGTGATTGACAGCGACATGGAGTCTCAGCCCCTGGACTCTCAGGCGCAGGAGAAGGTGACTAGCGTATTCTTTGGAGATAAGTCAAGAAATGAGTCATGGAGAGAAAAAAAACATATATAAGTCGCACTGGACTGTAAGTCGCATTTTTTTGGGAAATGTATTTTACAAAATCCAAGACCAAGAACAGACATTTCATCCGGAAAGGCAAGTTATAATAATAACAACAGAATATAGAACAAGAGGCTGAACAGGTGTCAGGTGTGATAACGTAACACATTAACAGTTATTCAGCTACACGAGAGCATAAAGAACATAGGTGGGAGGCTGAAAAGGCAGAATTAGCATAACAAGCTCGCGACTCCAACAAGCTAGTTCCTGGTTAGCAAGTTTAGCTAAATCTCCATCTCCGTCCACATCACTGAATCCACTGAATTCTTCATCCTCGGTGAAGAGGAGTTTCTTTTGGGGGCATTTGTGTTCAGTCTTTCTCAGTTGTCTTTAAGTTAATGTTTAAATGAATTTTCAGGGGTACAGGAGTAGCACATACCGGTAGGTGTCACAAGCGTAGAGCGCCCTCTAGCGGCTGTAGGTAATATTTACTCCTTGGTCATGTTGGTCATTGTGAATTCACATGTTTTGACCAGCCAAACAATGAAAAAAGTGCGACTTCTAGTCTGGAAAACACGGTACCTGACCGGAGGAACGGCAGCCGTGTTTGCTGCTTAAATCTGTCCTCCTTTTCCACCGGGGATAATGGGATAACACATTTGTAGAGCTAGCTGTGATAGAGGAAGCTGTCAAACTGCACTTTCCTAGTGAAAACAGCAACCGTGTGCAGACCCAGCTTCTGTCCTCTGTCCTCCAGGTGGACGGTAGCGTTGCTCTGTCCGACGAGGCCAGCGTGGTGGACGCTGAAACCAGTTCATCCTCGGTGAGCAGCAGCACCACAGTCAGCACTCAGAGCTCAGGAAAAACACGGAAGCCACCGAAAGTCCTGCAGATCAGCCCGCCAACCCTGCTGGTCACCACCTCTGACTTCTCTCCCATGAGCCTCTGCAGCCCCTCGTTACCCACCCCTTCCCTGACGCCAGCAATGATACCGGTGAGCGTGTGGAGGGAAATCGGCGCAGAATATCAAGACAATATAATTGATTAAGAGAGGACAGGAAACCTAAGATAAACCCAACATAATTATAATACCCACAGTTCAGCTGAACGTCAGTTCCAGCGGTGACCAGTAGGAGGCAGCAGTAAGCTGTATTGTGAACGTTATTTGCTCTTAGTCGTTTTAGTGTTGTTTAAAATTGTATTTAATGTTTTATTATTAATGATCATAAGATCTCTTTCTGCATTCTGTCCTCAGTCAGTAAAATGTTCTTGTTCCTTTGTCTGAATAGATTAGAAAGCAGGTCTTACATTTTAACATAAATCTCATCCATTAGAAATAACGATCCAGCTTGTACAGCACCGTTTGACTTGTGTCCTCCATAAATAAGTGAATTTGTGTCCTCCTGCTTTCCCTCAGACTCCCACCCTGCTGTTGACCCCCAGTCCTTTGCTCTCCAACATCCACTTCTGGAGCACGCTCAGCCCAGTAGCCCCTCTCAGCCCGGCCACACGTCGCCAGGGAGCTCACCTGTTCCAGGTAAGCGCACACACTCTGAACATCTGCAGACCTTTATTCAAACTAACGACCCCTGTCCTGTTCCAGTTCCCGTCCGTCCTCACCCCTCAGTTCCAGATCCCAGTACACAGTATGGATGGAACCAACACGCCCGGTCCCATTTCTCCAGACCTCCAGAAGACATAGAACCCTACAGGCAGGAAGCCGCTGTTGCAGTATTTACACTACACACACCTGTAAGAGGATCCGTCTTTCAGAATCTGTCCCCACACACCGATACCTTTGTTCCGTTTGGACTTTTGGGTTCTTGTTGTTCAGCTTGTCGGGGCTCTCCGTGTGCATCCGTTGGAAGGAAGGATGAGAAGCTTGTGGGTGGAACCAGACTGGACTCCTACCAGGGACAATCTGCTTTAGTTTTGGACTGGATTTCGAGGCGGTGCAGAGCCTGTTTTATTCCTTTAACGTCTTTTGTTGTGCTTCATTAGGTTCTGATCCATTTCCACCTCTGCTGGCAATAGTTGTGTTTCCTGTTGGAGAGTAACCTTCTAACCTGACGCGCCGCCTTTCCCTGCAGCCTCGGACCCCCGGAGCACCTGAGCGCAGGTTTACCTGCTTGGCTGCTGTTTGCTGCTGCTGCTGCTGTGAAACTCGGGCTGATTGTAGCCTTATCAGCTCCGACTGTCTTATTGTGACGTCAGACGTTGAATCATTCCTCTGCACAGTGTAGAAATAAGCCATAACACTTGTCCCGCAATTTCTCCATTGCGGGACAATAAACATATATTCTGTTCTGTACATCAGATCTGCATTCACAGCCGCTGCTGCGCAGGAGGAGCCAGCGGTAATAAAAACTAGGGCGAAGGCATCCCAGCACTCCCGGCCTTGACCAAAGATCACAAACTCCGCCCTCCACCTACATCTAATCTTACTGTCTGGCGTGTTGAAAGCGCACACATGCCAAACTGTAAAAATATTGACTCTTTTTTCCGTGGAGCTGCAGATGGTTGGTTCCTCATCACAGGCAAAAGAACAACAGGGGTTCCTTTGCATGAAGTGGAGACTCTGTGTTGAATTTATGTGGGAATACTCACAGCCACACCCCGTTTTACATTAGCTAACATGCTGCTGGCTCCAGCCGCAAGGGTGTTTGTGTAATTTAAGGATCTAATATGGGTGCAGACACACATTTAGCGGAGGTGGCGGGGCCGCGTGCACCTGTAACACATGCATGACATCCTGACTAATAGATGCTTGATCAGTGTTTCTGGTTTAGCTTTAAAAGATACTGGACTCGACCGCTGCTCACTGACTTTACATTAGCGTGTTTGCTTTGGCTGATGCCAGCTTTTTAAACTGTTTGCATAGATTTTTGTGTTGCTATGGAAATAATCTTCCTCAAGGAAGCTACGATTATTAAGCATGAGTGGCATAAAGGCTGCATTTGTAGCATGTGGAGTGTAACAACACCTTCTGTTTCTATCTCTGCTCTGCGTATTTAGCACAGTTTAATCCATGTTTTGTGATTATCATAACTATTAGCACAAAATATTGGATTGAGTGTGCGGCCCTAATGTGTGTTTTGGTGTCGTCGTTGTGCAAATTCTAATTGTGAAACTGAAAAACATCAGTAATTCAGTAGTCACGTAATGACTAATTGTCAACTGGCGACCAAACAATTCCGAGTTGCAGTATTTACGCAGAACTCGTTTTCTGAAACGTTAGCGAACGACGGAGAGATGCAACTGGACAAAAGAGCCCTGCTAGGGCCCAGGTTAGGGCCCGACATTTAACCCCACCCTCACCAGTGAATGAGCCCGACCTTTAACCCAGAGGTCTGGGAAAATCCCAACGCACCTTCCTGATGCTGAAACCTTGTCGAAGAAGAGCCATGAACAGTTTAGGCCTGTTTCCTAAATGATGTAGAAGCCATAAATCTGGTGTGGGTCAGGCGCATTCATGTGGAACTCTGTTTACTTGATGCTTGGAGAGAAGACGCGCGTCTTTCTTTACCCAAGCGTCCCTTTTTAACCCAGGGATGAACCAGCTCACACGAGGAGAACCGTGGCTCAGTCTTACAGTACTGGCTGACCTTTGACCCCTTTGCCTGCAGTCCATCATTAAAATATGGTGCCTTACCACAGCCAAGCCCGAGTTGATTTCCTAGAATGCAAGTCCTAGTCGGTGTAATCCCAGTAACCAAGTGTGTGTTGTGTGTTTTTTGCCATATCTTTGTGTGGATGGAGGCGTTGGTGCGGAGCTCTGCGGTGCAAACATCTCCACCCGAGCTCACCGTGAGACCTGCCCTTCGCTGCGGTCTTTGTTTTTTTTTTGTTTTTTACAAGGCTGATCATCCACGCAGACGGCAACGCAGGTAAATATGCAGAGCTTGTAAATCTAAGCTGGCGGTGTTTTAAAGTCGGCTTTTAAATGTTTGCGCTCAATTTTATTACATTTTCTCAAAGAATGCAAATATATCGATCCTGCTACTTTGGTGTAATCCTGTAAGCGTAGATTATTTTTGTAACAGCCTGATGGGTTAGACATGTTTTAGGTTCTCAGAGTTAACCTTTGTGTGCTGCTGCCCCTCGCGTGTGTTCGGGGCAGCTGTCCCGCAGTGGCATTGTCTATTTTTGAGAATCAAAAGCCTTATTGAGAGAAATCAAAAGTCTATGTTTTCTATGTGAAGTGTTTTGATATAGTGTTGATATTGTTCATGCAGATGTTGTGATGGAACGTTTGCACTTCTCCAGGGTTCTCTTAATTGCATTCTGTCGCTTTTCAGATTTCCTCTTTGATGAAATGTTGCTTGTTTACGGAATAATGTATATTTTCCCAAAGGGAGGAAAAAATTTTGCACTTTGTATGAAATACAATTCTCACCATCTATCTCCAATCATTTGTCATGTGATTAGGTTAAACCACACTATTTATTTCAGCATGGCGGAACCTGACCAAATTTGTTTATATCGCATTTTTGCAGTACTTTTCATTAAAAAAAAAAGTGTCTGTGAGACTAAATCCCATTTAAAACGTTCCTCCATCGACTGTAGAAACGGTCATTTCCTCATCTCTGCCTTCTCATTTTCCCCTCAGATGTAAGCTCTCGTTTTAAAACAAAAAGAAATGACATTGTTGCTTTTTTTCTGTCCACTTTTTAATTTTTTCTTCTTTTGTGATGTTTACACAAGCTACTTGTCTGAAGTGGCGTATCGATGTATGCGAGGCGTCGAAGGAGCGTTTATAACCAGTGAGACCAAGAATAAAAGAGGTGTAACCAGCTCTCTGTCTGTCAGTAGCGTGTGCTGTAACACGGCGGGAGTGTGTCCTGGGGACGAGCTGCAGCAGCGTCTCTGCAGAGGAAGCGCCACGCGTTTGCCTGGAATAAAAGCTAATGGAGTGCTGCTCTGTGTCCAGCTGCTTCTGGAACATCTGGGGGATTCCGGGAGAATTCTCGTGTTCAGGAGGAGATGTGGGAGTGTCAGCAGCTTTGTGGATCTTCCTTTTCTGGGTTAACCTGCGACAGATTGCGGAGGGTGTTTATGGGATGTCCGCCCGGTGCAGCAGCAGACGGTCTCACCTGCGTGGTTGCTCCTGTGGACGTGCTGGACGTAGAGAAAGAGCAGGAAAAAGCAGAAGGCCATCACCGATGCTGTGGTGCAGCCGAGCAGGAAGGAGAAACTGCCCTCGCTGTGGATCATCTGCGGGAAGAGACGACGACAGCGGCGACATCAGGGGCTGCAGATTTGAGCTAAAGTTTCAAACGTCATCAAGACGGAGGAGAACGGCTCTCACGGATCCAAAGACCACTTGCAGCAGCATCTCTCCTGTGCTGGCGCTGGCCACCAGGACGGTTGTGGCGCAGCCTTCACCGCAAGGAAGAGAGGAATTCACCAATCTGTAGTTCAACTCCAGCGTCACCTGTGACTAGGCGGCTAGATTGACTCACGCATGCTGAACGTACCTTTGTAGTCCAGGATGTCCTCTGTGAAGGCCAGCATGGACGGGAACATGGAGCTGATGCACAGCCCCAACATGCACGTGCCGAGGAAGAGAAACACGCTGCTGGTGTAGAAGATGATGAGCAGGAAGTGCACCAGTATGGCCCCCACCTCAGACAAACATGCAGACGGACAGAGGGAGTGATTTACAGGCGGATTTTCAGAGGTCAGCTGCTAGTCGGCTTTAAAGCAGACGTTTGAGCAAACATCTGGGCTCTGCTGCCGCAAACACGGACTGCATATCCTAATGGTCTGGTCTGGATTACTGTCAGACAATAGGCTGCACCGTGGTGGAAACGCCCCATCTGTAACGGTATTTAGCAGGGCTTTGTTCTTGAACACGTGTGAACGCAGGAGAGAACCTCTGGAGAGGAGAGACCAGGGGAGAACCCAAGGAAGCTCCAGAGGCCTGGGCGCTCCTGCTGGGTCTGTCGGTTGAAATGAGCATCAGAGGTAGCTAAAAATTGGACTATTAAATAGTTTGAAGAGCCTGTAAATTGGTCCAACTAGATGGATGATGAAGCTCCAAATGATGTTTGGCCCCCCCCTTCTTGAGAGGACATGTTAGCATGCTAGCTGAAGGGGGGGTCTGAACCTTTTTCTAACCAATCAAGCTGACGACCCTCTTCATTTGGCTTTTGGAGAAATGATTGTGAAGGCTCTGCAGGCCGGATTAAATAGTCCACCGGGCCACCTGTGGCCCCCGGGCCTCAGTGTGCCCACCTCTGTGCTAGCGTGTTGGAGTTTGAGGCTGGGCGTTCACACATTTGTGCTCACACATCCAGCTCCTCTGGATAGAACCCTGACGTGCACGCTGAGCTGCGCTCGTGGCCAGGATCTCCTGCCTCTGCTTCTAAACCGCAAGCTGATCATCTCTGTTCAGAATCTCGGTGACATTTTAAAAACCAGACTCTTCTGTCTCAGAAGTTTATACCAGGCTGAAGGTGAGCAGCCTGGGCACCGTGAACCTGTACGACATGAAGATGAAGCCCAGTCGGCCGATTGTGATGGAGGCCCAGAATATGCTGTCCAGACCGCCGGCAGCCTTGTGGCCCATCAGCAGAGGAGGCGAGACGGCGTAGGTGTAGACGAAGCCTGTGTAGGAGCCCTGCGAGGAAGAATAACCGCAGCAGATCAGGGCCCCGACTCCCAGTTAACTAAAGTACGGCCGTGATTCCGGAAGCCTCACCATGACCCCATCAGTGAGGAAGAGGATGGCTCCGCTCAGAGCATGAACGACGAAGAACGTAGGAGGGTGACCCCGCAAATTAGCCGGGCTGCAGCAGGCCAGCACGCTGCCTGGAGAGGAAGGGACACTGAGCAGGCTGTCGCCGCGCCTGGACAAAGCTGCTGCGTGTTACCGTGACCAGCGTCCGGAGAGGAGCTGCTGGAGCGTTCGCCCAGCAGGCTTGGACCCTTCCTGAAGCAGGGCAGCAGCCGCTTCTGGTACATCAGCATTAAGACGGCCACCGGGACAGGAAGCTGCGTCAGAGGGTCGGCGTTCACACTTTCAGGGCAGCAACAGGAAATTTACGCCGCACGCGGGTGTTTGTTCTGCGTGATCAGTCCCAAGAACTCACATTGATCAGCGCCATGATCCAGAAGGCGTACGACACGTTGCTGAGGCCCACGCCCTCCGTCTGAACGCCGTAGGTGGAGATGGGCTCGAGATGCGCCGCTTTGTGATCGGACGCGTTTTGCAGGAAGTGGTGATACTTTGGGGTCCAGTTGGTGTTCAGGACGCAGCTGTCCTCCGTCAGGAACGGGTCGGCCACCAGGGGGCTGATGAGCGCGCCCAGGCCGATGAAGAAATGTAAAGCCTGCAGCCAAGACGCAGTTAGAAACAGTCCAAACAGCAGCCGGTAGCAGGCCTGGATTTTCACACTTTTGTGCATCAAAACATCAAAGCACTTTTTCCATCTGTACTTTTACCAGTCAAGAATCAACTATAAACTATCAGGGTTTCTGAAGGAAGTCTGAAATTCTTTGTATTAGGTCACCTCGGCTGTTCAGATATTGATGGAGACGAGCTCCCAACGTTTGTATCGATCAAAATCAATTAAATTCCACCGTGAGCTGATGTTGGATCTAAAGTGGGTGAAACTTTTCCTGCAGTAAAAACAACTGGATTAGGATCAAATGAGTTGTCTGCATTAAAACTGCAGTTCCTGCCCAGAACCAGTCAGTCAAACAGTCAGACAGTCAGCAAGCTGCTTAACATAAGTGCAACACGTCTGTCAACAAGAATCTGACGTGTTTGTGATTTAAAGTCCCACTAAACCTGATCACTTCCAGGCTGGATCCTACACACGCACGCACAAGCACACACACAGAAACAGTGTGTTTAATGGGTGTCAGGTCGGTAAAACCAGTTCATTGGTCTGCTATTCCTATTCACTGTGAATGAACATATAGAACACACACAAGCTTGACCAAAATATGCTCACTCACTCACTCACTCACTCACTCACTCACTCACACACACACACACAACCCTGACCTGCAGGAAAACAGCAGAGTCCTTCTGGTACAAATTCACAAGCTGGTAGTTGGCGATGGTGTCAATCACCCCCATGGCAAGACCAGTTATCGCCATGGTGACAAACAATGGCGCAATATGGTGGCACAGCGGTATGGCGGCGAACAGAACTGAGATGGTGAGAGTGCAGAGGAACAGGGCCAACAGGGAGGTCAGAAGGCTGCAGAGGATTAAAAACATCCTGACGTAAATAATGTTTGCCGAACAGAAAATCTGTTTAATACATATTCACTTACTTCCGTGCAAGTTGGAAAATCTGCATTTTTCATTCCCCCACAACTTTATTTATCCAAAATAACATAGACTTCCCAGACTGAACTTTTGAATGATATACTTCTAAATTCTATCGTGTCGATTATGTAACTTAAACAGTTAAAATACATCACAGCTGTTTGTTATTCAGAATTTATCCTGTAGTTTATTTATTTGGAGCTAAACACGTTTGTGCCCTTAAAAAAATAATGAAAGTGTAATTTACCAGTGTATCCATGCACAGGGAGATGCTTTTATTATTTATCATTTAAATGACATTTTAATCAAAGAACAATATAATCGTTTATAGGCAATATTAAGTATATTAATTAACTGCATGAATTTTTAATTAAGACATGGCCACAAATTACCCTTTTACTGCTTCCTGATTATATTCCTGAAGAAGAAGAAGAATCCGGCGTTCCACTCACGTTTTCTTGAAGATTCCTCCCAAACAGCTGCCGACCAACAAGAAGAACTGCTGGGAGAAGAAGACCCAGGTGATCTGCTCCGCTGTGGCGCCAGTCTGACACCTCAGGTCCAGGATGGTGGGTCCCAGGAAGGAGATGCACAGGCCGAAGCTGAAGAACACGCTCCAGTAGGTGAGCGTCTGCTGCAGGTGCTGCCTGAGCCGAGTCCAGAGCTGCTCCTCCATCAGCTTCATGTCGCACATTCACAGGTACTCCAGCTCCATTCGCCCCGCCGCCTGTTGGAACTCTGACGCGGTAAATACTCAAAATGCCAGCAGATAGAGTAAATAAAGCTGTGCGACTCTCCGCAGGTGACAGGAACCAGTCATCTCATAAACGAGATGTGATGTGGTTGGCTGATTTAGGGCAGGACAACCAACAACCCGCCTTCAAATTAGCGTCTGGCTTTATGAAAGCTGAACTTGATGAACTTCAAATTATCTTCAATACAAATCAACACAAACTCCAGAATGCACCAATGCGAGAGGATTTGATCAATAGCTGATTAAAACCTTTGTTATGTTTTTTTTTTTTTTGGCCAGAACTGCGTATCATGGCACACATTGAATTTTTAGCGCCATCTTGTGTTCAGATTTCGTCCATTTCCCTTCAAATCAAGTCTAATATTCATTTTTACCAGGGCTGAAACGATTATTCGAGTAATTCGATTACTAAAAAGTTTCGATAACAATTATCGTTTAAATTCGCTCCACTATACTTCGCACTGTATTTCACACGGTTCGTCATTTCCGAAGACCACGGGCGCCGTAAAGCGGGGAAAAGTTAGGACGATTCTAAGGGCCCATGACCGACAGAGGGCTCTCCCACAGAGGGCCCTCCCACCCTTCAAAAAAAGAAAAAAAAATTAATATTTGATTAAAAATAAGGTAATTAAACACACTGAGTCACAACATATACGTCAGAGACTTCGACCCAACCCACCCCCCCCACGCAATGGTACAGCCCAACTCAGCGCGCGAGGCAGCTGTGCCCGCCTGCTACAGTCCGAGATGGCCACAGAGCAGAGAAGCTGCTGGGATGGATAGTAAAGCAAAGTCTGGGTTCCAAAAGAGGAGAGAGGAATAAAAGAAAGAGAGATCAAAGGGCGACAATATGTCACCCACTTTGTCTTCAAGGAAAGGTTGGTATAGTCCTGGAGTGGTTGAAATCAAGCTGTTTGCTAGCTTGATGTCCACAATGAGATGTTTAGCTAATCAGATGGGTGTCCCCGCCCTCCCTACCAGGCTCAGCAACTACGTCACCAGGTGTAATGTCTCCCCACAACCCCCTCCAATCACATGAACCCCCACCAGAAGGTGAGCAACGTGGAATGTCAGTTAGCTTTATTGAAGGGGATCTGTGAGAATGACCTTTTTGTCTGTTTTCTCTTTATCTGTACTAATTCAAGATAACTAGGCTATTTTTTTCCCCCACATAATGGTAATTATCTGAATCAAAAACAGCCTATAGCCTAGTCTTTTTGGGATGCTGTGCATGTTGAAGCATTGAGTGATTGACTCTGTGTTAATGACTCAAATAATACCTTGAAGTCAGATATTTTGCTGCTTACTGAATTTTGAAGGTCCTAGAAGGGGCCGTTTGTTGAGGTAGCTTTTAAAACGCAAAGCAATTCATGACATGCTCTGCAACTGCAGAGCATATTTGGAGAGGTGTGCGTTGCTTTGCATGTTTTTTGCACATTGCCTGTTACTGTTTCTAGAGCTGAGAGCTTTCAGTAAGATAAAACTGGTTAAAAAAAATAAATAAAACTATTTGAGGTCCACCATGTCACAGGGTAGATTTTGCTGTCTTGCAAGCAGGAAGGCTCAACAGTGGTAGTTGTAAAATGGCCCAGCTATTGTTAGCAACATGATGCTCAGACTCTGCGAACAAAAAAAGATATGTCAAGTTGCCGTATCTGTCAATTTTATGTAAGTTAACTGACTTCTGTTTTTATTTTATGCTTTAAGCTGAAAAGCTAGAGTTAAGTTTTGACTGGGTGGATTAGATTAGGGTTCTTGTGGTCTTTGGTGATGGGGCCCAATGTCAAATTTTTTTCATGGGGCCCAAAATGCTTGGCGGCCCCCCTCCTGAAGACTGATGTGAGGTGCGGATTGCAAAGAATTTAACATTAAAAAGAAAAGAAAACGTAGAGATGTGTCTACTGTAAGATGCCGATAGCATAGCACATAATAACACAACGCTGCTGCAGCACTCCCAAAGGAAACATCCGCAAACAGCAAGCTAAGGCTAACGGTATGTCTGGCTCTTGGCGAAAGTGGTGAGTGTTTAACATTTTCTACTTCATTTAACCTAATGCTGATATCAGTAAATGTTCTTTTTGAAATACTTCTGGATTTCAGTCTTTTCAGTCACTTGAATCAACTAACTTATGCTGCGTAAATGAGGGATTTTAACCACATATAAGAAACAATTGCCGTGTTAAAGCTAACAGCAGCTGTTAATAAATGAATTAGCAAATGATGCCTACAACCCTGTCAATAGACACATAACATTGCAGTTGTCTTGTTTTTTTCTAGACAAGGCAGAAGATTACTACTACTTGATTGAAATGGTAAAGATGATCTTATAAAAATTATTCTAAAAGCATTAGTAGTAAGTTGTGAGTGCTAAATAAATGTTTTTCTTCCGTAAGTGCAAATTCTCGGCTGCGTAATGACGTAGATGTAATGACGTTTTCAAATTGTGTTGTTTCTATTATATTTTCGTCTCTGGGTGCAGTGTGGGACATGCCTGTGATGGGCTCATACAGATTACACTTGTAGAGAATGTCTGAAGTTAGTAAATTTGTATTAACTGAATGTTAAGTTACTGTTTAAATATTACTTTTTTCACTCAACAGGTAACTCTACTGTTTTTCTTATGAGTTATTAGAACTGGCAAGCACCTTTGGTTCTCTGAGGTTTTTTTTCACCTGTTTTGAGCTGGGTTTTAATAAAAAGAAATGCTTGTTTTCAACCTCATCTGCGGGCCTGGTCTCCCCTTTTATAATTTGCCCTTATACATTATACAAACGTTCTTCTACATTTTTTGAAAATCATCCGTAGCCATCCATATGGGGTTAGTTTAAAACCAAGTACAGCTGTGTAAAAGCTTACGCAAATGAAGCATATTCCGACGAAGTAATTTCAACTGTCGGAACATCCTACCTTCGTATATCAGCGTGGTAGTATATTCCGACATCTACGTTTTATTTCAGATGAGGTTACTTAGTGTTTGAACGTCCTACTTTCAGAATAAAATATAAATAAATATAAATATTTTTATTTCTTTATTTCTTTTTCTTTTTAATCAATATAATCGCCATTCTTTTCTACTGTATTGCTGCTGCTCTTCTTTTAAAACAGCGATGACAATGACAAAAAAATAAAACTAGAAGGGCATTAGGATTTTCTGACGAGGTAGCACAGACTTATCTGTCGATCTGTGCTACCTCATCCGATGGTAGGACGTTTTGCGGAGGTAGGAAATCTCGACGGAACACCGGGTGGTCACCTGAGAGTCGTTGGCAAGGTCGTTTGGGTGCTTCCCCTTTGGTCTGCTGGGTCACATGCTGATGAGTCAGCAGGTCTCGTCAAACGGTGTGAACGTTTGGATTGTCGACGAAGAGAGCGGAGGACTGCATTGTACGTGGGCGATAAAAAGTGCCTCAGTCCACCGCCTCTGGTTAAAGATGGTTTTTCCAACTTGACGTGGATGGCTTCCTTGACAGCCCTCTCAAACCAGCGATCTTCTCTGGCCAGCACACGTACTTGACTGTCCTCAAAGGAGTGTCCGCTGTCTTTTAGGTGTAGGTGTACTGCTGAGTTCTGTCCTGAAGAGGTGGCACGTCTGTGTTGGGCCATTCGTTTATGGAGGAGCTGTTTGGTTTCCCCAATGTACAGTTCCCTGCATTCCTCCTGGCACTGACCAGCAGAGACAACATTGCTTTGTTGGTGTCTTGGTGTCTTGTCCTTGAATTGGGTGGACCAGTTTCTGTCTGAGTGTGTTGGAGGGTTTGAACCGTACTGGAACGTCATGTTTTTGGAGGATTCTGGTACACCAATACTGGACAAGACAGACAAAAAGGACAAGACACAAACAAGCTGAAACTAGGTGAACGACCCTGCCAACGACTTTCAGGTGACCACCCGGATCGTTAGCATGCTAATGGTCCACAAGGGCTATGTTTTCAAGCTCTGCCCTCAGCAAGTTTAGAACTGAAGAAGCTTTCTGGAGAGAAGGTGAAACATCTTCAAGGATCCCTAAACAAGTCCAGTTGCACAGAGATCTAACTTTGGAAGGCTGACAATAATTAGCAGTGATTAACAGAAATCAGTGTGGTCCATGACTGAGAGAAGTCTGCTAACTAACACACTTTGTTATAGCTCTGTGGAAAGGCTGATTCCGAACTTTAATCAATGCGGCGGCTAATCTGCTAGCTAGCACGTTTCCCCAACTCAGCTAAGTTTTTGTTTAAAATAATTATAACAATAAAAATCCATGGAAAATAAGGTGCTATAGTGAGTTTGTTAAAGCCTGAACTTCAGTTACTTAAATTGTAAAAGTCAGTTTAATTAACTCTGCATTTGCTTGATATTATTTTGAGCACGTTCAACAGAACAAGAACGTTACGGATGCTTTTCAATAAAATTAGTGACGTAAAAAAAGTCGCGTGTGCGCAGTATAGTTCTTATCCAATTACTCGATTAATTGCCAGAATAATAAAATACTAAAATAAGTAATCGATTGCTGCAGCCCTAATTTTTACCAAACAAATTTGATGAAGGTGAAACAAATTCACATCTTTTAAACTGTCAGAGAAAAAAAAATCAGTGAACTAGTAGATGTTTTTCAGAATACCAATAGTTTATTATTGTTTATTTCCTTGATTAATCAATTATTCAGTCATTTTGTTTGCCATTAGGCTTTCAAACTACATTCAGTTTCTTATAACTGTGTAGACGATCCACACTAAATATCACATAATACAAAATCTAAACTTTTATAAAACAATTAGACATTTGTTGTATTTTAAATACGTTTTTTTATTTTTAACAGCATTAAACCCTCTAATAAAAATGAAAACATCTGTTAAAATACATGTACAGTTTATTCTTTTTTTAATTACCGTATTTAAAATAGTTTAAATGACCACAGCTAAAACACAGGAATACTTGTGCCACTAAAAGAAAAAGAGAAAGGTCAGAAAGGTCACATCCATTGGAAGTCCCAGCATGCTTTGTGCCGTTTCCAGGCCTGGGATGGACTCACTCACTTTTACACACGGTCAAACACGTCACTCTCACGTAAACACACAACATCCCCACTTTTTCTACCAGTCTGATTCGAGTGCTTGAGGGCTCTCGGTGCTGCTCATGTGGCCCTCGCTCACATTTCCTAGAAATTAGGAGCAAAAAGCTGAATTTAAATTTCTTTTGTATCAGAGTTTGTACTAAACTAAGTGTGGAAATGAAGGTGAGATGTGCAGCATTCAAAGTTCTGCCGGGTCAGATTGTGTCAAATTTAATCTCGTCCTCTTCCCTCGTGCTGCAGTACAATACTGGAGGGCCAGAGCCATGACCCCTTAAACCAGTAAGATTCTCCCAATGAATGTGGAATAAATTAAATAACTGGAATTAAGCAGCTTTAGAAAACAAAATACTGCGAATGAAGCAGCAAAAATGTTCCTACTGGCGAGGTGTTAACACACAAAAGTACCACCAGTCGGAAGGTTAAGAGAAGGTTCGTGGATGGAAAAGCGAGATTACAGAAAGGAGGATGAGCTCCTCCGTCGGCCTGGTCCCCAAGAAAAACAAGGTTTCTAGTGATTTAAAGTCAGGTGTAAAAGAAACTTGTTAAACCAGTTGTAGCTGTTAAAAGTTTATGGTACAACTGTAAAACTGGTGTGTGTGTGTGTGTGTGTGTTGGCATGAACAGATTCCCTGAGGAGAGCCTACATTTGCAGCCAGAGGGGCCAAACACTGATCAGCCAGTTTCTGTCCTTTCAGCAGGAACCAGCCGCCTCGTTCAGACACCGTGCAGAGAACTGAAATGGAGTGGAGAAGCTGAAGGAGTTCACACTGTTCACGAGGTTAATGCGGTAACTTTCCCCTTTAATCATTAACGTGACTCATTTCCCAGGATTTCGGATTGCGGCGTGAATAACTGCGTCTAAAAGTGTCGGGTTCCTGCAGGGAAGGTCCAGCCAGAGCTCCCAGTGACCAGACAACCTGAATCCCACCTCCAGGTGTTCCTCAACACTTTTGAACAAACAGGAAGTCATAAAAAGACAACAGGAAGAGAGCCGCTTTGATGGCAGATGCTGCCCCCTGCCGGCAGACGCGGTATACCACAAAAGAAGTCGCGCTCAGTCGTGATGAAAGTCTTTTTGCTACCGGTAAAGCGCCTGAAAGTACAGTCGCAGGTTACACTCGGCGTTTCACGCACTGTGGGAATTCACAACCACCGAAGGGTAAGACACGAAGGTAAGAATTCAGCCAGGCCTCAGAGGACACTTCTGGTTTGTGCAAATCCTGGAAATAGTTCTAATCGTCGTCAGGTTTGTTTGTTTGTTTGTTTGTTTGTTTAGACACACAAAGCAACGTGGCTTCACAAGACCAACTATGATTTCTCCACAAGCCAAACTATCATGCACAGTTAAGGCAACTTAAAGACACGACAGTCAGCTGTTAACAGCGTCTGCAGCGGAGAGACGCACCACGACGCGCCCTACGACGCACGTTTAGCGGGGATTTGCGCTCCTGGCGCAGGATGTTCTCATGCCTGGAGAGCTGCTGCAGACGGGTTCTGGTTCTGCTGTATTTACGGAGCGGTGGTCCTTCACAGGAACGCCATCCTTGGCAGGGACGCGCTTTGAATCATTCCTGCGCGGTAACCATCCGCCAGGATGGATAAAAATGAATCGCCCAGCGTTTCCACCGCTCAGATCTGAGTGCACGCACTCAGCTGTAGGGCAGTTCCGGGCCCTGGAGGTCTTTGACACGGGCGCGTGTCATTTAGGCCCACGCATGTTCTGAGGCGTGTGAGATCTGCGGTGACGGCAGCGAGTCTCCGACTGTGCAAATATGTGCAAATTATACATGTGAAGGGAGTGCGTGTCCGTGTTTCCGAGGGCAGCGCCATTTCCTGGGCAGACAAACGTCCAGCGTCTGCACTGGAGCTTGCGTGTGCATGCAGGTGTGTGCACGTACTGTACAGGTGCATGCGTGAGTGTAAAAGGCAGCTCGTCTCTCCGCTCCTCTGGTTGGTCGCCGACACTTCTAGAAAATGCTTTGTCTCCGGTTTTTTCCTCGAACTGATGAGAGAAAAATGAGCCTTTAATGGTCACTGGGTAAAGTTTTGACAAGTAATTGCAGAGAGTAAAAGGTGCGTTTTATAGTCGGCGAATTTGTATCCAGAAACAAGAAGGTTTTACCTAAAGGATGAAAAACGGAGCTGCGATGTCCTGGGTCCTTCTGGAGCTGCACCTCTCTGAGGGAAAACACTGAAGCAGCTGAAGAACAAGAAAGAAAAACTATATAAAATGGACCAGAAAAGGTAAAAGACGGTATTTAAGTCAGAGGTGTTGTTTGCTGCCCCCTACTGGAGGTAGGTGCTAACACACGCCCCCATTTGGACTCGATGCTCAAAAACTACCGATCGCAGACTTGTTTCCTCTGAGGTGAAGTCCCGCTCTGACCTAACTTTACTTTGGAACAGCAGATTAAGATGTTTAGAACTTTCCAGGGATTCCCCATCGTCTGCAGAAGATTCGTCTGTCTGGATGTCAGTCAGCTGACGCTAAATGGTGGAAGTTCACGCTTGAACAGTTCACCAGAGAAGAACAGATGGGTCAGATGCAATTAAAGGAGACGGATGTTGTCAGACGAAATGATGTCGACACATTCACGTCCTGCTGAATTTGTCGCTGTAATTGGTGAAGCAATACTAGACAAGCACCAAAAAACCATGCGAAAAGTAAAAAGGGTGGCCTTCGCAGCGACGCAGACGGCCCCGGCTGCGGCATAGATCTGACTGTTCAGGCTGTTTCTGTTAAACAGGCGGAATGTGAACGTTTTACTACTCACTGTCTGGCAGATTGTGTATGTTCTCCCCCAGACTCAGGAAGTACGAGTGTCGCAGTGCAGCCTCGGAGCTGATTCTGCTCCTGGTGTCAAACTGCAGGCGGAATCAGAGCACAGAGGATTAAAAGGTCTCTGGGCTCAGCTGGGGTCACCGGGCTTCTGTGTCCTACCTGCAGCAGCGCACACAGCAGGTCGATCCCCTCCGCGTCCAACCTGACGGAGGCCAAAGCACAGTCAAAGGTCACCGCCGAGAAGCGCAACACTCGCTCTCATCGCTAATACGCAGAGATGTAATGACACAGTCAGAGACTGAGGGAGGTTGAGCAGCAACTGGAATAAAAGTAAAAGCTCCCTGAACTTCACCCGAAGATGGCGAGATCCGGGGAGGATTAAAGTGGAACATTCTGGTAAAAGAGAAGTTTGAAGCTGTGAAATCCCCCAAAGACTCGTCATCTTAGTCTGATTATGGATAATCTGCTAATGAAGGCGCTTGTGTCCAGGCCAAACACTGAATTAATCAGCCTTAAAAAGGGGCAAAACGAGGCCGAATCCCCAGCTTTAAGCTAACAGCACAAACATATCCATCAGCACTGCGCGCTCTGCTTTCACACCGTAGTAACGGTGTCAGGGTCACGCATTCAGTCTGACCTCTGACCCCAAACCAACGCTGGGCACATTAACCCGCTCAGCAAGCGTGCCTGCGCTTTGGTGTCGGGCGTGGCGCTGCCGTTAGCGCTTACCTGGGCACGTGGTTGATGAGGTTCTGCGGTCTGTACTGAGGGAAGAGGTAAGACCTGAACTCCTCGTTACTGCTGACTCCAGGCCAGCTCTCCTCCGTGGGGGTTCCTGGAGGACAAGCACGTCAGCGAGGAAGCCATGAGAAGATTTCAACTCTACGGGCATCAGCGTTGATAAAAATCTGAATTTCACATTTGAGTTCATCCACGAATACCCCTGAAATTAGATAGATTCTAACTTTTACCCATGAGCCTGAAGATCAAGTGTAGTTCCTCCTTCACTGTGGCTCCAGGAAACATCGGACGGCCGGTGGCCATTTCGTACAGGATACACCCCACACCCCTGCAGAGGAAACAGACAGCAAACAAACACGGATGAGTGCGAGCGGCTGCAGCGCTCTGGAGAGGAGAGGCACCTGCTGGGTGATGAAATGAGACGTTAGGGGAGCAGAAAAAGGCTGCTGCGGCTTACAGAAGGAATCCCAGAAGGTGCAACATTCAATCCTCGTCTGAGAGAGCTCTCTCGCTAATGAAAGCCGCTGACGAGCGGCAGAAGAGGCAGGCGAACGCCGCTGACACGCACAAGCGGTGACTCACACCTGGTTCAACATGCATGATTCATGGGAACTCTAGACGAACTTCATGCGTGCCGGGTTACCGGGTGGAACGCGGCCGCTGTGGCGGCCTGTTTGTATCCCGTCTGATTCACAGTAGTGACTTGGCGCTGTGAAACGTGGTACCCACCACATGTCGATGGGTGTGGAGTATTCAGTAGAGCCCACGAGCACGTCGGGGGGCCGATACCACAGAGTCACCACCTCGTTGGAGTAGGTCTTTGTGGGAACAGACTTGGCTCGGGCCAGACCTGAAGGACACAGGAGCAGGTTTTAAAGACACACGACATCACAGAAACACTCGCTTCACTTTAGCTTCTGTCCAGCTGATGAATATTTCCTTCATCGACAGGAGTCGTACCCAAACAATCACTTTCATTCGCTCGCACGGTGTTTCTGTTACAAAACGCTGAAATGAATCTATCGGGAATATTGGTCGGATTATCTATCGCTACATCACACACTTTAGCAAACTCAAAGAAAGGGAGACGGTTGCTAGGATACAGGACGTGAGGGTGCCGGAGTAATCAGTAGAGAAGAGCTCAGTGTGGCAGTAAAACGTTATCGGAAAGCAAAGCACGCTACCCCGCTGCCATTTGTCAGGATTTGTCAGTGTCGAGGTGTGACTGTGCTGTTTCCCCACCAAAGTCGGCCAGTTTCAGCTCCCCCTTGTCGTTGATGAGCAGGTTCTGAGGCTTCAGGTCTCTGTGCAGGATTTTCCTCTTGTGACAGTAGGAGAGACCGCGTAGGAGCTGGAACATGAAAATCTGAAAAAAAACAAAAAAACAACTAAAAACAACAAACCAGCATCTTATTTCTGCTTGCGCAACACAGAGCACAGCAGGGTGCACACCCATGTGACACCCACCTGACGCTAATGATTTGTGTCAGTGCGACTGTTTGGTCCACACTCTCACGTCAGCAAACACCCAACAGCTTTTTTAACTTTTAATGCCGTTATTACTGATGCCAGGAACCCCAAGGATAACCCCAGAGGGGGGCAAACTGAGGCCCGGGGGCCACATGTGGCCCGATGGACTGTTTCATCCGGCCTGCAGAGCCTTGACAATAGTTTCTCCAAAAGCCAAATGAAGAGGGTCGTCAGCTTGATTAGTTAGAAAAAGGTCCAGACCCCCCTTCAGCTAGCATGCTAACATGTCCTCTCAAGAAGGTGGGGCCAAACATCATCTGGAGCTTCATCATCCATCTCTAGTTGGACCAGTTTACAGGCTCTTTAAAACATTTTCTCAGTCAACAGTCCATCAAGCAGGATTTTTAGCTAACCTCTGATCCTCGTGGGGGGTTAGCTTCCTGCACCACCTGGCCGGCCCCTTCATCAAGATCTACAACCCAACGTGGCCCTTCAGGCTAAATAATTGCCCAGCCCTGGTGTAAAATGTCGCCCGAACCGGTGGTGTAATCCTGACGGAGGTGACCTCTTTGGGCCTGAGAGTCTACTGCTGCGGCGGAAACCCCATCAGCGCTCGCTGATGCGGCGCTGCAGCCTCACCTTGACGTTGTGCATGCTCATCAGATTCCCACAGTTGTCCAGGTAGTGTTTGAGGTCACTGTCCTGAAAGTCAGAGATGCACAGGGCTCGCAGTCAAACGCGGCTGCTTCGGAGTCGAGGCGGAAGTGTTGCCGTACTCACGAGATACTCAAACACCAGCGTGAGGCAGCGTTCGGTGTGGATGATGTCGTGAAGCGTCACGATGTTGGCGTGTTTCAGGTTCTTCAGCAGCGACACTGGAAGAAGGTGGGAACCGAGAGACTACAATGAGCGTGTTGTCAGTGTTGGCGGGCAGGAGGAGAGAGCCAGACCAGGGCTGCGCCTGGGCTCCTTTCAGGCTGAGTGTGAACCTTCTCTGATGGCGGTGCAGGGGGCTCCCTCGTCATGCTCAAGCCTGATCTCCTTCAAGGCCACCAGGTTCTCGGTGAGTTTGCTCCTCCCTTTGAAGACCGTGGCGTACGTCCCCTGTAAACACAAACTCGTGATGTTGACAACAAAGGCATCTCTGAATAATGAAGACAGCTTCCGTCAGTCGTCCTTTGCCCTCCTTCGGGAGGAACTGCCCCCAGACGGATGTGAGGGATCCAAGTGCTCCAGAGGGGGATGAAACTGGAGCGAAACTGCAGGAAATATTGATGGACGTATTTGTTTGTTGTCATGGAGCTGCCAGCTAACACAGAAACATGAAACTTCCTGCAGGTAGTCATGTCTGAAAACAGCGCGAGCCCATCTCAACCCAAGGAAATCTGATGAATTTGAGACAAATGTGCACATTTCGTCAGCACGGCCGACGTGAGGGTGGAACATCAGTTACTGGGTGGGAGGAAAATGTCTGAAGGTGTAACTGGTGTCATACCTCTCCCAGTTTCCCGAGCTTCACATACGTCTCCAGTTTTCCGAAGCCTATGTCGGACTGAAGGAAGAAAAGATACAAAGGTTATTTTCGCAGCAGTGAGACGCGTCCCTCGCTCGCAGATTTTCTGGTTAACGTGTGAATGAATGAGGAGCGAAACAATGAAAGAGGATGAAGTTGTTTGTCTCTGTCAACATTTGTATGTTAGCGTTAGCCTGATGCCTGATCACAGTTTAGAGTCTGTGTCTAATGGGCCACTGTGACTTTTGCCATTATCCAACACAAAAACACGCGATACCAGACGGGGAACAGAGATAAAGATGAACGGAGCGACGTAGGTAGACGTCACAGACCAGCGAGGCGCGTCGAGACATGCGACTGAGAGGTTTGCAGAGCGGCGAGTTTTCGTTCTCCGGCTGCAGCTTCTTCAGGAGCTCTGGAGGCAGCCGGATGTCCATGGGCAGAGACATACGCTTGCTGACGTCCTGCAGGGACCAACACAAACAATACGGACACTTTCACAGCCCTGGCTGAACAAGCCCTCACAGCGTGTGTGATGGGAAAGCTTAGATGGCCACGCGTGCGTTCTCCTCGTAGGCCGTGACGTGTTCCAGCAATCCCAGCGGAGCTGACTCACGCCGGCTCCCTCACATTAGCAGAACCTCAGAAGACAGACTGGGGCTTTGGGGAGCTTTTTAAGCGTCAGGGGTGACTCATCTAATTGATCTGGCCAAAGTGGGAGTGGGGCCAGGCTCGTGGGGACGTTTTCAAAGCACTCTGCTCAACCGGCTGGTTTGAGCTGACTCGTTTTTTTCTGCTCTCGACCCGTAAACTGCTCGATGTGCGCCTCTCACCTCCATGGAGAAGCGCCTGTGCTGCGTCTTGCTGTGATACAGGAGGTGGGACGGAGACTGGGCACCCGGTGTTGTTGGTTCTGGGCTCGCTGGGCTGACGTCCTGGGATGGAGGGCCCAGTCTGTCCGCTGCTGGGTCTAAAAGGGGAGAGGAAATAACGAGGGACATTTGGCGGGAACCGCTGACTGCAAGAGCCTGATTGGTGCAGAGATCTTGTCAGTTTTCTTTGGTGGTCACTTTTTTTTTCTAAATGATCAAAGGAATCACTAACGAGATTAATTATGGATCTGCAGAAGAGCCTGCTGACAGTGAAGAGATCATTAGGCACAAAGATAGAATTTCAGGCAGCGCTGCAGCCTGGCACGGTAACTACGCAGCCTCGGAGCCGAGCCGCTCGGACTTTGATCTCTTCCTTTAACATCTTACGAAACACACGTCTGATGCATTCTGAATTCGACCGACCGGGAGTTTTCAATGGCTGTTTGATCTTCAATGCCGACCGCCATCACGTGTGAATTCAGCTGGCTCTTCAGGCCCAGGCCTCTTCCCTCCACACCAAAGTGCTTAAAGCCGCCGTTTCCATGGGAACAAGTGCAGACTAGGAGGTCTCGTATTAATTTAAGGCCTTTTCTCAACATGCACAACAAACATTTGCTGTGTTTGTGTGTGTGTGTGTGTAACCGTGTGACCTCTGCGGGGAATTTAATTAAATAGGAGAAGAACAGGAAGTGCAGACTTGAGGCTTGCAGAGCCTCGATATCACAGGCTAATGTAGATAATTCAAGCTTATTTTGGTCAATAAATGGATTTTCCCTCTGCGTTTGAGTAATGACGCGAGCACAAATGAATCCAATCAACTTTTCAGGTGGAGCTGGACCGTGAATGATGGACCTCCGTCCCACCTGACCCATGAAACGCCTCTGAGCAAAAGAGCTAACGTACCTGCTAAATTTAAAAACAGCCCGACCTCCGGGTCTTCAGCCACACAAGCTCTTCTACATTTTGGTTTTGAACGAATGAAAGCAGCTCATGTCTAATAATAGAGCTCTGTAATACTGTAATCTCATCTTTTGTGTTTAATACCCAACACAGAAGCTTTCTTTCCCTCTGCGTTTGTAGCGCAGCCTCACAGATTAACACTTTGGTTTTTTTTTTCCGGCTTTAAGTGGTACCACCACCAGCACTTTGTGTTGTTCGGGTTTCCAAAGTAGCTGAAATGTGCAAAAATAAAGCAGGATGGAGGAAAGCAGCAGAATGTGTTCAGGTTTTCAGGCCCCCCGTCGCTGGTTTTTACCCTGAATGTGCTGGATGTTGAGCTGGTTGATCTGGCCGGTGAAGTCGTTCTCCTCGATGGTCTCGGTGCGGGGAACCGAGAGGGAAAAACGGCGTTTAAAGTTCTTCATCTTGTTCATGGTGCCACGGAGCAGGCTCTAGAGAGAGAGAGAGAGAGAGAGAGAGAGAGATTCTTAAAGGTCAAGAAATGAATAGAACATTTGAGGTTAGGGAGATAAATAAACAGCAGTCATGTGTGTGGGTGTAAACAGACATTCCTCTGTGTTATTACATTTAATGAGACAAAAACAGCAGAACAATTGATCAATATACTCTGTCTCCCCCCACTAATTAGTTTTCACTCTCTCTCTTTTAGTTTTGCATCTCTCTCTCTCTCTCTCTCTCTCACACACACAGGCTCCATGAATTCTTAACGCTCGTGCGTTGTGGCGGCTTTGATAAATCGGCGACTTCAGGTCATCTGCTGTCACCCTCAGGCCTGTGTAACACATCGGGCTGTGACTGCGCAGCCTCCTGAGCCAGACCTTACTCACGCAGTAGGTCATATCAAAGGATCACGGATATATTAGCACAGCCACAGAGCTTTGGTGCAGTTTAAAGTGATAAAAATACACGTTAGTAGGGGCGAAGCAGCCCTCCCACTCAAGGGAGACGTGCACACAGTTTTAATCAAGTCTTATTAACGCTGATAAATCACAACTTAATCCAGCCGACTGAAATCCGCTTTTCCAGTTTGTTGGTGTAAATTGTGCACATTTGGATCAGATGGATCGGTATCAAAGCAGCTCTAGGGAAGGGTTCAAGCCTGCAGGAGAATCAGGCGGATGCTGCGTATAAATAAGAGGAGCGGCGAGAAGAGAAGAAGGCGTCCTGGCGGCCACAGAGGTGTGGGTGGTAGCCATGAATTCAACGGGAGGAGAGGAAGCGTCGTGAGAAGCAACAGTGGAAGCAAATGATTCCAAGATAAGAGGAGCGAAAAAGAGCAAAGCTAATGAGGGAACACTAGGACCTTTAGAGAGCCATCAGGTCCGCTGACACGGCTCTGCAGCGCTGGAAGTCCGTCTGCTTCTAAGGCAGCCGAGCTGCCAGCGTGCAGTTATCGCACATTTCAGACTCCGGATGCAGGTTCCGGTCTGCTGCTGGGCTGCTCTGAACCGCACGGGACGAAAGATTGTTTTAAAGTCGGTAACTATGAGCCGGTTGGGTCTCAGGCTGTTTCATGTCTTCAGACTCCTCCATCCTGTGACTCAGCAGGATGCATGTGTAGGTGCACGTTTACTGTGCACTCTGTCTTTGTTGGTGTGGACGGAAGCGGCGCCGCACACGCAGACCTGAGAACAGCCCCAGCATCCCGTCGCCTCTTTGCTTCAGTGTTGTGCTGCACTTTGTTGTGTGCTGGAGTAATCTTCAGCAACACAAAAAAAAGGATTATCATCGTTTGTCTCATGCTTTTATTTTGACGAGGCTGTTGCTTCTGAGCTTCCTATCGGCTTTCTTAAAAGAAGAAGTAACCAGGAGTTTAAATGCTGTTTAGGAGCTCGCCAGTTCTGCTTTGTGCATGTGGTTGTTACATAATTTAACAAATTAATTTAAGTAAATAAAAGCGAAACCAATAATCTGGAAGTGAAAACTGAAATTGTATAACTTTAGATGTTAATGTCACAATTCAGGGGTGTGAATTCAGAGAATAGGAGTTTAGAAGTTTAAAAGAAAATAAACAGGTCCTGTTTATTCATAAATAAAACTTCTTTTCAAATCTCTCTCAGGCATGCCGGAAGAAAGACTTTAAATATATCAACATTCAGCGTTGGGGTTTCTTCCTGTTTACAGACTCTGGTAGCTTTTAACTAGGTTTTTCTGCTCCTCTTCCTCGCTGGCTCTCGTCTCCTTCCTCCTCAACATCTCAGCCCGTGCGCATTGATCCTCCGTGCACGTGGGCTTGGTGTGAGGGTCTGCTCAGGAGAACCAGCCTCTGCTGATCCGAGCTTGTGTAAGTTGCTGTGATTACACAGTGCTTCTAATTGTGGCAGCAAACTCAAAGCGGCTTCGGTGACAAAGCTCTGAACAGTGATACAGGTTCTCCTGTGTCTCCTCTGGTTCACTGGCAACATCTGTGAAGCTGTTGGTGACGTTGCATCGAGCATCGCCTTCACTTCACAGTAAAGAACCACGTTTCCTTCAACCATCCCAATTTGATGCTGCAGCGTTAAATATCATGCTAATATGCTGCACGACGACGGGCTGAGCCACGTGACCGCTGTTGGTGAGGACACTGATCCGTGCGCTTGAGCCCGTTTGTGAGTTAACTCCAAAAGTGTGTGAAACAGGCTGGTTAATCAATACAAACGATGGTCTTTTCGGTCGGCTGTACATCACTGGGGCGTCAACCGGGCCAGTGTTTGCTTCAGCCGAGGCGCGACGGTCACGTGACACGCGTCGGCGCCAGAAGAAACTCCCTGATGTGCGCTCGCTCATAAAGCTTGTGTGTACATAGACGCTACCGTCAGCTGACATTTATAAACATGAGTAAAGACGCGCCAATATGCTTCATAAACGCTTCACATCCACATATCTGCACTTTTATGAAAGAGGGAACAAAGATAGTGATTCAAAAAAGCAGATAGGCACTGTTTCAGCTACTGTGTGTGTGTGTGTGTGTGTGTGTGTGTGAGTGTGTAATCAGTCATATGCACCAAATTTAACCTTCAGCCTGAGGTTATATTACTCCATGCTCCAGTTCATATGCACTGAAAATGCAGCTTTGTTTGTTACAACTGACACACACACACACACAGAAAAATAAAAAATCCATTGCAAAGATTGATCTGCTGTGGCCTGATGCCAGCAGGGAACTGTTCCTGGGTGCGTCTGAAGCATAAATTCTGCATATTTCACTCTGTCGGCTGGCTCCTGATTGGCTGACGTATGAAGTCCTCGTCTCTTGCACCGTGCTGCTAAGCAGTCAGACAAACTTGTGCACGGATCCACCGTGGCATGACCAGGGCTTGATGAGGCTGGAGTCAACAGGAAAGGTGGTGTACATTTCCGCCCAGCTAATTAACAGCAATGTTAATTGGTTTACATTACTGATGTTTTCATGCAGCATCAGTTCATCAGAAAGTCTTTCAGGAGTGAGAATGTTAATTAAGTTCAGTGGCAAACCTTCATGAAATGAAGCCTTGCAGGGACCAGCGCTGATAATTAGGTCCTCGTCTCGCTGTTGTGTCTCAGAGTGACCCGTCGGTACCGCGGCAGCAACCCAGACTGAGAAAAACCAGCACACAGAAAGCACCACGCCACCTTCTCCGCCATGTGAAAGCCGTACAAAAGAGCATCTCTTTGTTTTCCCATCTTTTCCTGGAAGCAGACAACAACCAGGTTATTGTTTTCTCAGCTGTATGCCGCACATCACACCTCCTCGAGGCATCTTTTACACGTTTCCTGTGTTTCCCTCATCCCAGACTTGTTTTCCGAGCAGCTTGGGAGCAGAAGAGACGATGCAGTTATTGCAGAGCGACTCCCAGCAGCGATGACAGTGACAGTAAATCCCTCTGTCTTTCCTTTCCTTTGCTGCTCTCTCCATCTCATCCCCTGCTCCCATATCAACAGTGGAGCTCCTGTTTGCAGATCTGCGTGAGGGACGTCGACATCTGACAGGCTGATTGTGTCACAGGCCCACGCAGTTTGTGCAACAGGCCACAAATGTCGCAGCTTCACACTTTCAGGTTCTTCTCGCAGACAGATTCATCCTCGTCTGTTTCACACCCGGCTGACTGTTTCTGGCTGCGTCAGACCGGTAACAGCGCCCAACCCAGTCGCTCAGTGCAGCTCTGGAGCGTCGCTGGCTGGGCCGAGGTGAAACTTCCAGATTTAAAGTAAGAAAACAGGCTGATAACGAAGAAACTGCTGCTCTTTTAAGAAAATCACTGCTGTTACTGAGCAAAGTATTCTTTGGATCCATGTGTTCTTTTCCTGCTTGAACCTGGTCTGATATCATTTCTGACTACCTGAGGTTCTGGTTTTTCCTGCACTTTTGTGATTCAAACGGAAGATGTGTGCAAAACTGTCGAAAGCAGCACTGAAAGGATTTCTGCTGTTAAACACGACTCGATTGTGTTGTCACAACAGAGCAGAACCTGATCTGGAGTGGTTCCCGCTCCCTTTATTTACAGTAAACAGCGTATGCGTTTAATACTAGACCATGTGACACCTCAAACCCCTGGACTGGGAGGGCCATAACAGACTAAAAAGACAAAAACTCCCACCCATAAATTAGTGACAGAGAAGACAAATGCTCCTGACCTGCACATCTGTCACTTTTCTGTAAATCACATTACGTGTGTGTGTGTGTGTGTGTGTGTGTGTGTGTACGACACACGACCCCTCTGGGCTTTTAGCTTATGTCCGGCCCCTGCTCTGACTCACATCTTACCTCAGGCCACTCTCATCACATTATACATTTCCCAGGGTGCTTTGTGCTCGTATCCAGGCCGAGTGTGCACGAGCCAGCAGCGCTGCGGCTCAGACCCAGAGACGCTTGGGGAAAGAAGGAGGCCGGCAATTATGTAATGCAATTACGTTCGTATGCCCCCAAATGCCTCTGAAGACAGAGATAACAGCCAGCACAACGGGAACAAACGCTGGTAGAACGCTCCCGCAGGCTCCGCCCAGAGGTGGGAGCTTAACGGAGGCGGTGAGATTACCGGAGGTGTCTTCACACTAGTATTTCTGTCGGTTAACCAGCCGGATCATCTGAGCCCGAAATAAACCCGGATCTGGATGCTGCACCTCCGCACATTCACAAACTCTGCTGCTGAAGAGATTTCTCACTAACTCTACTTTCTGAAGTGAATAAGTTTACACCTGATGCACACGAGAGCCGAACCGAAGGCTCTGAGGAGAGAGCGGGAGCGGAAGCAGAAGGCTGTGATGGATCTGCCAGCAGGTTCTGCCCAGCTTCGCATCTCTGCTGCCCTTCAAACACACAAGCTGGAGGCGTTGGTGGGGCTGTGATACCCAACATTCCGCATTTTTGATTCAAGTCCACCTGGGGGAGAGAGGAAGGGAGGAAACGAGCGTTTTAGAGCTTCAGTAAGGCTGAAGAGTGCGCGCACGTGTACTTTCAGGCTCTGCTCTCCGCCTGATTGCTTATCTGACTTGTTGCTGTACTGGCTGTTGCTTCAGTGTGTATTTTTCCAGTTTGTCCAACTGGGGCTCTGATCTATGGAGAAGATATCCTTCAGCTTTACGCTTTACGGTGTGAGCAGGGCTCTCCTCTGGACTTTCTACGACACTGTAGAGGCCTCAGCGGTGTTTTATGCCATCGTGCGTTGGGGCGGGGGGGCAGGAAGAGACTTAACAAGCGGGTCAGAGAGCTGCCTCCGTCCTGGGCTGCAGCCTGGACTCCATGGAGCAGGTGGCAGGCAGGAGGGTGCTGTGGAGGCCCTGGGCAGCTCCTCCAGCACTGGACTGAGGCTTCCTCGGGGCAGGAAGGAGCGCTAGCGCAGGTCCTTCCTGCCCACGGCCACCAGACTGTTTAACGCAGCATCCTAACTACACACAACCTTCCTCAAAAGCAACATCTCACTCATGGGAAATGGTCCTGCCATTCATGAACACCACCGTACTGTCAACACTGAAGGGTTAGCCATATATGTATTGATTTTTATTTAGCAGATTTTCTCATACTCTTGTATATTAGTTATTTCTTCTTCTTATTTCTGCTCTGTGTGCTGCAGCTGGGACACTGCAGTTTCCCCATTGCGGGATAATAAACTATTCTATTCTTCACAGACAAACAGAGGAAGCATTCTGTGTCTCAGCACAGCTGCAAATGCGCCCTGTTCACATTCAAAGAGACACAATGGAAAGACAAGCAACTGTCCTTAATCTGCATGTCCAGGAGAACCGTGTTTAGAGTATCCGGGCATCACAGCCGCCCGTCGCTGATGGGTGCGCTGCATTATGGTGATGATGATGGATTTGTTTCTCTCCTTCTTGGTGAATTATTTAACCTTAACGCAGTAGCCTGGAGGGACGGGGCTGATATTTCCAGCCGCATGTTTCTGTGCTTGTTGGTGTGTGAGCGGGCTGGTCTGCCGCTGAAGGGGCGCCACCTCATCAAAGAGCTTCTGTAAACGCTGCTGTTGTCATTTACCTGCAGCAGTCGGGGACAAGCAGTTACCACCGTTATCATCGGCTCAACCGGAGGACAGTCTCAGCGTGAGCTCCAACTCAGCTCATTTAACCTTCTCAACATGCCCTTGATTGTTTTTTAAATTCCGTGGCACCTCTACATGGAATAAAGAGGTAGCTCCTTAACTGAGGATTTATGGGTTGTCAATCTCAACAACTCTGCCACAAAGGTGACATAAACCTCCAGAAAACCTCCCAGAGATTACTGGAATCTGTTCTGCCACAGGCAGGAGGATCAAAGTTGTAGAGAAGGGAAGTGAAAGTGAAACTAGCCTCTGACGACACCAAACATCTGCTGAAGCTCTACTTTCTGGTTCTACCAGTAATGTCACATATCCCTGCACGCGCTTCATCCACCCGTCAGCTGCCGTCATGGCCGCAGGCTGGAGTTGAACCGTTCACTCTCAGGTGCTTGCAAGCGTCGGCTTTAGGAGGGGGGGGGTCACGCCAGAGCAAAACAAAGTGAAACACACACCGTCAAGCGTCGGGGGGCTTCCGAAACCCACACCGAGGGGCTCTCCAGCAGGAATTTCTTCTTACGTAATCAGCGGACGCACAAATAATAATTAGCTAATGATAGAGGAATGTGTGGCCTTGGACGTTACACAGGTTTGATAGTGTGGAGAGAAGGCCAGATTCTGAGGCAGGCCAACATTAACGGCTTATCAGAGCCCCTAAAAACACATCATTATCCATTTAGTCATTTATTATATTCTGATTCTAAAAGCATGTGACAACAGTCCTCTTCCAGACACCTGATGAATGTAGAAGAGAGTAAAGTTGTTCCAGCCCTGCACCATAAATAAGACTCAAATACTGTGTATGTCTTTTTTAATTATGGCACTGCATTTTGTGAATGACAATAAGAGCCTTGTTGCGCTCACTCCCTCCGCCTCCGTTTGTCATTCACGCTCACACACACAATCATACCTGCAGGTCCTGTCGAGCAGAGCTGCGTGCACAGTGTCTCTACGTGGCCTTCGCTCTATTTGCCTGCATTTGAATGTCCTTCATACTCTTGCTTCCATTTTACGGCTGCTTAGCGACATTTTCACGCTCGGTGTCTCCTACATCGTCCCAGCGGATCTCTTATTCTAATACTCTAGAAGTTACCGGAGAACCTCGCGCAGCACTTTTGCTTCCTCTTTTGGCACCAAACCATGAAAGAGCCTCAGCTTCAGCCGGCAGCTGGTGTTTTTGCTGAGTGCAAATCAGCCCTTTAAGCACTTTGCATATGTGGCGATCCAAGTGCTGTCACAACATGAATTCATGACAAGTGCGAGCAAACTGTCAGCAGTCAGACACAAATAAGCGTCACGTCACGCTCCTCCGTCTCGTAGACCACCGCTGTGAGGCCAAGCCTGTGTGTTTGCAGCCGAGATACTCACAGAAGCGTGCAGGTCATCCGCACGCCACGCTCAGGTGGGATGGAGCAGCGGTGGGGGTGGGGGGTGGAACTGAGCCTTCCCCTTCCCAGGAATCACTCGCACAAATCAGCCAAATCCAGAAGACCCAGGCGGCAGCTTCCCGTGCGTGTGTGGACGTGTGCGGCAGCAGCGGCGGTAGCAGCGTGTCCGGGGGTCCCTCAGGCCTCCGCCGACCTCGGCAGGGAGCCGCCTGACTGGCCGAGCAGCGACCAGAGCCGATGGCTGATGGAGGCAGACAGGAGAGATGCAGAGGACACAGATCAGGAGGAGGCAAACTGCTGCTCAGGGGCCTTTATAGGCATCCTGCTGCTCCTCCCCCGCCAATCGCTGCCTTTGTCCCGCCCTCGTTGCCATGGCAATCACCAATCATTCCCAGGCACTACACAAGCCTCCTCCCGTCAATCTTTTTCCTCCCACTGCTGCTGCCCCCCCTCCTCCTCTCCCTGGCCTCTGTTGGTGACAGGATGGTCACACATCAGTGACTCCTGGGCAGATAGAGAAGTCATTCAGCTCACATTGTGTAGTTTGCACAGTATAGAAAGAAGCTCTGTGTGCACGCATGTACTGCACAAGTATGTTTGCAACCGGGGCTTTGTGTCTCTGCAGGTGCGTGCATCTTGGGGGTGGGGGTGGGGGGGGCACATGCTGGAGCGATGTGTCTGCGCTGCGACCTCCAGTTCTGCTGACCGTGCAGTCAGCGGCACAGTCAGTGTTCTATCCCTTCACCTGCGCGACCCTCACGGCTCGTTACGCTGACGATGCTGTCTTCTGAACGTGGACGTGGGAGCATCGCAGACACGATTCCGACAGAGACTTTGACATCATGACCTCATGTCTCCGCCTGTGCCAGGATTTGTCCTCCTGCTCGTCACACCATCACTGCAGCAGCACCTTCCGCAGGTAGAAGCTCAGACGGATGGATAGAGATGGATAGAGATGGATAGAGATGGATAGAGATGGATAGAGCAGAAACTCAGTCGGCCATGTCGAACGTGGGTCAAGGGAAAGTTGAAGTAGCTGATGACTGCAGCACCAGCTGACTGTAGTGGGTTTTCCATACCTCCCTTTCCCTGCTAAAGCATCAGCGAATGGCGTTAAAGACACTCGCCCTGCAGCTACCCAACACTTGGAGCTTCTCGGTTCCAGCCGGAGCGGCAGCTGAGAGCTTCTTTATGTAAGCAGGGCGAGCAGGTTCAGGTGCTCTGGGAGTGGAAGGTACCATCTTCTAGAAGACCGCTCACTGTTGAACTTCAGTGCTGTGGAGACTTACTTACCCTATAATCTACGATGGGCCATCTGATGGTTGCTCACACTGTCTCCGTGTGAAACTACAGAACCTGATTAAATGATCAGGACTGGGTGCCTCTCCTCCTCTGGAATTATGAATGTTTCCTTTAAAAGTATGCAATAATGTTTATTCCTTTTCAAACATAAATATATAATGAAATGATTCATGCCTGGATGAGTTTGATAACTACGGATCTCAGAACATTACAGTTCAGATAATCTAGATTCCTAAACCATGCAGAGGCTTCTAGGTGTGTGTCTTTGTATAAAAGGTTCCCAGATATTTGAATAGATGATAACGAACTTTCAAAACAAAGCAGGAAATGGAAAGTGGAAAAGTGAAACCATGACGACAGGATCAGAAGAGTGTGTTCTGACTCCCCGCTTTCATTTGCTGGTTCGCTCCTCACTGTTTTAGTTCCATT
Source organism: Pao palembangensis (assembly GCA_015343265.1). Lineage (NCBI taxonomy): Eukaryota > Metazoa > Chordata > Actinopteri > Tetraodontiformes > Tetraodontidae > Pao > Pao palembangensis. Next base: position 791,496 of record CM027087.1, read on the forward strand.
ATTGGCAGGATTATGCAAACACACTTAGATACATTTTCCTGAAAAAGCGCAGGGAGGATGAGGATCATGGAAGAACTTGTTCTACTTTAATTAAATTCCAGAGTCTGTAAAGGTCTGAGATGGGGAGAGCTGAATGGCAAAGTTTAATAACATTTCTCTCCGTATGTATATGGAGGAAGAGAGAGGGCGAAAGAGAAAGAGAGAGAGAGAGAGAGAGAGAGAGAGGGAGAGAGAGAGAGGGAGAGAGATCTCAATAATTAATGGCTCGTCTTGTGACTGCACAGTACCAGCACAGTTGGTGCCTTTTATGCACAATTTGTAGTTGTGAGCGTCGTTTATTACACAATCAACTCCACGAGACTGCAGAGGATACACGCACACACACACACGCACACACGCACGAGAGCAGACAAGTTTAGTATTATCTAGATGACATGAAGCTCACACTGCGGTCATGTCCTTAGAAATAAGGCTCACCTAATCACTGTTTCATCAAAGAATTATCAGTCGATCTTTTAATACGTGAAACCGGATAATTCTGAAAATCAAACACATTCCCGCGTAACTGACGTTCAGTTTGTTTAAACTGGCCATTTGAATGCGATGTTGAGTCAAATATTTATCAAATAATCACAACTGGAGCATTAGTGAGGTCGTTATCCCAGAATCCGCGTTTCAAAGCTGGCAGTTTCTTCCGTTTCATATCTAACAAACGACTATCCGATTACAATTAAGATTTAACATTGAAACTGTAATAAGACATGTTATCACTACTTGTTACTTTAGACGGTTTATCAACCTACGATTTACAAAAATGCTTGATTACTGGGTGTTTATGTCCCCCTAGTGGTTTGTCTGTGTAATTGTTTCTTGGGTGAAGCAGGCCGACAAATCGAGGGTCTGTGTGTGTGTGTGTGTGTGTGTGTGTGTGTGTGTGTGTGTGTGAGAGAGAGACAGAGAGAGACAGAGAGAGAGACAGAGAGAGAGACAGAGAGAGAGACAGAGAGAGCGCGTCACCAACCTCTACAAGAAAAATCCGTTAAATTTGACAATAACGATTAGCACCCTCTAAAGGCAAAAATGGGTATTACACCTCAATTATCAACCAAATTAATCTCATTAATTTTACATGATGGCATATTGGCTAATATTATTGCCGTTGTTTAAACAAAGCCTTTAACTCTCATCTCGAAGAAAACGGTCCCATCTGCATTTTCACTGCGCTCTCAACCTCCAAAGCTGATGCAAACATGCTGAATATTACATTATTATTTGGTGCTGATGGAACCTTTGATGAGCTAGGACCTTGAGCTCCCGCAAATCTCCATTTCTAGTGCGCAGTAGTTAACCTCCGCCCGTGTGCTGCAGCTTTTCCCGCTCCTCCACCTCCAGCTGAGGCGCCTCCTCTCGGATCTACTCGTCTGCTCTTATCTGGCAGGTGAGATCAGTGGAGAAATCTCAAGCAGCTGGCCCGGATAGCCCAGAGTGACACGCAGGAGTGCTCCAAAGGTTATTCTCAGAACTGCGTCACAGGAGTAATTACACTCACATTAACGCTGTAACATGTTTCTGATTTTTGCAGCGTGCTGCAGACGCTCGTCAGGAGTGCCAGACTTGACCTCATTTATAGATAATTTTATTCTCTCCTGGCAGTAAGGTGCGATCATCATGTGTAGAAACAATTAATGAGGAGCTTCTGTATAAAACGGAACGTGTGTATACCACAAATGTCCAGCAGAGGGCAGTGTTTACACACGACGGTGGATTTATTTCGATCTGTCTAGGTGGTTCCAAATCCCCTTTAAACCCAAATAAAAGGTTTGATTATTCTGAAAGACAGTTTGAAAAGATAATCTCTCATATGCAATATCAAAGTTATAATATTTCAAAAAGTTTAGACATTTATGCAGGGAATATTAGATATAAAAAATGTTTACCCTGAATTTCAGCTGTACAGTCTGCTTGGATATAATTTAGAATTTCCAAGTCACTCCTGAGAGGCAGTTAAAATACAGTGAAGCAGGTGATGGATTTGTTTACTTTTAATAAAGGAACAGTTGGAACTGGCTGGGGAAGCAGAGGCAGTTTTAGGCAGCTCTACAATTTAGGCTTATTATGTTCAGCATCTGTGTGGAACCCGGGAAGGATTGTGGAGGAAACTTCAGACTTTCTCAATTAATATTTGAAGTTAGGCTCCATGTGGTTTATCGAGCTGGCGTCTTTAATACCAAGCCCATGTGACCTTGTTATGATTCTCATGCAGTGCGGATAATATCCGGCCGTGACAAGAATCTAATGAAATCTGAGGAAAGCAGCAGTAATGAAGCGCCGGTAAAAGTTCAGCCAGGAAGAGCATGTTTAAGGTCAGTTATTCGTCATGTCAGATTTCTCCTGAGCCGCACCTTTTCTGCAAAAACAAACCCTTCTCTGTGCCCTAGAAAATTCCAAACTGGCTAAACTTTCCAAAAAGCTGCTTCCAGGAGTCAGTGTCACTCGTTATCGAAGCGGAAAGCGTGGGGCAGAACCTACCTGCAGCTACAGAACACCTGCAGTGACTTATTCAGAAATGTGAGAAGAATTCATGAAGTCTCTGCGAAGAACATCTGCCGGGAAAAAAAAGAAAGAGCAGTTTAGTTCAGAAGGGGATTTATTCTACATCAGGCTTTCTCCCCACCGCAGCCATTTATCATGTCGAGTTCCAATCACATTCCTCCTCCTCCTCCTGAAACCCGACTGATGCTGTCGCGGATGTTGTGGTTTGCTTGACAAACGAGGCGGGGATGCGAAGGCTGATGTGTTGTAATCGTGTTATGCACAGACCCCCCCCCCCCCCGCCGCTGAGTCCTGTTATAAGACCGCTGGACAAATGAAATGTTCACATATTCCTGCCCTCACCACCTTCTGATGCCCAGCTCTTAATCTCAGGTTGAGAGTTGAACTCCACAGCACATGTTTGTGGTCTCACGCCCTGAAGGATTCTTTCCATTTTGTGTGCCGGTGTCGCCGGGAGCTCTGCAGGGTTTGTTTACATGCATCAAAATCGTACATTTGCAATTCTTTCTGTGGAAAAACTCCTCACTTTAAAACCCTAAATCAATGTTCGTTTTAAAAACTCCTACTGGTTTCTGATCACCTGCAGTGGTTTTCGGAAGAATAAAGCAACTGTTGGAGCGGCAAATCCCTCATGAAATATTCCATAAAGAACTTCAAATATTGACAGATCACAAGAGGGAATCTCTTTCTTCAAAGCTCTCCCTCCACCCCACTTTCACTTTATCGAAGACAAACAACAAAGAGGAACTGCTTCCCTCGCAGCCTCAGAAGCCTCCAGCCTGACAGGCTGTTACAGAATCGACCTTTTCTACCGGCACAGCGACAGAAATGATTTAAAAACGGTCCAGAATATTTGTCTGACCTGATCAGTTGCTGCTCTGGACTGAGGTGAATCAATTTTTCAGTTGTTCCAGCCTCAGAGGGGGGCGTCTGGAGCAAAGTTTCAATCATAATACGATCTTAGCCGATAAAAACATTCAAAATAGCATTAACTGTAATGCAGTAGAAGTCTGTAACTCAAAACCAAGCCTTTGTAGCCTGTCAGGTTTACTGAAATATCTAAATGTATTTTAATCAAGTAATAAAATGGCAAAACTCAACTTCTCCACAAAATGCAGAGGCCTTGAGAACTGCCCAGTGAGAGAGAGAGAGAGAGAGAGAGAGAGAGAAAGAGAGCCCAAAGGGAAACAGCAGGATGGTGGAGAACACTGCATGTGCAACTGGAACGGTTCACCCGACAGGATTTTCTCCAAATCCTCCAATTCAATTTCTGCCTCCCGCAAGGAGGAGAAGCTGCAGTCTCCAGCCTCATATCCCAGAGCTCCAGCATCAGCAATTTGTGTTTGCCAATCCATTACCACTATGAATATTTTAGAGGGAACATGGAGTGGGGGCTTTTCGGTAAGACTCTTCGCTTTGAGCCGGCGCTCAGAATAAACTCACACACAAGTCGATTGGTTTCACGTGATGATATGGCTGTTCCACGTAGCTTTAGCTCCACGTTTGTTCCCTTTGTCTTCGGGGTAATTGCACCTGACGGGCTGCCATCTGGCCTCGTTGGCCAGGTGGATGTGTTCACCGGTGGGTTTAGTTTGAGCAAAACAGAAGAACAGAAAGTGACAAATGAAGCAAATAATGGGAACATTTTTTATCGTATAAATACAAAACGGATGAGCTGCCTCTAATCGATGTCGGTGAGGAGGAGAGGTTGGAAAAACAGAGAAACAACAAACACACGTTCGGCTACAAACAGCTACATCAAAGGTCAACACATTTGACCTTTATTTATCATCATTTCTCCAGAATCCTCATTTAAACATGTTTAAGTGAGCAAAGCCTTGGAAATGATTTCCCTTGTTTAGCAACTGTGGCGCTCAGGAAAAGCAGCTGGAACCACTGCTCAAACATGGTCACGGCGTCGGTAAAATGACTGGAATTCACCCACATTCGCTTCATTACAGCAACAAGACCAAGGTGATCCTGAACTACACACTCGCAACAGCTGATGCATCCCACCACTAAAGGAAACGAGCTTCCCGCCGCTGTTTTTGTTTTTTTTTTAATAACTTTTACACCCCTTCGGCACGATGTCGTCGGTGAAAAAGTCGGTCAATCGCCGCACAAACAATAGCAAGTGCAGCAGATATCAGTACGCCTGTTTTAGCCCTGACGGTTGTTCGGATCAGAGGGCATCTCGCTCTCTCTCGCTCCCTCTCGCTCCCTCTCGCTCTCTCTCGCTCTCACATGAATATTTTATGGCTTTGTGTTCTCCCAGTCTGATTCACCGGCTTGAATCATGTCAGAGCAGCCTGTGATACCAATGATAAAACATCAGACGATGATGATGATCTGATGAGGCTCGGCTGCTATACCGTCCATCCAGACTGCTCCTGCGTGTTTGTCGAGGTGCGATTCTACCTCAGTAGCAGATATTTATAGCCCTCCGATCGCGGAGGCCAGTAATCCCGCCGTAACGCGCCTCTCATCACCACCACAGCACAGCAGAGCATCGTGGGTCAAGGTCAAAGGTCAGCGATCCACCCTGAGCTTCGCCTGACTGTGACAACGTGTGAGACAAAAGCAGAGTTTTTGGTGGGAGACCTGGACGGCGTCGTTCAGGCCTCATCAGCTCAGGTGAAAACAAGGTCATCGTTTCATTTGTCTTTGGGATAGAAGATGTTTTTAAAAACATAATCTTCTGTCGCCAGAGGTAGAAAATAATCATCATTATCAGGCCCGACGACACCCAGCTCAGGCCTGTCACGGACGGCGTGGTGCCTGCCTGATTGCGATTAGCAAAGTAATCAAAGATAATTGCGCTTGTGTCGACCTGGTCCTGCTGCACGCCTCGCTCGCTCACGTCTCTCAGGGAGAAGATCCACCCCAGAGCCCGACCTGTGCATCATCCTCACAGACAATCATTTCCTTTTTTCTCCCCAGAATTCTCCACTTACTTTTGGTCTTACTCATATTCAGCCCTATTGTCATCAATTACCAAAGCAACATTTGGAAATTGTTATTACCGCTACGCTTCGCTGGTTGCTCTTGAAAATGGCAGCAATAATATGATGTTGACAGAGCTCAGCTGAACGTTGAATCATCTCAGGGGTAAATGTGCGCGGTGCTTGTTTGATTTTACCCCCTTGACTGAACACTGGTCTTAGTCGGGGGGTCGGGATCATCCCCGCTTTTTGAGATGATGTTGTTACAAGATTAGATGATAAACAGAGGGAGGACGCGTGCGTGTGTGTGTGTGAGAGAGTGTGTGTAGGCTCACACGCTTAAACGCTCCCATTTGGGCGATATGGGGCTGAGCAGCTGGTTTCCTGGCAGGAATTAACAAATTAAACAGCAGCAGAGGGAATAATCACCCCCCCACCAACCCCCAACCCCCGACGCTGGCTACAATAGTAGAACTGAGAGCAAACGTAAAGAACATCCACAGTTAAACACGCTTGACTTCTGCCCAGGGTGAGGCTTGTTCGAGGGTGGGAGTGATCATGTTGGGGCACAGACATTAAAGACAGAATTCTTTCATTAACTTTGCATCGCTGGAAGGACGTTTAGTGATAAAAGAGGCATTTTCAGATACATTTGTGTCGTTACTCCTCCTGTTGCGTCTATGAGCGGCTCCAGCGCAGACTTTCTGTCTCTGCAGCTTCGCTCTTGACGATTTGCTGAAGTTTATTGCTATTATGGGATTTATGAGGGTGTACAGGCAGAGGAAGCAGGTAGTGTTCACCAACTAGGACTGTCAGGAAACAAAGTTAGTGAGCGTGCACGTCCCAGTGGGGCGATGAGTGACGATGAGCCAGATGATAAAAGTAGTAATCACCCTGCCAGAGGACTGAAGGGGTTGCTGTTTTCAAACACTGCTGAGTTTTTCTCTGTGTGGGTTCACAAACAGCTGACGTGTGTGTGTGTGTTTCTCATCAACACCCCCTCGCCCAACTGCCAATCCATCAGGATGCTCTATGACAATGTGGGAAGTGTGTGTGTGTGTGCGCGTCCTTTGGATTGTTGTCTGTTACTACGGCGGCGTGAGTGTGTGTGAGACTTGCGTACATGAGCTCCGGAGCAAGCGTGACATCTTAAATTAGACAACATTCCTGGCCGCAGAAGCGCTCAACCCTGCCAAACACAACGCAGACAGCGCCATTCACGTGTGGCAGACGATGACAAGACACACACACGCACACACACACTCGCACCGGCGCGGTGACTCATACATCTTAATTAGAAGCTAAGCGGCAGCGTGTTAGCATTAGTGAGGAGAGACAAGCCTGTCACTGCAGGCAAATGAGAGCGCACGAGTGGGCACACGTGCACGAGCAATTTTAGGGCCTGAAGTCCAATTAATTCAATACCTGCATGACTGATAGGTGAGCTGAGGCTGGAATACCCACGCCTGTGTGTGTGTGTGTGTGTGTGTGTGTATGTGTGTGGTAAAATAAGCACTGTTGACATGATGTGAAAACTCTAACATGACTGGCTGGATGGTTGCACTGGTCAGTGGCATTTTTCGAAGTTCATGCAATGCTCACACACACACACACACACACACACACACACACACACACTCACTCACACGTGTGCGCACACGCACACACACGTAGATGGTGGCATTTGGTCAGAATTGTGCTGGGGATTTGGGGTGGGGTGTTCACTGACGTCCTTGTTGCTATGGGGATGAAATGACCTTAAAAGGCTGCTACTGAGGGAGGTACGGGGGAGTCTGACAGATCAGTTCACCTTAATGTCAAACACAGGCACAACTTTAAAAAAGAAAGTGAAAGACGGACTCCACACAAGCAAGAAACAGAGAAGAGAAGCCACCAACCATTGTTTTAATAACTCTACCTGAAGCCATTCCAGGAATCCGGGTCCTCCCAGAGATGTGAAAAGGTCAAAGGTCATCATCCAGGCAGTAAACAGTGAAATTGCCAACTGGAGGGAATTCGTGAGACGAGTGCCAAAGCCTCAACAGTGAAGTCCACGGACAACCCACTCAGAGAGCGACACGAGTTTATCTTTTAATAAGAGCTGCAGAGCAAACAGAGGGGAAGGACAACAACAGCAGCTCTTTGTTTCCAGGATCCCTGGGGGATAGAAACACCAGCCCGAGGACAAATGATTAAGGTATAAAGCGTTAAATACACAAACCTGTACATCAGGACCACATTCATGTCCGTTTCTCTTCAACAATGTCCCAAAATGAGAAGAAGTTAAGGTCTTACAGAGAATAAAGGTGAGGGGTAACCAGCCAATCATTGGGTTTGGATGTGTGTGCGGCAAAGCCATAATTTCATTTTAATTAGCTACTTTTTTCCTTTTCCTGTTACAATTTATCGGAGCGTTTCCTCTTCAGCCTTTTAACGCGTAAATTCCAAACTTTTCTCTCACCTCCATCTATTTTCCAACTTTTTAAATCTTTTTAAACTTTTCTCTCTCTATATTGGCAATTCTGCTCCATCCCTCCTTCATTGCACCATCCTAACCCCCCCACACACACACACACTCACACACTCATCAGATTGCCTGCCTCGCCTGTCCTGCTTTCTTTAACACTTGTAGAAATGACCTGACACATTCAATCCCAAGTTATTACACAGATGTGCCGACTCTCTCCCTCTCTCTCTCTCTCTTTTTCTCTCTCACACACACTTAAACATGTACACCCCCCGATAGAGCGTTTTACAGACACACAGGCAGACACACAGGCAGACGCACACGCGCCGCCCCATTACAGGAGCCCAAATGAAAATGAAATATGTATCCTGCTTGGCCACTTGTGACGATCGTTTGATGCATCAGCTGTTTCCACACAGTCGAGCAGAGAGAAACATATGAAATTTGTGTGTGAGACACACACACACACACACACACACACACACACATACACACACACACACACATTAGTGGTACTATTTCAGATTGTTTTGTGCAGATGGAACTCCTTCCATCAAATCCAGTATTTGCTGAACCACCAGCCAACTCCTCCACACACGGTTCTCCCCCCACCAAGGTCACTGCCCCCCCCCACCCCCCAACCCAGGCTTAAGCATTCCCCTTGAATCCCCCATAATCCTCGGTGTTTAAGCCTGAGGTACAAATACTTTCTATTCAACCTGCACAAAAGTGTCTGCTAATACGCAGGAGCGTGTGCGTGTGCGTATGATTGTGTGTCCCGGTGTGCTGCGGGGAATATGTGAGTATATACCTGCGTGCGTGTGCGTGTGCGCGCACGTCCTGTGCAGGGATTTATGTTTAAAACCCACCCGTGTTTAGTATGCTTGCCGCCCCGCGTCCTTGCATCCCCTTGCTTATTATTTCCTGCTCTGTTCTCCCTTTTCAGACAAGACTACCAACGGCTGATGAGAGACTGAGAGGACGACATAAAAGAGGGGAAGAGCAGCGAAGGAGGAGGCAAAGAGTGAGTAACAAATGTAAGCATTAGGATAAAGAACGGTGTGACCTCGGTAACGTTGTCTGTTCTATAATAGCTTTAAATTGGACGCAGTTGTTGCTCAAACCCACCCACGCTCATTTCACTTCACAGGATGTTACCCAAACTCTTTTTACAGTCAGCCAACACAAGGTGAGGCGAGCATGCTCACTGGCACGCCTTGTGCCTTCATTCCAAAGTAAGCTCAGTATTCACAGGTGATTAGTTTCAGGCCAACAGTGAGAAACTGGCAGCAGCGGCAACTTAGTCCAAACAAAATCTAATTTAACGTGTTTTCAGGCTGCTGTCCCCCTCCAGATGGCGACGCTTTCAAGCTATTGTGGGAGCGCACGTGCCTCCCAACATCCTCAAAGCAGAGTGGGGACAAGAGTTTTAATAAAAGCAGCTGGAGTGAATAAAAGAATAAGCAGCTCACAGTCAATCAAATGCCCATTTTCTGACCGGGCAGGTGAAGGTTTTCTGGTGGGTGGAGGAAAAGCTTCGCCCAGCTGGGGCTTCCTCTGCAATTCACGATAAGATCTTTTCATCCGTGGCATTTGGATGGAAGGTTTGGACCAGGTCATAAACACAAATAAACCAGTCTGACCTTTATTCGTGTCAGCTTGTGTTTTCGGAGGTTGTGGGTGTGCGGTGGGTTAGCGCAACGTTCGCCACGAGCGGCTTTCGCCACACTTTCAGTCCTGTTACGCTTCGTTCAGAAAACAGAGTCAAGATCATGAAAGTGAACCAAATCCACCTTATCAACAAAAGCCAGCGGTTTGCTCGTGTGGGTGTTCTGTAATCATTTTACCTGCTGCGCAGTCATTTTAACATCAAGTGTCAAAAATAAACCGTCATGACAGAAGAATAAGTGCGATTTCTGTTGTTTTTTAACTTTGCTGTGCGTGAGGCTCCTTTTACGATCATCGTTTTCCAAAAATGTGCTAAAAGTTTATTTACAATGTTAATACTGTTTTAAAAGTTAAAGACAAAATAATCCGACAAATGTTTGGTCTTCGTGGAGTGTGTTACCGCTGTTTTTGCTGAGAGACAGTTTTTTTTATGAGCATATAGAGCACGTTTGTGGGGGTCAGTGGTCATTATAATGGTCATTATAATCCACAAAAGGTTCAAAGTCAACACCATTATTTCATCTCAAGGGTATCGTTCAGCCGTGCTAGCTGTAGGAGAAGGCAACACAAGAGTCAGAAAGTAGAGACACTTAAAACCAGGCATAACAACATTTATCCAAACATGCTGAAAGTAACGTGAACAAAGCCTCTCTTCAGACCACGATCTCTGCGTTTGTCAGACCTAAATTGCAAAAAGGAAAAACATAAAAACAAATACTAAAAGCCTTGAAAGGGGCGAAGTCATGCCTGTATCTTTCCACGATAGAGAGAAGTCGCCGTGACTCGATACCCCGCAGAAAACACAGGAAGTGCATTAACAAATGGAGCGAGTGAATATCAGCCGACAGCATGTTCTTCCAGCTCTCCCTCTCTCAGACGTTCCCACCTTCATCCTGTAATGTCTGTGTAGGTTCTCACTCATCCAGGTCATAGTTATCCAAAGTTAGATCTCTGTGTGCAACTGGACTGAAAGTTTCCTTGAAAAGGTTTCGCCCTCTCTCCAGAAGGCTTCTTCAGTTCTGAACTGAACTCGCTTCATTTGTTAACGCACTTCCTGTGTTTTCTGCGGGTTATCGAGTCACGGCGATTTCTCTCTATCGTGAAAAGATACAGGCAATTTGCCATTTAAGTCTGACAACAAATGCTGAGATCGTGGTCTGAAGAGAGTTTCCTCTCTCCAGAAGGCTTCTTCAGTTAGAAGCCTTCTGGAGAGAGAGCGAAACCTTTTCAAGGAAACCTTACGGTCCAGTTGCACACAGAGATCTAACTTTGGATTCATCCTGCAATGTTGTGGCTTCTATTGTTATATTTCTACATGTACAGTATGTGGTCAGTGGCCTAATCTGAGCGCTAACTGTAAACGCTAGCACCGCGGGCGATTGAAACCTTGGTGTGTGTAAGCGGGATCCTTTTTTGAGGTGGTTACAGACTTTATGAAGCATATTATGAGCCAAGAAAGTGGTTAGACGGAGGGTTCCTAGCTGATTGATGCTGGCTGGCTTATAGCATGCAGAAAGTGACATTGGTTTAGTCTGAAGAATATTGATCTAGAAGGGCTCCTGTAGAGCACAGATATGGAGGGCCGTATTGATGTTCACCAGGGTTCTCATTTCAAGCTCATCTCTCCTAACTTTGCTCCCTCTTTCTGGGTGTGTGTGTGTGTGTGTGCACGTGTGTGTGTTGCAGCAGTGCCGGAGGCTACTCAAGTGTGAAATCGTGTGACGGTTTCTCCATTGCGCTTCATTTAGCTACGCGCTGCCCATCTCTCATTCCTGACAAGTTGCTTAACTGCTCCAAAATGCAAGCGCCTCGGGGTGGGGTGGTGGTGCAGCCCTGTCAGTGTACAATGAGGTGTGTGTGTGTGTGTGTGTGTGTCTAATAAGACCAGCAGCTGCCATGGAAACTAGAGCAGGGGCTACCTCTTCCCATACCTAGGGACCCATCAGGGCCCCGGCCATGGTTCCGATTCACAAACCCAGACGTGCTCACACAGTCGTGTACTTGAGGCATGTCTCTCGCACACACACACACACACACACACACACACACACACACTCTTTAGTGGTACTTCAACAACATGGCTTAAGATGTTGAATATCCAGCTTCAATCCTCCTTCTCTCTCCTTATCAATGTGTGTGTGTGTGTGTGTGTGTGTGTTTAAATAGGCAGATAAGTGACAGTGTACTCAGGTCGATACAATGACAGCAGCATTCTCCATGTGACAGGTTTATTGCATTTCTAATCTCTGTTTACATAAACCCTCAACATCCACACACACACACACACACACACACACACACATCATTTATACACACTCTCGCTTTATCCTCCTGTCCTTCTCAGTCACAGTGAAAAGGGCAGAGGAAGCCAATCAAAATGATCACCATTAGGAATATTACCCTTCAGCCTGGGGGGGTGGGGGCAGCTGGGTTGGACAGCTTGTCAAGGTTCTGACACTTGAAAAATGGATCGCAGGGAGGAAATAAGGTGCGTCTACACAATATGGTTGACGCAGATATGGTGATGGAAAAGGAGATGCTGTTGAAGGCGATCTCAAACGTCGCTAAGGTGTCGACAAAGACGACAACATTTAGGCGGGTGACAGACTTGCTCTCTTGACAGGGAATTAAAACCAGAAGAGATGAGATTTAAATGACCACAGTGGGGGTTTCTGACTCGATGAGGCGGAACAGAAACAGAGGATGAGGACAAATGTATGCAGGAGATGATGACAGGCTGCAGCGCTGCCTCTGCAGGGACGCAGGGTTCGCTCATTTCACCCACTTGTTAAACAGAAAACATGAAAACAACATACAAATATAGATTGTTTTAACAGCCTTCCACTCTTTTCACCACCATCTGCAGTGAGAAAATGCAAGTTATGCCTATTCATGTACTGTAGCTCTTCCTCAGTCTCTCAGGGGTTTTGTAACGCCCACACAATGAAACAGTAAATGAAAACGGCACCCCGCAGCCCTAAACCCACAAAGAGAGCAAGAGAAACCACCCACCGAAACCTTATTAAGCCAAGGAAAAGAAACTTTTAGGCTGGATTTTACTGCATAGACCAAGCAGAAGAAAGTAAGTAAAGTGTGAAAGTGCACGAGGTGGGAAACGCAGATTAATGGCAGAGAGCACCAAGCGCTTCTATCTGCTGCAACCTCGTCCACATGGCTGCCTAAAGCGCGAGCGGCATTATTAATCACGCGTTTCCAAAAGGTTTTCTTCGTGTTTTATGCTTCTGCTGACCTTTCTGTGTGTGAGCTGCATGGTGGCCTTCGAGGGGGGATGTTGCATGTGTTGTTTTGCCTCTTTTTAGCTCTCTTTATAGACCATTTTACGTTAGAACGGACTCTCGTCTGCTCTCTCGCATTTCTTTAGACTGCTTATGCTGCTCTCACTGCGGCAGATAAAAGGCTTCGCAACACCTCATCAAAATTCTGCATTATTAAAACATGTGACATACACAGAACCCACAAACCCCAGGAGGAACCTGGCGACTCCAATTATTTCATTTTCAAGAACATAATGGATGTAAGAAGTGTAAGAAAGTAAATATTGTTACAGCTGAGTTATAATAAGCAGTTAGAATAATCAGAATTATTAGCTACCAGTGATCACCACCTTAGCGTGAGGAAGACAGTAAGCTGCAGTTTGAAAAGCAGCGGTACCATGACATTTCACCTCCAGACGGAGTCCCGGGCTCCTCACAGGTGGAGCACCTGGATGAACGAGCAGCGGCCCAGACCACACCTCCACCCTCAGCACGGCCGTGGTTACAGCCGTGGTTAAAACCGATCTGGTTCGGGCCTCTTGCCCACATAGCAGGTTGATGAGGAACTTTCTGTGGAGACGGTTTGCTGTTGTAAAACTGTCTGAGGGTTGGGACAGAAGAAACCAGAGCCCACATGCTCGTACCCGGACATTCATTCATGCGCCAGCCTCAGGCTGACAGCCGGTAATGGAAATCAAGGAGACACCTGCACCCTCCTCCTCCTCCTCCTCCTCCTCTTCGCCCTCTCTCCTCCGCCTCCATTAGGATTCAGCTCAGGGTGCAGCTCTGTCTCCGTGAGGGGCTTAACCATGCGTGTCATAGTGAAATGCTGTGAATGATAATGAACGAAGCGAGCGCTCGTGTGTGCAGACGAGGAGGAGAGGAGGTGGTGAATCACACCCTCTATCATCCCTCCATCCACCTACCGGCCCATCTATTCCTTCTCCACCTCTTCCTCGTTGGTGGTGGCGGCTCGAAGGACAGCCCCCGTGTTCTGACACCCTCACACACATACGTAGACACACACCTCCGCGATGTGTCACTACCAACCTGCCTCTTCCCATCATTTCCGCTTGCAGTTGCATCTACCTACACTTGTACTTTTCCCGTCCCTCTCTCTCTCTCTCTCTCTCTCTCTCTCCTTCTCTCCACCCCTGCTTGTCCTTTACGTCCCCCCCACGCCGTGTGTCACAGCTGCTGGGGAAGAAAGAAAAATGCTCCGGCCGACCAATGTGGAGGAGAAAACGGTGAAAAGAGTCAAAGGTAGTGAAGTCTGGAGTGTGTTTGCGGCGCATCGGTGCCTCCGTCCACCATGAGTCCAACTCTTCTTTGATGGAGTATCCCGGTCTGAAGACAGAAAAGACGGGACAAGAGGAAAAAGTAGAAGAGAAGAAGAGGAACAGACGGAGACGGAAGACTGCTGGCATTGGGACGGTATGGAGACACAACGAGAACGAAAAGGCTGTTTTTTCTGTACATGCTCTTGTCAGTCTTCTCTCTAACAACTTCAGCTCTTCTTCATGCCATTTTTCATCATCCCTCGCTCTCGACACACGTCCTCTCTGCAGAGTTGTGTCCTCGGGCTCTGGGAGATGTTTTCTAATTGTGAAACTATTCTCTGGACTTGAGCAGAGAGAATACTTTCTTTCCCTCCGTTTCTTTCTAATTCTAATGAACTCCCCCCTGCAGACCCTCTCTCTGCCGCTGACTCGGTCTACCTTTCTCCCTTTCCCCCCCATCTCTCCATCTGTCTGTCTTTGAGAAGCAAATAATTGGATGTGGAGAGAGCTTTTCTGGCTCAGTCGGAGGACTGTGGCTGCTCGGTACTTCACACACAATCCCAGACGAGCGCTCGGTGCTCCGGCTGTGCGGAGACGAAGTTGTTTTGCCTGTGTGAGAATGAGAACAGAAGAAAGAATCTAAAATATCAGAGAAGTCATTATTTTTTTGGGCAACTGTAATTTCATCAACCCAAGTTGCAAATAGGGGAAGAAGATCTTTGTTAGCATCTTCGTCCTAACCTCTTACTCAGTCCGGACTAAATAGAAGAGTTGAATGATTTTTTTACATATATGTAGCCATGCTTAGACGTCATCATCAATAGTAGAAAGGATGAGAGGAGACAGAGGGAGAAACTTCAGAAGCTCGAGCGTCTGGGAGACTTTTGAGAGGATTAGTGGAAAAGAGCGAATGCAATTAAGAGGGGGATTGAAGGGCTGCAGAGACAAAAAGACATGAATCGTGTTGTAATGCTAGTGGTGAGCTGTAGCCTGAGATGGATGGGAGACAGACACACACACACACACACACACACACGTACTTCTACCTTTGTGAGGACTTCCATAGACATTATGTATTACCCAGCCTCTTAGCCTAACCCTAACCATCCCAACTAACCCCCTGAGCCTAACCCAATTCTAAGCCCAACCTTAAAACCACATCTTCACCCTCAAACAGTCCTTTGTGAGGACCAGCTAAAATGTCCCCACTTCCCAAAAATGTCCTCACTTTGCCAGTAGAATGAGTATTTTGGTGCTCACACACACACACACACACTATACAGTTTCTGATGAGAGGCAGAGTCTCAAGTGATGAAGAGGAGATCCTTTCAGAGCTTCCACACACCTTAACACATTTTACACATTCTCAGCACACAAAACCACAATTGGAGGATGGAGAGATTCTGCCTCAGAATGACCCTTTTCACAAATCTTTTCTTTCACCAGTTCCTTTTTTCCTCTGCTGGATTCAATTATTCACTCTCTCTCTCTCTCTCCCTCTCTCTCCCTCTCCAGACCTCCCTCCTTCCTATCACCCCTCCTACTACTGCTCCTTGGCTCTCTCCAGTCCAGCCTCGTCGTTTGTGCACACTCCGCTGGCTCAGTGTGCGCGTGCATGTGTCTCCTCAAGTGCGGAGGTGCAGCCGCTCATTTTTACTCCACGGGGCAGACGAGTGCTGGCTTCCACTCCGAGGTGAGTGTGTCGTCTCTGTATCTAATAAACACTTTCAACTGTTTCAGCCGGTGATTTACTCTCTAAATCCCTTGAAAGTGAAGGTACGGTGTGTGTGCTCGTGTGCATGTGTGTGTGTGTGTGTGTGTGTGTGTGTGTAGTGCAGCCATAGGGGAAGCTTGACTGAGTCTTTACGTGCTCTGTGTATGAATTGCAGAACACATGTAGAGTTTAAAGTCGTTGCCAGTTCCGATTGATCACGCACTCGTTCTTTTTCCTCTTCTCATCCTCTCACTCGTTCTTTTTCCTCTTCTCATCCTCTCACTCGTTCTTTTTCCTCTTCTCATCCTCTCACTCCTCACTATTCTGTGTGATTTGACTTCAGAGTAACTTTTATTGGCATGTCTGGGTATTAAAACTTTGCTGCCAAAGCTGTGGATGACTGTTTATGTGTTTAAATTGTAACGGTAACTTTGTTTTTTTTGCCTGCTTCTCTCACATTTACATGTATCACACATATACACACATTCCACAGCAGACTGAAATATTTCCCGGTGGGCTTGGAGGGCGAACGGAAATAGATCTAATTCTAAATCAGGACGGAGAGCGAGAGACTCGGGGAGACTCGCCGCCCTCCCTTCCTCCAGTCGCAGCCAGCAGCTACAACGTTTGCGCTCCAAAAAAAAAAAAAAGGAAAAAAAGTTCAAAGATTAGCTGCGGCTAATAACACAGTGTGAATATTCTGCAACAGTGTGAAACAGGAAGGCTGCTGCACTGCTGCATCACGCTGTCTTAATTCTGGACACCAGAAGCATCCGGATTTAAAAAGGCGTCTGTCAGAAACCTGGGAAAAACAAGGCAGCATTCCGATTTGCACCCTTACCGCCCTCAGAATAATGCTAAAGACGTTATGCTGCCTTGCTCCTTGGAAAGTCAACTTGAAAGAGATTTGAGGGGGTTTAAGCTGTATGGATTTGTTCGTTCCAGCTCTTGGTTGCTACAGTAGCCGACTGTGCTGGGGAATGAAGCCGGATTAAGCCTGTAAGACTGAGGTAAAGATACCGATCTGGAGCTGATGAGTTTCTAGCTGCCGGTCTGTCCTCACACCTGCCTGTCTTCCCACCATGCCTATGTGTCAGAGCTGCAATAGGATAGGTCACGGCCCGCCGGCTGCCTCCAGTGGCGCAGGGAGGGGTGAAAAGATACAGATGATGGAAGGGGTGAAGGGGGGAGAGAGGTTAAAGGAATGTGTGTGTGTGTGTGTGTGTGTGTGTGTGTAAGTGCGAGTTTGTGACAGTGGGTAGGAGATAAAATAGGATGAGGGTGGGATGGGGGGGTGGAGGGAGGATAAGACGTACTGACGGCTGGATAAGCAGCACCTGGCTAGAGAGAGAAAATAAAAGATAAGAATGCACAAAAGGGGAAGTGAGGGTGGGGGTTGCAGAGGTGGGGGAAGCTGCTACCTACAGTCAGGCTGAACCTCACATGAAGCTTCCTTCTCTCTTACGAACCAGCCTCTTCTTGCTCGCCACATCTCCGTCTTTTGACAATGAGCCTGACAGCAAAGAACAAAAGAAGACATAACACATGCAAACCTTCCTCTCTCTGCAGTCGGGCTAGAGAGGAGGAGGAGGAGGAGGAGGAGGAGATGTTAAAGAGAGAGGGATGAGTCAGGCATAACATGGAAGGTGACTGTGGTAATCAAAATATATTACAAAACAATGGAAAGGAAAATAGGCTGCAGCGTAAAACTGAAAGTTGCACTTGTGAAAGGCGGTAAATGAGTGGGCGGGATGATGTCCTCTGAAGCAAACAATGACTGCCGTCCACGGGGACGCCGGTAAACTCAGATGTAACCTTTAATGATGCGATTTATGTCAACGTGTCAGGGTGCTCAAAGCCCTACAATTATTCACATGTTCAAAGCAGCCTGTGCTGGTTGCTCAGCAACAGCCAGCAAAGTTGCTTCCAGATCCGCCGCTGCAAGTGCATCGCTGCAATCACATGACGTTAGCTACCTTTATTAGTTTAATTATGCCTGCTTTAAGTAGTCAAAAAGATGACTTGGAAATGGGAAAATGTGCTGCTTGAGTTTACTCCTTAATATCCAGGTGACGAAGGACCAAACCCAACTTAGGAATCTGTAGTTGTGGCCCTAAAACACACCTTCAGCTGAGGTCAAACCAAGCCCAGAGCAGATCTCTGGAAGAGCTGGACCACATGCGACCCTGGTGGGTTCCATTTTCTTGAAAACTTGGTAAATGAGAGTGTAGCTCCACAGATCATTCCCAGGCGGAGCCTTGGTTGGTCCTGTCGGACGGTCTCACTGCTGTGATCATGTTACACCTTCTGGGGCCCCAACAAGCAGCGATCAGCCTGACGCTGATTGCTGCTGCAGTAATTAAAGGAGCGTTAACGCTGAGTGAATAAAACATGCATCAATCCACCCCCCTCCGTCCTCCTCTCCGCTGCTACTGTTTTACCTTCTCTTTATCTCCTTTCTCTTCTCTTCCTCCTTCTCTCCCCTTTAATCATCCATTACTCATTCTCTGACTTTTCTTCTCTCACCCACCTTCTTTTATTGTGTTTCGTTCTCCTTTACAGGCCTCCCCCCTCTTATCCATTTTTCCTCCTTCACTATTCTCTTCCAGATCATTCTTTTCACCTTTTCCTCTCCTCTCGCTTCAGCGTTTCCTTCTCCTCCTGCTCCTCTGTCATTCCCAGAGGTGAGACTTTGTGTGAAGCTGTTGCAGCAAGGGCAGCGCTGGCGCAGACAGAGCTGGTCTACGGGGGATGAGTACCGAAACTCAGTCTAGGACACACACACACACACACACACAGTCAACACTGCAGGTGCTGCGTCAAGATAAATGAGCTGTCATTAGCCAATCAGGTCAGCCAATGGGAGGGCGCTGAATACGGAGGAGCGCGATGGGCTTGTAGAGGTCAAGCCTCTGACAGGGGAGATGTGTGTGTTTATGTGTTCAACTGCACAGAGTGAGACTGAGAAGGAGGGATCCTCTATTAACTGAGCTCTCACAGCTTTCTCCTCCTCCTCCTCTCTGCTCCTTGGCCTTCCTCTACCACTGGTTCCTCTTCCATTTTCCCAGCAGGGCTCCTCAGGGAGGTGGAGGAGTTCTGGGCCTGTTTCGGTGCTGGTTGATGGTCTAATGGGCTTTTTCAGCAGATTGTTTGTCTCTTTATGAGGAGAGACAGGATGAGGAGGAATTAAAGGCATTTGGGACCTATGAAGCTAACTGAAGTGAGTGCTAAGGCGGCAGATACCTTATGCTTGATAGAACACTATAATTGATCAGTGCGTGCACGTGTGTGTGCATGCAAGTGCAGAGGTGTATGTGTCACATTTGCCAGTTTGACATTTAAATGGTTTTGTGCAAAAAGTGCTCAGAAAGAAGGTAAATGATTAAACCCATGGCAAAAATCCTCTAACCTCCCACACTTTCTCCCTGTGTGTGTGTGTGTGTGTGTGTGTGTGTGTGTGTGTGTGAGCGTGGTGGTTTCAGGATGGCCGCTGGCTTTCTTTGATCACTAATCCCTTCTCTGGCCTGACTTTCTGTCCCTCAGTCTTTTTTCCTCTGCCCATCTCTCTGCTCTCCTCTCATCTTCTCTCTCTTTGTGCAGCCACGTCTGCATTGTGAGCAGCTTACAGAGGAATAACTAGGCCAGGGTACCCTCGCTCCTCTCTCCTCTCTCCTCTCTCCTCGCTCCTCGCTCCTCTCTCCTCCTCAAACCTCCTCTCTCCTCTCTCCTCTCTCCTCTCTACTCGCTCCTCTCTCCTCGCTCCTCTCCCCCTCTCCGCCTCCCTCTGACGCTCCTCTCTCCTCTCTCCTCTCTCCTCGCTCCTCGCTCCTCTCTCCTCGCTCCTCGCTCCTCGCTCCTCGCTCCTCGCTCCTCGCTCCTCGCTCCTCGCTCCTCGCTCCTCGCTCCTCTCTACTCGCTCCTCGCTCCTCTCTCCTCGCTCCTCGCTCCTCTCTCCTCGCTCCTCTCCCCCTCTCCGCCTCCCTCTGACGCTCTGTTCTACCTCACAATTGTCTTACTGTTCTTTGCCGTCTTCTGCTGCGCTTCCTGTCCTTAAACATGGCGTGCACAGAAAGCCCAAAGCAGGTTTCTGGCGCTAGCTGCAGAAATGATGCTGTTGCACGCAGCCAGTTAAAGACAGGTTTGTGTGAAGATCGCAGGGGCTTAACGTCGTTGTGCTTTGGCGGCAGCTCCCACCTGTCCTCCAGTGTGTCAGAGAACCCCTAATGTATGCATCCTCTAGTATTTCTAGTCCAGATGTTTGTTTGTTAATTAAATATTTATTTAGAAATGCAGACCATAGTGGAAAGTGAAGTAATAGGTTCTAACTGGTTGAGCCATGGTTGAGCAGGTTGAAGGTATTAGACTATAATAAGCATGTCTGGGTTATATTTGAGCCAAAGCTGGAGATCATCTGATAGATAACAGGAAGTGTACATTTCTGTTATTTCAATGTTATTACAGCGTTTCCATAGTGCCACTGGTCTTTTGAGTGAGTCACAATGGAAACCGATATTTCTGTGACCTGTTTGACCCTTCTTCAAACCGGGTAGTTGGTCAGACTGGTCAGATAGTTGTGGAACTGGAGAGACTTCATATTATCCCCCTGCTCTCCTCTCTGTCAGGGCTCTGGTAAGCTCTGTTCCCCACTGAGACCTTGAAGGTTATAATTAATGTAGCTCTCTTGGCTCTCTGTACTCGCTCCACAAGAGGTCAAGAGAATAACTCCGAGAAGCCGGCACAAAGTGCATTCATCAGCTACCCTGTGGAAGTGAAGTGCCAGCGTTTAGAGTGTGGGACAGAATCCACAGAGGCTGCACTCGAACATGTGACCTTTTAAACTTCCTCCTGAAAGCTCCACAGCTGCAGATGACTGAAGAGATGAAAGACTGATTAGAAAAAAATTGAAAACAAACAAAAGAGGAAGGTAAAGTCAGGATTATTCATTGAAGGGCCGATGGGACCCCTTCGGTTGCTGACCCCATCAGACCAGAGCAGCACATGCACCTGAGCCGAGCGTCTACGGGCTGGAGCGCCTACTGCAGCGAAGCCTAGCCTGTGAGGTCTCCTGCACACGCTGTCCAACTGTGGGGTGAAGTT
Source organism: Pao palembangensis (assembly GCA_015343265.1). NCBI lineage: Eukaryota > Metazoa > Chordata > Actinopteri > Tetraodontiformes > Tetraodontidae > Pao > Pao palembangensis. The sequence continues at coordinate 812,492 of CM027087.1, forward strand.
CATTCAGTCTTAAAGCAGACGCTTTCTAGGGCTGCCTTTCATTAAGATGCAAGACAAAGACACTGAATGCTGTGATTAGTGTCAATAAAAACAGGCGCAGGTGAAAGTCTGGTTGGAGTCTGTGTGTGTGTGTGTGTGTGTGTGTGTGTGTACGCTCACTGGAGGAATTTGGAAATATGTGTGTGTCCAGTGGACGAACACAAAGGAGTGGCCTGTGAGAGAAAGCTCGTGTGTGAGAGAGTCAATGGACTCTTTGTTCACCGGGACAGTTGGCCATTAGGACAAACTGAGACTCCAACGCACCAGAGTACACCTGACACACACACACACACACACACACACTCTACATTAATTTGAAAACGTCTCATTTAATCTCTTCCTTCTCTTTACCACTTTATCAGCCTCCGTTTCCTTTCCCTTTTCTTTTTGGGCGTTATCCAGCTCTTTCCTCCTTCTCGGAGCCCTCCGCCGGTGGCGTCTTTGCGTAGAAACAGAAACCATTTTCCCCTCTTTTTTTTTTCTTTTGTTATGTCTTATCATGACTGGGGGTTGGTGGGTGGGAGTTGGTACCTGAAAGCAGGACAGAGGGCGTTTGTGTTGGGAAACCTCGAGAGGGTCAGTGAGAAAGTGAGGACCGAGAGCTTGCTGGGTGGGGGTGGGGGTGGGGGTGGGGCAAAATGTAATAGAGGCTTTGTGCAGGTAGCAGGAATAAGTGCAGGAATCCAGGACAGATGCTGCTTTTAAGGTCTACATGAGAGGAGAAAAGGCCGACAAGAGGGAAAAAAGAGGTCTGAAGGAATTTTGTCTTTTGTCTGACGGAACTGGATAAAGTCTTTTGTGTGTTGGCTGGAAACTCTAGAGAAGTATATGATGAAGGTTCCCATGAAGTAGGTAAAAGCCTCTCACCTTAGTGAGGTTTTTAACGTTCATTTGACTATTTCTGTAAATTCTGTGGATAAGTAGAACACCAGAATGTGGTCACCTGCTGTTTCTGTCTCTCCGCATCACCTTGAGGGGAAACGGTCACGTTAGCATCATCACTTCTACTCACATTCAGTGTCTCTATGAGGTGTGTGTGTGTGTGTGTGTGTGTGTGTGCGCGCACCGAGGTATATGGCGTGGTATAGATAATGGATAAAGGTCTAATAAGCCTTCTGCTGGATGTCTTAGGGCTGTTGACCGTGGGGATCGGTGTTGGGATTTAGCTGTTGGAATTCAAAAGCATAAAACTCGGCTTATCTTTTGAGCACACACATACATGCATGCTCGTAGACATTTGTGCAGCCCCAGCAACATTGATCTTCTTATCTTGTCAAACAAACAAGAAGATAGCAAATAAATCACATTGTCCGTTTCTGCGGTGGCTCTTGATAAGACACAAATCGGCCCAAACAGACGCACACATACAAACACGTACGTGCACGTAGGATGGAAAAATGGAAGGGCTGACTTGGGCGTTAACCTCTCTGCTGTTATTCTGGAACCTCGCTTCTTGATCTCTCGTTGGGTCTTATCTTTGCCGTCCCAGCCTCCTGCTTTTGCCATCGCCCTGCTTGCTGCCTGAGCGCTGTCCTGTTGACCCCTCCTCAAACCACAAAGTAGCTCTTTGCTCATCAGTACGCAGGCAGAGATTTCCTTGGTTACTGGCAATCTGGAAGATGTTTGAGTGTATTTCAGCCTTTGATCCTTCAGAAACGGTTTGACACTTGGGAAATGACTCACTTTTTTGCCGCGAGCCAGTTGAAAAGATTAAAACCTTCAGTGGCTGGTGGTTAGCTTAGCATAGACCAAAACCAAGGGGGAAACAGCCGCAACTGTTTGGTGTTTCCGTGAATACGTGTGGGTTGCCGATTGTCCCTCGTCTCACTGGTGATGTCCATTCATCCTTTTTAGTCCAGTGGACAACTCAAAGATCCCAGAGTGTGTTTCACCTAAAAGAACCGCTCACATTTACGCATCAGCAGAATGAGGCTGACTCCTGGTGACTGGCAGCACTGGGGCTTGTAATGGAGAGGAGACGGGGGGGTGGGGGTGATGGTGGTGGCTGGGGGGGATAGGAGGAAACACGGGAGACAAGGAGCATGCACAGTGGAGAGAGGTGTCTCAGCAACTGCTGTAAATCCTCTGCAGGGCCTTGTAAGCTGTCAGACAAGAGTCTTAAAAGCATGAAGCAAGTGAGCTACACACACACACACACACGCACACACACACACACAGAAAAGTGAACTACTGCTACCGGCATGACTGGCTCGCTGCTGTGTTTTATGGCTTTCTATTCCTATGTGATTTTCTCTAGCATGTCACATAGGGTCTAAAGCCATTGGGTACAGAGTGGGAGATCGGCAGACGAGGATTAGATGGATGTGTGGCACAGCTGAGAATGCGTGTACACACGCTCACACACACACACACGCCCACAGGCATGATTGCACACACTTTGTGTTTTGTGTGTGTCCGTGTTTTTTGTCACCCGCGCTCTCCCACATGCATCTCAGGCACGCATGCTAACGCTCCCCAGCCAGGCCTGCTGGTGCTGCTGACTCAGGATGGTATTTAATGAAGCTCTCAGTTTCACCTCATGTCTCCCAGTCCCAGGGCTCTCCTCTTATTGGCTAGTAGCACTTTAGCGAAAAAATGTTAACGTTTGGGCTTTTGGAAGCCTTAAGACTACTTCTGGGAGTGTGTATGTGTGTAATAACGACGTAGAATGGGAGAGAAGTTGTTGAGCATCAGTTTTACTGCCGTCTGAATGCGCGTGTGTGTGCGTGTGTGTGTTGACTGACCTATTGACTGAACCGCAGCAACTTTATCTGCATCTTTCTTGCTGAGGGCTGTGTAAAAAATGTGACACGAGCATCGACAAACGTTACCCGCAGTCCACTATTGACAGCTGTCTGCTATATTTAACTTTCTCGCCGTCGGCCTGTCACTCAGCGGTAGATAATTTAACGTCATTATTGCATGAAATTACGGTTTTGGTCAGTCGTTGGGCTAATAATGTTTGTTGACACAGCAATGACTCTTCACCGGTCCTTCAATGATGCACGACTGCACTGAAATAAGCAGTTTAAGCAACCTTTGAATCCAGATTGTAATAAAGGCTATATAAAGTATCCTGTCTGTAGTAGATAACTAAGTTCTTTTAAACAGGACGAGGGCAGAGGACACTCTTCTGTGTTCTTCAGGCAAACTGTTACACATCAAAGGAAACTCTTAGGATTGCAGGATCATTTCAGAAACTGGTCCAAACAAGAAAACCCCTCCTCATTAGTGCGAGTTTTCAGCAGCGCACTGTTTACATGCCTTCTGCTTTCCATCCCCCCTGCAGATCCACGCGCATGCGGAGCGACAGGTAAGCCATGCCGTTCACCTGCGCCTGCTTCTGCTGCCTGAACGGCTTCTGCCGCAGACGGAAGAAGAAAAAGGAGCGAGCGAAGGAAGAGGAGGATGAGGAGGTGGAACAGTGGAGGGATCAGGAGACGGAGGTGTGACAGCGGCGCTGTTGCATGGGATCTGCTCATCTTCACCAAAGGTTTATCCTTTTACCGCCTGGGACGTAAAGCTGCTTAATCCAGACTGAACTGACTGCTGTAACAGGGAGGGTAATGAGGCATCTGCAAACAGGCTTTTATTTAAAATTATCACCACCCAATTAAACTGGCTGCTTTCAAACCAGATGACATATTTTTTTCTCACTGCCCTCCATTTTTGAAATGGAGGGCAGTGCAGCTGTAATTCAGTGCAGTTTAGACCATAAATATTAATGGTAGTCTTAAATAAATATTAATGGTTGATTACCCGTCACCCGTTTTTTGCAAATTTGGGCTTAAATTTTACTCTGACTGGCATTTATAGTCATATTTCCCCTTGAGACCAGTCCAGACTCAATAAATAAAAGCTTGTGAGGTCTTATCCGTTACCTTACCCTGCAGGACTCGCTTGGAAGCTGAATGATTTTTCTGGCTGATGTAATTCCAAAAAAACATTTTTTTATTCTTCTCAATTCAAATATTCCTACCGTCGGCGCAATGCACGCGGTGAGATACCGGCCCCTAGAAACCCGTCGTGGTTCAGAGTTGCACCTTTTTAACGTGACCCCATCTCCACAGGTCCACTGAGGCTGAATGGGAAGCAGATCTGGCCTGCACCTCCTCACCTGCCTGCTTATGTGAAAACAACTTAGAGAGAACTTCAGCCGAGTGAGAGCGTGCACAATAATTTCCAAAGTCACCCACTGAGCGCGGGAGCCCATCTCGGTTTTCACGCTGAGCTGGGCCCAATCTAAAGCCTAGCAGCTGTCCAATCTGCAGCTTCTCTGGAGTGTGAAGATAGGAGTCAGGGGTCAGAGTGAGCAACAGGGATTGTGGAAATTCCCATCTCGCTCTCTCATTAATAGGCAGCCAAGTAATTAAAGACTCACACACCAAATACAGACTCATCAATTAATGTCCCTGGAGGGAGCGTCTGGCTGAAAATGCCACCGTGATGCGCTTCCAGCTGTCACCTGTGTGAGGGAGCGACTCCAAAAATGTGTGCACGCGTGTTTGCGGCTTCCTTTGGGCTGCGACAATATGCCTTGAAACCTGAAACAAGCCATTCAGCTGCCACAGAACCACTGTAACTTTTGACAATGCTCTCCACACACACACACACATGCACGCGTGCGCGCGAACACACACCTCCATGTCTCATTACAGTGCTTGATTATGCATGGCACGTCCAGTCAGTGGAGATGTAATTAACCTTTTCCAGCAGGAAACAGATGCCTGGATGTCACACACAAACACACACAATGGCACACACACACACACAATGGCACACACACACACACAATGGCACACACACACACAATGGCACACACACACACACGCTGTCAGGGAAACAAAGCCAACGTCACGGTGTCACGGAAACAAAGCCCCAAAAGCGTCGCCTGGCACTCTGTGATAATCCCCTCACGCATATTTACATTCAGGGCTTAGCATGCGGCTCAGTCCCGCCATCTCCACCCCCCGCTGCTCTCGGCTCCCGCCCCCGTGTCTCCGAGCAGCCATCCCATTGCTCCTATCTTTCACCCAGTTCAACCTCTATTCTTCACTTTCAATCTTTCACGTTACACACAACTCACTTCCTGGCCCTATCAGCGGCGGGAACATGGCCTTGCACGACATCGCCCACAGATTAGCCTCTGCTCGTTTTTCTCTGGATATCAGGGATTTCTTCAGGCGAGCAAAAAGCTGCTTTAGGACAGATTAATGGATGGCCCTGATTGTGTCTGATGGTGTGTGTCTGTGCCTGTGTGCAGTACACTGTCTATTTACTCTCCAAGAGCAGAAATTAGACAGTGCTAAAGCCATTGCGCAGTATAGAGCACCTATTATGATTCACGGTGTTACGATGCAGACCTAATGAGAAATGGAGAGAATGAGAAGAGTGGATGGTTGGCGAGAGGAGAGGAAGAGAGGAAGAGATGGTAATGAGAATGAGGATTGGATATGGAGGGGGGTAATGCTAGACACAGCAGTCATGCTAATTGGCTACAGTGGATAACTTTCTGAAGTGGTGGATGATCGCACACGTGTGTGTGTGCGTGTGTGTGTGTGTCTGTGTCTGTGTTTAGGGGGTGATCTCAGCGTTACACTTGTTTAACACTCCCTCCATTTCAGCTCATTAATGAAAAGAATTTTAGCTCCAGCAATAGTCATTTAAAATTGGGAACAATGTGTTGCTCCTACACACACACACACACACACACACACACAATGTACTGTTCATACAGACAAACACTACTTCTCTATATGGAAATATAATAACTATATAACTATATAATAACAGTAGAAATGTGTGTGTGTGTGTGTGTGTGTGTGTGTGTGTGTGTGTGTGTGTGTGTGTGTGTGTCTTCCCTCACTGCAGCCCAGTTCCCCCAGTCCTTTATGGATCATGATTGTAAGTGAAGGACAAACAGCTAAAAATAGCTGGGTGGTTCATGTCTCCCTCGATGGTGGGAAAGAAAAATGGGATGAGGTGTGTGTGTGTGTGTGTGTGTGTGTGTGTGTGTGTGTGTGTGTGTGTGTGTGTCTGTCACATCAGATTTGGGTCATAAATGAGGGAAGAGTCGACAGAGCAGAGAGTGTTACGGATGGTGGGGAGATTCATCACGACGCTACCTCCGCCTCGCACCCGTCTCCTCCATCAGCTCAGCGCCCTCATGCTGCTCTCCAGAATTAGAAAAGCGGATCGGGCTAAACCAGAGCACCGGTCAGAAGAGTGCTGGTTTGTGCTGCCGTAGCACGCGAGCAAACATCAGTAATAATCTCAAACGTTGAGGGTGACACTTTCCCGGTGAGAATCACCGATTCTCAGCACAGCTTTGCTCAATTCTAGATGTTTGCACATTTTTATTAGAAAAAAAAATAGATTAGAGTCCATTAATTTGGAATTGACTGTTTGATGTTGTATAGCTGCAGGTATTATCACAGAAAAGACTCTCCTGATTCCACAGAGGTGGAAAAGTCATGCAAAAAACCTTAATTTTCGGAATTTTAATAAGTCTGCAAGAACGTATCAAATATTTTACAGTTATTCTGTGTGATCTCATTCTCATAATTAATGTAACATTCTCTGCAGAAACTGTTAGGAAAGTCCCTGGAGGGCTCCCAGGGACTTTCACCCCCCCAGTTCTAAAACCACTGGCTAAGTACGAAGACTTGAAGCAGACTTGATAATTGAGCTTTTTTATAATTCAGGCTGCCAGTTCAGGATGTTTTAACCACGTCTGTGACTGGAAACATCAGGCACATGCAGGAGCTTCTCATGTCCCATCAGGAAGCTTCCAGGTTGGATTTCTGCTGAAAAGCTGGTGGTGCAGGGTCTGGGGGATGTTGATGCAGCTTCCCTGGCAGGTTGTGCCTCCACATTCAGAATGTGTTTTTCAGTCAGATGTCAGTTTTCAGTCCAGATCCTGTGGTGCTGAGTTCAATCCCAACACCTGCTGCAGCGCATGTTGACTTTGTTGGGAGCAGCTCTAGTTAATCGATCATCGTCAGCCGGGGCGGCTTTGCCCTCAACGCAGCTGGTGCTGATTCCCCGGGTTACGCTGGCTGTATAAAGGTCCTGCCGAGTGCCTTCGTCCTCGCCGGTTCGCCTGAGTGATGCTGGCTGCCTGGGCCTTGTCTCCCAGGTGCTGCTTGTGCTTCTGAATGAACCTGTGGAAATCTGCTCTGTGGGTTGAATCCGTCTCAAATCCAAGCCCACAGTCACATTTATATCATCGCTAGGCAGGTGGGACTGGTGTGCCTCGCACCTGACTGGGATTTGAACCCTTTAGCGTCCTCTGAACACCCTGTCAACCCCAATTGCTCCAGCTATAACCAAAGCGTCTTTAATGCTGCTGCGACTCTGAATCTGTGGGACGAGCAGCTCCAGCTGGAATTAAAGGGTGGTTTAAAAGAAAACGGAGGGGGGAGATAAAAAGGAGCAACGGAGCAGGAAAGAGATATAGGTAATTTAGAATGTAATGGTTTTTGTCAGGAGAACTTGTCAGGGTCAAGTTAAAACAGCTTTGGTGAGGGAGGAATGGAGGGATGAGAGGATGGAGGAGAGGAGGCTGATTGGAGTCAGGATCCTGGTGAGCAGAAGCCCTCGTCCATGCCAGACTCACCTGATTGCCAATTGATGCATCAAGCCCCAGTGCGAGCCACAAGCACACCCACACTGATTGGAGAGTGTTAACCAGCTAAACGCATCCATACACACACAAACACACACAAACGCACGCTGCAACACACCCGCACCGTCTGATTGAAGCCGTCTAGGTGCTTAACAAAGTGTCCATGCGGCAAACCAAAGGTGTGTGATTGGAGGATAAAACTGTCACCCTTAAATATTCAATCCTCCTCCTGTCTGGACTAAATAAATAAATAAACTGCTGCTGATTCGATTGCAGGCTCCAGTCCTCCCCGCGTTCATTACCCAATCTCAGCCCCTGACAACCCCTATCTGTCTGCGACGTCCTGCCAAGCCGAGACTATTTGTGAGGCAGAAGAAACTTTGTCCCCTTCTCAAAGTTGCCGTCAGTGCCTGAGGAGGGATCGGACTGAGCGGAGAGCGGCACCTCTTTAATTAACAGGGTGGCAGATGAAGTTAAGGTCCGATGGTGCAGGAAGGAGTGAGCCCTGGACGCCAAATTCAGCACCGATTCACCACATCAGAGCGTCCTGAATGACGGTGACACCCGCCCGGCAAATGTTTTTATAGTGCCTGCAACCTCTGGATGCATATTTTGAATTCTGAGAAGAAAAACGTTGACAATCAGGTCGAGGCCCAGGGTGAGGCCAGAGGTTCGGTTGCACGTTGCTACATCCAAACCTGTGCATCACAGAACGTGAGAGAACATGGTTACCATGGAAATGTATCATGTTTTGACTCAAAATAGGAGGAAAGGTCTCAGATTTTTCTACGCCATTGCAGCTCATGTATGTTATTAACCTTTGTGCTAACTGGGCTCAGGTGCAATATTGTAATAATAATATTTGTTCAATAAAGAGAATTCATACACTGAAATACATTTTGGGGTCAGTTTGTACTAAATCATTAAAAATAATCTAGAAATCATCATTTAGAAAATGTCCTAGACCTCTTATTTGGTCCATACCAAAGCAGGTAGGATGATTATTTAACGTCCACAATGGGCCAGGAAACAATGGAGGACAAAGTTCCAGGACGCCATGTTCCTGGTGTTTGGGATTAAAGCAAAGATTCCAGATTATAAAGTGAATAAATGGATTCACTGTTGGCTGAGCAAATCAAAGACTTTATCGTTGCTCCGGCAGATTTCTGAACTCCTCCCTGAACCAACAGCCATCCATTAAAACCAGCTAGAGTGGCACTGTTTCATCTGAATGGTCTATTGTCCGGCGGCTGGAAACGTGAAAGCTCCACGGTGATGTGTGGTCGTCACAGATAAGACACTTTTCAGGACAATAAAGGTGCCAGAATAACTGAATCAATTCAGCGTTAAAGGGGCACTTAAATGATTTAGCACAGCGCTGCGAGGAGTTTGGGACTCATTTAAAATGAACGGTCAGTATCGGCAGAGCAGACAACAGCTGTAGCCTCCAATATGAGTCAAGCAGAAACAAAAGAAGCTGCGGAACCGAATGATTCGCTTCTGTAAAAACCTGCACTTCCTGTTTTTAATGCAGAGGGGGAAAAAACTGCGGCTGGCGCCGAGATGGCCCCCTGGAGCTTCTTTAAGGGGACTTTAAAAGGCTTTGCTCACGGCCACAGGAGACGGTACGCAGACCTGAATTTAATGTATGAAATATCTCCAGTGACCCCTAAAATCAGTCATTAAGGCATTTCACTTGGATCAGCTTTTTTGGGAGAACATCCAGGGACTCTCCAGCTTGTGTTTCCAGACTCAAACAACGGCAGTTTAGGCTTTTTATCTCAGTTTTTATATTGTCTGCTGGATCTCTGCAGGTTCTGTACAACATGGTTTTAAAACCAAATATATCTCGTGTGATGTTTCCCCAGTTTTTCAGTGGGCTGCCATCTGCAGTAAAAATTAATAAGGCTTAAAAAGATCAACAGATTTAACAACAAACTTTCAACTATGTTTTATCATAATAATTTTACACTCCTCAACTATGATAAATAACATTTCCAGTCACAATCATCCTGGAGAGATAGATCAATTCCTCTCCTGAGCACCCCGTCTCTCTCTCTCTCTCTGTCTGTCTCTCTCTCTCTCTCTCCCACACACACTCACTCACGCACACATACACACACCCTTCCTCTGAAACTGCTCGATAAACGTGTGTGTCCTGAGCCGAGGCTGCAGGTCTAAATGTGAGTTTGATTTCTCTCGGGGAGCGAGCCCTTGTAACGGCGGTGCTGAGTGCCGTGGGAGACCTCTTTGCCAAATGCTCACTGATGAATGGCACATGTGTGCACAACACGCACTTTACAAACCTCTAGACTTGGGTGCTGCTGAAGAACACTACTTTTCATTAGCGGTTAATAACATTCATTAACAACAATTCAGAAGGCCCTCGGATGAGCTCGCCTCCTCCGGTACACAACGAGGCCTGGCCTCAGCAAATAAAGGAATAAAATACCGAGCTGATGCTCGGCCTGATTGCGTCTGGAGTCACTTCGCTAAGCTCTTAATTCAAATACTCGAAAACTCTTTGTTCAGGATGTTCCGGCAGTGAGACTTTGTGCTCGGCTGCAAGTCCGCTTTGTGTTGTTTCAGCCTGTTCAGAACATTTGCCAAGCTGCAGATATTGTCTAAAGCAACAACAACAACAAAAAAAAAGAAAAAAAGAAAAAGAAAAAGCCCGCGTTGTGGATCCAATATGTGGTGAAAGCTGTCGAGCGCACAGCCATCCGCGCCGCAGCCTCCCCGCTTCCAGCCTTCGGTTTCACTTTGCTTGACAGAATTTGCTGCCAACGCTTTCAGCCACGTTAAACCTTCAGTAATGCTCCCGTTTACTGGGATGGACTTTTTCTTGGACTCTTAGTAGAAGGAAGGGCAGGCAGGCTGAGACACGGTGGGGTGGGGGGGGGGTATCGACAGTGAGATACATAAACACGAGGTGAGAGCATCTCAGTGGGATGTGGAGGAGAAGGTGAGGAAAGGGCAGGAGAAAAACATGAGCGAGGCCCGTCAGGAAAGCTGCCTCATCGACGAGCTCTCACTCGGTCGAGGAAGCCAACAATCAGTGCTCTGGCACGCACCGCACCAGCATCACTGTGCAAGATTCCGTGCGTGATGTGGAAAAGACTGAGCGATCGGTGTGAGCGTGCTGCAGGGGAGCGCGCCTTTGAAATGCCGAGCGCGTCACGAGTCCTGGGGAGCTCCTTTTGCAGCAAAGGCTCATTAAAGAGACACTTGCCTTAAAACAAGGATATAGTGCCAGACCACACACACGTCTGACTCCATCCGGCACTCCAGAAATCTCCGTGCACGTGCATGCAGCCTCAAATAACAATGAAACAGAAATTTCAATGAAGGAATAGACGTGCTGGAATAACAAGGAAATACCCTTCACACCAGTCTTTTTCCCCTCTCATTTCCGCTTATATATGTATAAAGTTTCATTTACCCACCGGCCGCCCCACCCCCACTAATACCTTATTCATGTATATTTGATTGTGTCAACGCTGTGGAGATTGCTGTATCTTGTGTGCCTTTTAAAATGCATCTATGAATAAATAATGTGTGTAGCTGCTGATTGAAAAAGCCATACTGCCAGAAAGCCATGATGAAATGAAAATGTAATATCTGCCTGTCGCGAATAAAGAAAAACACTCTTCATGTCTTCGTCCTCCAGCACCACCCCCTTGTGTCCAAATCCTCCCATCAAACAACATCTAAAGCTCCACCATCAAGTCGCACCACAGATATATTCTCTGCTCTGGTGTTGCAGAGTGTGTTTTAATAAAGGCAAAAGCTCTTCCTATATGTCTTGGCGCTGCGTGTTTGGAGATATTAATAAAGAGCAGCGAGCCGTTTCCCCGAGTGGCTCGGCTGCTAATTGACAGTGATAGCGGAGACTTGTCTCCTGGGCTGATAGTGGGAGCCTAATAAAGATGCATTACGGTGAGGATGTGGGGATGATGCAGATTGTGCGGCCTCACGCCTCCCCTCCTCTCTCCCAACCAGCCCTTCTTCCTTCTTGCTGTGTGCAAACTGATTAAATAGATAAACTGCACCAAACGTGAGGAGGGATATAAATAATGAGGTAATGGGGCGATGGAGGAGAGAAAAGGTTGAGAAGGAACAGCACCAAGAATGAGGAATGAAATTAGAAAAGGCATCATCTCGCAAATTATTAATTGCGTCGTATTTCCGGGTAAAAGTTCGGGCCCAGTCGTGACCCTGTAACATTGCTCTGCAAATAAATATAACACACGCGCTCGACAGACAACCGCTGCCTCTGGCAGCTTTGAAATATTCTCATTAGCATAGCAACAGCAAGCTGACCATCTGCAAGAGCTAGAGTAACCCAGGCAACCGGAGCTGGCCGGGGCATCTCTGAGAACCAGAGGCACAAACAGAGCTCTCTTCCCACTCTCCATCATGTTCTAGCGACACTCGTCTCCACAAACCTGCCGTGAGGATTCAGGGTGCCGGTTGAGCAATGATTTGCTGCCGAAGTGACGGCGTTTTGCAGAAAACTCGTGGTTCCTGAGGTTTTCTGCAGCTGAGGATGCCGGCGCGGACGCCTCCGAGGGGAGGTCTTCCACCTCCGATGTAGGTCTGGAGTCCCTTAAAGGATCATTACAACTATTTGCCTCTGTATCCACCCAAGAGCCGGACTTTAAACTCCAACATGATTCATTATTTAAAAGCCTGGATGCTGTCAGGCTTGTTGAGATCTGCAGTTAATTAGTGTTAATGTTTTGTACATTTCACCCGTCTGAAATGACGCACTCTCCCAGCCCAGACGAGGTCCCATCGCTCCCGTGACATTAACACTTCAATGCCGTAATCACAGTCAAGTTTACAGATATTCAAGACCAAATCCTGCTGCTGCTGCTTTCCCAGATCACTTTTGGACATTTTCACCAGAGTCGATGTGGAATTCAGCCACATTATCAATCCTCCGTCTGCTTGTTCTATTTTTAGCTGTCCCAGCCGATGTTTTATCCCAACTGTTAAATTAAGTAACAAATTTTAGCTTAATTAATAACCTCTCTACGCTGTTTACTCACCCCCCTTCCTTTAAAAAAATCAGCTCCGCCTTGGCAGATGGAGCGCTGTCAACCTTTTTTTTTTACCATTTGGCAGCGAATCCTTGCAGAGTTTCTGAAATGCATATGGTAGCTTTTGCACAGATGGATCGCTCACACTGACAGTGGACAGAGCAGTGGAAGCAGCCATGCTGCAGCTAATTAGAATTTAACATCAAAGTGTATTTTCTCACCACCTCGGTGTGTGCGGGAGGTTAATTGTGTGGGCAGAGTGCCTTGCTGCCTAGCTGTTTGTGTTAATACAGGCACGCGGGCGTGTAAGCTCTGCTTCTATTAATAGATGCACCAACAGATTGGAAAATCCTTTGCACAAGCAAAATAAAAGTGCTTTAAGTAGATGTCAGGGGTATAGGCAGTGATGCAGCCGGAGAGGAGGAGGAGGAGGAGGAGGAGGAGAGAAGAAAAGGGTGGAGAGTACAAAAAAAACAAACTCCACAGCTGCTAAATGTGTTGCTGCTCCATTTTGGACGGTATTTTGATAATGTGACGGGCTCTTCCGCTGCAACCGTTGTCTGTGTGTCCTTTGTGTGCAGTGTTGCACAGACCTTCTGCAGGACACCCTCACAAAGACACAAGCCTTTAATGAGCAATCCATCAGTTTTTCTCACACCTTCATCTTCCCCAGAGAGAGGGAGAGAGAGAGAGAGAGAGAGAGAGAGAGAGAGAGAGAGAGAGAGAGAGAGAGACAAAGGCTTTAGACTCACGAGTGGAGCTCTTTCTCTGCGGACCACAGGGGAGTCAGCTTTGTGCCTGTAAAATTCACTTTACCTTTTCGCAGATGGGCTACGCTGCGGCTGCTGCTGAGGTGTCCGACTCATAAGCCGCTCTCGGTGTGTGTGTGACGGTGTCTTTCTGCTCGTACTGTACCGCACGTCTGAATATGCATGAGCGTGCGCGCGTCTGTTGGTGCAGGTGCTCCTTGTGGGTTCATTTGTATGCGTGTGTGAACCGAAAGCAAAGCCACAGCCTAAAGTGTGTGGAAGGACTGAAAGAATGTCCTCCCTCCGGTGCAGAGCTGGTGTCTGAAGCCAGTTGCTGCATGTCGGTAAAATCACCTCCACATTTCAAACATTAAGGCCTTCAGCTGGGCAGGTGCGTGCACATTTTCAGCCGTCATCACACAACAAAGTCAGGGAAACAGCAAAGAAAATGTCAACTACAGTTCAATCTGCGTTGAACTAATTAGTTATTCATAAAGTACACAGCACCAAGAGTATTCTATTTGTTTTGGATGAGGAAAAGAATGAGCCGTTAAACCATTTTTTCCAGAGGGGAGGTGGGGTGGCTCATGCTAGGGTCCTGATTCAGTGATGCATTTAAGTAAATCCTGTTAAGTGATAATAATATGCTGTGTCGGCAGCACGTCGGCCCTGCTTTGAATACCACTGCGGTTCTTACTAGTGACGCATTTCCTCACTAAATCAATTCCTCTTCACACCTGATAGGTTGCTGGCTTCGCTTCGGAGGAGCGTGCACGCTGGTTCACACCTGCTAAATTATTGGATGAAACCAAGGAAACTTTCTTTGGGATACAAACATTCTGTCTGTAGCCCTTAAAGAATAAATATCCATGAATAGAGAGAGTCCAGCTATATTTAGGCCCTGTGCAAAGGACTTGCAGTACAGGAGGCAGTAAGAGAGGAACTAAGAAGGACGGAGTGAATGTCACTTACATTTCTATGCTTAGCTTTTTGTGAAAGATTTTAGAGAGACTCCACATTCTTTCCACAGACTGTCACTCTCACACTTGTATTACAGACGCAGAGAAGCAGCAAGACAGCAATTTCTGTGACACTTTAGAAGCACCGAAATTGTTGCTCACTCTCGTGTTGACAGAGAAAACATCAGAGAAGAGAGTTCAGAGAAATGGAGTATGAATCTCTCTTTGAGCCTTGTTTAACAAACAGAAGGACACCGTCTGAAGCAAAAGTGCATTAGGCGTGTGCCAAAATTCATAGTAGTTAGTTTAATAAGAGGAAACTGTTTGCAGCATCAAGGAAATGGTTCAGGAGGGTTGTTTTCATTTGTCATGAGTTGGTCTGTAATGACAAAACAATTAGAGTCGGCTCTCGTTTCCTTTAAAAGCCTTGTGCATTTGGCAGAATGGTTTTATGATTACAGAGAATAAAAGAATGAATAACCAAACATGCCATCTTTTTTTATTTGAATGGATTTCAGCTTTTGAGGTACGGCTGCAGTTGCATTGGTGGACGTGAAAACCAGACCACTCTAACGTTAATTGTTAAATCTTTGCGGAGTTTGTCAGGAAGAGCTCTGTGGCGCTCTCCAAGGTTCTGATCTTACGGACGAGCCCCTGAAATAAGAGGCACTGGTGACTTCGAACATGGGTCTGCTGGGGCGTCATTATCTGCATCTCCTCCTGCATCTGGATAAAAATATATTATTAAAGCGTGAAAGTCACCACAGTTATTTTCTAGGTTACAAAAAAGAGCTTATAAACAAGTTTCCTGTGTGATATTTCTGCTCTGTTTAGCACAGCTTTCCTCTTGCTGTTCTGAGGAAGATGGGTCCATATGATTCCGCAGCTTCATTTTTCAATTAAACATGTGGGTAAAATGGTTTACTTGCATATTAGTTACGTTTAAAATCTCTACAGCCATGGTGAAAATCACAACAGAAAAAAAAAAAACAAAGTACACAACGCATAGGATAGCAAACTAAAGGTGCGGGAGCCTATCTGGCGAGAGGCAGCGTATGGATATGCTCCAGCTCATTGCAGGGCCTCTTTCACTGTACATAGTGTAATTGTATTCATTACCACGATAGGATATTTATTCTAGTATCATTAAATATGATTAATTCAAATTAAATGTGTAATTTGTCATAATGATGATGACAAGGCAACCAGGTGAGCAAAAGCATCTTCAGCCATTTTAAATGAAAATTATCCTCAGTTGTTTAGTGATGACATTTTATTGGTAATAACTCACCACCATAATGCACAAATATGCAACTACGTGTAAATTCTAAATCTTATTTCAAACCCACCCTCTCTGAGTGTAAACTGGAAGTAGACCATCAAAAAGTTTATCCTTCATCAATTCCACATAATATGTAACTGGTGAAGCAGTGACGCCTAACGGCCAGTCGCAGTACTGCGCCCCCCTCAGACAGCTTCTGCTGGTGCAGTCGTGATGAAAGTGCGTGGTTCAGGTTGAATAAATCCAACAACAATCTAAATACAATCAACTTTTTGGTCTGTATAGCTCTTCTGCTGCTGAAAATCTGAATTGTTCTCTCAAGCCTGAGCGTCTCTGGCTGTTATCACAAGTCTGGTTCCAACCCCGTATCTCGGTGTCCGCCTCAGACTGTGTCAGTCCCTTGAGGTTTTGGACAGACATGGTTAACAAGATATCCAGAAATCATGACAGAGGGTGTTTCCCTCTGGGGGGATAAAGAAGCAGGACTGGGATTGGTGACTCTGTGGCCGAGGATGGGCCTGTTTCCAGCAGTGGATGAGAATTTTGGCTGCTCCTTCCTTCATTATCTGCCTGGGCTGGACTGCAGGCTATTGCTTTTTTGGTTATATTTCTTGCACCAGCAGGCATCTCTGTTATCCTCTATCTGAGCTAGGTTTATACGCATACTGTGTGTACAACTAAATATTTTTGCACATTAAAATAGGGAAAACAGATAAATTTGTTGAAACGAGCCCAAAGTGACCCGATGCCAAATCTGCAGACAGCAGCTGTGACATTAGCGCAAACAGCTGAATATGTTAATGCGGCTCTGCATTGCTTGTGGCAATAATGAGGCAGGGAGGGAAAATTTGCTCTTGCTCAAAAGCATTTTCACCAAAGCCAAATCCTGTAAAATCTTATAAATGTTCACAGGTGCTCAAATTGCAAATTGGGTCGATTTATGAGTTATTTTATGTGTTAAGTGCTGGGTTTTATTTACAGATGGGTTTTGAAGGAATTTTTCATTCTAAAACGGTACCAAAAATGCTTAAAAAGACATATGTAACTGACTGTATAGGCATTTGTGCCAAACCGTTTCTTTCCTGCGTTGAATCCGTAATGACTCCAGCTTGAGGACAAGCGCAATCTTGGATTTCGTGCCGTTAGAATCAGCGGCCAGATTTGCTGAACGGTTTCACTGCTCATCACACGGTGGATTCACACTTCCAAGGACAGAAACCGACGGAGACGGTAATCACACTCCCAGTCTCGCAGACAGGAAGGAGATTTCACTCTCTCACATTCTGACGCAATTCCTTGTTCATTACAAGCATGTTCCACTTTTTGGTGTGTCTCTGCGTCTTCAGATTTGAGAGCCTCAAGGGGCTGAATCTGGAGTTAATGCTGTTTGCAGGAGCAGGAGATGTTCTGTTGCAGCACGAAAATGCGGAGCTTCCCTGTGAAAGACGATGTGCACCCGCAGAGACAATTCCCTGGTGTTGTGCTGGTGTTTGATTTTTTTCCCCCTGTTTTGTTCAGGGTGTGTACTCCATTCTTCCACCCTCATCTCTGTTTGTTCTGATAATGAGCATGGAGGCCACACGCAGACAGCCCACGGAGACAGACAGACAGACAGACAGACAGACACGGGGACGTGCCAGACTGTTTTCAGAGCCGCCTCCTGGTGTTCTGCGTTTGCCATGAAGGGATTCTATGTGCATGAATCCCACTCCCACAGCCTGACTGTGCCTGGTTAATTTTAAACAATCCTACATGATTTTTCCAGAAGCCGAAGCTGCATGCGCTCCAGTGCACGTTCGTCTGCCTGCTTGTGTGCGGGCGACTCCAGCACGGATTTGTCATCTCTGTGGGGTTGCTATGGGAATGACGGAGGACCGACAGGAGAGATAAGGACGTGCTGAATTGTTGCGAGGTGACCTTGAGTAAGCACAAGTGGCCATTTTGGCTGGAAAAACGCATGAAATCTTTCTTAACCCACAATGCACTGCGTCAAGCGTTTCTTTCTTGTTACTTTTTGTTAGTTTTGTTCTTTAAGAACTCCTCGCAGTGACTGGAAGTCCTGATCCAAGTCCTGCTGTTACACTCAGGTTTGCTGCAAATAAGCCGAGCGCTGGCGTAAACACTCGGCATTAATCAAGCAGCTGAAGTGGTGTGGTAGCCAGCTGTTGGCTCTTTCTGGAAATAAGTACCATTAACTGGTCAAGTTAAGTAGCCAAAATGCATAGCAGCAGCTGCGCTCTCTAATGGAGAGAACGTGCAAACAACTTCCCCCGTTGGAGTGCACATGGTTCTGTACCAGTTTTTTTTTTTCTTTTTAATAAAGATGTCTACGCTGTGCACTGCACCACCCTGATAAAATAACTAAAAATCAGTCTGAAAAGAAGATTTTTAGGGAACCGTCAGTAACTGGAAAGCAGCTGTAACATCAATACCCACCACAGTTTAACGCTCTTCCCACCTTGTTCAGGCTGACCCGAGTGACCTCCGAGTGTGTGTGAATTTGTGCATTGGCATGTACTTGCTAGCTCTACACCAATCAAGCGTATTGGAGTTATTGATTGCACTGCGCCTTGCTCACCCTTCCACTTGTTTACTCATCTTAGTGATTAGCTCAGCGCCCGACAAGCTCCAGCCCATAACCGGTGCTTACCAGTGGAAACAGAGGAGATGAAACAGATGAAACAGAAGGAGAGGTGATGAGGGGACGAGAGGATGAGGAGGTGAGGAAGGGAGGAGATGGGAGAAGGGGCCGTGAAATCCCGTGATGGGTTTTGCTCAGCAGCTTGAGGATTACAACAACATCCACGAGCACCAGCGCGGCGGAAGGGAGCGTCCCTCAAGTGCACAGCAGCGCTTCTCCAAACGAAGATTCAACAGTGGAAAGAAAACAGATGTGATGAGTCTCATTTTCACACAGAGGATTGACAACTGAAACTGCCACAACCATTCGAAAATAGTGCAACGGAACTAAAAATCCTGTAGCACAACAACAGGAACTCTGGGCTATTGCTTTTTATCGACAATTCCCATTGAACAGTCTTTATTTTGCCTCAGACAGATGATATCTCTTCATTCTGGACCAGAACTCAACCTTTACGTGACTAAATAAACACAGAAGAGTGAATATGAGCCAAAACTAAGGCTGAAAAAACTACAATGGTCATCGTATCGCCAACAGGAACACGACCTTCATCCTCCTTAAGGCCGTTTTCAGGAATCTTTTCATTTCAGGGACTCACGTCCTTTTTTGAGGGGAACCCGGTTGGCGTCTCTTTGACGTTGGGACGTCTAAAGGAGGAAGACTCTAGGTCTGATGGTTTGGGGATCACCTGTGACCTGGACATTGATGCCGACACGGCAGCTGCTTTTAGCTCCCCTGATTATACCCGCGTGTTTGCTAGCTCGGCTAAGTGAAGCTGCTTTGCTCGTACCTCTGACCTTCTCCGTTAATGAAGATTCAGCCATCGGTAAAACATTCCCACACGTGCTAGAACCTGTCACACTGGATTTGATGCTGGAATGATAAAAGAAAGTCAAAATGGTTTCACCTGACTGGCGCTCGGCCATTTTTAGAGAACATTTAAAAAAATTTGTAGAAGGAAAATGATAAAACCGAAACTGGAAAAAGAGATACAAACTGTAGAAAAGGTCACTGCACCTCATCTAGCTGCTGCATTATTAAAGATCCAACAGCTAAAAATGATGGCTTATTGCACTTTTAACAGGCTCATTATGTAGCTGGAGCTTGCAAAGGCTTGTTCGAACAGACGAAGCACGTGTAGTCCGACCTAAATGGTGTAAACTCCCAGTTAGCTGCTGTGTGCAGAGATCCCATCAGATGCCAGCCCGGCGGTCCTCCAGTCCTCACAGGGGGAGTTACAGCTTCTCAACTGTCAAATTACTTTCACAAGTCAGATTAGAACAAAAGAGGGCTGACTCGAACTTCAAGGTCACAACTGAGGAATTTATTCATTGTTTCATCTCTGCCTGAGACAGGACAATTACTCGTGTATATTTTCATCTTGCCATGCATCCTTGTGCACGTCTGGCAAACTTCAAAGCGTTCCTTTGAAAAACAGCCCTTCCTCGTTCCCCACCTCCACAACAAATTACCATACAAAAGTCTTGCAGCACACAGAGCCGCACTACACTGAATCTCTTTACAGGCGGAGCTGCTCTGGCTGATTGAAGTCGAGCTCTCTGGAATTTCCTCCGTTTGCCTCCGTGATCAAAGTAGATGAAGGGAGGACGGTTAGAGAGCCGGGCCCACAAGCGAAGCTCTGCCTGGCGCTCGCTCGGCTCAGCAGATGTGGGGAACGACTCCCGTCTGCCAGCCTTCATTCTACACATCACGCACAGCTGATTTGGTTTCACTTCAGCTCCGTTGTTGAGGCTTTAGTGTTAATGACATCTAATGGTAACAGACAGATTTAAGAGAATAACAACAAAGAGAGCCGATCCAAATCATTCAAAATGCACGACGTAATCCTGGTCGGGGTGCTTTTGTGTCACCCCGGATGAGGTCAGGCCAGAGCATCACCACAAGGCGATTAAAAACGGAACGGATGATGCGATTCATACCGTGTTTCTGAGCTTTCTGCCCTCAGATATCTCTTTGCATTCTGCATTCGTGTGACGTCTTAAATTAGCCTGGTTCAGTTCAGTTTAGCTTACAAACAAACTGACTGGAGGCAGTTCAACGAAAGACTTTTCCCAACCAATCACTTGCAGCTAGTCTGGACAGTTAAAAGTGCATTTACCTACTGTGAAGTCTACACACTCCTAAACAAAACAGATTTGTGGCCCAAGCTTGTAAAAATGTAACCGGTTCATTAATTACACAGCTCTGAAGGCAACTGAAAATACCTAAACAAGTAAAGAAGAACATACAGTGTTCTGTTGTGTTCTTATTAGTGCATTACCCAAAGATTTTTTCCCACAGTGCTTCCTCACAAAAGAACCTTTCCTATATTTGTTTAGCATGTAAAAATAAGTAGAGTCAGAGGCGCTGGCGGAGCTTGTTGTGCTGCGACCATCAACTTCATGTTCGTGTGAGTTCTATTTTCCCTGCTTCCCAGATCCGTCACCGACAGCCTGACGTATTCACGCTGAGGCTGATCTATATTAGGCTACAGGGCATCAAAGTTCCATCAAGCATGAAACTTCTGTGGGGTTAAACTAGAGGTGCTCCATGCTTTTCCCGCCAATAGAAAATGCATTTGTCCGTGTACGCGTGAGGAACCTGCAGGGTTTTGCGGTCAGAGAGGGCTTCTTTTTTAACGTACAGCTTATTTTGATTTTAAATCTGCTGCCAATAAATTTGGCCCTGAGCCTTTTCAGGGAAATAAGGGATACATGAACGCTTCCGTTCAGCTTCACTATATTTTAGCCACAACATGTGTAAATGTTTCTGGACTGCTGCACACACACAGGGGAAAAAGGCTTGTTTTTGCAGATGAAAGTGCTAGGAGGACTATAAATATAGCCCACTGTGTGGTCACGTGCACATCTGATTGTATTATTCATACAGGATGGTGGTAGCGTCACTGATATGAAAACAGATAAAAGAATAGAAGATAAGGGTGGTGCATCGTGTGCTAGTTTCCAGCATCTGTCAAAGATAAACAAGCAAAGACAGCAGTAATACTGTTAAACTGGGCTCAGACCAGTAACAGCTCCTCTGTAGGGAGAGCTGGCTGTGTTTCTATTACAAAGGCAGGTTTTGGTGGTCTGCCAGGGACAGATTGATGATTCACAGGTGAGCTGACAGCAGTGCTGTTTCTCTAAAATATCATTAATCCCAGTGCAGCTCACTTCAGCAACTGGGTCAGATGAAAAAAAGAAAAGAAAAGAAAACACACTGTACTGGTCCAGTTCCTGCCCCTGTAGTGGTCTGAGACAGATGTAGCAATAACGGCTGCTGGCAAATCTTCCTTATTTGCAAACGTCAAGCTTCTGGCTGTGGACAGTTTGGATTCGGGCTGAATTATTGATGTGGCAGCGGATCCCAGTGTTCTGCTCCAATGGAAACATCCCTGATGGAGAGTGACACGTCGACAAGCCAATTAAGTGACTTGCTGGCTGTCTTCTGCAGGAATATCACCCCTTTCTCAGGCTCCAGGCGCGCACACGCTCACGAGCAAAAAGGGAAATTCAGCAAGATGATAAACACAAAACTGCGCCACGACGGGCTGTGTGTGTTTCCAGCGCGCGTGTCCAGAAATAAAAGGGAGAATGATGACGCTGTAATCAGGTTAGGTCCCAGGAGGGCCGACAGCGGCGCTGACAGTCAGCTGCTTCACAACAAGATTTCTGAGGCACACAAACTGAAAACACAGCCCGATGGCCAGCGGGGAGGTTGGGATGTGGAAGCACCGTCGGCAGGAGGCACAAAAATGATCAAGGCAGAGAAAGCAGAGGCCTCGCAGGTCTTCGGGCGATGGCAGAAGCACCAAAGCTGGACTGCCTGCCAGGCTGAGGCCAGCTAATTGAGTGCAGATTGAGTCTGCTGGTGACGGCCGCCGTTACTTCTGCTCAGAAAAGGCGGCAGCGCGTCGTCAAACACGACGTTTGACTCTGAACCCACACACGAGGGGAGGCGCTGACTCCGGTTCTGGGCTCTTCCTCAGTCCTCATTCCTCTGCAGAAACACTGTAGAACTGTGGCTTTGCTTCATCCTATAATAGCTTTTATTACATCACCCGAAATCACTAAATGTCACATTTTTGCAGCAATAAACCCTGATTGTGATCCGTCATGTTTATTATCGGCGGTGAGTTGTGTGCCGTCTCTGACCTTTACTTGCCCCAGTATCAGTTTTTAGACTACAATATTTGTTTTCTTTAATATACAAGTTTTTTTGGACGTTGGAAAAATCTCTGTTTACCCAAGTCAGCTTGAACAAACAGAAGAAATGAAGGAATGCCTGCAGACTTTCTCACAAACCGAAGCATGTGTGAGACAACATGGCACGCACACGCACGCAAAAAGAGTAATTAAAAGATGACGTGTTCACATTTCATGGTAGGATATAATGAATTCAAAAACTGCTTATCTATGAAAACAGACACAAAGGAATAAATAATGGAATAATACAAGGATCTGACAGCTGAAACTGTTCTTTTGAGAAGGCAAACAGTCAGGAAAGACTGTTCCGCGGCGATAACTGACTTCTTTATTAGTGCTGTCACGGTAAACATGAGCAGACGCAAACTCCATCAGAAATATTCCGAGCTGCGGACGCTCAGCGACGCTGACGTCACTCTGGAGGCAGCGCGGTTCTTCCCTCCATCTCCTCACGCATCTATGACCGATCCGGATCCGGATCTGTCACCTGTTACTGTCTCAGCATTGGAAAAGGAAGCGTGGCGCAAATGCTGATATCTGTAGTGTTTTAAAAAGATCAGACTGGAGCAGATTCCCAGTCTCACCAGCATGCTTACTGGTAGCGTACAAATCCGCACAGGCGGGGATGATAAATCACGAGGAGCACATTAAAGCTAGTGTCGGTCCTGAACGAGTGTGGTTGTTGGTCACAGGATGCTGCTGCTGTTTTTCCTCTGTTTGGTTGGGAAATCTCCAGGATCTGCTGGGTTCTGGCTACAGTCTTACAGAGGATACTCTGACACGGACAAACTCCCTGTGCACACCTCGCAGAATGTGTTTAGACAACAGAATTTACAGGCCTGCTGATCTAAACTCCCCCTCTTTAAATCTCCTGCGTCCGAAGCCAAATATAGGTTATCACAACCCCGTCTCTCTCCCCCTCTCCTCGGGCTGTACCATCACAGGGATGGATCTGAACTTGTGTGAGAAGCCGGAGATGAGCACTTAAACACATCCCTGACCCAAATAATGGTGAAATACGAGTCTGGGGAGACGGAGCTGTCCGGCTGCTCGGCTGCGCGCCCTCGGTGAGCAGCGACCTTCGCGGCGCTGCGCTGCGCCTCGCCTCGGCTCGCCTCCCTTCCCTTCCCTTCCCTTCCCGCACCAGCCTGGACGCGTCTCTCCGCCTCGCTTCCATGAAGGGCTGAGGTGAGGAGGGAGAAGGAGCAGCGTCAAACGCCGACGGAGAGGCAGCGGAAACGGGGAAAAGTAAGTGGAAGGAGTGGGAGGGAATGGAGATGACTGACGCGAATACAAAGTCGTAGTTTCAGCGTAACAGTAGTTCAGACACAGTATTTCGTTACTCGTTACACGACGCCAGGAGCAGGTTAATTCATTGGCTAATGCGTTATTATTTAAATGCTCAATTGTTCCATCAAAGTAACAGTCTGGTTATGGTTAACAAGTCAAAGCCTTAACGAATGTTACAGGTAAGGTTGGATTATTGGCGTTAAAGTTCCTGTTTAAAAACTGCCCTCAAACATTTGGCCGCCTGATGAAGTTAATTTAGAGGGTTCTGCATTTTTAGAGATAAAGAGATGAAATGGTTTCCTGCCTACACGTTTTAACTGGCCTGTTTTTAGGTCTGCATCTCAGGGAAACATTACACCGTCAGCTGTAGGTTCCTGTCCCATTTAAGGGCCACGGCTCTTTACCCGCATCATTACTGAGCTGCCCGCCAGCCCCACCTCTGCAGAAGGCTCCTGTTTAGATATTATTGGTCCGTCTGCATCATTTTTCATAGTTGATAATGACTGAGAGTGATGGATGTATTGTTACAGCCCTCGTGACAGTGAGGAAAGTGAATATAAAGACCTTCAAAGTCTTATCTTAAAGGTCACTTACTTGATATTCTCTCCACTGGTCTGGCTTCAGTCTGTCTGCGTGTAGACGTACATGCAGGAGGAGACATGGCATTTCTTTCTCCCAGAGGTAGACTGTCAATCACCCAGAATGGTGTTACAGTCCAAGGTTAAAAACGTTTAACGTACAGCAGCAGAGCAATCTTAGAGATCATCTGATTGTCCATAAGGACCCTGATTTGGACCCTATTTGGCTGTTGGCTTTGTCTTAAATCACAATAGTAAAACAAGTTTTTCACTGTGCTGTTTTGACTTATCAGGTGTCGGAAGTGGACCTCCTGATCAACCATCCAGGGTTTCCTGCCTTTGAGTCCACCTTTAAAGGTACAGGAGTCTTACTTCCTGTTTTCTTCTTTCCACCCCGCAGCCTTTTGTGTTTAAGCCTTGGTTGCTTTTTCCCTACATGCTCATGAATCAATGTCAATCAACCGCAGCCTAAATATGAAAACTATCCGGTTCAATAATCCGCAGCAGAAACTCACAGTGGTCTGCGTATTGGCTCCATCCTCCATCCGCAGATAGGAGGAAGATAAAAATTGATTTTACACATCCAGGCAGACGGTTATGTTGAAATGATGGCCCGTCTCCTCCTGCTGAGTGATATTTAGAGTTTTAATTGGCAGCAATGTGACAAAGTTTGATTAAAACTGTTGGAGCAAACTTTATAACTTTGGTAATCGATAAAAAAAAATATATATATATATATTTAGAACATGTCCTGAAGATGGTTTTGTGGTATTGATTCAAATAACCAAATAAGATCCAAACATAATGATCCAACATCTAAAAAGGACCGAGTGCGTGTGATCCCGGAGCCGCAGTGGGTCAGACAGGTGCACAAACACGCTGCCTCATTGTCCTGGCTTGTTCTCAGGAATCTCTACCAGGAACTCTACTCTTTCCGCCAGGTTCTGCAGGTCCAGATCATTTCCCAGCACAGCTGGATGCAGCCAGGAGCAGAAGAAATCTGTCTCTGCACAGAGCAGGGTTACATCATGATTTTATGTTTTTTTCTGACTGGCGGGAGCGCACGTATCGTCTGCTGTTGCTGCTGCTTCAGTTGCAAAGTAAAGACAAAATATCAACAGCTAAATGGTTTATTTGCAGTTCAAAACACATTTAAGCGGCTTTTTGCTGGCTTTTTGTCCCTCCCGTGACATTATTCCTCTCGCCATTGTAATAACTATGCAAATTGGATGGTGACATCATGGCTAGCGACTCCCTCGTAAGCCAATAGGGACTTTCCTTATTGAGGATTTTTCAACGCTGCATTTGGGAGTTAATTCCATTTCTGCTGACAGTAGATGGGTCTCGCCATTCTCTCTTTATCATATAGTAATTACTTATAAGGCCATGGGGATTATAACGTCCCCAACTCCCTCTGTAATAGAGCCGGAGCTGGATAGAACCCATTAGAAATGCTATCCAGTGCCAGCGACCCCCTCATTAAGTTGTTCCTCCCTCTCATTTTCCCCTCCATGTAATATCTTCCATTCATTAACTTCCCTCACGTTGTGAGCTCCTTGCCGCCACTCTCTCTCTCTCCCTCTCCCTCCATTTTTCCTGCCTTTCCTTGCGACTCGTTCTCCTCTTGGCTCCAGCCAAGCCTCCACAGTCCTGCCACACTGGATCAGCTCACACCTAATGTGACCCCCGCACAGCAGTCCATGAGAAGACGCACACCCGCCGCAGGAAATTGGTTGGGGGTGCGAGTGATGTGGATATGGAACATACACTGCCCTTATATAACAAAGCGTGCTCCTCCTTGCAGCATACATCGGGCTTCTCTGGGCTCTGATAACGTTTATTTCCTCAGCGCTCGGTTCTATTTCTGTCTCATCGCCACGGCTGCTGGCACAACAACATGCAAGACAGGCATCTGATTAGCGTCCCCACCACTTCATCTGCTTCTAAATGCGGGTTTTTCTAACATTCATCAAAGTTTAAATGATCTGTGTTTACGCTGGCCTGTTGGCGATGATGGTGGTCAGGCGAGGGTGGGAAAAGTCCCTCCTGCCACACTGGCGTGACTGCGGTGATCCCTCTCAGGTAAAGAGATGGAGATCTCACAGTTCTATTTTTTTGTAACCAATTTAGGGCAGATGAATGTGTGAAAGACTGCCAGAGATGTTTCCAAAGCAGGAAGCACAGAGGGGAAGAAAATTCTGTCTTCAGCTGCAAACCTTTATTTCACTTTAAGACACAAACTACAGGGAAAAGGAAATCAATCGGTCTAAATCATTTACAGCCAACAGAAGTGGGGTTTTCTTCCCTTTCTTTCTTGCTCCATGTTTGTTTTGTTAACTCCTCCCGTCAGAGGAAGATGCCTCCCCCATTATGACCCTGCTCTGGCTTTCCTGTTATCCTCCTCTTCTCTCTCTTTTTGAAATGTAACGCATCTCAAAATCATTATGAGCATTTAACATTTAAAGCGGGACTTAATTTAAATAAGGCTGACTCCAGCTCAGCAACCAGAGACCTCTGGCTCGCTTGTACCAAGTTCAAACTGATAACAGAGAGGCATCAGAATGCATTTGTTCCACTCACACTTGTGCAAAAACGCATTCACACATGTGGATCTGATGATATTCGCACCACTACTGAGAACTAATTTATTCATGCTGTTGGTGCGAGCTGGGATTGTAAAGTCGTATTCAGCGTCAGCGTCTTTACTAACTCAGATCGTTACATGGTTCATAGAATGAGCCGTACAGACCATAATAATAGCAAAAGAACAAAAAGAAAGCAAGAAAAAAAGAAGACTGCAAGGTAAGCTGTTAAAACCAGGGAAGATGTCTGTTTAGCTTCATTCACCAAAAAGGAAAACTGTTGTTTTTTTCCTCAATAAAGGAAAAAAAAGATGTTTTATTTATTTGTTAAGATCATCGTGTCAAAGGGGGCCGCGGTTGAAACCGCTGGAGGGATGCTGAGGTGGAGGGAGAGCAGCTGAAGTGCAGAAACGAGAGCTGCGGACCTCAGCAGACAAGTGGAAGCAGGTCAGCCGGCTCAAAGAGCTCCTGGCTGACGAAGAGCAGCAGGTCTGCAGGGTCGTGAAGAGCCAAATGCAAACTGTCGCTCATGTGGAGACCTTGGCCCTGCTGACAGCACAGGGGAGAGGAGAAGACAGCAAACGCAAGTCTGCGTCGTGTGAAGAAGAGCTCCGCAAACAGGAAGAAGAGAGCCACCGGAGAGGGCTGCTGGAGGCAAGAAGAGAAGCAGCGCCAGGACAAAGAGGACAGGAGGAGGCAGGAGCTCTGAGATGGAGGACAAGCTTAGGAAGCAGCTGGCTGAAGAGGAGGAGAAGGTTTAGACGAGGCCTTTCAGAAGCATCCTGCTGAGGTCTGTCACCACTGGGAGACCAGCGCTCAAACTGGGCTGAAAGACAGAAGGAACTGGGAGAGATGATCCAGAATAATAACACAGAAGGAACTGGGAGGGATGATCCAGAATAATAACACAGAAGGAACTGGGAGGGATGATCCAGAATAATAACAACTCCTGAAAGCAAATGGAAGCTGAGCCATTGATTCTTTTGTAAATAAATCCACTAAAACACCCAATAAAAGGAAACTAGAGAAACACAGTGAATGTTTGTCTGTAGTCAGACTGACAAAAGAAGTTTAGATGGAACAAAACTAAAAGGCAGTTTCAGGAATTTGAATTTTCCAGTTTTGATGGAGGTCCAAACCCCCCTTTTAGTCCATTTTATCTTGTTCTAAATTAAAAATAGTCAAGCTACTAAGTTCTGTCATCAGTACCCGACTTCAAGGGATTATAGATCCAAAGGTAAAACAGCAGGATGCTGTTGCTCAGTGTTAAAAGAATTAAAACAAAAAGAGCATTTTTCTCTAATCGTAAGGATACAACAAGTTCAGGTGATATTAAGTATAAACAGATGTAAATATGGATATTAAAACACTACAAAATTAGTGCTAAATGTGGTTGACCTGATAGTGATCGAAAGAAATCAACAGTGGAGGATAGGGCAGGTACAGATGCTATAGCATACTCGGCTTTACGTGTCAGCGTGTTCAGCTCTACAGCATCTGTCAGCTGAGCACCGTCGTGCACGTGGGTGCAAATGAAACAGACAGCCAAGCCAGGGTTTAGAGTGGGGGGGGGTGAGCTGTTTGTCGTTTGAAGGCAGATAAAAGAATCGCCAACTGCTCGACAACAGCCTCCGCCAACAATCAGCCATTAGTGATTTAGCCTCAGCTCCGTCACTACAGCAGCTACAGCCTGCGTGCTAATTCCCTCCACCAGGCCCAACATGAGCAAAGGCACAGCTGGGCTGGAGCATCCCTCCATTTCCCTCTTGTGTAAATGTCCAGATTTACCGAGCGAGCCACAGCAGAGAGACGAGAGCGCCGTGTCATGTCAGTGGTCTGGACGGCGAGACAGCATTTAGATTTCATCTTGTTAGTGGATTTTTTGACACAAATGCCATGTTTACGCATGTGCAAGCCAGACCAGATTGTTTATGTCTGCTCTGTGGAAGAGAAGGCTTGATGTGTGTAGTGGCTTGTTAAAAGGAACATTCGCACATCTTCCCAAAACCTGAATGTTAACGAGATGATTCAGTCTAGATCTCAGCAATCTTTTACAGCTTCGCAGGTCAGGATTTAAATCAAACACGCATTCTCACCTTGAATGTGATCTGGTTGGAGCTTCAGAGATCATTGGTAGAAGGTTGAGTAGAAGGTTCACAGGCTAGCTCCAGAGGTGGTGGTGGGGATTGTTTGGCCTCCACAGCCGATGCACGACTCATAACAATCCATCGTATCGGCGATGATCTTAATCCATGCGATAATCAGCACTGGGACAGATTATAATTTACCATTTTATGTTACATTTGACCTGCAGCAGTTCAAAAATCCATTAGGCCAAACCAGACAGCTCAAACTCTTCTTCTTCTTCTTCTTCACCTGGCAAACTCCTTGTTGGCACAGTACTGCCACCTAGTGAAGTGGAGGAAAGGTATCACGCCATCAATTCCTCCATTAGTCCATCCAGCTGATTACCAGCATGGTGCTAACATGACAGTTTCTAAATTAGAACAAGCTAAGGAATAGCAGGTAGGTTAGGTTGGAAGTCTTTACATCAGAATCACATCAGCTGTGGAATACTTAGACACGGTCTGCATGCTTCTGTTGGCCTTTGGTGGATTGCAAACATGGTTATCCATGAGTGAGAATCTACACAGACATTGCAAACATGGCTTTTAGCAGCTCTGTAGCTGCTGCATTTAACTCATGGTTTAGTTGTCTGTCCACGTTACAGGAGACAAAAATAGATGCTGGAGTTAAACCCCAGGTGCATCGGTGAACAGAGCAAAGGGACGTTTGAGAATGCTTCGTGAAACAGTCTTAGGGTCATAAAATTAAAAGTGCGGTGTCACGGTGAACTTTCCCAGCTGCAGCCACAACGCTGCTGAATGTGTTAGACTCAGGAAGGTGTTACTGCTGCTGGGAATATTCAGGGAAAAACCTGCTCGGGGTGAAAAGCAAAAGGTCAGACACCTCCTTCTGCATGTTAAACAGGCGAGCACACATTTGTTTGGGAGTGCTCACAATTCCACACAATTGTGCACTAAAGCACTTGTGCTGCTGCTGAATTAGTCTGAATACTAAAGACAATAAATGATCGATTATCTGCTACAGAGAGAATGTAAAGAAGTTTTTTCTGTAGGTAAAAGTCCTTAAAAAAGAAATCACAGCCCAATGGGACGGACAGATGAGCAGATGGATAAATTTAGCTAATCCAGATCTGATTTAAGGGTTAACTCACCTGGTTGCACAGCTGGATTCACTTTAGTCCTCTAAGTTATTCAGATCAAATGTTATTACTGACTCATCTGTGTCTCGGTTCCTGCTCTGCCTTCACAAACTCACCGTCGCAGAAAACATGCGACTAATTTTGTTGAGCGGAACGAGCACATTTAAAAGCCCTCTTCTCCAACCTGCATATTACATGAGTTTGATTGTTATTCAGGCTGGGATGGGAGGTTAATAAGACTCCGATCAATGACGAGACGGGACGGAACGATTGAGTGGTTGTATGCTTTTATATCTTGAGAAAGACCCTGCACAGAAGGAGCCGAGGGAACGCTGCTAATTAAAAGTTTCGACTTCGAGGCAAGCTGACTGTAAACGACTTCAGATGATGCTGGTAGGCTCACGTTTGATCATCAAGCTGTTCAAGCAATTAATTAAACGGAAAAAAAAAGGTCAACCAAATCGGTTACAGATTGCAATTAATGTACGCTGCAAATCGGGCGGGGAGCGAGAGACCCCGCCTTATTAGGGGCTGCACGCATGCCTGCCGGGAGCAGTTTGTAAGAAGGCAACCAGCTTTATTCATTATTAGCAGCAAACCAAGCGATACACTGTCTAGTACGTGAAAAAACAAAAGCTGTGTCTCTTGGGGAAAAAAAAAAAGAAAGAAAACGCCTCGCTGTTGCTATGGCAACCCACAGCACACCAGAGCGGGAAGGACAGTCTCCTCATTATCTTCCCCTTTTGTCCCCATTTTGTGATTAAAGATAGGGACGTGCCGGTGAAATAGATGGAGAGAGAAGAGAGGCAGGTTGGAGGTTCGGAGGAAGAGCTGCCAAGCTGTTCCAGGTGAAACTGCTGCTGCTGAGATACTGTCCTGAATTCCAACTGCGCAATCCCAGCGTATTTGACCTCGTTAGAAACCCTCCGGATTTAAAAGGCTGGTCCTCGCGCGACACCAAAGATTGTCATTGTGGCTTTGTTGTGGACGCTTGCTCCCACCATGATGACACACTTCCTCCCTGAGCCTCACTGGAACCAGGCGTAGGCAGCAGAAGTGGGTTACACACAGGAAACAGAAAGCTCCTGAAGGACAACACCAGAAACAACAGCAGCGGCGCTCAGGTGAGGAAACTTGAGGCTGAGAGTCGGTTCAGGTGGTCTGGACGTCAGCCGCTGCTCATCCCAGCAGAATGTGGAAGAGACGGATGTTTTGACTCAGTTCCGCACAGGCAAAGTGATGTTGCATTAAAGGGGAAGGTGGTCCACTGAAAACAGCAAGACAACCCCTTGTGCTTTTCCCTAAATGACATCGTGCAGCAGCTCCAAAGTCAGATGGTTGACAGGAACTTTTTAAAGAACCGTGAAGGAAACGACCTCTGAAATCCCGACGGAAAGAAGCCGTCGACACTGTTGCTGGTCAAACACAGTGAGGAAACTGTCACATCTATTGGAATATTTTGCTTAACTGCTTAATTTTGGTATTAAGTTGGAGGAATTATCAAACTATAAAACATGTTTTCCAGTATTAATTCAAGTGAAAATAAACCATTGGGGACAGATGGTGGGATTTATATAATAACCTTTTACCCTTCTTCTGTTATCTTATTAACGCTTGGTTACTGAAACTATTCTTATTCTTGCTATTAATGTTAACATTGATGTTATTCTGGTTGCTTAAAGCTCTGTGGGTGTCTGTGGGTGTGTGTGCTCACACCTCGTGCTCCTAAAAGTCCCGAAGAAGCACTACCATCGTTGGAAAAGCTGCTCTTCACTGAAGGGTTTGTTCATCCTGCTCTTTTCTCTTCCAGGTCCCTGTTTGGGGCCACAGAGGCTCCTTCAGCTGGCCCTTGGTTGATGCTCCGCTCCACTAAACTTCACCAGCACCTCTGCCTGATGCGCTGGCTTCTCCGGGACATCCCACACCTCCGCTGAGCTGCTACCAAGTCTGCCCACCTCTCATCGTTCCCGGCTGAGCCATGGCGGTACCGGCGGCTCACGAGTTCCACTGGCAGAGCCTGGCGCGGCTTCCCAATGGCCGCGTCTACCACACGCTGTCTGAGCTGGGCGGCCAGATGTACATGCTGGGGGGCTGCGATGCTGCGGGGAGGCCTTGCTCAGCCATGGATCTATACTCACCTGAGGTAATAAGCCAAGGAACACTCTGGTGTTAGTAGACCATCTCCTAGCCTTCTTTTTTCCATCAAAACGTCAGTGATGTAATGCACAGGTTTACGTGGAGGAGGAGGAGGGGCTTCAGACATGATATCACCCATCGGACATATCTTAAGGCCACAGTGATGAAGGTGAAGAGTTTGCTGCTCGTGCTTGTCTGCAGGAGGATCGGTGGATAAGCTTGCCCCCCATGCCCACGCCTCGAGCCGGTGCAGCTGTGGCAGTGCTGGGGAAGCAACTGCTGGTTGTGGGAGGAGTGGGAGAGGACCAAAGCCCCCTGAAGGTGGTGGAGATCTACAACACGGAGGAAGGGCGGTGGAGGAAAAGGAGCGCTCTGCGGGAGGCCTTAATGGGCGTATCCATCAGCGTCAAAGGTTCACACGCTGTCATGTTTAAGCTGTAAGAAAGGTTCGCACTGCAGAAGCCGTGTTTTTGTGTTGGCTTTTACTCAGTAATCCTGGTCCTGGTAGAAGGAGCCCATGCTCTATGTTGGTATGTGCCTGTGACAGAGTTCCAGTACCTGATTTCACTGGGTCTGAGTTTTATCTGCTTTGTTCTCTCTGACTTAACTACTGATGCAAACACAACTTTTAAACCACATTTTCAGCCCATATTTTGCAGTGCAGCGATGTTAGGGCACTTATATGGACTTTTCCCACATACTGTCTTTATAAATGAGGTGTCAGTGTTCAGTGTTATGGTGCATTCATCAGTGTCTGCTGGAACACAGATAAATGCTGTAACCACAGTTATTGGCTGCGTATAGGTCTGGCTCGGCTACCCTCTCCATCTCACTGACCACTCTTCAATCTTTAGCCTTTTGTTTGCAATTTTAGCCCCAAACTCATCCCCAGCCGATAAAAAGAGGAGACTAATAGTGTGACAAAATGATCAATGAGGCCAAATTAAAACAAATATGCCATTTTTAAATGCATAGTCACTCACTGAATTGAATAAAGGTGCGTTTTTATTGGCATGTGATGACTCATTAGCTTCTAGATATTAGATAATGAACTTCAGGTAATTACCTATTCTACCTCCTGAAATGAAAATGAAGCACCCTGTGTGCGTGTGTGTGTGTGTGTGTGAGTGTGTGTTCTTCTCCAGAGTTTGCCCGTACCTGCAGATAAATACATTTGGGCCTCTCAATGGAGGCATTTTTATTCTGCTGCAGTGCCCTCTGTCCTTTCCATGTCTGCCACGGTCTTTGACTTACCTCTCTCTCTCTCTCTCTCTCTCTCTCTCGCTCTCTCTCTCTCTCTCTCTCTCTCTCTCTCTGCATGTGTGTGTAGATGGCAGGGCTCTGGCTGTGGGGGGAATGGGTGCTGACCTGCTCCCCCGCAGTATTCTGCAGCAATATGACCTGCGCAAAGATGTGTGGGCACTACTTCCTCCCATGCCGACGCCACGCTATGATGCTAACGCGCACCTGCTGGCCAACAAGCTCTATGTTACAGGTATCAACACCTAGCTTGGAGTCACTGAAACTGTCCCTCAAACATCCTATCTGGAAATATTTACCATGTTTATTGTCCTGAATCGTTCAGGTGGGCGTCACTGTAAGCGTCCAGTGAAGGCCTTCGAGGTGTATGACACCGAGATGCGCTCTTGGACTACACTACCCACGATGCCTTGTAAACGGTCATATGGAGGTATTATATGGGACCCAGATGGGAGACTGTGTCTGCTGGGAGGACTACGGCAGGGTGGAGGACACCAGAGCTCCAAGTTTACGAAAAATGTCAACATTTTTGACGCTAACCAAGGTACCAAACTGAGACTATCTTCACTAACACACACACAAACAGCAGGTCCTCACACAGTTTTGAATCTGAAACTTTATTTTAAATTTCAAGTTTCCTATTATCGCTTTAGCTTTAAGAGATGACGCTAGCATAATGGGGATTTCCATTAGCATGCTATGTCTACTCTTAGCTGGGTTTTTTTCGAGTTACACCTTTATCTAGCAAAGACCTCGAGAAACAGGTGAAGAAATGGAAGAGATAAGAAATGGGCGAGCGAAAATCAATAAAATCAGGCGGATGAATATGGGGTCACTTTGTGGGGACGGCTGAATAAAAGCTAAATAATCTGGAGTTAATGTGTGATAGCTGAGAGGGAGCCGACCTTGTGCGTAAAATGCAAGATGTAAGAACGATAAACACAGTTTTGCACACACAGACGACACAGACGCTTCTACGTGCTCCCGCTCACACAGTGGGAAGGCAGACGTGGCCATTCTTCCAATCTAATTTTGGTGAAAATGAGATGGGAGATGAGTTGCAGAGGGAGGGCTGGAGGATGAGCAGCGCTTTAAATTACAAGATCCAGAAACAGATTGCTTTATTATCCATCTGCAGCCTTCCTCACACACTCATACACACACGCTCATGCAATCTGCTGTCACACAGCGATATTTTATTACTCTTCCATTCCATATCGCCAGTATTAAGACAGATACCCGCTCGCTCTCTGCAAGCGCAGCCCAAAAGAGAAAGTGCAGTTTGGAAAGAAGCAGAGCGAATGAAGGACAGTTCAGCCATTTTCTCTGCTTGTGTCCAGCCATGCAGCCAGCTTCGGGCCGTTGCATTAAACCGGCTTTTCTTTCCCCTCCGCTGTACTCTGCAAAGGCAGAAATCTCTAATCTGAACTCTGGGATTAAAAAAGGAGCAAAGCCAGTTTTTAGAATTAACCAAATAACCCAACAAGCAAGAACTAAATTTGCATTTTATTTTAATTCTCCCCTTTTTAAGTGGAGAACCGGTGAAATGTCATTTTAAAGAGCCTGTTTGTCAGTCTCTTCTGATTTATTTGTTTCATCTTTCTTCTAGAACCTTAAACCAGATGATAAAGGGCTTGATTAAGTCCGGACATCTGAGTCCAGAGTAAATACCTGAGAGCTTGTGAGCAGATCATCCAGCAAGGCAGAATAATTACGGCGACACGATATGTTGCCTCAACGCAAACACAACCCCAGGGCTCCCGTCTTCCCGTTATTTGACGGGTTAGGATATAAAAAAAAACTCTCCAAAAACTGCAAAGCCAGTGGAAATAAAGAGAAGTAATAATGACACCAGCTCTGGTTCTGTTTTGGCTTAGACTGTGGGCTGAAGCGTAATTATGAGAATTCCCGGAGCGTAACGAGAAGATTCCGTCCTTGGGGACGATCTGCGTCATTTGATTTCAAACCCGACCCTTCGCAAAATCCATCAAAGGCTGAGAACCAATCACTGTCCTTTTCTCCTCGGAATGGTGACGGACAATTACAGAGGAGGCCGACTTCAGAGGAGTCTCATCTCCTCTGTTATCACACTTTCACCCTGCATTCTGGAGTTTGCATCATCTCTGCCATCTCCCGCCACTGTACGCTAGCTGTTCCACTATATCCTCCCATCTCTGCACGCACACGCGCGCAATCTCTCCAAATCAAACAGGAACAAGAGCTGCCGTTGAAATCGCGCCTCAGAGGATTGGCGGAGGGGTCTGTAATGTTGACACAATTTAAAGAGCCAGTTCCAGCCTGTAAGGCCGTAAACCCTGTTTAGAAACGAAAACAAGTGTTGGCTGAACCCATCTGCTGGTCATCAGTCAGGGAAATGGATGCACCGGACGTGTCGGTCTGAATGGTATTGCTCAGGCATTTCATAAAGTAAAACAGAGAAGGTCTGCTTTCAGGTGGATCCGGGACTAGACCTGCAAAAGCAGAGTTATCTGCATGCTCAGAACGGATCATCCCACTCTGAGGTCTCCAAACTGCATTTCCTCTAAATAAAACTGACCTAGATGTACCATTAGTAAGCAAATGAAGCGAATCGTATGTAATTAGTGCGGCTCTAAAAGAAGCACGCTAAAGCGGAAATGCTTTTTTTTAGCACAGTTGCTCAAACCGCCATGCTAACGTAGCTCACAGGTAACGGGGCAGGGATGGGACGTAGCCAAACACAGGACAGCACTCCCTCTCCAGATTTAAATGATTCAAAATGTCAAAGCTTTATTGGTTCAATAATTAATATCATTGTTATGTAACCATTTTACATGACTTCACAACTTTGCGTCCACCCTCTCGCTTGTTGCACGTCAGTGACAGGAGGATTTTCCTGTGAGAGCAGAAGCAGCTGGGAGCTTCTGTAGTCCAGGCAGCCTGCGAAAGAAAGCACTGCTCCTCCTGCGTGCACGAAGCCTCTCCATCTGTCTCCCTCTCGTTCTCTCAGCTTCGGCTGTTTCGCGCCACCATGCTGTCTCTGCTCCTTGTCAACTCAAAAGGATGGAGATTAAAGTGCAGCAAGAAGATCCAGATGCGCAAAGAGAAGTGGCCAGGGCCTTTTTTTGATGCATTTCACATGTTATTTATTTTTTTACATCTTCATCTGCAGCCTTCCTCACTCCCTCATGAAGTTAGCATTCTTCCTCTTCCGATTCTCTCCAGATAAACAAGATCCTCCACCGGCACTCAGGAAAAGAGCAGGGCTGCTACACTTTCCTTTTATCATCTGGACACCTTCATAGTGGAGAAAGTTTCTTGAGTTTTCATGTCATTAACCCGAAAAATCAGCCTTTCTTTCACCGCCGACCTTTCGGAGTGTTTACTCTTCGCTGTGCCTGTTTAATACCCGAGACACTGTTGAAGAACAAACAAGATTTTATTTTTGATTCGGACTTTTAAGGAGATGTTTCAGTCTCGGGCCCCTGTGGTGACAGGCCCCCCCAGAGCCTGAGAGGTGTGTGTGTGTGTGTGTGTGTGTAACCATTAACTTCCTCTTTGATGGGCTGGCAGTAATGACATATAGATGAAAGTACCGTTTTTCTGAAGGATTTGTGGGGGCATTAATGTGACCTGCAGCTCTCAGGGGCAGGTGGGATTGCAGAGGCCTCACGGTTTGCACACACAACCTTCAGAGGTGAGAGAAGCCATCATGACCGATGCCCTCGCCATCAATTTCCTTGCACTTATTTTTGGACATGTTGTGCCAACAGCAGTGTCCCAAAGGTTCTTCCTCAGGGCCGTGTTCTGACCTTTGCCCCAGCCTCCTCATCCTCCCTCTCCGTGTTTGTGCTGTCTGATTGTCTTAACCTATCAGCGTCCTTGTGTGTGTGTGTGTTTGTCCGCGGTGTGTGTCTGTGGCCGAACTGTGTGTCCAGGTCACAGTCTGAAAATAAGCTCAGCAGCATTCTGTCCAGCTGGAGGTGGACCACCCCGCCACTGGTTTCACCTTCACACACACACACACACGCGCGTGCGCTCAGTCATAAGTTTTCTCTTCTTCTTCTGATTCTCCTGCAGGATGCTGGTTAAAGTCGGACGAGACGGTAGCGATGAAGACGAAGCGGGCCGACTTTGCTGCTGCTTCCCTGCGTGGCCGGATGATTGTAGCTGGAGGACTCGGTGAGAGCGTCACGCTCTAACCTGCTTCCTGCTTCTGCTTCCACACTGCAGTTTATATCGATGTTGCTTCGTTGCTGTTATACAAAGCATGTCAGGATGCACTGATAAGGTTTTCAGATGATTTACCGCGTTTATCTGACAGTAAATGCAGCCTCGTTGTCATACCTGATGACAGCTGTGACGCTTCTTCTTCTATGATGTGATGAACGTCTCACAGCTGTGCTGTAGTTCTGAAGCTCCAGTATTACTCTGATGTGCACCTGTGTGTGTCGATGCTGCCCAGGCCATGAACCTACAGCCCTGGACACTGTGGAGGCCTTCCATCCCCAGAAGAAAAAGTGGGAGAGTCTGTCTCCGATGGCATTCCCACGGTGCTCCACATCCTTCATTGTCATCAGAGATCGCCTCCTGGTGGTGGGAGGAGTTAACCAGGTACAGTTTCACACAACAGCAAACCAGGATGTTTCCTCCTCATGCACAGCCCAACTATGTTTGTTCAAGAATTTGATATGTTTAAATCTTATTTAATTTGTTGCTTCTGCGTCAGGTGCTGCTCCCAGGAATGTAAACACATTGTGGTTCATTTGATTTACCCAACAAAGCTCTTTACCAACACTAATCAGCTGCTTTTTGCAGGCGCATGTCGACAATTACACTTTTATTCAAGGTGTCACCTAAAAAGCAATTTCAATAAACACTCAGCCAGCCGTGGCCAACAACAATAACTGATTCGCAGCCATTTAATCAACGGTTTCCGTGCTTCTTCCCCAGGTTCCCAGCTCAGCCAATGAGATCCTGTACATAAAGGAGGAAGAGTACCTCTAATGGCAGCATTGCGCTGATCCCATATTCTCTCTTTTTCTGTACAACTTGAGAGAATCAGATCACGGTGCATTATTCAGTAGAACTGAGGAAAACTGAGAGATGGAGGATGTAACAGTAAACACTGCCCCCTGCTGGACCATAGCCACCAGGTAGACGTGCACAATGGAGGAGCTGGCTCTCTCTTTAAGCTTCTAAATACCTTTGTATGTGACTCTTCTACAATGTAGTGCATAAATGCAGAATAGGTTTTGTAGTTTATCATTTCCAGAAGATATAATAAGTATTACTGCTATTAGGTATTTCTGGATGCAGTTTCTGCATAAAATCCAAATGTATGATGACCTGAATGCAATATCATGGATTGGAAAGCCATCATCACAAAGCTTCCTATGTTTATTTATTACATTAGATGAGAATGCTGTAGAGTAACTGTTTTACAGTATAGGCATGTTATTATCCGTAGGATGCAATGCATTGATAAATCAGTGTATAAAAAAATCTGTGGAAGCATTGTGCAGTGTTTGCCGTAGATGCTTAGTTACATCTCTTAGCTGCACACACACCTTTGCTTTACTTGCAGTGCTCTGATTTGTAATTGTGACGTCATAGATCTGTTTGTTTGAGATCATTTCCTGTCAAACTTCACCTAGATCTTTCCTAGACCTCTCCCCTTAGATGTCATTATTCAGCTAAATGTTTGTTTGATTGTGATTTTGTCCCAGAAAATAATCCATCTAAAGTATCTCCTATGTAATCCTGAAATCTGTGACGTGTTCGGAGTGGGACGCTGGTGGGGAGATGACCTGATGTAAACTGAACAGGACTGAACTGAAACCTATTCACTTTAGGTTTTGTCTGTTGTGCACGAAGTGATCCACCAGATGGCAGTAAATGCACACAGACGCAGGTGTGACGGCAGCGAACAAGCAAATTAAACGATTCACTATTTTCTGAAATAATATTACGCTTCCTAAAATTAACTTTGTTGTAGAAAATTGTAAAATCTGGCTGAAATAAATGTTGACATGTTGTTCACTCTTTGAAAGGATGAAGATTAAAACTCATCATGAAATTAAAAACTTAAATTGAATGTTGTTATTTGATAATAGATTATATGTTTAATGCTCATGTGCTATCATGTTTGTTGGCCTCCTTTGCACTAAACAAACAAAGAACAATATAAGAAAACTCTCCTTTCTTACATGGTTAAAAGATTAAAAATGTTAGTTTCTTGTTTTCTTTTTTTCTCTACACTGCATGAAAAACTATTCACAAAATCTGATGCATAAATGATGCACACACACACACACACACACTCACAAACATTTAAACTTGTTTCAGTCTGAAATAGGTCGATTACATGCAAGTGAGGCGTGTTTGTGACTCACTTGCTATATTCCAATTTGTGTTTTTTCCACATTAGCCAAAATAATTGCCCGTGGAAAGGTGCTGTGGGTCCCAGGGGGACAGTTATTTGCCACTGTAACCTCCCCTTAACATTCCGATAACGGCGAGATCAAGCCTACAATACGAAATGTTCCTATTAGACAATGGAAAATGGCCTCAGTATAAAGAATATTTTATCTTTTGTGTCTCTAAAACAGACACTCAGCAACAGATACATAATGTAATAAATAATAAGGGGGGTTCCACAGGGTTCAATTCTTGGACCCCTTCTATTCTCACTTTGTAAAATTTTAAATTGGCTTTTAGGTCACTTATGGATGTACAATTGATGACAATTTATTAAAAAAGTGTAAGAGCAATAAAATGGCAACAAATAATATTGGCTCAGACCTTATGTGGATAATCTTTTGATGGAGGTAAAGAAATGGGTTAAATTGTTGAATACATGACCCCAGAAAATGGAGCCTTTTAATCCAGGTCGCTAAATATTTGAAGGGAACCTGTGATTTCCAGAGGTCTTGTAGGTGTGTTTGGATATTCAAATGTTACCTTTTTTCAGAGGAAAGTTGCTGTCTGGGTAAATGCTAGAGGAACTTTGACTACTCGAGTGGCAGCGAAGGTTAAGGTGAAAACTGAGCCACGCTGCTCTTTAACAGATTCTCTACGGGACCAGAAAGAAAGTGTAAGTAATTAATGAGGGGTGAGCACATTTTACACATTTTCATCCACCCAGTCTTTATCCAAGACACACACACACACACACACACACACACACACACACACACACACACACAGCTAAATATAGCTGATGGCTGCAGACACCCATGTCCTGAAGTATCCACCCTTTGATGAGGTTTTAATCATGTTTTGCATCCTTCCATCACCACCCTCCAGTTTCCAAACGCTGCTTCTTCTTTTTCTTGTCTTTCTATTTGGGTCTTTTTAACAATGGAAAACAGCAAACCTCAAACAAGTTTCTCTGCATATTGTAACTTCCACAAACTTTCCACATGAATTGATGTGTATTTGTAGTAAAGCTCCTACATGTATATATATATGCGTATTCCCTGGTACACAGATGGTTTCTCAGCAGTGTTATCGTTTCTGAGTGACCTGGAGTCAACGAGCAACAGGCAAAATATTGTCCATTAGGGCGTCGCCCTTGCCTGTGACTGGAGACAAAGTCGACTTTTTTTCCAACTGTCCATCTGACTGTGCTGTAATTGATCACGTCCTGTAATTGGTCAACCATGTATGGCCTGTTGACGGTTACACTTCACCCACCGGTACATACGTGCGCACATACGCAGATGAGTGGAAGGCTGTTAACTGATAAATCTGCTGGTTATTCTCTAACACCAAACCAGCATGTTCAGCTGGTGTAGCTGCCACAGAAGGTGGGATGATACATAGGAATGAGACTAATGTGTCTACAAAGAGACTAAAGTAAAGCAATAAAGTCCTGCGGTGAATAAAGTGGGAGGCGTGCTCAAACATTTGCATCAAATTTCACCATATCTGGAAATATCTAATATCTAATCTAAATATTTATTCAGTAATAAACACTAAAACTGTGATAAGAGTATG
Organism: Pao palembangensis; assembly: GCA_015343265.1. NCBI lineage: Eukaryota > Metazoa > Chordata > Actinopteri > Tetraodontiformes > Tetraodontidae > Pao > Pao palembangensis. The sequence continues at coordinate 854,091 of CM027087.1, forward strand.
TGATTCAAGCTCTTCAGGATGTTGCTATTTGAAGAATCTTAGAAAAGATTCCACTGAGTTACAAATTTGACAGTTCCCATCCAGAGTCCAAATCAAACACAGTTAAACAGGTTTTAGATTAAACAGTCTCTCACAATGGTAAATCCAATAAAACCTCCATGCATCACCTTCTGTGTTTTCCTCATTCTAACGTGATATTTTAAAGTTTAACTTCAAATCTTAAATAAGCTCTAAATAGTACATCCCACGTTTGCTCACTGCGACAGAGGACAAGGTTGAAGATCTGACCCTCCTGGAAGCGCCCACATTTAGGTTTATAGGCCTTCAATCGCTCAACTTTAATTAAATGTGATGATTTTTCTGATCAGAGCTATAAAAAAGTCCCAGTGAGATAGGCGCTGATGTGCGCGAGCTGTCTCCCCACAGGGGCGCGTCCAGAGACCCCTGAGGAAGCCACAGCGGAGTCTGCTGCCGTCTTACTCTGCAGAAGAGAGGGACAGGAGTGAGACCGGGGGAGTGTCTTGGGCAGAAAACCATTCCGTCTGAGCTGAGGGAAGGTTTCCAAATCTCCCCTCCCTCCTGACATTCTTCTGGGCTCAAAGAAGCCCCTGGACAGAAGTGGCCCAAAACTGGCACAGACTGCCTCGATGTTGCCAGGCGCAGGCACTCGTTACCGAGGCCAACGCTGTTTTGGCCTCACCTCCCTTCCTGGTTTTGACTCGAAGGGTGGAGGATCATTAACCCACAGAGATGTGGCACCACGTCAGGATGGGCTCCATCCCTGTTAGCTGTCTCTAGTATCGCTGGAACACTTTGTTGCTCTTATTTGGGCGTCGTGAAGTCGTTAATCTGATAAATCGATTCAAACGTTGTGAAACACAACCACAATCTGCCATGCAGACAATTCCTGCGTGTGATGTACAGTAGCTGATCAGATCTGGTTTATTCCGTACAGTATCATGTGCACTGAATCTGCTCTAAGCGAATCCGCTTAGCTCCTGAATCCACTTATGTATGACCTGAGAGTTTCCCTCCTCCCTGCTGGCGTTCCCGCAGGCCGCAGTCGCTGCACACCTCCATGCGGAAATAGATCCCCCAGCGGAAGGGAATCGGCACGTCTGCACAAGGCTCCAACATCGGTCCGTGTTGTTGTGAAAACAAAGTTGGTTAATCAGCATAGGATCGTGGTGAGAGATTAAAAAAGACTGTCATGTAGGTCAATGTGTCTGAGACGGGTGATCACTTCATATGTCATTTCCCAGTTTAACATGTAGCATGTTTTAGTTGACCTGTGCTCATAGCCTATATATGCTATACAGCACATGCTAACACGTAGCCGCCTGGTGGTTTTTGGTAGACTCTACCAGTTTATAACTGAAGCTAATTATCAAATATTTCTCACTGTGAAACACCTGAGTAGCCGGTGCAGCACATATGAGTCTGAGGGTGATAGAAATGAGTCTAAGTCACACGTTTCTGTAGAACAAGCTGGGAAAGCACCAAACCACAGAGCGTCAGTGTCAGCCGCTTTCAGTTGCATTGTGGAGGGGGTGAATTTACCGTAACCTGGCTGCTGATACCGACAACAGACGCACGCTGCAGGTCCTCTGGGGATGAACCACAGTAAACGGTGTAAACATGAGTAAACGGGGAGATCACAGTGTAATCCACCGTTCAGTTGTGGATAAAAGCTGAACCATGTTACACATCTCCCAATAAACCATTTACCCACAACTGGCTCCAAATCCATGAACCAAACCTTGTCTGAAGTCAGCAAAACCTGGTCAGAGTGAGCTGGAGTGAAGGTCCGTCCTCCATCAGGGCTGCGACTCATTTCAAAGCCAATTACATCTTTACAGATTACAGATTGGCCAGAAATCAATGTCGTTTTCATCATCTGTCACCATTAGTTTAGAAGACGTTTATGTAATAAAATGTAATAAAGTCTGGCCTAAACTGCGTTTTGTGGATTTTATTTTATTTTATTTTTTTAATGAGAAACTTTAGGCGAAAAAGGGAAACAAGAGTTTAGATTTAATCTATTTCTTATATATATTTTTTTTATTTCATAGATGAAACCAGCATCTCTGCGCCTCTTTATTATATTGTAAAATGAAAGATAAAATTTGACTATAATCCTAATCTGTAATTTAATTATTTTACAGCCTTGTGTAAAACATAAATGTCCGCGGTGGTGGATGAGTAATCCGAATGCTCCACAGGATCTGTTAGGACAGTACTGAATCATTCAGGGATTGGAGAGTATTGTTAAATTTAAACTTATATCTCTGCCAATGACCGTAAATAGGTAGTCCTGTAAAAGAGGCTGAGTTCCACACACGTGGGCTGGAAGGAAGGAGGGGATTGTGCGCGCTGCAGGGGCCGCCCGCCTTGTGGCTTCCTAGCGCCGGACGGTTGTAGGCGACCTCAGATGAGCATCCAGGCAGCCGGGCGGCAGGGGCCAAAGTGACGAGGGTCCGCAGACAGTGGAATTGGGAGCGTGAGGAACTGAGGGTTTAACCATTAACCTGCATTAACCATTAAGGAAGCAGCGCGGAGCCGCGCCGTACATAAGGCGTGCGCACCGGCGTCCACGCCTCAGCCGGAGTCCGTTACCAGAAGGCGGAGGATACACGCTGACAGCCGCGGCTGTCCCACTTCTTTCAAAGGTACCAGAGACATTCTGTTGTTTCGTAACAGGACAGCCTGATGTGACGCTGATCTGACGGAGTCTATCGCCTCTCGTTGATCGGGGTTTGTGCGTGGCGGCGCCGGCCTGAGCTGCGCTACCTGTGCGTACGCGTTAATGGGGTTAAATACTCGTGGTGATAGTGGCGTGGGCATGGGCCCCGAGCCGGTGTTGGAAAAGCGACCCCCCCCCCCCCCCTTCCCCTTTACCCTTTTCTTAAATGAGCAGCAGAACAGAAAAGGAGGACTAATCTATTCAGGCCTGACCAGGGGAGCACTAATTTACGCCTTTGCCATGTTGGGTTCGGGTGGTGTTGGTCCTGACTACTAAATAGAGGACTGTTTCAGGGGGAGAAAGTGTGTGTGCGGATGTCGCAACACGCAGACGGAGGATCAGCGCCCCAAATCAGCGGCAGGCAGACCGGAAGTGGACAGACTGCCCTCCAAAATAAAAACAAGTTTGTCTTTTTAGTGATTTATATTCACAACAGCTGCTGACAGGTCATGTTCCAGGAGAGATGCTTCAGACAGTCTCTAAAGTAGACTATTTCCAAACTACGACGTTCTCCATGGACACAGATGACGAATAACACGATAAATATTACTTTACCTCTCTCTCTCTGAAGACCTCATCATTTGCTGAGCAGGTTTTTGCACATTAAACTTTGTGGTTCAGATACTAAAATAAAGATGGGCTGAGCTCATCCTTGGAGCTGTGTTTACTCTGAAAGGTGTGACAGGAACTGTGGTTTCTGCCTGTCTGTCTGCCTGTTTATTTTAATACCTTTCTATTCATGCAGTTCTCTTGCACCAGGTGAATAGACGTTCTTGTAATATTCATAATTTTGTTTTATGTGCAAATCTACTTCAAATTGTGTTATTTTCTTAAAATCCTGTGGGAATAAAATAATCTGAATCACATCTTTAGTAAAAAAGCCACATAATTGGTGTATTAGTTTTGGGTGTAAGTCCCAAAGTGGGGGGAAATGATCTGCTTGGTGGAGGTCTGCACTCTCCCAGTGCTTTTCTAGTTTTGAAATGATTTGTCTTTATGACTAATGCATGTTCTTGTTCTTTTCCAGAGTGACGGATCTTCTGCAGCCTGTAATTTAACGCTCAGACAGCAAACCTTTAAATATCTCTCTGGATAAACGGCCAGCAGCCACGTGGTGTAAGGTGAGACACTTCCAAGCAGCTACAGCAACTTTCCACACGATCGCTGGACTGTTAGCGTGAACGCTGTGTGACAGGCATTTGATGTTTTTTTTTTTTGTTCTTTTCCTTTGATCTTCAAAGGACTGCACACATGAAAGCAGGGGATTTCTGGTGAGTCCCCCCCAAGCCTTGTTTTCTTTTATCTTCTGATTTGACCATCATGCCATCCAGTTTTGTCGGACTAGCTTGATTACCTTGCAGTGAATGGAGAACATACTGGTCTTGCTTCCGAAGCACCGACAAGAACACGGGCTCTGCAGACGCACGGCTGCACGTGCCTCGCTGCAGGCTTTTTCCCACGGAGCACTTTTCCTCTGGGCTTTAACACCGACCCCCACTACCTGTAAACCTCTTTAATGGGATAAATCAATTGTGCTGATCAGGGTCAAAACCAGGTCTGGTCAACGATTCCATTCTGACTTCCCCAAAACTGTAAGGTCAAGGAGAGCTGACCTTTTCTTTCCGAGCCCATTGTCTTTCAAAGGCTTCCGCATGGTACTTTGGTCGAAAGAACAAGACAAAGTCCCCGACATCGACATGTCCTCCGGGGACATTGAGATGAAGAAAGAGGGAGGCCCCCTGAGCCAGGCCTTCCTCACCTCCAACTGCTCTGTCCACCCTGTGATCCTCACCAAGGCCCCCGAGGAGATGAGTCCAGGGACGGGGCCCGAGTTCGAGCTGACAGAGGTCACGTCGTTTGTGGAGAGGGTCAGTGAGACCGGGCAGGACGAGGAGAGGTCAGAAATTGTGGTGTCCATGGACTGCCGGGAAAACGCCAAAGGTCAGCGGGAGGAAGATGCTCTCCTGGAGAACGCAAGTCAGAGCAACGAGAGCGACGACACCAGCATCAACCAGAGCCCAGAACCACCAGCCCCTCTCAAAGAAACCTCTCTGACCATTGGGCTCCAGGTGGTCTTCCCCTTCCTGCTGGCTGGGTTTGGGACGGTAGCGGCTGGAATGGTTCTCGACATTGTCCAGGTCAGTGACCCCTCTGCCAGCACACACTGGTTGAACTTTTGCCTACTAATTTATTTGAATTCCAACAAATTTGGCTTCACTTAGTGTATCAGCCCCAAGACTGTTCTGGAAAGTTGAACACTTTGGGTCCTGCGGAACAACCAGGTCAGGAACAAACACTTGTGAGCAGAACTGTTGCTGTGTGTGTGTGTGTGTGTGTGTGTGTGTGTGTCTGTCTACGGGCCTATCTGATGGCGTGGCCTTGGGATGTGTGTACAGGACAGTTGTGACCCTCCATGGGAGCGATTACATAAGATTTACAACTTTAACGATTGCTGGCCCGTACCCAGGGCTGGCACATACTGCTCTGCGTATTTTAATGACGTGTCAGATACGCTTCCATTTATACGCCTGCGTGTTTGTACAGCAGCAGTAGTTTTTCTCCTGGACCAGCTCTGATTATAACGGGAAACAGTCACGCGTCTCCCTTCTTTTTCTGTCCGCTCGCTGGAGCTGCTGTCCCCCCTCTCAGATTATCTCAGTGCATGTTTGCAGCGTAGCAGCGTGGGCCAGACTCATGTTGACAGGTCATACATTTAAAAAATGCAGCTTTGGATCAAGCAGAGGGTTCACGCAGCCGTGAAAGCAGTCTCAGACGCACTGCACACGAAGGCAGCGCGGTCGACTCCGGGAAGATCGATAGAAGGAAGCCGCGCTTCTCTTGGCGCCTGAAACGAAGGCGGATTGAAGCAAATGTTGGGATTGGAGAGAAAACAAAGTGTGGAGTAAAAGCCCCCGTTAGCACGTGGTTGGGTATCCTCACTAAAGCAGGAATGCAGAAGTTTGAGATCACGCTGCCTCAACTTAGGCACCACGCTGCTGCAGTCTCTCCAGTTTCCAAAACAGTCATCACGCCATTGTTTTAGAGGTAAGGCTAGGAAAGAGAAGCTGTCATGGTGCAGGGCCTCATCTCCCTCACATGAGCACCTTGCAAGCTGTTTAAATCTCAGTCCACACCACGTCACGGCGGAAGGCGGATTGAGTTAATCCCTGCTGTCCTCTCGGGAAGGTGAAAGCCTCTGGTTGGTCGCTGCTGAAACCACAGATTCCCCATCAGTGTGAACTAAAATCTGGATGGAAAGAACATTTTTAACACTGACTGTGGCCTCATCCGCAGTTGAGGTTGGCCCAGTACGGACTGGAATGGAGACGTGAGACGTCTGCATAGTTGTACTGGACCACCTGGCAACAGAATGACAGTCTCTGCTAGTCAGGGCCTGAAACCTCTCAGGCTGACTGACTTACTCAGACTTTCAGTTACACAACGTTTGTAAAGGTCGCGCCACCAGATTTGCTTAAAATATTTAAAATCCACAGTTTTCGCCTCCGCATGGTCAGACTGGAACCAGCAATTGCGCGACTTCCGTCTGTCTGGCTGTGGTGTAGACACAGCTTCAGCCACAAAACCCCTCTAAAAATATAAGCGGCAGCTAACAGGAAACCATAGACAACAACAGTTTGACCTCAGCCAAACTCCTGCTGACCACCAGACCACATCCACTCATCCTGAAAGCAGAATCCAGTCCGCTTTATTTAGAAAGCACATTTTCTGTTGATGCTCAGCTCTTCCCCTCCCACATCTGTCCTGAACAGCAACGACAACATCCAATGCAGGACGCTTCCGTATAATTCCAGTAACATCTGACTCTTTCCACCCTCCTCAGGCTGGGCTTCATGTTTTTCTCTCAGCCACTCGTGTGAATCATTGATAGCGTGTCCGTACTCAGGTGTTAAGGTCTAACAGTATGAATGATAAAGATGGAGAGGATTAGAGGTGTAGAACACTTTTGTGCCATCTCACACCCTGGCTAATCTTTTACTCTGTCTGAGATCCAAAGGAATCTTTGTCCCCGGCTGCATATTTCCGCTGCTTCTGCTCCGCTAGTTCACATTTTATTCATTTGCGTCTGTTTTGGCTGCAAGAGCAGTTCAAATTCCACAACTCCCAGTTTATTTGTATCAGCTATCTGTGGTGGGTTGTAACAGTGTGACTGTGCATTTCGCATTACTGGATATTTAGCGGACTGAACTCTCCTCCTGCAGGTTCACTAAGCTGCATCAGAAGAGAATGTCCACTGTGTTTGGGTTCACTAAAGGTCGTCGCTCATGTTTGCTGTTAGCCTTTTTATTCCTCGCACAGGTGCAGGACTCACGGGGCACCTAAATATCCCGTATATGCCTGATATGAGGCAACAGGTCTGGTTGGCTCCTCCAAAGCACCTGATGTTCTTCCCGTGATGCTGCGCCGCCAGGTTTCCGCTCAGAGCAGCGAGTACAGTGACCACAAATAAAAAGGGGCCTGGTTACTCAACTGGGCAACCTGACCCTTTTTCATCTTACATACCAGAGCTCCTATAGGTCTGTACACAGAGGTACTGGGGTTGTCCAGTAGAGTTCTTAGAACCGAGGAGGCGGCCGTGAGTAGGGGGGGCTTTCCTGGCTCCGGTCCAGCGTTCCATGGAGACAACAACATATATCACCGCAGGGGAGGCAGAGGGGAGATGAGTGAGACAGAAGTAGAGAGAGGCAGAAAGCTTGAAAACATGCGGCTGTGGAAGAAGAGAAGAGTGCTCACAGAGGTGCACAAGGCTGCTGGGCTGGCAGACGGCGCTGGGCCAAGCTGAGGGGCTGGCTGTTGGGAAGCAGCTCTGCTTGCCGTGTGAACAGCAGGGGACTTTCAGTGCCACACCTCTTCACGCAACACAAATGGAACTGTTCACGACCCTGTTTCTCTGCCGCGCCGAGCTCATATGCCTGTTTTTGCACTCGTAGCATGAGCGCCTGCTTCTCTTTATCTGCGTCTCCTCCTCTGTTTTTCTGCATTAACCTCGGTGAATATTGATTCAGTCCTGAGCAGCCCAGGCTTTTAAGGCTGGGAGGCCTTCGGGGCTTGGCTCTACCTTTTATTGCCGATCAATCCCTTGGTTTCAGCGCTGCAGCGTGGTCATGTGGTCTCAGGTCGCGGCAGACCGCAAATGTGCAATTAGCACCAGCAGGAAAGGAAGTTTCATCACAGGTGCAAGCCCAGGGACCCTGATGAAGCCCACCAGCTCAGGGCACATTAGGAGCTTTTGCAGGGATGTGTCATAACACCGCCAACTCAAACCATTAGAGAGCTCATGCTGCACATGAACTGTGTTCCTTTCCAGGCAATTGACAGAGTTCCACTTTCCACTAGATTTCACTTTGCTACCGGGGTTGCGCGTGAACGGGGTCAGATGTCACACTGAGGCTGTGCAATACTGTAGCGCGAGGGTGGACGAGAGCCAAAGATGGTGATAATCAGTCCTTCAACAGGAAGTCACTGTGAGCTCCGTCAGAGGGGTGTAGTTTCACATTGAATCAATATTAAAGGTCGTCCTGCTGCTAATGCTACTGCAGACAGCATTGGCTGTAATCCTGATGAGTGTTTTCACTGCGTTGTCGTGTGGCTGACGCTGACGCTGCCTGCGCATCTTTGCAGCACTGGCCTGTGTTCAAGGAGGTGACGGAGGTGTTCATCCTGGTTCCGGCACTACTGGGTCTCAAAGGCAACCTGGAGATGACGCTGGCCTCCAGACTGTCAACAGCGGTAAGATACGTTTCTATTAAAGATAAGCTGAAGGTCTCCACTGTCCAGTCACAAAGACAACAGGACAACTCCTGGCAGGAGTTCAAGGTTACTTTAATCCAACTTTAACCTTAGCTAATCTGCATATCTACACCATGAAGAATCACCCAGGATATAGATTAGCTACATCTAAAGAGTACTGTTGTTTCAATATATTTTCCAAGATATTTTTCTGCAGAATTGCTTCTCTTATCTGTAGTCAGATATTGGAACTTATCTCACTGCCTGACGTTAGTTGTGAAATCCAGTTGTTCCTGAAGTCAGAGGTCACTGTGTCGAATGTGACCCAGTTTTCAGACAAACTGATTGCAACATTCTTTGTTTAGAACATTTCCATTGTCTCATCCAGCACAACTTATTTGTTACTTTGCTATTTTGGATATAGGACGTGATAAACATTAAATCATAGCGAATAAGATGAGACATAATGTAATGGGATTTAACCATTTATTTAAGTTTTTTCTGTGGAAAAACTATTTCTACTACTACTAATTATGATTGTATTTTGTTTGTATTTCTATGGTTCTATGATTGTATCTGTTCTTATGATTGTATGTTGTCCCTCTCTCTCTCTTTATTCTCTCTGTCCTGTCTCCCTCTTCTTCTCCTCCTCTACCCAGCCGACTTTCAGCAGGATGGTGCCTCCTTGTAAGCCTGGTCCTGCTCAAGGTTTCTTCCTGTTAAAAGGGAGTTTTTCCTGCCACTGTGCTTACCTGGGGGCTCCGGCTCTGGGTTTCTACCTCTGTAAAGCACCTAGAGACAATTTTATTGTAAAAGGTGCTATAGAAATAAAATGCTCAAGAAACCTTGAGCAGGACCCGGCTTACAAGCCTGTTTAAGTTTTATACACATGCTTTCAAATAATAAGAAAAACAAAGTGTTTAAAGGAATGTTAGGGTGAAAATGTATACGATATTTCGGTCTGGCAGCAGGTCTCATATATAAAATGGCAAACTACGCATTTTTTCTTTCACTCCTTGTCCAGAATGTCAGTCTGAGTAGGACATTGTCCTTTGTGTTTTCTGAGGGGGGTCAGTGACGTCGCAGCACTGCAAAGCTGAGGTTCGCAGCAGCTACAGTATGGAAACGTAAAGATTTAGACCATTGTTGCACCAATCCATGCATTCTTTCCATTGGATTGAGGGGAAAATTACGAGGCGGATTACCGTAGCTGTCAGTGGCTCACCGTGCACGGAGATCTCGTTCACGTTGCTGAGTTAGTTTGGGAGCTTTTATAAACCAGAAATCTACAGAATAAATGTATTTATTTGAAAAATGATTAAATACATCAAATGAAATACAGTGGCACGTTAATGCACTTATGATGTGCTAAGTTACATATTATTATTACTTAGTAAAATAATATAAAAATCACAATAACAAACAATGCAGAAACCTTTATGAGCAATCCTAATGAGATGAAAGCATTTGAAAGCATAATCAGCATTTCTTTTTAGAGTTGGGATATGGATTTGTCAGAAAAGCCTCTTGCATCCATCCACAACAGGGCAGACTGTGCCCCAGAGGTATTCCTGTCAGCTCTGTGCAGGCTGGCCCCAGCGGGACCACCTTTCTTTTCATGCCATTGCTAATAATGAGCAGATTAGAGCCACTGTAAGGTTCCTAATGCGCTTATTACTGACAAAAATAATGTAATCCCTTGTGCTGGCTGACGGTGGGAGTTTTCAATTCACATGATTGGTTCCTTTGGTCTTGGTCACCTTTGTGCCACTGACAGAAAAGAACCTTGTCCTACTTTTACTACATATTTGTAGATTTTTTTTTTCTTTTCTGTCCATGTTATTGAGACAGATATCTAGGTATGAAACGACTCATCGAATAAGTCGAGTAATTCTATTATTAAAATGCTTTGATAAAAATTATGTGTCGAAGCTTTGTTTAAATTCGCTCCACTATACTTCGCAATATGTTTGACACGGATCGTCATTTCTGTTGCGCTCGCTGCTTCGGCTGCTGATACGTCACTGAAGATAGAATAGAATAGAAATACTTTATTAATCCCAGACTTGGGAAATTGTCTTGTCCCAGCAGCCTCGCTAGTATTAACATATTTACAACATATACAATGCAATAAATAAATAATTATGACAATGATAAATAATTATGACAATGATAAATCATTATGACAATGTATAAATCGATCCAGATCGATGTGGATTGCAAAGAATTTAACATTAAAAAGAAAAGAAAATATAGTGCAATGTGTCTACTGGAAGATGCAGTTAGCTTAGCATAATAACACAACGTAACGCTGCTGCTGCAGCACCTCCAAAAGAAACATCCGGTCTATGCTAAAAGTCTGCAGATCGAACCGGAAACAGCAAGCTAAGCTAACGATAATTAGCAGCAATTAAGAGAAATCAGTGTGATGTAATGATCATATGATCCATGAAGAGAAGTCTGGTAACTAACGCACTTTGTTTAAAGCTTTGTGGAAAGAAGTCTGGTAACTAACGTACTTTGTTTAAAGCTCTGTGGAAAGGCTGATTCGGAATTTTAGTCAATCCAGCGGCTAATCTGCTAGCTATCACGTTTCCCCAACTCGGCTAAGTTTTTGCTTAAGATAATTATATTATAATAATAATCCACGGAAAATAAAGTCCTATAGTGAGTTTGTTAAAGCCTGAACTTTAGTTAGTTAAATTGTAAAAGCAGTCAGTTTAATTAATACGGAAGAGGATTAAGGCTACCCATGAGGAAAAAAAAGAGGTCGTTTTTTTTATCATGCACTTCGAGAAAAAGGCGAAATGCCGAGAATAAAGTCGACCTTTTGAGACTATAACAACCAGCGCATGTGACTGCTTCTACGAAATGCCTTGCAGGCAGGATGATGGTGAAATTATACTTTGGACTCGGCTTTAGTAACAAAGAATTCTTACATTTTTAGCTCATAAACACACTGTAGTTATCAGTATTAGGACTTTGTGCCTCTGCCTGCGCGCAGTTGCTCCGGACAACCGTGTCTGCGCTAGTTACATTGAGCATGCGCGTGCCGGTACAAACAGGAAGTAAACTACTCACAATAAGTTAGAGATATTGTTGGCCCCAATATGTAAGGCACACTGTACACAGTGAGACCATTACGTGGAAAACACAAAATGAGGTGTGTCTATCACCCCAATACAATTACCTCCCTATCGCAAAAGTCTCTGAAGTGAAACAAACACCGTATGTGTGACATCCACTGAGTCTCTCATAATATCCCTAACTTATTGTGAGTCGTGTATTTGGCTTCGCCGTCTTGCAAAACAAGTACACACATTTCCCCAGAAAATCAAAGAAGTCAGTCAGGGATAAAGCATGAAAAAGGAAAAGACAGTATTGTGGGCATTGTTAGACTTCCGTGTCCCAGTCGGCATATTACGAACACAAGCAAACCTGTTTTCGTAATGGAGTTTGATGAACGGTGCCGTATTTCAACTTTATTCTCGACATTTCGCCTTTTTTCCCGACATTTAGGCTTTTTTTTCAAAGTGCATGATGGAAAAAAAAATACCTCCTCTCATTTTTTTTCTCATGGGTGGCCCTAATCCTCTTCCGTAAATTAACGCCATATCTAAGTTTGATATTATTTTGAGCACGATGCTCAAAATAATATATAATATTTGAGAATGATGCTTTTTAATAAAGTTAGAGTGATGTAAAAAAAAAAGTCGCAGTATGCGCAGTATATTTCTTACTGATTAATCGCCAGAATAATCGATAGAATACTCGATTACTAATATAATCGATTGCTGTAGCCCTACTAATAACTAATTTTTAGTTAGTTTAGTTATGTACATACTTAAAAACACTGGACGATGGTTTCGTCGGCTTTTACAAGGACCTGTACTAGGCCTTTATCAGATGGTTTGATGGATTTTTCCTCATTATTCCAAACCTCAGTACAAACTCTGAGCAACTACATGGCATTAAAAGTAGCTCACAGTTGTTGATTTCACCCGCGTATCCAGTTTCACCCACCAACAGCAGCCGCCCACCCTCAGCTGTCACATATTAGGATGTACAGGAATGACATATAATTATGACCAGTAGGTGTCACTATTTGTTCATCACTGAAGTCCAAAATCAGGAGGGTTCTGCAAGATTTACGAGCCCTGTTGGGGCGAATGAAATGGGAGAATTATGAAAATCAGCTGGAAGGCATCATGGGATTCTCGTCGAATGTAAAGTGAGCCTCTCTCCACCCGGAGAAAACCCAAGCGCTGAAATGTTCTTGACAGTGAAATGCTAACACAAACTGCTGTTTGTTTCGCTCCTTTGTTTGCCAGGCGTGATTGTGGAGACCCTCACACACGGACTTGTACGTTTTTGATGTGTCCAGATGTTTTGCTTTCCGCTGCAGATGTGAATGTTAAATGAGGAAGAAGAGGAGATCCTCTGTTTTGGTGATACGAGTGCTCAGTGAACAAGCACTCGTATCACTGTGTGTGTGTGTGTGTGTGTGGATGGATGCTGTTGTCTCTTGGTCCCATCAGAACAATCAGATGACAGTTCCTCTAGACAAAGAGATTTTCATCTGACTCCCCCCACCCAACTGTGCAACCAACTCTACTTATCTCACTCACACACACACACACACACGTGCAGAAAGAGACTTGTTGACCTTATGTACCCATGTCTCTCCTTTCAGGCTAATATTGGTCAAATGGACACGGCCAAGGACATGTGGAAGATGATCATGGGGAACTTGGCTCTCATTCAGGTAACTGAAGCTCATGTGAGGAGGAGCAGGACGTGCGCGTACAGTCAGTCATGCTCATTACGAACAAGCAGCACGTTTCAGGTCCGAATACCTGAATAAATAAAACTAAATACTGTGTGACCCTCTTTTATAGTACCACTGTGCATTGATCTAGTGGGAATTACTGGTTTCGGATTTACAGGATATTCCTGGAATCCAGTTACTAGACATGCTGGGAACATGTCCCAGCATGTTCCCAGCATTCCCAGCATTATACGGCCCATGTGTACTGTAAACATTACAGTATTTGTATATACCTTCATGGAGTCGTGGCAGGGTAAATATTCTTATTTCAACAAATGAACTCAGTATTTAATTGGAGTTTGCTTTTTGAACTGGGCCTGTGCTTATGTAATGTTTGAGTCCATAGATCCTGGAACAGTTTTAAACCACCTCTGTGCAGACTTGTGTCATCCGTGCGCACTCGTGGAGGTGCGATGCTTAGATTTGCATTATTTCTTCATGTGGTCAGCAACACTGCGTCAGCTCCAAGACGTTCCAACGAGAACTAAACGGGCTGCTGTTGCCCTCATCCTGCCAACACGCTAGAGCCCGCAGAAACGCCACAAAAAATGACTGGAAATTCAACTTTCTCTACGTGTGTGTGTGTGTGTGTGCTCAGGTCCAGGCTACAGTGGTGGGGTTCCTGGCCTCCATTGCAGCTGTGATCTTCAGCTGGATTCCAGAGGGCCACTTCAGGCTGAGCCATGCCGTGCTGCTGTGTGCCTCTAGTGTTGCTACTGCCTTTATTGCCTCTCTGCTGCTAGGTATGACAAAGATGGGACAAATGTTGGGTTTGTGCCCCGCCGCAGACCGGATACATGTAGGTCAGCTTATGTTGGCTCTGATGGATGAAATAACGAGGCTAACTGAAACCCCACAGGACTCATCATGATCGGCGTGATTATCGCATCCAGAAAAATTGGGATCAACCCTGACAATGTGGCCACACCCATCGCTGCCAGCCTGGGAGACTTGATCACCCTGTCCCTCCTCGCAGGCATCTCCACAGGCCTGTACAAACAACTAGGTAATGGAGATCACATGACCCACCAAGACCCATGTTCACTCATGACAGGTAGTGAGGGTGAAATGTCAGCCCAGCTTTGTCTAAAATTGTCATATACATTTTCCCACTATTTTCTAAAATAAAACTTTTGTTGAATATAGAATAGCTAAAGAGTCATTACTGTTTGTGCCACCAAACGTGGCTCGTTTATTCCTTTGGAGAGACAGGTTTTTGTTTTTTTTCTACATCCAGAAGGTTATTTAAGCACTAGCTCTAACATCTGAGCCATAAGTGACCTTTTCCGGGTACAGAGGGACACATAACCAATTAAGATGTCAGCATGTCGGGTATGATTTATGGTTGGTAATTTGGCTCCTCTACCGCTGCGTCCTGTCAGTAGTGTAGTAACATCGCCATCTAGCGGTAGCATAAGGAATTATATAAACAAACGTTTTCTGTGGCGTTCTTTGCTCTGTAAATTTACGTTTGGCTTGATATTGTAAAGATTACATACATAATGCCAGCTTTTAAGAAGTGAACACAAAGTATTACTGCACAATATTAAAAAATGAAAACAGCCATAAGGTCATCTTTCTTGCATTAAGGAGTCTGTTGTCTGAACCCAGATTTTTTTTAATTCCCACACAGAATACAATGACTACGCCAGCCCACTGGTGTGCGCAGTTTTTGTGGCGTTGTGCCCCCTGTGGGTGCTGATTGCCAGGAAGATCCCCTCCACCAGAGAGCTCCTCTATTCGGGCTGGGAGCCAGTCATTATCGCCATGGCCATCAGCAGGTAAACCCTGGGGGACTGGACGCTTCTACTTAGCCGCATATTCCATTTACAGTTACACAAAATATTTTTTGATTCATCTTTTCCCCAATGCCAGCATCTAAATGGCCTAGTCTCAAGTTATTATTGTACACATTTGAAGTCCCCCTACACTCTCACTAAGAGTCGTATCGTTTTTGTCCTTTAGTGTTGGTGGTTTAATCCTGGACAAGACCGTCACCAACCCAAACTTTGTTGGCATGGCTGTGTTTACGCCGGTTATCAACGGTAAGGAGTCGTGCAGGAGAAACTGCAGCAACAGCGCCCCCTGTGGCCATTGTAATGCCGGGAGATCACCACCATTCTGCATTCTGCACATTCTGATGACATTTTGTGTCTTTCAGGTGTTGGAGGTAACTTGGTTGCTGTTCAAGCCAGTCGAATCTCCACCTATCTGCACATCAATGGCGTCCCCATGGGGGACCCCAACCCCACCTCCAGGAAGTGCCCCACACCCTGTACCTCCTTCTTCAGCTCCTGTAAGTTGATGGACAGAGATGCTGTTTGGGTTACTGGGGAACGTTCCGAAAACAAGCCTCTCATGACAGCCCGGTTTATTTTCTCCTCCAGCTCTGAACGCACGTTCAGCCCGTGTGCTTTTCCTGCTGGTTGCGCCAGGACACCTCATCTTCCTCTACACCATCAGCTCCCTGAGGGGGGGCCACACCACCCTGACGCCCATCTTCATTAGCTTCTACCTGGCTGCTGCACTACTGCAGGTACTCTCGCAGGAAGCTGGAGTTCTGAAATATGTAGCAGGATTTGTGAGAATGCAGATAGCGAAGGATTTGCTGTGATTTTCAAACGCAAACACGCTGTTTCTGCCTCATTCAGGTGATGATTCTTCTCTACATGGCGGACTGGATGGTTCACTGGATGTGGGGCCGAGGCATGGACCCTGACAACTTCTCCATCCCCTACCTGACCGCTCTGGGCGACCTGCTGGGAACCGGCCTCCTCGCCCTCTGCTTCCACATGCGCTGGTTTATCGGAGACAGAGACACTATCCCAGGAAACTGAACATGTGCACAGCACCTGTGCACTGTCGCAAAAATCAAATAATCTGCAAACAGCAATGAAAACCTGAATCCCCAGACATTATTTGAAAGTGGATACTGTCCAAGAGATAAGGGCTCCGATTTACGGTTGATCCACAGCAGCAGGATGGTGTCCCCACCTCAGCTCCTCAACAGTGACTCCTGCTGATGGATCCATTCCCACAGACCACCCTGCTTTACTCTTTCTCACTATTCTTAATACTATAGACAGTTATTATCTACAATAAATCAAATTTCCCACATACTGGGGCTAATTCTCAATGGGAATTTTAATGGGAATCCTTACTGGTGTAGGACATTGATGGCAAAAATGTATTCAAATAGGCCAAGAATGCTTATTCACCAAGTGCTCTACCCCCGAAAGGCCTCATGGTGGGAGAAGACACTGTGATCTTCCAAATTAAAGGCGCAGCACTTACAAAATAGGAAGGGCGACTGTAAGTTGAATCATTTCTGCTGACTGAGGATTTTATGTTGTTTTAGATACAAAATTGTAGAGAATACCTAAGAACACACACACACACACACACACACTATAACAAGACTCAAGTGCAACATGCGGAGTCTTCTTTTGAGAGCTTAAGCAGAGCATCTTAGTGGCCTAACTTGACTCACTGTTTCCTGGTCAGACTCCTGTGATGTTGTGATTGGGGCCAGCCGAATGCATGTGCAGGTCGCGCGGTGTGAAAGTGCAAAACTTGATCATCTCTTCAGTTGGTTTTTTTTTTAATGTGTTGATTCAGTTGTGAGTTTCGTTCTATTCCTCTTTTTTCCTCTCTGTAATCTTTTTAACTCTCAAAGATGATTGTTTCTTTGTTTTGGTGATTAAATAGTGCAAAAACATCCACGTAAAGACGAGGCGACTTTTCCACGTTAGTCACACGACGTACTGTATTCTGCAAACTGGACAGCAGAGGGCGACGCAGGGATTCTTGAACTGTACCTTCTCAGAGCATCTCTTTTTCTGCACATGTTCATGTATCATCTTGTTTTCCGAGGCTGCGTCCTTCCATCCGTCTGTATGGTGCCAGCATTCTGCCTCTGTGTACAAGGAGAGCTGTGAATACTTCTGTAAGGGGTCGAGTAATGCTTTGTCTATTTATTTTTAGATGCACAAGACGCAAAAAAAAAAGAAAATGAAATGAAAAAGTTGTACATATATATTTATTCTATATATAAGGATGTTTATTTGTCATTCAGTTTGGCTCTTGCACCATGTCAGTGTCGTTTTTTTCCTTTGTTTTTTTTTTTCTTTGTGAAAGGCCAGTAAAGGTTTTTCAAGCAGGCCGCCATTTAGGAGCGGCGCCCGGAACAGTGCCTAATCCCAGTCTTTACACGCGTGCACCCTGTCCCACGCGGGGAAGGCGTGATTGTAAAACACAGAAAGGCCTTAACCTGTCAGAGCCAAGCTCAACTTGGAGTAACCAATCTTGATGTAGGTTCATCACAGAGTAGCATCTCTTTAATTAGCTTTGATTAATAAAAGATGTACAATAAGATGATTAAGATGTCAATATAATAATGATTTTATATGCAACAGTGGAGAGGGCGGCTGGTGCACGTACATGCATCTTCTCTCTTCAGTCTGCATGGGTTTGGAGGCTGAAAAAGCTGGTTGGCCAGGGGATTTAAAACTATTTTATGTGGGCTTTGCACAACTTCTGCATATGCTTTTGGATGTCGTGTGTGCATGAGATAGCCACGCCCACCTATAGCTGTGTTAACCTCAGTTCTTTAAGCCCCTGAACTCACGGGGAACCACGATGGTCATCACCCAGCCTGTCAGCCCCAGTCTGTGAGAAACTGGGCTTAAAGCTGTGTTACTGGTGCTGGGATCTTTGTGTTCTCTGTCTGTTCTTCTGTCTGTAAACGCTCTCCCCTGGTGAGACTGAGGGAAGGTTTTCTCCCTGCAGGACTTTGTAAATTGCTGGAAATAAAGAACTATGTTATTTCATACCACTCTGATATTCAGTGTTTTACTTCTATCTAGTTTGGGATTGTTTTGTTTTTTTTTCCTCAGGCTTTAGTTAAAAAGTGAAAACCAAATAAACAGATCTCTTAGCATTTAAAAAAACACAGTTTGGATATAAATACAATCATTCAGATTAAATACTGTAGATACAAAGCACACAAAAACTAAATATTTAAATATGATGAAATGTTTACGAAAGCTGGAATATACAGTGTGGGATTATAAAATACAACAAAAACTAAAAAAACGTTGCATAAAAGAAGCTTATTTAACAGGAGATGAGTAGAGGGTTGGCACTCGTCTGACAACTCGGAGATGGAACAACATTTTTCTCTTCTCTTTCTCCGCCTGCATTATTTCCAGTGTTCCCCATGAGATCCTGAGAGGACAGTTGGGCACAGAGGGCATCGGCCACCTGCAGAACCTGAGTTGAATCTGGAGAAAGACAGGAAAAACATGAAGGGAATATCAGCATCCACTGTCAATGACAGATACTTAAAGACACGCGTACCGTCTCTGCTCCTCCTGCATACATCCAGAGTGTCCATCACAATCTTTCCCAGAGTTCTACGGGACACATTCTACAAAAAGATGGATGTTTGATAAAACAGCTAAATCAATAATCATGCATGCAACTGTCAAGTAAATCTGGAAAGTTAAACGTCTGAGATTAATCTGATGCCGTTTGTCATTTCCAGCATTTTTTCCTTGAGCACTAGGTGGCGCTGTGAGGTCAGACAGTGTTGCTGAGACCGTGCACCTGGTTTCGCAGCTGTAGCAGCAAACTGAGAGCATCTGAAATTTTTTCCTCCAGCAAAGACAGACGAGCCTTTTCTTTGTCCTTCACAATCATGTCTTTGTCTTCTTCAGACTAAAAGTGAAAGAGGTACAAAAAAAGCAAACAATGTTTTTTTTTGCTGTTTTTACGTCTGAAGACTGTAAGTGAATTTGTTGATGTTTCCAACAAATGCTTTAACGCATGAATCAATAATATAACAAATTCCAAACTGTCTCCCACCTTTCCTTTCTCAATCAATCTGCTTCCCTCAGGCTGTTCTATCGTCTGTCCATTCCAGCTGCAGCATCTTCTGTTGTCATGGAGACCGTGTGGGTGCACCAAATGGTTCTGACATCTGAAGGAAGTAAGAGTGATGTCTCAGCCTGGTGTTTTAGGCGAATGCAACTTGAGTTGGATTTAAAGCGCACCCTTTTCCACAGCTGTGCACTCTGTTGACGCTCTTCATCTCGGACAGACCCTCATTCCTCAGGCCTCTGTCCTCCTCCTCTTCATCAGAGGAAGCTCTCCCCTCCACTGCTCTCTGCAGACATTCCACATCTGCAGACAGAGACGGAGCTGATTCTTAACCTGGTTACATGTGCTAGATGAGATGCAGCTATTCAGCTGCTCACCTGTTTTACCACAAGAATCTCCACTCAGTTCCAGCTGTTGATGGGCGGAGTCAGGCAGGCAGGTGCACTGGGATCTGAGGGTGGTAAGGGTGGAGAAGATTCTCAAACATTTAAGAAATGTACGAGGTCTGGAGAAGTAGAATTATTGTATATGACAGATCAATGATTTAACGTAGATATTTTTGTTTGTGAGCACACGACACCAGTACTCTACCTGAACTGGTGCAGTTCAGCCTCCAGTTGGCTGATTCTGGACTGCAGCTGTGGCACAGACTCAGCCTGCTCCTGGATCATCCGAACCTTCTCCAGCCCCAGCCTCAGGGCCTCCCTGGCCTCCTCTGCCCGCCTCCTGATGAAGACCCAAAATTACCCCACTGCTTTTTCTACTTGCATTTATTCAAATTTCAGTTTCCAACTTTTGCAACCTGATCAGGGTGTTCTCCTTCCTCAGGGCAGACTCCACCCGCTGCAGCTTGTGCACTTCCTGGCAAGCCCACCGTAGCTCCTCCTCCAATCGCTCGTTGAATTTGATGGCCTCCTCCAGCTGCCCATCACGGGAGGCGCGGATCAGCTTCAGCTCCCTCACCAGAGGGTCCCTGGTGTCCCTCCTCCTCGGCATCTTCCGCACACATTCACCAACACTTGAGCTACTCTGGCCTCTAATTCTTAGTGTCGGTACTAGTTTTCCTTTGCTGAAGGTTAGGGATGTGTTCTGAGTGGACAGTGTAGCGTTAAGGGAGGAAGTGGGGTAATTAGGTTGGTTGTGACTGCGTGCGCGTCGCAGGGCCACCTCCAGGGCCAAACACCGGGCATCGCTCCCTTGGAGTGCTGAGCGGAGATCTTCCACCAGCTCTCTCAGGGCCATAACCTCATCTGGAAAGGAGAAAAAGCTTTTCAACTTTAAAATGCAAGCACAACAATTTAAACAGGCCACATTATATCTGAAATGTGATTTCAGCGGTGTCAAAGATTCTCGAGCAGATTTATTCTTCATTCAAATGGTCTGAAAGCAAAAGTGGCCCTCAGGACACTCCTTGTAACGTTGCATCTTAACTTTTAAGTTTATTTAGGAGTCCTAATTACCTGGTTCGGAGTTTTCTGCTGTTCGACTTTTTGCCAGCCTGCCGTCGGGTTTATTCTGATTCTTTGTCAGGTCAAAACTCACGCATTTTCTCCTTCGCACCCGCGGCCACCGGAGTCGAATCTGTCTCTCCAGCAGTTCAGTGTCCTCCGTCACGGGCAGGCGCCAGGCACACGCCTCGGCGCCTTTACGCGCGCTGCGCACACGGAAATATCCACAAAGTCGCGAGTGGAAGTCTTTAAACGAGAGCTGGCAGGGGAGCGCAGAACAAACATCGATGAACTCCTCATCCTCCTCACGCTCTGATCCATCTCCAGGTCCTTCTTCCTCTGTCCTCTTCCTTTTGTCTGCTGCGCTGAGCCCCAGCACACCGCACAGGGTGATGAAATCCTCCGCGGTCACGGTGTCGTTCCTGTTGGGGTAGGCCAGGTGATGGAACACCTCCTGTAAATATTGGTCTATTCCAGTGGCTAGAACGACGATTTCGTTTTCCGCGCCGGGATCGGGGCAGTGGTGATGGGCCAGGGCGCTCCGGAGCCATTCACTATTACGCGCTGCTCTCGGCGAAGGCTGGAGGCGCAATGAGGTGCTCTCCATAACTGAACAGTGACGATTGTTATAACCTATTAAAATGCACTATTAAAGCCTGATATCCCCATTGACACCACTCTGATAACCCCGTCCTGGCGCATCGAGTCAAGAACTGAACCCCTGCAGCGAGGAAAAAACACCGCCAGTGTGCGACTCCACCCTTTTTGTATGCAAACTTTGAACGCATGTGTGTTTCTGAGAGCTTCTTTTCACTTACAGTCAGACCAGGTTTTACTGTCTGCTCTCAGTTACAAAGGTTGATCCCATATCATGTGGCGCCAATGGTAAATGACGTCATTTCCACAGATATCCCCTGAGGACAAAAATACTGTATAAGCACAATCTAATGTCTCTAATGGCTCGACCTGTAGGGACTCATCAATACCTGACACATCCCTCATTTCACATGACAAAAGTTGAATGTGTAGTCAGGAAACAGAGTCAATCCCCATGGAAACACCCTTCTCCACCTCAGACCACTCACACCTGACAGCCAAAACAAAGAGGGCTGCCGTGATTCCACTCAGCAGGCATTACCAGACATACCAAACAGCTTACACCGAGACAGTTCATCAGAAGTGACAGGAAATCAGGTCTTTAATCGCAAGCATTCTCAAAGCTGCAACAGTCAGAGTAGAGGATGTCCACTCCCTTTCAGGCGTTTATTCAGGCTCATTTACGCCATCATTTAGTGTCATTTTTTAATACACCAAATTCTTTTTGTGGCTGTTTTGCAAAAACTTCCTTGGGTCTTTTCATTTGTCAGACTATTAAGACAAGAAAGGAGTGCTTTTATCTGGTTTTAATGTCTAGACATGAGTCATAGCGATCTTCTGATCAGATTCTCTGAGTTTGGAGGAGCTGCTGCTCCATGCAGAGAAGAACAAATGTTGTACAGAACTGCAGACCAGCAATGATGAACCGGATCAAAATATTGATGCCAGTCATGTCTAGACGATAAAGCCAGATAAAAAGAAATCTCACTAGGGTGAAACGCAGATGCTCCTCCTCCTTTCCTGTATTAAAATCCTCATTCCAGCTGACTGGCAGTAACTCATCTTTTATCTTTGGAAAGGTGTGTGAGTGTCTAGTTTCCTCATGCTCTTTAGATGTAGATGCTGCAAAGAAAATATATGATTTCAAATGGTGCCAAATTGTCTCAAAGACACGGGAAACCACTTCTCAGCAGCAGCTGGACGTGTGGAGGCAGGCAGAGCTCAGCGGAGGAAGTCTGACGGAGTTGCTGAAACGCTGTTTTGTTTTTCCTTCAAAGAAGAATCTGTGCCGAGTTCAGAGTGTCACAGGTACACTCGCAGTGTGCAAACACATTCATCAACTCTGTGTCTGTGTACAGATTTAAAATCGTTACGCAGGTTGTTTGTTACGTCGTCAAACCCCAACTGGAAAAGATCTGCAGAATGATGAATTCTAAAACTGCATATGTGCACTGCTCTCATTCAGCACCCACCCACATGTAGTTCAGTGCAAGCTATGGGGCTGTTATTTAACTGTCAGCTCCCAAAGTACAGCTCAGAGCCCCAGGAACACAATCAATCCCTGTGAGAAAATGAGCCGTGCATGTGAGCAAGCTCTCAGGGTTTCATTAGGCAGTAATTAAGACCCTCTCTTCTGTCCCGGCTTGTATTTTTTGGAATTTGAGCCTTAAATCCACCATCAAACTGCACCTGAAAAGAGAGACAGAGACAGCACATAATACGTGTTTTTGTGAGTGGGTATACGGACTTAATGTTTATTTATGAAATGGAACCCTCAAAATAAATGATCCTTAGCGTATGATCCACATCCCTTGAACCTGTCATCATAAGAATGGCTGTGATTCTGAATGCCTTTGCACTTTTATATCGCAGCACGAGTTGGGTGGTAAGAACAGCAAATGGTTAAGCAAAACCTACACACACACACACACACACACACACACACCATTTGTATTTAATCAAACTAATCATAAAGACTATCAATAAAGCCACTAAAAATTAAATTGTAGGATAAATGGAGAAGACCCCGGTGTGCCCTCTGTCCTTCAGCTGCTGCTGTGTGTGTGTGTGTGTCCTGGTGTTCACCTTTGAAAGGAGTATTAGGATATAGGAGTGGGCTCCGGGCTTTTGTATCAGCTGCCATATGCTCCTCTGTGGGTCAACAAAAAGACAAATGCAGCCACACACTCCCACCTCTTTGAAGCGGTTGACACTGACCAATGTGCTTTCTTTAACCGTGTCCTGGTAAAACCCTGCAGGAATATAAAGGACTCTAAAGTCACACTTGGAGTCCTAGAATGCTCAACTTTGCCCACACTTCCTTTGTTTTTCTACATTTATTGGTTTGCATTTAATTGTCTTCACATGATGCCTGAGTCCTTGTTGCAGCATATTTCAATCAGTTGAGGTGCTCAAGTGTGGCTCTAACCTGGCACCATCACCAACCTAAACCTGGGACGTCAGACAGCTGCCAAAAAAAGGACCTCAAACACATTAAGAGGAAACCAAAAATTCTGAAATAAATGGTAGTTTCTGCTAGGGGAGATATTCGTTTGTGTGCCTTGCCCCTCCCTTTCTGTCATTTCCGCCCATGGCGGAGTGAGATTGCGGCCACCTGAGTCAGGTACCTGCAATCAGACACACCTGGTTTTCATCCCCTGATCACCGAGGCTTTAAATACCTGCTGCTGTCGCCGCTCCTGTGCCAGATCATGGTTAATGGCTTCTTGTGATAAGTTTAATCTGCTTTAGGAATAGTTTAGGCTGCTTAACTGACCCCCTGCCTTCATTCAAATTACTAGATGATTTCAGACTAAGAGCTTCATGTTTTGTTTCTTTTATGTGGCGCTACACTCTTTAAAACCAAAAACTGTTCCCTTAACTGTTCCCCTAACCCTAAACCTTTGTTCTATCTGGTCTGAAGGAAACTTATTTATTAGTTCTTCTGTTGTCAAGCAGATTTGTTTTGCAAGTCACACCATCATCTATCGCAATTGAAACAGTCGATAAAACCATCAATAAGGGCTGAACAGCAGGAAAACAGTCAGATCTTTTGGAATCTTTCATTCATCTTAACTGGCCAGATGTCCTTGACTGACCTTCCTCTCTTTTATTTGCTGTAAATAATAAACTGTGCTCATTGTTCACTTGCTCAAAGGACATCTGTCAGCCAAGAGGCCGACACACAGCATCAGCGTCGTGAAGGTGCTTGTGTGAAAGTAAACACTGGTCACATGGGGCGATTCCCCAGCAGGTAAACAGCCCATTTAATCTGTGACAGAGGAGGAGAAAATCAACATGAGAAATTAGGTTAGACAAGATGTGTGTGTGTGTATAAACTGAGCAGTGTGGCAGTGTAAACATTTCCCCATTCCTGAGATATCGCACAAGAACTCTTGTTTATTCTCACACATGCACGCATGCACAAGCACACACTCTTGCCAATGCATTCCTGAAAGCTGGGATTAAGACAGCAGATGAGGCATGTGGCTACAGGCAGAGGTCGGACCTGAGTTGCTGTGTGTTCACCCAGCGTGTGTCTGTGCGTGAGTCATGAATTTATTAACCAAAAGTCGATATGCTGTTAACAAAGCAAGCATTTCTTCTTTATTCATGATGGCCAAAATAAATAACTCCTACAGTAAAGGCTTCATGGACACACTGCAACCAGGGTTTGGTTGATTAATCCTTCCTGAGACACTTTGAAACAGGAAATGGGATGAAAATACTTCAGATTGGGATCAAAAAACTTGCCTGGGGCCATAGCATTAGCTTATTTCTCTGTTGTGATGGTCATTAATGTTAAAACAATAAAATACTCAAAGGAATTAACTAATATAAATTTATCAGTGTGACGCAGCACTGAGATGTTACAACATCAGCTCCGTTTTGTTTACATGTCATCAAAATTGCCATAAATCTTATAAAGAATGAGCAAAAAATGAGACAATGTGTTTGCAAAAATTGACATTACCTCTAAATCTATAACATTTAAGATAAGGGTGGTATTTGTAGTCATGTTCCTCATAACTGAAAAGAATTCTTACTAGAACAGGTTTCTTTTCTCTTCAGTGTCACATCTTTCTGCTTCCTGACAGTAAACATCATGAGCTGAAATCACCTAAACTTCCTGTGGTCTGTTTATGCGTGTCTGACCAAACGCACACGCAGGCGTAGCGGTGATGTATGTAGGCAGTCAGCTCCACTAACAGACCGTTTAAAACAATCCATAGCAGATTTAAAGTGACATTGGCAGGTTGTTTATCTCTCATAGTTCTGTATATTTCTGAACAGAATTAATGAAAAACCCTTCTCCCCCAAGCTTAATCAGATTTAATCTTGATCAATAGTTATTTTCAGTACGTGTGTGCTTCAAATGATGAAAATATGACATAAACATTTTAAATTGGAACGCTTTGCTGGCAATCTGACATTTTGTGGTTGTACTGCCACCATGTGGCAAACAGGTGGAACTGTATAGTTTCCACACTTACAATTTAAAATTGGATTTTTGCTATTAGTAACAATGCAACTATGATAATTTCGGTAGAACAGTAATTTAACGCAATTATTTTCCTCAGAAGTTAAAAAAATACTGAAACCGGGATAACTATGGCGCTCTTACGTAAGACGTAAAACGTGATTGGCTTTAGTTTAGGCAGGAAGCGAGGGCGGAGACATTGGTCGCTAGAGAATCCGATTGGTCTTTTTTACCGACTCATGACAGGAAGTGGGAAGCAATGTCTTTATTTATTTAAAATGTCAAACTTTCGCCGTTCCACGTTAGGTTCATCTGCTCTGTTCATTTTGGTGTACCTTCTTGACAATGTTATCTGAAATTAATCAAGTTTTGCGACTTTGCCAACTGAACTGGCTCGTTAGTATTGGATGTTATCGGGCGGGTTGCAATCGCGATTGGATGCGTTTCCTAAAATGTATGTGTCTACCAGAACAGCCTGTGAAAATAATGAAGGGTTCTTTATCTACTGAGCATAGTGTTTGGAATTTCTTACAGATGGGGGTTTAGGTTTACAGGAACAAAGGGATTAATGTTTTGTACCTGGTGAATACCACAGCATCCACTATAGAGGTTGTAATAAGTCTATAACCAAGTCCTCAAACGCCACAGTTTTTTTCTGTTACCTGAAAAACATAAAAAATATACTCTATTTGAAGATCGTTTCGATAAATCGCCCATAAACGGGATATCCTGCGCAAATAAATGAATCAAATTCAGTTAAAAAAAAATAGTAAAGTACAATCGGATGATCGCAGGGGCGGAGCCAAGTAGGGAGAAGTGGCGGGGTTGGCTGGTCGGCTGTGACAGCTCACAAGAAAACCAGTGCCCAGCATCTCTGACCGGCAGCTTGAGCTCACATCTTCCTGCTTATCACCCCGTCGAATCAGCCACCAAGAGAAACTCTAACCACTGGTATTAACACGACATTTACCTCCCCGTTAACACGCTGAATGTTTTTTTTTATGCAGCAAATTCCAGAGATTTCCGCGAAGGTCTAGGAGATTAGCATTGCAGGTACGCCTCTACAGGATGGAGACTCAGATACATGTGCCCGTCGGTTCGCCAGTAATTAGAAAAATACCCATTTTCGTGGACGAGCACAACGTCACAGAAGGGGCCCTAAAGCTCATTAAACAGCTGAGACCAGCGTGGGACATCAGCAACGTCAAGACAAAGGTAACGTGAGCTGCTAAGCTAACAGACGCACAGAGAAGGTGTGCTAGGTTAGCTAGGCTAGGTCAAGATGGGCAGGTCTGCCGCATCACCCAGCAGACACCCACCCGGCAGGCTTACACCCGTGAGCACACTCTTTGTTACAGCTCATGGTGCAGTAGACGAGCTAGAAACATATGCAAATGAAATGTCTCGTTGTTGTGACAAGCAGCAATGGGAAATTAAGAATTTAGAACAAGGATTCAAGGTAACCTGCTTTACAGGTTACTATTTTTAGTAATCAACAACTAAAAATAGACACCACTCAAGGTTGTTAGAATTTAAAATGCATCAAATTCCCCTCAGAAGACTTTGATCTTCCTGGACTGATTGGACTTTCTTAAAGGCTCTGATCTTAAACTGGTCCTTCAGGGGTTTTAAAGTAATTTCCTGCACAAAACCTTCAAGGTTCACTTTGTAGAAAGTGAACCAGTAAGAGGGAACGTAAGAACGGGAGTAAAACTTTGTCACAAAGCCACTGTCAGTTTTCAATGTATGTGATAATATTTAAACTGCCTGAAGCATAAAATAATACCTGCAGGTTTGTTATCAGTAACTATAAAGGAAGCAGCCACACCTTTTATAAAGGCTGCTATAAAAGGTGCACACAGCACGCCAGGCTGATTGGTCATAATTCCTCTATCTAGTGTCCAGCAGAGTCCACTTCCAGTCCTTTAATGCGTTTGAACGTTCTCCCAGTGCGGCTGTGGGGTTTTAATCCCATGAGCAGCAGTTGCTTTTACAGGAATGATGTCAGTGTCCTATGAAGGTTTTCCTCCCCCTTTAAAGCGAGGTCAGTCCTTGTTCGTACACTATATATCTCAAACTGAGCACCACAACATTTCCTGCCTCACAAATGTTAAGACTTATTAATGATATAACACTGTACTGTATTTTCTGCTATTCAGAATATTTTTTTGGTACTGTAACCGTGATCTAAAATTATTGCCACACTCACAGTATTGAGGAACATCCCAAAGGTTCCAAAACGTTAATCTTCTGACTCATTTTCAACTCCCACCTGGTGAAGAAACAAAATCTATAATTTATTCCCAGTGAAAGGATCAAGTGACTGATGTGTGGAGTGGACGGTGGACGTGGTGGCATCACTTCCTCCTCTGCTCCGGCGGGACATGAATGCGTCTGTGTGTTTGCATCCTGCTTGATAAAGTCAGTGCTCGTCTCGTTCACACCTCCAGAGTGACGGCGTCAGGTTAAGTCTTGAACCTGAACTCAACAGTTGTTTAGTCACATTTAAAGTTTTTTTTCTCTAAAACTGTATCGTGTTGCAGCGGCACACGTGCCCACGTGAGCGAGCTCTCACCAGGAAAAGAGGAGTCGCAGTTTTGGCGATTAATGTTAAAGCATGATTGAATGAGTATACTGAGAGAAGTGGGACCATTGTTTTAATTAGAGTAAGGCACAAAAAGAGTCAGCCGTATTTTTGAGGGAACCACCTGATTAGCTTCTTCCACTCGGTCAGGATGACTTTAAATACACACTGTCCGTTTTCCCGAACGCACACTTTCCCTTTCCCGTGGTTCATCCCTACCACAGACATCCCGCCTCGCTGCACGACCTCAACATCACACCACAGCGTATAGAAAAAAAACGGGCTAATTGTTTACACCTGTCTGGGTCCAAGATTATCACTGTCTGTGGATGTATTGATGGCAGGCCTTAGCGGTGTATTGTGTGTGGGGCAGAATGGATCAGCCGTGCTCGCAAAGCTGCGTATGCTTGTGTATGTATGTTCATAACGGGGATGTTTGCAATTCCAATCTTTGTAGTCAACCACGTGTGGAATGCCAGATATTTATGAGTGAGCGTCTGGGTCGTGTGTATGTTGTCATTGTGTGTGACTGTGATGGGATGGACCGGTCTGGCCAGGCTACACAGGTGGAAGACTGGAAATAGCTGGCTCACGTGTTTTCACAGTGAAAATGGTAAACATTATATGTCGCATATGCCCACAACGTCTCCCTGCCCCTTTGCCAGTACTTCACTGACGGAACCACCAACAAGCTTGTTGGTTGTTACCTGGAAAACAGTCCTGAAGATGTGGTCCTTGTCCGAGTGTACGGAAACAAGACAGAGCTGATCGTGGACAGAGACAACGAGCTCAAAAGCTTCCAGGTAGGACAAAGTCAAGAATCGTACAGGATGTAAATGCAGTAACTCGGCCTCCTGAGCGGTTTCCCTGACTAACGCTCAACGTTTTATGTTCTTCGTAGGTTCTACACGCTAACGGCTGTGCTCCTCGTCTCTACTGCTCCTTTCAGAACGGTATCTGCTATGAGTTTATTCACGGGGAAGCTCTGGGGACGCAGGATGTCCGGGATCCCACCATACTCAGGTTGGGTGGAGATGTGCTCCAGCCTTGGATTTTCACCTCTTGACCTCAGTCTTTTCCCCTCTAGGGTGGATTTTTCATGCTGCGTGTGGAAAGATAACCTTTCTTTCCCCGCTGAAGGCCTTCATTTGTGTTTCCACTCAGACTGATAGCCAGGGAGATGGCCCGTATCCACGCCATCCACGCGCACAACGGCTGCATCCCCAAACCCGACCTGTGGCTCAGGATGCGGAAGTACTTTTCCCTGGTGGCCACGGAGTTCACTGACCAGGCGTCAAACAGCAGGTGAGGTTCTGGTGGTCTGTGGGCTTAACCAGGCCCATCGTAGTCCAGATGTAAACATGTGGAAACACGTGGAACCCATTCTCCCCCAAGAATTCCGCCTCTCTGAGACAAACCAGCTCATAAAATGAGGAGCTTTGCTTGTCCATGTTCTGGTTGCTGTTTGATGATGTGGAGCATTTGGTTTATATAACAGCAACAGTAATAGCTGAGTGGATTATGGAGTCTGAGGCATGCAGCGAGGCAGGAGATGTTTGCTCAGCTCGCCGAGCCGGCTTCCTTGGCAACAGAAATATTGCAGAGTGCTCTGAGACACACTGCACCAGGTTCTAGTTGTTTGACTAGACATGTCAGGAAATGCCGGCCGTCTCCTCCAGCGTGCTTTGTTTGCTGTAGAGTCGAGAAAGTCATGGAGACGGAGCCAGCTAAGAAGAAATCTCCAAGGAGAGGGTGTGTGTGTGTACCTCCCTCTGTGTGCTCTCTCATCTAATCAGCCTGACTGGATTAAACCCCATAATCCCATTACAATTAGCAGAAGGGTCCCTGCACACTTGCTGGCTAACACACTAGTCCAGAGTCCTGTTGTTATCTACATCTGACGCATGCTGATGATCTGAAGTGCTCAGTGTGCATCACGTGACCAAGACTGTCTACAGATCAGATAAATAAATGCGCAGTCATCCTCCCACCTATGGCTGAGAGGGAAACAACTGAATATTTAATGACGCTGCCGATAAGTAGCTCAACAATCGTCCTGTAGCGAACGAAGCCATTTCCTGTTCCATCATCGCGCCCCTGGCTCGGAACCTCTGCAGCCTGTGGAATCCTCAGGCCCATTTGGTTCTGGCTGAGGTGTGTACACGCAGGTGTGTTGTAACTGGACTCCATCTTCATGACTGTGCTGCACCACCAGTGCACCAGCTTGTTTCTGTGTAACTGTCTCCATGGGAACCACATGCAGATGCCCCACAGAGCCTGTGAGCTGTCTCAACATGCTGAGCTCAGGCGTTTCCACCTCATCTCTCTTCCCTGTTTGTCATGAATGATATCCATAATATTTGATGTTCTTCATCCCAGAACTAGGAATAATAGAAGTGTTTGTTCATCTCCTCATCTTTCTCTTTTGTTGCCCGTGGTCCAGAATCCAGCAGGAGGTTCCGAGCAAGGCGGTGCTGGAGCAGGAGATGGTGTGGATGAAGGAGCATCTCTCCACGCTGGGTTCCCCTGTGGTGCTCTGCCACAATGACCTGCTGTGCAAGAACATCATCCACAACAGCAAGGAAGGTAACAGCCAGTGACACCCAGTCCAGTTTACACAGCAGAACTGATGGTTTGACTGGTTTACTACAGGAAGGTCCCAAAGGTCCCCTCTGGAGGAGCTAAAACTCTAACTTGTTGTCTCTCAGGCCACGTCCGCTTCATAGACTACGAATACTCCAGCTACAACTACCAGGCCTTCGACATCGGCAACCACTTCAATGAATTTGCAGGTTTGTTGAAGCACGCTGTGACCGCATGTTGTAGTTGGCTGGAGAACTCACGGGAACTGCTTGTGATCAGGAATGGCCGAGCCAGATTACGTTCTCTACCCCAGCCGAGAGATGCAGATGGACTGGCTTCACGTTTACCTGCAGGCGTATAAGATGTTCACCAAGAAGACGGAGGAGGTCAGCCCCAGAGAGCTGGAGACTCTCTACGTACAAGTCAACAAGTTTGCTCTGGTGAGCAAAGACACACACACACACACACACACATTTTGCAGTAACAGCCACACACTCACGGTGTCTGTTGCTGCTTTTCTGTAGGCTTCACACTTCTTTTGGGGCTTTTGGGCTCTCATCCAGGCCAAATACTCCAAAATTGACTTTGACTTCCTGGGGTGAGTTGCTGTGTGTCTGCTAATGAAGCTGTGTGTGTGTGTGTGTGTGTGTGTGTGTGTGTGTGTGTGTGTGAGGTAACCTTGAACATGATATTCCAGATGGTCGGACCGTCAGCATGGTGTGACAGTAGGTGATGAGAACGTGGGACTGTCCAGACCTGATGTTGACTCCATTCTGAACTAACTAGAATTCACTGTTCTAGCTGCTTAGTCTGGGTTGTTTTATTTCATTTGTCATAATGAGATTTTAGTGTTTATACTGATGATTCTCTGTTCCTAACTTCTGCCTCTGTGGTGTTTCAGGTACGCTGTGCTCCGTTTTAACAGATACTTTATAACCAAACCGGCAGTGATGGCCTTGCAGATCCCAGAATGAGGACCCACAATCCCAGAAACAGACGCGACTGCAGTCCTCCCTCCAAGTGGACCTGATGTCTGTCCCAGACCTCGTGTGATTGTTTTTAGGTGTGTGAAAGTCCTTAATTTATTTTGAATCGAGTCTCGCGGCCGAGAGGTGTGGTTAGCGCAGCTCTCAGGAGTAACCCCACACGACTAACTGTACTCTGGCAGCTGGGAGTCAAGGTCCTTTAAGGCTGAAAGCGTTTTCCTTTGAAGCTGACAGTCCTGGTGTATGGAGTCATCTGAATTGGACGTCATTAGATGCTTTTTATCAGTGTGTCTTCGGGGCATGTTGGGATCATTCAACCTCACTTCCGCGGTTTTGAGCTCTTATCTTGGTGACCTTTTCTCTCTTTTCCCATCTTTGGTGCTAAGATGTGTTACTCGCTGCTCCACTTTATGATTGCACTTCCCTGAAGTCAGCTGAGCATCCAGCCTTTTCGCTCCTCTCTCTGTCAGTGTCAGTTTTTGTCATTTAGCTCCATGAGTGAGAAGCATTAATGTTCTTTTCTCCCTCTCAAGTGAAACAGCACTTCAGTGAAAGGTGGCTGGATACATTTCTGTCCTCACATCTTTTCAGACTTTTGGACTTTTATGGTTACAGGGATTTGCCCTGTCCAACTTTCCATTTAATCTTTTCGCGCCCCTTTGGAAAATCTCAACCTTGGGCAACCTTACCCTCCTACGTGCCAGCTTGTGTGTACTTCTCCTCAGTTCTGTTTCATATGGAGTTGGCACCACCTGCCCATCAGCTCATGCTCTCAGCCTCAGACTGACCCATTCCTATATCAGTCACATCAAAAGTCTCTAACTGGCCCAAAATAACCATTTGATGGTATTTCGTTTTTTTTCTATTTTACACCTTTGACATTTGTGCTCTAACAATAATTTTAAAAGGTTAATGTCTTGTGTTTAAACACACACAGGCGCATATTTTCCCCTTTGAGCCTACAGGGGGCGACATTAAGCTCCAACCGCCAGTGTGGCTTTCAAGCAGGTTAGGGTTTAATAATTTACAATAATAAACACGAGGAGTGCTTTGGTCCTAAACTGCATCAACGTTTGCCTCTGTAATTCCACATAATTAGTACTGCAGCTTCTCTCTACTTTACTTTTGAGTTTACCAAATATTTATTAAAGAAGAACATGTAAAAATATCTAAGTGTATTTAAAGAATATTTCAGGGAACTGAAAGTAGGTTCTTCTCCTCAGTAGAAGGCCAACAGCCCATAAAAATAAAGGATCTGCACTGAATTGAATAATTTGTAGCAAATTTTACATCACTGGTCATTTTAGAGATGATTGATAAATACGTTTTTAGTATTAGGTTAATAAATTAATATTGTTTGGTTTTAAAGTTTTGCACTGTTAACTGTATAATGCTACACTGTTTTCAGGCCTGATAGCTAAAAGGTTTAAAGTGTCATCATGAATTAAAGTTGACACTTTTCTTAACCCAAAAGTACGTTTTTATTTCTACCGGTGGCCATTTTTGCTTATTGAGTGCTTTTTTTTTTTCTTCTTCCCCACATTTGCTTCTTAATTGAGATTTAATTTTTGTGTGCGTGAGAATGTGCTAGTTTATTTTCTGAAAAGCTGTACAGGTAACAGATATTTGTCTGAATGTCTGCTTTTTATAAATGCTTTCAGCGCCGCGCAATGGCGACCGGTGGAATTACAGCCGCGTGTAAATACTGTAAGAAAAACTGAAAAGCTGCTTGTACAGTGATCATTCTCAACTGTGGGAGTGCAAGAATTCATGAAGTTGTAAATATTTCCATTAAAATGTATAAATGCATAAATACACTGATTATTTTCATCATTCACGGGATCTTTACTAGCTGGAACTTTAGAAACATGGCTTCAGTTAGCCACCAGGGGGCGATGCAACGGTGTCAGGTTCTTATTGGAGCAAACCTTTACTTGGCTTTTTTATGATTAAAGTTTAAAATGTATAAAAAATGACCCTCTCTTGAATTTTAAAAAAAGATGAATTTCTCTACTGAGAAACAAATTTAAAAGAAACATTTAACACAAGCAATTTATTGACTCAGGAACAAAAAAAACCCACAAAACTGAAAACATAGAGAAACATACACCTTTAAATTACACAGGCTCTTATAAACAAAATAAAGTCTCTTTTATATTTACATCAGCAGGGGTGATGACAGGTAACTCAACAATTCTGCTCGACATTGGAAACATTTTCCTCCTTTACTCTACAACCCTGATTGTTTCGGCCAAACCCAAAGTTCCAAACGATTTTCCAGCCATTTTGTCATCCAGCAGTAATAAAGACAATGGTTGTCAGTGGGAGTGTTGAGAAGAGAGATGCTGAAAACTCTCCCTGAGCTGGGGAGAACCACCCAGCTGGGTGAAGAGGCCTCTAACGGCGCTGTTCTGTCACTTATTCATCCGTTGTGCAGAAACCCTGCAGCTCAGCTCCAGGCTGGCTTCAGAAGCCAAAGCCAAGATTGTCACCATCAAAGGAATTATGAAATTTAAAACAACTTTATCTTTTTTTTTTTTTTTTTAAACCAATAACAAACTTCGTGTCTACCGAAAAAATGTTAACAGCAGTTCATGTCTTATTTTGTTGGGTAACTTCAGTACCGTAGCGAATTTGGCTATTTACAGAAGTAAAGACGAAAGATTTATCACAAAAAAAAAACTGCTCTGTCAGCAAAATCAGGCTGTTTTGGGGCTTCAGTGTTTTGTTTCTCACGAAGGGGTCCAGTGGTTTATTCAGTGCTAATATTTCACTCTTTCACTGTCAACAGTTGCTCTTCATCAGCAGAGAGACGTCACAAGTACAACAGGACAACAAACAGCTACTGTTCCCGCACGACATCAATGTCGAGGATTGATTTGAATCGCTTCAGACAGGCAAACCGATGAGGAGATACTAGCAAGATGAGGTAAGACGACAGTTTAAAAACGTGAAAAAGTCCAGCTCTGGTGAAGTGAAATCATCTGAAGTTGTTGGTGAAGTGTCTTGAAGAAAATGATAATTCCTGAAACATCCCGACGTCATTTCACAACATTAAAGAGTATTTATGGATGTTCTCTGCAGGAGGCTGCATTTAAAAAAAACAAAAAAAAACACTGGATATACACACGTCAAGCAGATGCTGAACAACATAGTCAACACTCGAGCAAAACATGTTACAAAAAGAAGCAAACATGTCAGTCTGAGGTAAACGAAGCTCTGGAGGAGCTTCTGATGGCCACACAGATACAGCAGGTTCAGCCTGACTGAGATGCACTGATTGGGTGTGTGATTGGAATTCATTTGGGATCATGTTTTTTGATTGTGAAGACCTAAACCTGCCTTTTTGCTTCAGTGTGAAACATTCTAAGCATGTTTGTGTCCAAGTGCGCAGCGTTCCTGATTGCTGTTGTTATTTAGTAAATGGTGCTGCAGGACATCAAATTCAGTTTACTACAAGTATGGAACTCTTCTGAGGCTTGACCTCTTGTCTTGATATCGTTTTGCAGTAATTGCACTCTGTCCTGACTTTCAAAACTACTCCCGACTTGCAAAATTCAAAAGTGTCTTAGCACTGACCGTCCAGCAGGGGGAAGCACAGAGCTAACGTGCAGCTCCGTCAGAAATTCAACTCAAACGTAACAAAAAAAAACAAAAAAAAAAAACAAGAGGCACACTAGAAACAATAAAACTTACTGCATCACAACACCTGGATTCTAAAAAAATTGTAATGCCATGTCTGTAAGGGGAAATTAGTAAGATAAGCGCTTGAACTGTGTGTGTGTGTGTGTGTATGTTTAACTTCTGTTTAACTTCAGGGAACAAATATGACCACAACTTTCCCGCCATTCAGGGACAACTCCGCAGTTTATCCTGTTATTTCTCTCCCCCAACGCGCTGGTTTCCTCCCTGCTCCATCCGTCTCCTCTCCTCCCCCTTCAGTCTGTGAGGAGCACCAGCTCGCCCTCGCTCCTCTCTCCACCATCGCTCTCCTCCTCGCTGTACGGCACACGCTCCCTGTCCCTGTCTCTCTCTCTGGGCAGAGTTGCAGGCGTGGTTTGGCCCTCCGCTCGGTGTGATGGGGGCAGTACCTGTGGCAGATAATGCTCCAGCAGGGCCGGGTGAAAGGAGACGCCGCCGCCGCCGCCACCGCCTGGATACTGGCTGTCGCTGCTGGAGTAATGGAGCTGCTGTGGTTCCGTTTGACTGCAAGGACAAATGTCAATTTTATGATGACCCTGAAGCCCCCCGACTAAATTCTACTTGCTAAGTTCTGCTGTATGACCAGCATGGGACCAGTACCTGCTACTGGGATTAGTGTTAGTGGGGGGCAGAGGCTCTGGCTGCAAACCATGCAGCCGTCCCTCATTTATCAACCGCACGTACGGCAGACAACTGCGCGCACGGCCATTTTCAAGCAGGGCTCGGCATTTATCAATCTGGACGCGTTAAGATCTCAGGTCAGGTCTGACGTCGTGGACGCAAGTTAGTCAGTGTGGATTCGTGGTTTCGGCACAGCAAAATCTACAATTCCAATTAAAAAATGTAAAAATAATAAACAAACCTCAAACTGCTCATTAAACCCAGGCAGCCACATATTCCATACAGATTAAAACATAAACAAATATCACTGAATATAATAAATATATCTGTTTTTTACGGAAGCGTTTTGCTTCACCTGATAAAATATAACCTGTTTTTTCCTGAGAAATTCACGTTTGGTTGTTTTTCGGTGTAATTATTTCTGTTGTTCTGGCTTTTCTGGCCAGTTTGATGCTTCCGAACAGCGCCTCCTGGTTTAACCTCCACCTCAGACTCGAGGGGAGCAACTTCCAGCTCGAAAAAGTTTGGTTTCTTTCTCAGGTTTCTCCTCTCAATATTTGACTTCAGTGGGCGGAGCCTCTGAAACATGAATATTTATTAAGACCCGCGCGACCCGAGTCGTACGCTGGGATTGGCCATGTACGCAGTTTTCATGAATCACACGTGCGTCTTGCGGCACCGTGACTCCTGCATTCAGATCCATGATCCATGATCCTGATACGTGAGGGCGCCATGTGATCGCCAAGCACATGTGCTGACTGAGACAGTTTAACTGAGCTGGTCCAGCTGGAAAGCAATGCTGGGGGCCTGCAACGAGCTCAGGGCCACGCGTATGTATGCGTTCTGTGTGTGTGTGTCGGTGTGTACCTGTGTGTGTAGGTCGCTCTCTGCTCCTGCCGCCGGCTCTTCATCATGGCCTTGTACTCGCCCACTCTCAGCCTCCGTCCCTCCACAATGCAGGTCCGTTTGGGTCGCGGTTTGTATTTGTAGTCAGGGTAGCGCTCCAGGTGCTGCCTGCTCAGCCGGGCCTGCTCCTCATAGTACGGCTGCTTCTCCTGGTTGGACATGCCCTTCCACCTGGAGCCTGAGGCCGAGACCGGAGAGACAGAGCGAAGGCAGGAGGCTCAATCAAAACGCATATTTCACTTCACTGAATTTGAAATTCAAATCTATAATTTGAAAACAGAAACTGATGATGGTGTCAGATAGATGTTGTCTGTAGGTGATATATTTGTATATAACAGAGTAAAGGGTGCTCACAACTGTTCTCATCGAAAGAGCTGAGGGCAAATGTTACAGTTAGATTTGTGTGTGTGTGTGTGTGTGTGTGTGTGAATGTATGTAGCAGGTGGCTGTCCGTGCCCTCCCACGCGCCAAGCTATGTCTGAGAATAGTGACAGAGTGAAACCCATCCCTACCCAGGATCTTGCTGATGGCGGAGTTGTGCATGTCAGGGAAAGCCTGCAGGATCCTCCTGCGCTCATCCTTGGCCCAGACCATGAAGGCATTCATGGGTCTCTTTATGTGGCCAGACGAGGGCGAGGGCCGGGGCCCCGTGTAGCTGCCGGGGGCAGAAACGGGAACGGTGCCTACGCACGAGAGACACCGTCACTAACACATGACAAACCCCATTACTAGAACAGTACAAAAATGATGCTTTTTGATATAAAAATAATGAGAGGAATGAAGGACAAGGGTGTTTTGGGGGCCACGGTTACCCTCAGAGTCGCTGCTGATGTGGTCCTCGGTGGACTGTAAGTCATTTCTGTCGTCAGCTCGCTCAGAGTGAGAAATTCTTTCGCTGCGTGGAGGCTCTTTATAGTCCTGCGTGCATTAAAACAGACAAGGAGACCGATAAGCTCGCACGTCCAGTTAACATCCACACTGGAGCACAAAGGGAGAATTTGAATTTGGACCAGAGTTTAAAAGGCGCCCAACAACATTCAAGGCCCATGTTCGAGGCTCGCGTGTGCACCACCACCACCAGCGCTATTTAAGGTAAAGAAAGGGCACGCTCAGCCCATCAGCTGCCATTTAAATGCTGAGCTATAAATGCAAAGAAAGGAAATTACAAAGCTGCGTGGGAGACAGAAGGGTGTTTACTGTTTGACGGAGGGAAGGTGAAGGAGAAAAGGCAGAGGCGGGAATGCAGCCACAAAGTCGGATCACCAAAATAGGGCAGCGGCGTGCGAACGCGGCGGCAGAGGTGAGACGGTGAAAGATAACGGAGGAGCGCTGCAGACTACAGTGTGTCAGTGGACAAAGAGGGCAGAGCAGGTGGTTCAGTCAACGCCGCACAGAGACCTTTGTGCTATTGTGAGGCTGCCACAGCTGTTGCTCCAGGACAGCGCTGAGAGCAACGCTTCAGACACCTCGAAGAGTCCAAAAACCAGCAGAGGAGGTGGAAAAATGAGCTTTTATTGATGGTGACACGACTGAGGACCAACAGGCCAGGCGTGTATGACCATGACGGCGTGAGATGGAGCGTAAAGCAGCTGGAACGAGCACCTCTCTGCAATTCTAGCTGTGGCATTTAACGCACCAGTCTTTACACTGCCGGTGCGGTCGAACTCAACAAATATAGCGGTTAGTCGGCTACGGGCAGGGATCTGTAAAAGACCCCCAGCCAGGCGGTTCGTTCCACCACAGCTAATGAACGAGTTGGCCAGAGAGCGACCAAAACAAGAAGCCAACAGAACAGCCTTTTATGGTTGTAACAAACACTAACAACAGCGCAGCTGAGACAACACAACGTTCATTAGAACCGGAAAAATAAACAACGATGTCAGCCGCAGACAAAAGCATCACTGGTGATCAAGCTTTGCATCTTTTTTGCATTCAGATCTACCTGTTGTGGGACTAACAAAAGATGATTGTGTGACCGTGAGGGTGTATCAGCGTGTCATGTGTTGGCAACGCTAACTCACCGTCTTCCCACCTCCGTCTCTGTCCTTTTCTCTCTCCCTCTCTCTCCCTCCACTACTGTGGCTCCTCAGGAGCAGCTTGGCATCGTGGATGGCCTGGGTGACCACATCACCGTCTCCAAGGAAACCTGGAGACAAGACCCCGGAGGAAGATTGAAAGAAAATGCGGATCAGGTGATAGGGCAACGACACAGAGAAACCCGACACCTCAACTCTTCCCGTCAACACACATCAGAGGCGGCTGAGAGATTAATGTAATGAGTAGTTCAACATTCTGGATCTAACACTCCGGAATCAGCGTGAGTGTACCCACCGAGGGCAGTCCGTGGCGGGCTGTGGGACACTTCCCTGTGAAGGTCTCTGGACCTGTAGGCTCCCTGCAGGGCCAGGTTGCCCATCTCCAGGCTTTGTGGGCTTTGCGCCTTCGTCAGCTCCATCCCCTTTGGCTTGGAGGTCAGATTCAAGGGCTGACTGGCTTCCTAAACACACAGCGATAACAGATAAGCAGGGGTGGGGCTGTGTGTACACACACATTCTGGCTTAACAGAGGACAAGGGTGTGCATCTATTCCAGTTATGCAGCGAGGCTCAGCAAGTCCACGCACATCTGCCACACCTTAGTAGTGTTTGAGCCTTTTGTCTTCTTGTCATTCACTATTTTCTTTTGTTAAATCACGTTGATTCTCTATGTCGGGTTAAAAGAAAGAGCGCTCCGCATGACTCTTCACAGACAAACAGACTCACGCCCGCCTACTGTGGACCACACAGGCTGATCGCTCAAAAGCTTCCATTGTTTGTGTTATAGGTTCTAACGGACAGAAGACGTACCTGTCGGAAGGTTCCGCTGCTCCTCTTGACAGTGGTGGGATGAGGGTTCTGCAGCAGCTGCATGGAGTAGTCCACAGCTGGGAAAGGCGTAAAAAGGTATACGATGACCAGCGCGGCTCCTCTGCAGGTTTAAAAGCTTCAGCTGTGACAGTAACGTCCCGTAAACCCCAAACTCCTCAACTGAGGGTCTTTTCCATCGTGTTCTGATGCGGTGGCTCTATCCCAGAGTAGCATCAGCATCGCTCACACTGTTAGCAGTGTTGAATATACACGATCAAACTGGCTGAAGACGCAACAGAAATATTCCTCCAACATCTTCAAAGAAAAGAAACCAAACTGACCTTATTCCACAAGGTTGAACAGTCTTATATATTTTCCAGCATTCATCTGCCAAAACATTTTGATGCACTCACACAGCTACAAATATTTCTTGAAATAAAGGACGCAAGTGAATGGTTATCCTTACAGGCCGCCTACAATGTTTTAAAGGGTGGCCTTGTGTCTGTTGGGTTTGAAAGGCAGAGAACACAAGGTGACCCGCGAGCACAGCGAAGCAAGGCTGAACAAGGCTGCAGCTTTCAAGCCGTTCCTCCTGTTGCACCAAAACACCCAAAGTCCATGAAAGGGTCCATCAACGCTACTGTTCAACTTAATTCTTTGTCTTGTTTAAAACCAGACAAAGGGTTGACGAGCACATGGAGACGTTTCAAAAAGGCAGCTGAGGAAACTGAATTGCTTGGCTTGTTTTGGTCCTGAAGTGAACAGAAGCTTTGGGAAAAAGGGTGATGAATACGATTTTAAATGACCAAATTCGCAGCCCCAGGGGCTTTTTCCTTTAGCGGCCCAACAAGTCCTGTGGACACCAAGGCTGAGATGCTGCTTGTCACGGACGGTCCAGTCGCAACCTTTTCAGACCCTTCACCCGGATTCAAGGTTTCTCACAGCCTGAGAGACCTTTAGGTGCTTTCAGGCGTGTTTTACTGAGGAAGCATCTATCTGGACACTCTGCCATAAATGCTGCAGTGATGTTGGACCGACTGGAACTCTGGAGCTCAGGGAGGAGGCCACTGTGCTCCTGGGAGCCCTCAGTGCAGCAGAAATGGTTTTATAGCCTTCCTCAGATCTATGCCTCCACACAATCCTGTCTCTGAGCGCTGGAGGAAGCTCTCTGGACTTCGTGCTTTGGTTTTAGACTCAGAAGTTCAAGTCGCCCAGAGGTCCCAGGGTCATAGCAAAGGGTCTGAATAACGATCAACGCATCAGTGTTTTCACCTGGTTTGCAGGGGATGGGCTGCAGCGGCAGTGTCATCTGCGGGTCAGAGCTTACTGGGAGGGGTTGCGTGTTGGGGTGGAAGGCAGGGATCATCACGTAGGGCATGTTCACCTGCTGAGACGACACAGGACAAAACCATCTGAGACAGGAAGCGTGGCGCGTCTGCGGCAGGCGTGTCTAAGAGGGCTTGGTGATGGAAGCTGACCTGGATCTGCTGCTGGAGCATGTTGATTTTGTGCTGCTGCTGGATCAGCTGTTGCTGCTGTTTGGCAATCTGAGACACAAAAGGCACGCGTTCACATGTTTGTGTTTGCCATCACTAACTTTGATCTGAGCCTCATTGACTGAGCAAACACTTGCTTATTACACACTCAAGCCTTCATGCAGATAAACTGATGCTAGGTGCATGGCTTCTGAAGGGTACCTGCTCCTGCTGTTGTCGAGCCAGCTCCATCTGCTGCTGCTGCTTCTCCAGCAGCAAGGCAGCCATGTTCCTCTGCTCTGAGTGGGCTCCTAGCAGCTGCTCCCTCAGACCACTCAGCTGGTTTATCATCATCACCAACTGCAGCTCCTTCTCGGCCAGAGACTCTGGGGTACCTGAAGGTCAGGAAGCAAAAACAGTTGATCAGTACCACGTGAGAAGTGCTATCAACCTGTTATTACATTATAATGTGGTGTTGAATAAACAGGAACACCATTCCTCACAGCTGTACCAGTCATATTTAAACCAGGGCTGTAAAAATTAACGGGTTCATTTAGATCAAGCCATTAGCATGGTTTATTTCATTAAAAATTTGAACTCAACAACTTTGCAGTGCAGCTACAGTTGCACACAGTGAGGAGGACAAGTGCGACCCTATTTGTCAGCAGAACCGACCCAGTCAAGATGAACGACCCTCTGGTCGGGAGGTCTGAGAAATGCAAAACACCGTCGACCACCTGAAGGTCATCTGAACACTCTGCAGAAGGGATTCCTGTATTTTGGCTAGTAGGCTACCAACTAGCAAGAGTCTACCTCTGACATCTGCCAAGCGGATGACAAAAAAACTGCAGACTGATTAATGTGGTCGACAGGAAGGTCGACACATGATTAGTGTTTAACCTCTTGTAAGGGACACGAGATAGCAACAACAGTTAGAAGAGTGTCAAACGTGCGGGGTGTAAACTGTAGCACGCTGTCGATGGTGTGCAGAAGCTGACCTTTCAGTTGTCCGGCAACCACTGTGCTTTTATCCAGAAGTTTCTCTTTCCAGTCAGCATTCAGCAGCTTCTCGATAGTGGGAATGACTGCCGAAAGGACACAACAGGTACTTAGCAGAAGCACAGCTCTGCACTCAGAGCCTTCTGCAAATAAAACCCATCAGAGACCCAACGACATTCTCAGACTCTCCACTGCTTCCCTGATGGTATTGATTGAGGAAGACGACTGAGGTGTCGAAGGGCAAAGGTTGTTTGTGCGTCTGGGAGAAGTTTTGAGTGTTTGAGCGGATCAATATTTGGACAGAGAACAATCCGAGGTCGAGTTTTTAGAGAGCACCTGGGACAAAAAAATTACAGAGATGAATGCAAGCTGGTGAAAGACAGGAGGGCAGGGAGCGTCTCAGGAGCAGCGTTTCACTCTGCCACAAACAGAAGGAGACTAAAAAGGGAAAAAACACCCTAGCTCCTCGGGACAAATGCCACTTTAAGATATCGATTTTCAGCAGACTGCATCGCTTTGACCGATCAGCGGCAAAACATGCTTCCACAGACCTTCCTTAAGCTGAGATTGTCCTTCTGCTCGATCTATGGAAACGTCCTTCTTTCCTGAGGGGCTCTGCCTGTGGGGCAGCTCTTTACCGGGAGATCCATCCTGTCAGGACAAAGACAAACCCTCAAGCATCACTGACAGTTTTTCTGCCACCTTCCTCGCCCCGGGGCGTCTCACCGAAGGAGAGCAGGAGAGCGGCGGCGTCAACTGGCGGACCTCCAGCGGATGACTTCCTGACCAGTCACGTGAGGGAGATGCCTTCACAGTTTCCATGCTGGTGGTGAGTCCTCGTCCTCTGCAAGACTCCTCTTGCTCTATTTTGACACCAACGCCTGCCATGCTGACATCCCCTCCAGAGATGAGGTGTAGCGCTGAAGGGCTGGGCTCAACCATTCTGTTGAAAGACAAACAGCACATAAAAATAGGTGTCTTTTGGGGCGTGGTGAGGTTTGGACACTCGCCACGCTCATCCACATGGTAGATGATGTCAGCGCAAACCTGGGACAAAGAAACCAAAAATGTGTGAAGATAACGTCTGATAAAACTGGTATAGACTCGTTCTTCTACTTTGTGCAAAAATTGGATGACTGGAAAGTTCTGGGGACAATGATTGTTTATCCAAAACTGCTCTTGGTGAGGTGAGGTTAAGTTGGTGGGGTGAGTAATAAGTTGTTACTGAAGGTCAGCCAGGAAAAGAAAAGAGGTAATCAGAAAAATCACAATAGCTCATAAAAGTTCAGCTAAACTCCTTCTCTTTATGTGATACTTCATCCATCAGAATTGTTCCGATTCTTGTGATCAATGTTGCTCAGCCGTTAGAAACCCAACCCTTCCTGCAGAGCTGTTTGCATTGAAAACCTTCCAGGAAAAAGAATTTTCATCTTAACAATACAATGAAGGAAAAGAAGAGTGTTTCCTGG
Organism: Pao palembangensis; assembly: GCA_015343265.1. Classification (NCBI taxonomy): domain Eukaryota; kingdom Metazoa; phylum Chordata; class Actinopteri; order Tetraodontiformes; family Tetraodontidae; genus Pao; species Pao palembangensis. The sequence goes on from CM027087.1 coordinate 897,984, forward strand.
TAGGGCCACAGGTCACAGTATTCTTAGTAAAATATGATAAAAAAAACACAGTTGAATCATGAAACATGTCTGCAAAAAGCACATTAAAAAAAAAAATAATAATAATCAAGACATTTGAGTCATAAAGGTAACTCTAGCTGCCAATCCTGACCCTGCCTGCAACAACAAAGTAACATGTCAGGCAAGGTGTGTGTGTGTGTGTGTGTGTGTGTGTCTGATTAGGTGTAATCAAACATAATATGGTTGATCCCGACTCTTCCCACTCCCTAAAGAGGCCAGCAGCTCAGAGATCTCGATCTCACACTCACAGTCACACTCACATGCGCACACACGCACGTACGCACACACACACACACACACACACACACACACACACACACACAAGCACGCGCTCACAGCATCACTCAGCGGAGGAGAACACAGGCATCAGGAGCACAGCCGACTCAAATCTGACCCAAGGACCGTAACAGTGTGGCAGTGAATGGTGGGAGACAAATGAATGGAGAGAAAGAGCGGGGCAGAGAGGACAGGTGGAGGAAGAGAGGGAGCCATACTGAGGCTGAGCATGGGCTGTTTTCCAGCTCTGCAGCAGGAGGAAAGAAAAACAGAGCAGACAGCAGAACAAAACAAACAGAACACACAAGGGCAGAAAGTGCACATATATATTAAGAGGCAGAAAAAAGCCATTGTTAGAGCCAAGGAACAAAGGAAGTTCCAACAATGGGGGTGAGGCTGACAAAAGCCACCGGCCGCAGGAAACAGGCCGGATAACAATGCCAGCGGAATGTGCCGACCAACTCGGGAACACAGAAAAAAAGGACCACTATTCTGCAGATAGGATAGCAAAGATTAGACCCCCTCACCACCAGCACCAGCACCAGCACCACCACCAGCAGCAGCAGCAGCCCTCCTGACTTTCTCCAACTCATCCAGGCTGCATCCTGTAGTTCTGAAGAAAACCACCTGTCTGCCATGGTCCAAGACCCCAAAAACGAAGACGCTGAATCAAACGCGCTGCCTCCTTCAGCACGTCACCTCACGCCTGCTTTAACCTCACTGGATGCACACCTGCGCTGCCAGAGGCTCGCTGACATCTTCACCTCTGCAGAGACCTGATCAGCATCGCAGCCAGCGCCTGTTACTGCTGTATTCACACATGGATGCAGATACGCTCAGAACCTTCCGGTTCTGGGTTCTGTCCTCTCAGTGCTGGATCACTTCAGACTGATCCAGCTCTGGCTGACCTCCTGTGTTCTTCGAAAGCACGATATATCTGTTCATTTTTATGCCGACGACAGCCAAATATATATGCCACTGAAAAAGAAAGATGCCATTTCTTTAAAACCACTGTTAGCATGCCTTGATGACATTAAAGCCTGGATGGCTTTAATTTGTTAAACTTCAATCAACGGAAAACTGAAGTGATGGTGTTGGGTCCCAGCGATTCTTGTGATCCCCCCCGTCGATCTGGGTTCCCTGGCTTTGTACGTGAAGCCAACAATTTCTAATTTTGGTTTTAAGACAGTCATTTTAAACTAGACCGACAAATCAGCGCAGTTGTTAAGTCCAGCTTTCTCCGCCTTAGGCAGCTGCCGAAGGTGAAGCCACTCCTTGCACGACAGCACTGGGACAGTAATCCATGCCTTCATCACGCCTCGGCTGGATTACTGTAACGCACTCTGCTATGGAGTCAGTCAGTCCTCCCTCGCACGTCTCCAGTTGGTCCAGAATGCGGAGCACTCCCATTCTGGCCTCCCTCCACTGGCGGCCCCCTGCATTTTAGAGTTCTTTTTAAGATTCTTTTATTTGTTTTTCAATCCTTAAATGGTTTGGCCCCACCTTACCTCTCTAAGCTGCTTCACCCCTACGCTCCTGCTCGGTGCCTCAGGTCAGCTGACCAGCTGAAGCGGAAGCTCAGAGGAGATCGGGCTTTTTCTGTCGCTGCCCCCTCTTTGTGGAATGATTTACCTCTCCACATTAGACAAGCCCCCCCACTGTCTAAAAACCCACTTTTATTCCTTGGCTTTTGACCCATCTTGAGACCGCATTTGTTTTATTGCTTTTATTCTTTTATTTATGTTATTGTTTTACTGTTTGTTTTACGTTTTTATGTACGGCACTTTGCGTCAGCTATGGTTGATTTTTAAGTGCCTTATAAATAAAGTTGAGTTGAGTTGAGTAGTGTGGACCCTGAGGTGTCGATCAATACCGCGCAACGCTCTGCAGTGAAATTGTGGGCTGGCTTTCATGCGGTAACTTGCATCTCAAACACTCCTGCAATCCAGCTTTTGTCGCTTCCTGACACTTTCTGTCCCGTCGTCCTCCGTGGCCTCTGCGATGCGCTCCCAAAATCAGACAACACTATCCCGCCACCGCGAATCGCTGTTACATTTGAGCACAAATCCTGCAACAGGTTTGAGGTTTCACAAGAGAAAATATTCAAATAGCACATTGAATTCAGCCGGAAGCCAAACCTGCAGCACTCCACTCAATTGAATCCACCCGGTTTCTGACTCTGTACACAATATTACGGGCGTGTTTGTAGAGAGAGAGTTGTGTTTGTCAGAAACTGCCGGTAGATCCCCACGGCAACGTTGAGACAGAGATAAAGATATACGTATTTCATTTATTATAACAAATGTTATTATCCATTTATGACCTTCGTTGGGATCCCAGTTGAAAACCAGCGTTCAGGATCCACAGAGCAGACGAGGTCAACGAGGATCAGGATATTTTCTTTTCTTGAAAGGAGAAATTTCGCACCTCGTGATGGGAACAATGCCAACTCGACCTTTGACTTCTGCCGGACGCCTCCCAAATAGATCCAGCTGAAAAAGACGAGGAACTGTGGGGGGCGGCCAGCACTTCTGAGTTTTGTCCCACACTGTGAGTTATTCCTGGGTCTCAGCCCCTTCCGTGCCAAACTGCCACAGGTGGCTTTCACACACTCGTGTGTGTGTGTGTGTGTGTGTGTGTCAGTCACCGCAGAGTTATGCACAGAATCTGTCACTGACAGCTAGGAATGCATCAAGGTGTGTGTGTGTGTGCATATGGTATACAGTACATACTGTGTGTGTCTCACACACCCAACGGGTTTGTTAAACAATGCTCACAGTGTTTCAACAATAGAAACCGGCTTTTAATCACATCACTCACGTCTACTTAAATGCAAATTTGGCCTATATGCAACAATCTGCATGTGTGTGTGTGTGTGTGTGTGTGTGTGTGTGTGTGTGTGTGTGCTGCATTAGCTGCATAGCGCTGCCTTTGTGCAAGGTTATCGGATTGAGGCCTGTTCTTTCCAAACCCCTGCAGTGTTGTTGGGTTTTTATAGGCGCTCGCCACAAGTTGCTGCGAAATCACAATAAAACAGACCTCGGAGCAGCTGCTGAAGTAAACAGGGTAGAACAGAGGGACTAAAAACAGCACCAGCGGCGACCTGTCCGACAGTTAGTCTCAGACGAGAAACGTTTACGAGCGAGGGACAAACGTTGACCCGGACACCGACTGCGTGATGAACAACCCACATGACTTGGCATTACCGTCTGCGCGCTGTGTTAGCAAACACGCTTAAACTAACCAGGGGATTTGACCTTGAATCTGCTTCTAACCTGTTACCCATGTAAAACATCACATTACAGAAGCTGCTCTCTCTCGCCACGAAGAACGAACAACGTCCCTAAATGCATTCCAATATTTGCAGAAACTCTAAAGTCCACGTAATTATGGAGGGACTTGTTTAATAGCACGCTGTTACAGGGGCATGTTTGTCCTGCCCACCCCCCACCGAGAAGCCCAAGCTCCTGTGGCAGCGGGGAGGTGGGGGTAATGGAGCATGACAGAGGAAAGACACCCCTGATGAAAATCGGCTGCCCTGCGAGCGCCGACAGCGTTTTAACGTTGCAATTCTCGTGACGCAGAATCACTTCACACAAAACCTTCAGTTAGCAAACAAGTTTTAACCTGTCAAACCCCACCTTCCCCCCGGGGGCACTGGCAGCCAAGAACCCTTCTCTTGTTCCCCTGTGCTGTTCTTTTGTTCCTTTATTTTCTCGTTCTCTCGCTCTTTTTCTTCTCCCTTTTTGAGAGGAGCACCTTGGGGGAGTTCACCATTCTTGTCTCTTTCCAACTGACACCAGAGGCGGAATACTGAGTACACATAGATAGCGTGAGATGTTGTCGAAGACATTTAAGCAGGTTTAAGTATTGATTAAAAACAGCTCGCTGTCGCTTTTGACTTGGAGCGGAGCCATCGCAGATGCTCCCCATCAGCCGGCGGACGCGTGCTCGGATCCCGAACAAGTGCAGTGAAACTGTCTGATTGCGTTTTGTGAGCTTAAATGATACATTTCTGGTCCTGTTAAGACAGCGGTGAAGCGATGTATCAACAAATGTTTGGGGAAATGTTTCACGGCTAGCGCTATTTACTTAGGGATGATAAGACGATGTCGAGATCAGTGCCAGCTCCTGCCGCAGGGCTTGGCTGAGGATGTGCCGGTAAAAGCCTCACAGGGACACACCACACCTCTGTGACACACACACACACACACACACAAATACCAACTCACACATACTTTGCTGTTCCAATACTTTCCTTATACTGTGGTTGTTCTTTCTTATCTATCCCTCCTTTCTGCACACAAGCCATGGAGGCAGGCTTGCTCCCTCATCATTAAAGCCCCTCTTCAGTTACCTCTGACACCTACCCGGCCCACCGCCACCACCCCACTCTCTCCTCTGAAGAGGGGAAGCACAAAGAACCTCTTCAAATCCCACAGCGCAGCGGCCTGATTTGCATAATCAGCACGTTGTTGCAGGTAACCGTCGCCGCGGCTCTGACACGCTTGATGCAGACGGAACATCGAACCGGTGTGATTCCAATCCAGACAGATCGGATTTATTTTCCACTATGACTTTCACTAAATTGGCAGGGAAAAGGCCGGGTCATGTTAAGGGCACAGCCTCCTTTGGGGCTGATGTTTCAAAGGTGTAATTTGGAGGAAGAATTGGAAATAGATCAGTAAGCCTCCCATGGTCCTGGCATTCCCGTGAATCCGGTGCCTTGTTTTTGTTCTCTCCCTGCCTCTAGTTAGGCTCACCTGTGCAGGAAGGTGAAGCACCTGAACCAGCTGTGGCTAATTACCAATGACCTCACTTTAAAAGGCTGGCTTTGCAGCCTTCCTGTGCCGGTTCCAGAAAGAAGCCTCATGTGTTTGTGGTTTTATTGTCGCAGTCACTCGTTTTTCCTCCCCCTGGAGTTTCCTCTTTTTTTCTGCCTAAATGGACTGACTTATGCAAGTGATTCTTCAGTCTCCTGCACTTTCTACAAACTTTCACCTTAATCAAGTCAGTGACACATACATTGTTTTTGTAGAAGTGTGATGTTTTGGGTCAGCGTCTGAAGCCTGAGCTCTTTTTTTACCTGCTCGTCTTTTTGGCGTGCCGTGAGGCTGTTAGTGGTCAGTGCAGTAAAAACTCGTTGCTGCGTCACCGCCATCTTGTCTTGCTACGGCGTCCTGTGGAAATCTGGGGTTAAGTTCTCCAGCAGGACTTCATTCCCTGATGGCTGGTGATCAGCCTGTAAAGTGCACGTGTGCAGACTCTGGCTGGCCTTAGTCAGCTCTACTACGTCCTCCCACTTCCAGTGATTATTATTCATCACAACTGTGTCAGAACAATTTGATTAAAGATGGTCTCGTTGGTAAACACGTTCCCCTGATGCACCACGCTCATCTGTGTCTCCCCATTGTGATATTTTTAGTTTTATTTTGGGGCTTTCTGTTGTTGAATTGTCAGATTTTCAGCCACAGAATTAGATGGTGAACAGAGCCGGAGCAGTTATTGACCTGTCAGGATCAGCGCTCAGAACCATAATGAGCACGTTCACACTGACACGTCACTGTCAGAGGCAGGTTTGAGCGCCGAAAGGAGCAGCCTTTCACGGCGGGGACGGCTCTGGGACTCAGCAAATTAAGGGTACTCTACAGTCCATTTCACGTCTGACAGATGAACCTAACACGGACTCTAAGATGCTAACGTTGCAATCGCCAGTGTCACTTGTTCCGCTCTGCCACGCTGGTGCTTCCAATTCAGGACTACTTGTCTCTTCTGTGAGCTACTGGTCCCAGTATGGGCAGTATTTTATTTTATTTTTTTTAAAGATCCCTCAATACGTAACGAAATGGCGCACACACATACACGTCTGGAACAGAGCTGCGCCACACCGGACTCATTAGGGAATGAGCCCTCCAGGCTGGAGACAAAAGCTGGGCCCTCTTCTCTCTTCCTTCCCCTCTCTTTCTCTGCTCTCTTGGCCTTTTGATGTCAAGGGTGCTGAACCACGAGTGCAGAGTCCAAACAATACACTGATCAGGAACAGATATTCAGTTTCCTCATTTTTGTCTATTTCTTTGTGTCATGCACTCCCTCTGACAGTGAGGGGTGTGTGTTTGTGGCAGACAGAGGAAAGCGAGGAACCAGCCTGCTATCACCAGAACCTTTCTGATGATATCTGATTGCGATGGAGAAATGATTCTAGCTTCACACACTTGCACATGCTCCACCAGCAAACTGGTTCATAATTCTGAGAGGAAAATTAACTCTGACAAAGTTATTATTTGAGCTCACGTTCTCAGACAAAGCCACTCGGGTCTGTTGTCGGATCAGACCAGGGCCAACTTTCTAATCCAGATAAAAATATTTTCCCAGCTGGAGCTTTTAACGCTGATATGATGAATCGGTCTCCTGATCAGCAAATACATGGCTGAAGTGTTGTTGGAGGTGTGAATCACTCACTTTTCTGAGCCCTACCAGCTAAAGGAGGGCAGCCGCTCCATCATAAGGTCACACAGGTGGAAGCAGAAGCATGAATACACCGCAGACACAAAACTGCTTCGACCATTCCTTCAGGGGGTCTAGGCTGAGGTTTCTCCCTTATAACAGGCAGGTTTTCCTGTATGAACAGTAATTATACGTGTCCACGCTGTTTCCAGCCCCCCCACCACTGCTGAGCATTCCCTCTTTCTCTAAATAAGATGTAAAAATAGACTGACAACAACAGAGCCCTTCACAAAAACACCGAGGAGGGAGGAAAGAGGGAGAACAGAACTCCGGCTTTATTCACCGATGCATTATTCTCCGGCCATTTAGAAGCACAGGTTAAAAGGCAGCCATTTCTCTTTTTCATCTCTCTCTTTCTCTTCCCCTCTCTCTCTCTGAAACAGGTCGTCCATTGTGGCTGCTAGCAAAAGGCTACTGTGGCATTTATAGGAGAGGAGGGGGAAGAAGGGGGGAGGAGTACGGGGAAGACAAAACACGGTCCCAATAAAGAGATAGAACAAGAGAAAGAGAAGAAAGGATGTGTATGAAAGCCATGTTTTTTTCTTCGTCCTCCACAACCCCCTCTCTCTCTCCTCTCCACCCCTGCTCCTTCAGGCTAGCTCAGACAAAGGAGGCCCCGCTCTCACAATGTATCCGCTCTTTTAGCCCAGCACACTTTATATCCTCACTCCATTCACAGCGGCTTCTTGAGAGCACCCACGTGTGCGCAGCATATGTGTGTGCGTGCGTGTGTTTTATGGAGTTTGTAATGGTGGTGGGGGTCTATGTTTGCCGAGGGTCTTACAGAAGAGGGGGCCACGGCTGTGAGACGTTACTATGGAAACGTCTTTGAGCAGTAAGGAGCACAACAGGTGATTCTAGAGAGGGCCTTCTCCTCTCAACACTGAGGCACAGCGGGGGGCCTTCATGTGGGTTTCACACAAGTATGGCGGCTTGTGCTACAAAACAACTTGTGTCCTAACCAGCTCCAATAAACGGGAGATCATGTCTGAGGTTCTACACCGAGAACCGTGATGATGAGGTTCCACACACGCACAGGCCCACACACAGCCACTGATTTAACCACGCTGATGGAAATTCTCTGTTTTCACAGCCCATCGGAGGGCAAAACAACATCAAGTCGAGAAAGAAAACGAGTAAAACAACTAAAATGCTGTAGAACATATCGTACAAGCTGGTGCACGAGGAGAAGCACAACCCTTTTCAGCTGGAGGCTCACAAAAGGGGATGAAATGCTAAATGAGTCGTGAGACAAGGTGCTTTCACGAGGCCGACGTGACGAGCGACCGGATTTCAATTATGAAACTCAAACTCATTTTGTAAAAGCAAAAATGACCAGAATGACTGGTCTGGTCTACTTTGGGGGCCACCTAAAGCTGTGAGGGGCTCCTTTTGAAATGGGCTCATGTAAAAATCCTGGTTTCTCTTCAGCATAATGGAGTCAAAGCTGAGTGAGTGAAAGCAGATAAACCAGCCGGGAGGAGCGTCGGTTTAACTGCTGAAACCACTGCAGAAAGTAGAATTACAGACTTTCTATTTGAACACCATCACAGTGTGGCTGATCTTGATCTTGGCTGTTCCTTTTTATTTTTAGCCAGAAATAGACTTAAAAGCGAAGCAGATGGTGCAGGACATCGCCCTGTCACACATGCTGCAGGAGCTGAAGTCTTCCACACAGTCTGGATTCAGATGAAGGCCAGAAGATCTTCTGGCGGTTAGAAGAATCTTCTTAAAACAGGGATCATAACAAACCTGCATTCAGCTTTTCCAACTGGTTTGAAAGCGAAGACAGATCTGAATTATTCTGTAGACGCTATTTCAAATATCGACAGTCTGTTTTCGATCTACTGCACCCCGACTACAGCAGCGTGGCGCTGCAGCACTCAGGACAGTCATGCAAATGAAGCAGGAAACTGGCTCATGGTTTTATTTCTGAGAAATTCCCATAATCGCAAATAAATAAACAAATGGGACAACAGCACGTGAATCACGCTGACTGACATTTGCCTCCTCTGGCGGCGATGCAAATCTGCATTTACTGCATTTCATAACTCGACGTACTTGGAAGACGAGCTGCATGGGAGCGTTCCAAAGTGTGAAAATCAATCAGCTAAAAGAAATAAATCCTTGAACTGAATTTGTAAGGAACAAAACTTTGTGTCGATAAATTTCAAATAAAAACAAACAGGCAAAACACATTTTCCACTTAAGTCATTCTAATGAAAAAAATGGAATTAATCATTGTATGCAGCATATAAAATGTGATAGTCAGACTTTTCTTTCATGTATTTTTCATCAGAATAACACATTTTTATAGATTATTTTGAATCTTTTCTGACTTCCATTCAGGCAGAGATTGTATGGAGGAGCATATTTTCATAACAAAGTTAAAAGAAAAAAAGCTCTCGTGACACCTTTGTCTCATTCTTTCTCACTCTGACGCGTATTTGACAGCATTTTACCGTGACAGAAAATAAAAAAAACATGCAAACCTGCTCCGTCACGCCTGGTGTGCAGAACAATACGCTGCCGTTATGTGAGGATCATAATGGGAACGGCGAGACAAAACAAACTTGTGGGTATGGCATTCTGGCAAACATCAGGACTTGAACAGCCGCGCACTCGCACACAAAAGCTTCCCTCGCTGCTCCTTAAACACACCTCGGACCTGTAGGAGCGCGTTTTTAAGCACTGAATGATGCATATAACACAGGGAGGGAAAGAAAAGTCCTGTTTGTATCTTGGATTAGTGCTCCAAAGTGATCTGAGAAATGTAAGCTGCTGTTCAAGGACGCTTCCGCTCTTTCTTCTTAAACAAAAACTGGGTTTACAGCTGTCGGTAATAGCCTGCCAGGTCTGACAGTGTGGGCTTTACTTCTGCATTATTAGCACCTTATTATGAGCTTATAAGTGCACATCCAGAGCCCAGCTGGCAGAAGACATCACACTTTTCAGTGTGATGTGCAGACCAGAATCAGAAACAAATATTCCAAATCCCTGAGAGAACCCCTGTCATAAATTACAGCCTTTGATCTCAACATTTTATAATCCCATTGTTTCCTTTATGACCTATTGTTCCATTTTATAATACCATTGTTCGCGTCTTCCGGTTTTTATTACCCTGTCATAAATTACAGCCTTTAATCTCAACAATTTATAATCCCACTGTTTCCTTTATGACCCCAATTGTTCCATTGTTCCGTTTTATAATCCTATTGTTCGCTTCTTCCGGTTTTTATTACGCTGTCATAATTTACAGCCTTTGATCTCAACATTTTATAATCCCACTGTTTCCTTTATGACCCCATTGTTCCATTGTTCTGTTTTATTGCCCCGTCGTAAACCATAACCTTTGACCTCATCAATCATTTTTTGACAGAAGGTGTCCACTATGTTCTCTCTTCCCTGTTTGACCTTCATCCTAAGGGAGCAGCGCTCCCGTCTCTGCAAAAACACCACATTAACGCACATAAACATAAACACACAAAAAAGGCGCAAGCAGCCTTAACCTTGCAAGCGAAGCGAGCGAATCTCGATCACCTTGTTTGTGCTTCTGCGAGAGCTCGCCGCGTCTGAAGACCGAATCTTACCTTGAAATTGTGTGTCGAAGCTGACGGGGTGGTTTGTGTGTTGTGTGTGTGTGTGTGTGTGTGTACTGACTCTTGCTGTTTCTGACTGCAGCCCGTTTTGACAGAAGACGTCATCACTGCCCAGGAAGGGCCACCCTCTGCACACCTTCTCATCCCCAATTTGTTCGGCTTTTCTTTATTTTTGAACCACAAGCTTGAATAAAAACCACTGGTGAAAACATCTAGAGCATTACAGCATATGATTGGAAAAGACAAAGCGTAAAAAAGTCCCCTGTGCTGGATCTTGCTTTTGTCGAACTACATTCATGGATCATCCAAAACATGGAGTTCAAAGCCAGCACAGCAATCAATGTGCTGAGAAGTTGGCAAAGAATCCGTGCAGCATCATGCCAACCACAAGTGCAATTCCTGTTGCTCTAATTAATATTATTTGTCTACAGTTTGGGTGCACGTTGAGGTGCGTGGTGCACATTTTCCATGAACTTAACAGGCAGTCTCCTGTGCTGGAGTGATCCTAAACTACTTAGGCAGCTGACGCAGGCGACACGGTGGTCAGGGGAGACGCAAGCTCCAGTGTTTCCAGTAGAAATCAGAACTGAAGCGCCTGTCAAAGACGGGAAGATGTAAATTGCAACGGGAATAATTTCCAGCCAACAGGTCAGACAATAAGAGCCAGCTGTGAACAGAAACTTTAAGTACTTATTCATAATTAACTCTAAGTAAAGTGCTGCAAACACCCCCCAACATACACACCCGCACACCTCCAGCCATCAAGGCTTGAAGAAACATCTATAAGTGCCGGTTATATACCAGTAACTGTCGGAGGAGAGTGAAACATTTTTATGAGCTGCTGACAAAGGATTCCTAAGACTCGTCTGGCCAGTGTTTACCTCGAAGAAAAGAAAACCTGAAGCTGTTTTTAGACTAAAACTAAATAATTCGCAAGTCGCAAAACTAAAAAAAAAAAATAGCCCTAAACAGCTGTTGACAAACTGTTCTGGTTGATGTTCTCCATGCTCTATCGCTCATCCTGTGCATGTATCAATCAAACGACAAATCAAACCCACATCAGAACTGCTGCTTTTGTCTTTTCAGCGCAAAATTAAAAAGAAAAAAAAAACAGTTCTTAAAACAACAGATGGATAAATCAATTTTGATCCATCTGAGGAGAGATGGATAAAACCGTCACCTGCGATGTTTATCAGTCCATCGACCACCTTCAGGATCAGCTGCTCTACTCAGGCCTCCAAAGGAGACAATGCGGATCAAGGTTCTCATTCAAAAACATCCTAAGGTTTCCCAGAACCTCGCTTTGTGCCGTGTGATTGGCTCAGCCTCACACTGCGATGAAGGACTACAGACACCCCATTCTTCTCTGCTGTGGTGTGTCTCTGTGGACGGCTGCTTCAATAGGATTCGGAGAACAATGTCCACAGGATATAGGAGGTCAGGAGGAGGAAAAAAAAATAACAAAACCTTTGTCTGCTCTGCTGCCCTTGTGGAAGCGTCCCATGTAGAGGACCCACAAACACATAAAACACCCATATGAAAGAAAAAAACAACAACAACACGAAGAATAGCAAGCATAATTAAAGTTACAAGCGGCGTTAAACGGGCCCTTCGCCCCTGCTTCCCCATGTCTTCATTCCCCTGTGACCCTTGGCCCTTCTTCGTTCCTCTTTATTTTTTCTTGGTTTTTTTTGGTTGCCTTGTTCTTGGTCGTAAGGACTCAGTCCCTAGGAGAGGTCCATTCAAATACCAGGTGTTTAGAGAGTGAAAACAGCCAAAAAACAGGCATAAAATGGCTTCCTGCTGATTTGAGGGCCTGGTTACATTGTTATTTTTCATAGATCTTGGTGGGATTCATATGCGTACCAGTTGTTGTCTACTTATGCCACCTTCACTTTATTCATTCTTAGCAAAAAAAACACGTCTAGGGGGCGCTGTTCTGCCTCTTTCTCCCCTATTTTTCACATCACATTCCACATCTGCAAAAGTATAATTATGACACACAGTCACTGCTTTATTATTCCGAAAGATCAGTGCTGCTGTTGATGACACACACTGAACAAAGCCTGATGCCCCTGAGCTGAAATTGCACTGAAGATGACCAAAGAAGTTCCTTTCTCTTGAAACGGGACCAACATGTCATAATTATCGACGGAATAGTGAATAAGTTTGTGTTCCAGGCTGGTTGTCCACACCAGGCTAGCAGGCTTGCGTCATTACGCGCAATCAAAGCAGGTCTAACTACGTTATGGTCAGTTTCATTGATTAATCCTATGGGGGGGATTCGTGCATCTTTGGCTCCTGTTGGCGTGACAGAGAAGGCAAGAGCCACAATTCATCCTCCGTGAACCCGTTCACCTGACAAAGGCCAGAGGGAGTGGAGGCAGAAGTGAAGGTTGAAATGGCAAACCACTCCTAAGGTTTATTCAGCGTTTGTGTGTGTTTGCAAGAGAGAGAGAGGGAGGGAGGGAGAGAGAGAGAGAGACAGACAGACAGACAGACAGACAGACAGACAGACAGACAGACAGGTGTTTGCAGTGGAACAGCATGACACTCACATGCAGCATTACAGAAAGACTGACAGGAAGACTGGCAGAAAGAGAGGCCAGGGACCCCCCACTGATAGTACCTATGCAGCTGTTCTCTGTAAAGTTTAATGCACATCAAGTCTGCATGATTATAAAGACGTTCTAGCAGGAACGGTCCATCATCAGATGCAGAAATCAGGGTTTCTAGGGCTGGACTTGGGTGACCAGAGGGTCCGAAGCAGAAGAAAAGCTCCCAGTTCACAGCCTGTCTCTAAAAGTAAAACAACTTCCTCAACGAATGCTTCTATCAGCTGACATGCAGAGACCCTGAAGACTGAACAGAACCTAAAAACAGAACAATCTCACATGACTCTGAAACTGAAATTGAAAACAATCATCCCCTGCATCTGCCTCACTGACATCATCATCATCATCAAACTTGATTAGAGTGTGGGCCTGAATGTTCTGACACATGCAGAAGCACACGCAGCCTGAAGATGTCACAGACTGCGCGTCAGATGAGGATGATGGGCCAGCCTGATGTTAGACTTTACCACGATGTCCAAAAGTGAAGTTTTACAAGTTTAAAAGGCAAACGCGACGCTCCGTAGAGTTCTGGCGCACACGCAAAAGATCCGGCTGGTACTAACACTTCATAAAGTTTTCACTCACCAGCCCCACGACAGAGAGAAAACTTCCGTACTCCCCCTCTTCCTCCCCGGCGTTAGTTCCTCACCGCATTCGCGGTGCGCAGTGTTGCGGGACAGAGGCTGCCGCTCAGTCCGTGCGCAGAGGCTCCGTCAGTGCGGGAGAGAGTCGGTAACTGGTGTTGGCGGTAGCGCCAGGGAATGGTGCTGTGGTGCGTAAATGTGGCGGAGACGCAGAGCGCAACCCTGCTCTCTCTCTCTCTCTCTCGCTCTCTCTCTCTCGCTCTCTCTCTCTCTCTCAGCTGGTCCCGGAGACTTTCTGCTCTGCTCTCCAGCAACCACCGTCCGCAGCGCCCTGCCGCTCACCTCCCACTTAAAGGGAGAGGGACTCATTTCCAGGTGGCAAAATTCTCTCAGCCGCTGACGTCCTGGCACGTCAACACCGGGAGGTCTGATTTCTGTTGCTTTCATACATGTGTGTGAGACACCAACAATTACAACTGATTTCTGATCATTTTATATGTTACTGTTGATATTCTGCAGCCATTTAAAATGTTAAAACGGCCTGGATTTCCCCAATTTTTACAGTTCAGTACAGTCTGCGCGCCAGAGCCGTCGGAGCTTGCTGGCTCTTCCTAAATACCATCGTCCTGCAGACTTTTACATCCAAACTCAGCAAATGTGTTCTGTTCAGTCTGCATTAGCCAACTTTTTCATGGAATCCTGATCGGGATGTGTGGGCAGCCGTCATGAGCTGTGTGTCTGAGAGTCTCTGAGGGTGTTTTATTGCATGTTATCTTGCAGTTGTGTCATCCTGGTCTGAGGATTTTAACCCGGTTATCTGGAGCTGATATTAGCGGCTCAGCTTCCAGCGTGACTGAGCTGTGCTCATGCGGGTTGATCAGGTCTGCTGGTTCTCCTTCATGCTTGCCAACGTCGTGCTCCTGCAGCATGCAGACCTGCAGAGCCAGACCGGTCTTGCGCTCGTAAACTTGCAGCCGTCTTTGATACGTCACCTGTCACGTGATACAGGTGTAAATTTACTTCACATGCATGTGACAATGGATCTTGTTGTGCTGGATTGTTTTCTCAAGGGCACATTTTAGCACGATGAGCACAGTGTCACTGCAAACGTGTCTTTAACAAAGTTGCGGGAAGAGATGCAAATACTAACGCATCGCCGTCTCCTTTCGGCCTTCAGCAGGGTGAATAAACCGTGCATGTGTTCCGAGAAGTGTGTGTGCAGGACGCAGAACTATTCCCAGACCTCCCACCCGTCCACACACACTCTTTGCAGGTTGAATTGGGATTTTTTTAAATTATTTTTTTATTGTTTTTGCTAATGCAGCAACAGTTAGCTGCTCTGGATGTACAGTGTTAGCAGTGTCACCAGGGCAACCGGCTTGGCACAGGGTCCATAAAGTGACCACAGTGTGATTCTGGTGAGAATGGTGTAAAATAAGACAGTCCTGTTTACTGCGATAATAGTTTTTAAGGTGAAGAGCTTATTGTAGCAGACTGTAGATCTGGTGCCTCCTCGCGTCATCTTCTCCTGTCGCGTTGATGAACGACACAGTGGCACGAGCAAAACAATCAGGGGCTGGATTGATAGAACGTTTAATTTGCTTAGTGCTTCTATCCATCTGAACAAACAGCAGTCGGCTGTAATGGCTGCTCTTCGGCGCTCGGAGCAATCTGCAAGTATAGATCAGGCAATTGGTGAGGGTTTAAATGTCTGTTTATCACTTTTCTCTGTGTGAGCAGTCAAAAGTTGTTTGTCACATGCACGGCCGTGTCTGAAACAGTCCTATGATGGTGACACGTCTGAAATCCTGCAGAAAATCTAAACCTGCCCACTTTTGAGCAGAAGGACCAGAGTTATTATAAGGCAAGCAGCAGAAAATGGAACTAAAGAAGTGAAGACGTATTCAGAGGGAAAACTGAAAAAGAAAAGACTTGACAGGGTCAGGGGAGCACACGCGGCAAGGAGATAAAAGGAAGGGAGGCACAGAGAGAGAGAGATGAAAAGCAAAGGTAGAGGAGCTTGGCTGCAGAGCTGATGTGCCATTTCTAATCCCTCCTGTTTGTGGCTTTGTGCCGTGGCCCAGCAGGAAGTAGGAGCTGGGCAGACAACAATTAACAAAAGAGCTGTGAAGAATACAATTAGCCATCAATGGCCAACCACAGGCCTTTGTGCCTGTCACCATGGAGACGGCACAACACCACCGAACCAAGATTACAAAATCCTTCTCTGCACTTCTCCTTTTTTTCTCATCTTCCCCCTTTCCCCTTCTGTTTTTCCCTTTGTTAATGTTGTCATACTAATGCCCTTCTTTCTCTCTCTCTCTCCCTCACACACACACACACACACACACACACACACACACACACACACACAGTGTTGTTATATAGAACTATTACGGCTGTAACTCCACTTGTTGGGCTACTGACCACTGACAACTAAATGAGACGTTCCCCACCCCACACACACACACACACACACACACTCACACACCATTTTACGTGAGATCATTTCCAGGAAGAGTCTTTGCAGAAATGACCAGGAAGCCGAGCTACTGTCCAAAGACTCTTCCTGTAAACAACAACACACAATCTTTGGTAAATTTTGGGAATGTTGGAGTTTTGAGCCAGCTCTCACGTAAATGACAGGAAGTTACCGTCTTGTAATTTTGATGCTATCTCCAAGAATAAAAACACAGAATTTTGGACCTAAGTAAATAAAAGGATGCTGACTCTTTAAATGTAAGTTCAAAACCATCCTGGCATCAATTAAATATTGAGCAGCTGCGGTACCGCCAGGGCCGTGTCTCAAAGAATGGATTTTGCTTTTTTGGGGGTCACAAACTGTTATTTTGTTAATGGTGTGAAGAATTAACATTGACTTTGTTACAAACTGAAAGACGTCATTGTTTTGTCTCTGAAAGCTGCTCTGCTCGTGACAATACGAGCGAACAATGGAGAGAGGCTGGATTTGTTGAACGCTGCGCGTCCACCTTCAGCCTGTCAGCGCTAACACAATGTTTTGATTATTATCTTTTATCACGGGTTCCAAGCATATAGACTTCCGGCTGCCGTTTCTCTAAAGCCAGTGTTCTACAAATATGCGCTGTAAAGATCACAGGATTTAAGAGGCTTTATTGCTCAGTCTCGTTCAAGTCAAGTGGTTGTTCTGAAAGATTAAGTTGCATTCGCTCTGCAATTCCTTCTTTCTTCTGCCGACCTAAACACAAAGAATAAACAACTTTGTTTTACCCCTAATTCTTTAACATCAGGTTCTGGATCCAGCAGGGTCTGGATCCATCAGGGTCCGGTGCCAGCAGGGTCTTGATCCAGCAGGGTCTGGATCCATCAGGGTCTGGATCCAGCAGGGTCTTGATCCAGCAGGGTCTGGATCCATCAGGGTCTGGATCCATCAGGGTCTGGATCCAGCAGGGTCTTGATCCAGCAGGGTCTGGATCCAGCAGGGTCTGGATCCAGCAGGGTCTGGATGTTCTCGGTGACGCCTGCAGGAATAAAAATCAGAGAGGTGCTTAAAATGCTGACTTCATGACATTTTAGAAGCGCGCTCTTCTTCCTTTGACGTTGTCAAGGTTACTGTATTTAGCTCTGAAATAAAACATTGTAGGAACATAAAAATGGCCTGTAAATGATATTGATGTGAATTTCTCTTAGAGATAAATAAAGTATCTATCTATCTATCTATCTATCTATCTATCTATCTATCTATCTATCTATCTATCTATCAGAGCCCTCACTGGGTCGCTGCTACCCTGGTTCTAGATTGCTCACTTAGATCAGGCAACCAGCTCAAAATGACACACACCATGAAATAACCATGAAATGACCCAAAAGTCCAGTCTGGGTTGTTTTTGCCCTCTTGGTGTCTGGTTGTTTACCGCGGTCTTTCTTGAAGGGGCCGAGCACCCCTGGCTGTGCGGGGCCCCTCTGGCTGAGCTGTCGGTCTTGGTCGGGAGCCTCCAACAGCAGCGTTTCCATAGCAGTGTCCAAGATGTTTAAAGAATGACACTTTTGTGATTCCGAGTGAGTAATTCCACTTTAAATACGAGAATGAAGCACAAATGATTGCTTACAAGTGTCGCTACGGCTTAAATTCATAGACATGACCGGGAAAAACAAGTTTTATTCTTCTGTGGGACAAAATGAGTCATTTAAGCTGAGAACTTTTATGGGTGCAAGTGGTGACACATTGCTACATTTTGGCAGTGCTGCTTTCATGCTAGCAGCACTCGGGTGCAATTGCTAAAGGTAACAGGAGATTCTGATTACTTTCTGCCTGTTCAGACACCCACACACCTATAAATTAATGAAGACCAGGGGCGGGGCACAAAGGCAGAGTGTGACGCTCCGTGAATATCTCTTTATTTTTATTGTTTTTTTTTTAATGTTTGAAGTTTTACAAAGTTGGGTCACCGGTATAATTTCATTAAGGCTCTGTTGTCACAGCTCTGAGGGTCATCAGTTTGAGGTTTTTTTTTTGGTTTGTTTGTTTTTGTGAAGGACAAAACTGTCTAGACGGTCCAACAAAAAGGGAAAAAACAGAATAACCAAAAGAGACAGCACCAAAACGAATGTCCAGAAAAATGAGAAAACATAAATGGTGTCCAAGGCCGCATCCATCTCCAAGTTTTTCCTCGTGAGTGCGGACAACATAATACAAAATAAAACAGTCGCGCATTCAGCCTGTAACAGAACAAGCTGTGTGTTGAATGCTCCTGATGTTTTTTACCTGTAGAACGACAACAAGGCCACTGTGGCCACAGTGGCAGTTGCTGGTGTTGTGTCCTGTAATCTACATGCAAAATGTCATAACAACCATGACCTGAGCTGAAGCCCACACTGTCTTCCTGTGTCCCAGTTTGAGGCTTCTTCTCTGAGGTCGTCAGATCCTGATGTTACAGATTGGAATCAGGTCACTCAGCTGCTGTCAGCACTCAGACATTAGACGGAGATCAGCTCTATCTGAGTACCTGCTGCTTCGCCCTGCAGACCTGCCAACAGCTCAGGTGCAGATCGCTATCACATCATAGATCCGCACATGCATCAGAAAGAGTGCGCTTGTTCGGTTTGGCCTTTTTTTCAATATGTCAGGTCTTGATAATGAGATATAAAACTTTTGTTGCTGCTGTTGACATTTTGGGTTTGATGCTTTTTCTCTGCAGCTTGATAAGAGCTGAGTTTTGATCTCCGTTCACACGCTGCTTGTCACATTTGACCAAATGTATTAATTATAATTTTAGTGTTATTTTATGTGTGTTTTCTTACGCTTGCTAATACAAAATGCATTTATCATTTTAAAACCTAAAAAATAACTAAAATGTGGAGTACAAATTTTCACTTATTTTTCGTCTAGACTGCATTTTTGGTCACATCATTAATGCACTAGTGGAGGTGTTTATTTATCAAAATGGAATCCTGAATAAAGAGTGCACCATTCTAATTTCAATGACAAAGTATAAAAAAAAAAATCCAATTTACTGGCCACAATCAAAACATGGCATTCAGATTAAGGAAAAGTGGGTAATGTTGGAATTAATTGGCAAACATGTCAGAAAATGTGAAAATCCTCAGCAAAAAGCGTCGCTGCTCAAGGCTCATGTTCAATTACTATACACAAAATGAATCTATTGAACACAGAAGCACTTAAAGTGAATGAATACAAACGTCTTTTGAATAGTGAGACTCCAAATCACCAATGCACCAATGACGCACAGCACTGCGCACACCAGCAAGGTGGAGGGCCCCTGACACGCTGGTAAGTCCCTGATAAACACCGACAGCGGAAAAACCTCAAATGATTATTCTGCTCCGCTGACACAATATCGCAGCGATAGCGTAGATCTGCTTATGTGTGCATTAATGCAAGGTGTCCTCACCAACAGGCAGAAAGGCCAAGCGATTAACACATGCGCTAACCGCAGGCTGGCCGCACAACTCAAGCTGAAACAACTTTTTTTTTTTTTTTTTTGCGAGCGTGTGAAATTGTGACAGATGCTCCCGGTCGATAAGTCGAGTTCGCATTATTTCTGAGAAACAAGCCCGCCCCAACACCCTCTTTTCCGATGCCTCATCCGCCCAATGCAGCGAAACGACACAGCGGAGGCGTTTCGAGATGAAAGCGATGACCTGATTGAGCAGATAGTGATGGTGACCACGCGGGCCGCTTCGGCAAAAGTTGGAAAACCCATCTCAACCGTGAGAGCCGGGTCAGTTGGACGGGTTCAGATGGGCCTGCTAGCATTTTGCTCATGTATCCAGCCACTCTGTGCCCTCTGCTGATAGAAGGCAAATAACGATCCTCCTAAAAGGCTTCAACTCTGCACGGAGCTGCGCACAAGATAACAGGGCCTCTGTGGGGACATCAGAGCGAAGGGGGTTGGATTCAGTGAGTCGGGGGTCGAGGAGGGTTGGGGGACTGGGGCACTGCCCCACACAAAGGCAGCCCTGAAATAGCCCCCTCGCACAATGAGACCTGCCACTCTGTCTATGAGATAATGTCTAATTGAAAACACTGCAGCCATTGTGCTCCTGTCACCGGCTCTATTGTCCAGATAGCCCTCTCCCCCCCCGCCTCCCCTTTTCCATTGACGCGGCACGATTGTTCCTCACTATTGTGGCAGCCTTGCTCTCTCTCCCTCTCTTTCTCTCCCTCTATTTCTCCCTCTCTCTCTTTCTCTCTTTCTCGGTATTGTTATAATTTCATTACTTATTTGTTTTTGTTCCGCTTCTTCTCCCCTGCAAACCTTTTGTCCACCATATGTAGGTACTTCATTGAGATCTGCTAACAGTGTGTGTGTGTGTGTGTGTGTGTGTGTGTGTGTGTGTGTGTGTGTGGGTTGTGTGTGTGTATGTGTATATGTGTGTGTGTGAGAGAGAGAGCGAGAGAGAGAGAGAGACCAGGTTTCAAGGAGGTAAAAACTGAAAATGAGATAAAATAGTTTTCTGTAATTAAATAAAATCCTATTCTGAGTACCGTGAAACTTCTGTTTTTACTAATAATGCCGTTTCCTTGACGACCGGCAGATGTCACACAGATAATGAATCTTCCTTCTACTCACTTATATAAAACGATGCAAGCTTTTATGTGCAAAAGTATCACCAATTAATCTACAGGAAATCTAGAAATGAATGTAATAATATAAGGAATCTTTCTCAACCTCCATCAAAAAAAAAAAAAAAAAAAAACTTTTTCAAACCTGAGCTTGGTGTAAATTATTTACAGAGGAATTTTTTATGATTGCAAAGCCATCATCAGGGATCCTGTTTGTACACTTCACGTAGCCAATTAGCTCCAAAACAATGATATATTAGGATTTAGGACAATCTGGCCTTCCTGTCAAACATGTAACGGCAAACATTGACAGTCTGGAATCAACATTAACGTTAACTTTTGGCAGGTTCCTGTGATTGTGTGGTGATTGGACTGGCGCTCCTGTTGGCAGTGCAAACGCGTAAACACTGTCTACTAAAAACAACCTCATTCGAGCATGTTAGCATTGGTGCCTAGCATCAGGCGGAGTGGACATCAGCCCGGCACGAGCCATTTTTAGAGGCCCTTACCGTTACCGCTCGTTGCTCCTGATCCGACCAAAGTGTGTGAAGACACACACTTCTTCCAGACAGATTCTGCCCTCAGAGTCCTGTGATGAGAGCAGAAACTCCCCCTCCAACAGCTTTTAGCATATGTAATTAAACACTGACGTCCTGCTGATTTAAGAAATAGCTCACTTGGACTTTAATAAACCTTAAACCTTTGGATTTATGTATTATTTAGTAGGCTGAAGTAGGAAAGAAGAGCAACATGTCACTTCCACAGACTTTCACTGGGTCTTATCATGTGAAAAATCGGATTACTTCTGTTGGCACAGAAGATAATTTAGCTCAGTTCAACATAAATGCAAATTGCTTCCATCGTCGGCTATGAGTTCTTTATTTCCATGACACTGACCAGTAGGGCACGAAATACATTCACTTTTTATATTCCTGAGTGAGATGTGAAAGTTCTGAAACTTAACTAATACATCATTTGTGTAACACTCAGGGTTTAAATAATTTGAAGGTCAATATGACCATTAAAACTTTTCTCACACAAAACAAATCAGTGAATCTTTGAATATTTGCTTTAGTAAATTCAACCTTTAACACTTTTAGAAACATAAAGACACAAAAGAACATTTTTAAGCTCCTCTCAACAGGCAAAGAAACAAAAAGATATTATGAAAAGAGCTTTTGGAAGATAACCAAATGGTTTTCAAAAACACTTTGTGCATGCAGCAGCATCACTCCCACTGCAGGTTTTGTTTGTGTGATTTTGACCTTGCCTACACTGCAAAGTTGTCTCCACTTCACATGAATGTCAACTTGTTATTGCAATGATGTTTACTCAAATTCATTCGCTCCTGACAAAGAACCTTTCAATCTGCATCAGAGGAATGTGGCTGCTTCCATTTGAAGCCTATACACGTTTGTTATGTTGCAGTTTTAGGCTAAAAATCAAACTATGTTTATCTCTCATATCCTCTCATCAGTTTGCACACAGTGGAAGAAGTTTGGAATAAGCAGAACTCTTCCCAGCGTTGGTCAGCTGACTAAACTGAGCAATCGGGGGGAACAGTGTGTTCAGAGATGTGACCAAGGACCCAAAGGTCAAGTGCTCCAGAAGGTCACCCACGACTCAGAGAGTCAGAGAGTGAAAGGCGAGATTCTCTGCTCTGATGCAACCGAGGCTGAACTTTGTGGCCTTGATTCTGAGCATCGTGTTCGCGGGAAACGCAGACCTGAAAACAGCTGCACAACCGCAGTTCTGAATCGGGCTGATACGGCTCGACAGGCTCTGCAGAGAAGGATGACAGAAGATCCCCAAATCCAGGTTTGCTGAAGCTCATCCAACCCAAGAAGACCGGAGGCTGCCAGTGCTGCCAAATAGCACTGAGCAAAAGAGTCAGAATATTGATGCAGTGTTTAAGATTTCTTATATTTTTCTTGTTTTTCTTAGGAACATAATAAAATGTGAAAAACCGTTAAAAACTGCTGTACTGAGGTTACTATGGGACATACATTTAAATAGGTTCTTCCGTTGTACATGTTCAGCATTCTGGCACCGTTTAGAGCTGATTTAATCTGCCACAAAGAGGGTTCACACCACTGCAGACTGACATAAAAATAATCTGGTTAAATCAGTCATGATGCCGACAGCCTGTCCCTGACTGTAGCGGTTCTGGTGCTGTGGCGGGTTACGGGCAGGCTAAATCAGATGAAACACGGACGACAAACAAGGCAGCAGGAAAAACAGGAGGGCAGCGCTACAAAAAAAAAAAAAGAAGCCTGACTTCTGGGCTCGGAACACAATGGGTGGTTGGAGAGAGGGGAAGGGGACACGAGCAGGTGTATTTGGTGAGATACAGACTGTATGATGAGGGATGTATGAGGGTGAAAAAGCCAGGGAGCCGCGGTAACCGATGTACAAATGAAGGGAGGCCTTGATGCTGATTTTAAAGCGTAGAAGACGAGATGATCTGAAAGCTGATAGGTGCACCCTGACCCAGCTGAACTGCTGAGAGGGGCTCATCTGGCACAGCACGGCCGACTGGGATGAGCTCTTAATGATTAAAAAAATATCATTCAATTTGGCGTTGCCCACGTCCTCAGAAAAATGCTCCACGCACCAGTTTGGCAAAGGGTTTACGGAAATGGAGTGGAGCAGAGGCCAGCTAAAAAACAAGAAAACACTCACACACTTGACAAACCCTAAATGCTAAAGGAAGCGTTACAGTATTTGTTTGATTAAGGTCTGAGGTGGCCAGATCCCCCCCCCCAGCCCCGTTCCTCCCTCCCTCGGTGCCTCTGCTCATTGACCCCTGCCTCTTGTGGTGCACCATCAGCCAACATGTTCATCAGATTCCCACTGTTATGGCCAAACAGCCTCACAATGAAAAATGCCTGAACATTTCCTCGGTTTCACAAACACCGTTTGGAACAAAAGCCCTTATCAGACCTGAGGATTATTCATCGTGTTAATTGGAGGGAAAATAAATGTATTGTGCATCTCAACAGCACTGTTCAAACAAGATAAGAACTGCGTGAGCAGGTCCAAAGCTGCTGGTATTGAATGAGTTGTTTCACGGAAAAAGTGCCAACAGGTTGGAAAGTGTATTTTTTTCCTCCTTCTGCAGGTTTGACATGATTGTAATGTGGTAATTCCCTGTAAGCGGCCAAGCATTTGCATGCACGCTGTAACTGTAATAAAGCTTATTTAAAAAGCCACCTGAGACCAGGTTGAAAGGTTCTCCAGTCAGCAAAAACGGTAAGCAGCATAGATGGATCTCAGAAGAGTCAGTGATCATGTTTCTTCCATTTACTCTCAGACTTTACATCCTCAGCTGCTGCTGAGCTTTTCTCACATCAGGCCACAGGAGACTTTTTCGTTTCTGGTTGCAAAAAGTGCAGACTCATTAAATTGCAAGCACTTCTTTTCTTTGGTGTTATTATATGCAAGGACTAAAATCCTGCATCTAAAAACCTGAAAAATCTTAAGAATTCTGCGATTTTCTTTTTGGGATATTTTAATATCAAAGTGTAAAATGTCGTACATGATGGTGCAGATGTTTGCTGTAAACTCAAAATGCCCACAAACCACAACCTGCTGTTGCAGCATCTATTGATGGAGAATGCAGAACACTGCGGTAGAACATCAAGACAGGGGTTCTCAGACATTTTTAATGAGACCCAGCATCAGAAGGTTTTAGAGGATCATCTCCCAATATCAAAAGTGCTGCCGTGTCCAACTATTCTCTGAAGTTTACTGTGGACTCCGGCACTCTTAAATGTACTTGTTAAGGTGTTCGAGCCTCTCCGCCATGAGAAGGTGGCGGTGGTTCCCAGAGATCTGATAGAGTCTAAAAAACAATCCTGATTACACATTTTTAGATTTTCTTTGTTTTCTACCTCAGAGCAGCACTGAGTCGCTCCACCCTGTACTGAAGCAAACTGATTATGTGCGTTGAATAAAAGCAATAAACGAGTCAGCAATCAGGCTGTTTGACAAAAGCCTCATCACCTCCCAGAGTTGGACCATCGACCGGCGAGATCGGCACCACAAACGCTGCCTGCGACGACGCGCCGAGCATGAATAGATGTCTGAGTAGGTACAGAGTTCACGGAACGGCTAAAACAACTCATCTAAGTACACACAAAACCACGTTCTGAGGTCACCATCCTTTGTACACAGCCGAGACAGAACAAGAGACGAAACGAAGCAAAAGCTGAACTCTAAAAACAGCGTTGGCTGTTTTTAACATCTTGCTGCTATTTTAAATAATCGTGTTTCATGTTCCCATTTTAACCACCTGTTTGTGATTAAAACAAAATAGGAATATAGATTATTATAGATGCAGTGTTGCGTCATCAGAGGCCCAGTATAGGTCATTTATCTGCAGTTAGAAGGCTGGTTATGTATAAAATAGATCAACCATGTATCAGATTGCAGCCTGAGATCTGGATGTTTTTCTGTGACCGCAAGAATGCAAAATGTGTGTGAATGAGTAGGTAAAAGCATTTGCGCAGAAGCCCTTGAAGAAACCAGACAACTCTTATTTTATAAATATTCAAATTCCCCTCAATAATCTATTAATAAACGGATGCAACTTCTCTTCATTGCATTTGGAAACGACAACAATATCTGCTCTGTTTTGCAGCCAGAGCTGCGCTCCCTGCACGCTATGAATATCCTGTCAGTCACTGAGGCAGGAAACAGACAAGCAGCGGGTTGTCTGGCTGGCTCTACCAGGCCTGGGGGTCAAGTCTGTTGGGGGTGGGGGCAGAGGGGGGCTTAGGCAGGTGAGGCTGATAGTTAAACAAAGAAACAGCACCAGAACCTTCCTCCCCTCTCTGCCCCTTCCCCATCCCATTCACCTTCCCTTCCCCTCAGAACAATCACAGCCAACAGGAACAGGAAGTGATGGAGAGAGGAGGTTCATCCAGACAGGGCAATTCCTCTGGCCTCGGTCAGATGAGGGAAGCCAAGGTAGGCAGAGGCAGGCAGAGAAAGGAGGAAGGAGAGAAAACACACACAGCATGTAGTGGCAGGGTATCCTGTTTGGGTGTGTGCGACTGTCTATATGTGTGTAATGTTGTGTGTACCTTTCCTATTTATAGAACGTCCCAGTACAGTCTCACACGGTCATCTGTAATGTTCAGCACAGTGCTGTGGTTTGGCGGGGCTGGAGGGAAAACAGGAGCAGAATGGAGTTTTATTTTAATTTTAGATTTTGGGTCCTGAGTAGAAATTTGCACTTTTATAACTTTTGTTGTGCTTCTTAGAACTGGTTATATCCTCCACTACTTTGAATACTTATTAGTTAGCACGATCATTAAACAATAGGACCAACGTGAATACTGAAATTTAATACACATTTACTTTAAATTATGATTAATAACAGAGAAATGTGCAGCCATGGTCTATATGGGCTGCTCATTAGTGGGACAGGGAGCTGAAGACTGGTTAATTGGGAGAGAAGGAATAAATAAAGCAGGAAAGTAAGAATAAATAAACCAGTAACATTAAGGATAGACGCTAAATGGGATGGTGTTAGCAGGACAGAGAGCTTTAACGGATCAATGCTAACGAGAGGAAGAACATACATTCAGGTGGGATAGGGAGATTAAATGGACTGGTAAAGGTGGAAAGGAGTGACCAAATCGAACGGTTATGGGGGAGCAGAGAATCAAACTGGACCACGATGGTGCAGAGATGCTATTTAAGGCATTGTTTTAGCAGTCTGACACATTCCCACCAGCAGCTCCATCATTGTTATTTTGACTCCTGGAGCTCTGCCGTGTCCAGCTGGACCGCAGGGTCTCCCTCTTCCCAGTCTTCCTTGAGAATGTGAGCAGGCGTGTGGCATTGAGAGTCAGCAGGCCATTCCTGCTCCCTTAGCACAAAGACAAGCATGTGGCACTTGAGAGTGTTGCCCGATGAACGACGCGGGCCACCACAAGCTGGAACAGCCCTGCCTTTTAAGATGCGTCCATGGGGTCCCTGCTCTGAAAGAAGACACCTCAGCCTGCGCCACTGAGGCTCCTTACATCTTTTCTTTCTCCCCACTTGTGTTCTCCTGTCTGTCCTCGGCTGCTAATTTCCATCACACTTTCTCCTCTGAGCAGAGGGACAAGCCCGTGTTGTATGTTATTAATACTATTGTTAACTGCACACCCAAGGCTGGTCTCCTCAACTTGACTCATCATGTTACAGGTATATTGTACACAACAGGGAAATTGCAAATCCTGCTTTATATAACACCATCTATAAATATCAGAGGGAATATCTTGGCCAATTATGGCTTGCAGCATTCAAGTTGGTGGCAAGAGAAGACTTAAAGGTTTTGTTACTGACCTATCGACTCGAGAGTTTGGTAGCTGTGTTTTTGAAATGAAGAGAGTTTAAAAAAAAAAAAGTCTTAAAATGCATGACTGTAAAAAATGAATAACACCTCATTTCCTTTGTGTCTATATACATTCATCAAAACATACATCAAAAGTTTTGATAATTGAACGGCCGATGGTCTGTTCTGACGTTTTATGGTGTCTAGCGCCCTCTA
Source organism: Pao palembangensis (assembly GCA_015343265.1). Taxonomy (NCBI): domain Eukaryota; kingdom Metazoa; phylum Chordata; class Actinopteri; order Tetraodontiformes; family Tetraodontidae; genus Pao; species Pao palembangensis. The sequence continues at coordinate 925,232 of CM027087.1, forward strand.
TAGGACATTTAAAAATGTTGCGGAACCGACTGTGTGCTCTGCAGTCTATCCATCCTTTTTTAATTACTTTTCAGTTGCAACCCCCCCCCAAAAAAAAAACGAACAAATTAAAACAAATTACATTTTGCATTAAGTAACCTCGACATTCCTGGAAACTTAAACTTCAAACATAATTTATGTTTTTATCGTTATTTATTGAAGTGCAACCCTAAGCAATAACGACCTCCTACCTCGTCGCGGCGCTGTTCAAAAACCTAATCCTAAACCCATTTTGTCACTACCGGCGCCCCACCCGGAAGGAGATCCGCTATTGACGCGATCTCACAACGTGAGCATTTCGTTGAAGTGCACGCTCTTAAAAAAAGTGCAATTTTTTCAAAACGTCTACCGACTGCGGTTGATTTGTCGAAGACATGGCATACAGAGGACAGGGACAAAAGGTTCAGAAGGTTATGGTGCAGCCCATTGTATCCTTTCTTTGCAAAAAACAAAAGACGCGGTCGAATTACCTGCTACAATGGTTTAGCAGCTAGGCTAACCGTTTTTCGCTGGATCTATATTCATTCATTTTTCTTTATTTGAACAATCGCATTTTCGGTTGATATGTCCTGTTAAACATAACTGTACAGAAAGTAATATTGTCTATGTATGTCAGGTGTTTACAAATGTTTGCGTTACTATCGGTACCGCATTGCGCGGCAACTAACAGCCATTACTTCTTTACCTCCATGTCCCAATTAACCAGTCAAATTTTAAGTTTTTTTACGCTCTTGATATCAACGTTTCAATTAATTTAAAGATTATGTCGTGAGATATTGAACTAGTTTGTAAAATCTGATCAAATAGGAGGTAGAGATATTTCACATAATGTATGGCAGCAAAACAAATGAAAAGATAAGTCGATGTTAAGCTTGCATGAATGTGTTGGAAATCAAAAACAGAAAACGTTAAAGGCATCAATTATCTGCTTAAAACCACAGAAAATATCATTGGAGGTTGATAAAAATTTATTTGGAAGATAAGTATGATGCGGTTGAAATATAAAATTAAATTATAAAGCTAACTATGAGGCCGTTAAATAAGTTCTTTATGTTGAAGGTGTTGGATAAGATGGACAGTGATTGATTAATTTGACCAGGTTTGAGAGATCAGAGAACACATCAATAGAAATCAGATGTAAAATAATGTCATGTCAAACCAACCGAATAACCATGGTGACAAGGCTGAGGTAGATAATGTGGTGGTCAGCATAAATTACCTTTTTTTTTTCTTCTGGGCTTTTTATGTTTTTAACATTTAGCCATATTCAAGTTATTGCTTTTGTACATTAGCTTCCTTGACAGTATCTATCAGAACCTTATTTTCAGGTATTTGCAAAATGTAAGTAGAAATGTCCATAAAAGTATTTTTTTTAATTTAAATGTGTTATAGTTCTAATAGGTATTTCTTTTCTTATTCCCAGCGCTCTCGGATCCAGGTCTGGTTGTATGAACAGGTCAACATGCGGATAGAAGGCTGCATCATTGTAGGTTTCTGTTTTTCTACTATATTATGTCAAATTTTGAAGTGTGGAATTCAGTCTATTTTGGACGATGGTTTATTCATGGAGAAACTTAATTTCGAGAGCTGGAATTTGTTAATCAGTTTAGAACTGCATCACACGATTTCACCTCATATCTTTAAATGTATGAGTTTCTGTACAGAAAAGAATATGTGTGGATAAATGAGACAATTTCATTAAGCCTTCAAAGTCAGAGAAAACACTGTTGTGTGAACAAAGGTTTCTGGTGTATCCTGGGTCCATTGGGCTGTTTCGTCATCAGCCTGCACCTTCAAAAGTGCTCAGATCTTTTCACTTGGAAGAAAGTGTTCTGTGGTTTTAGTACAAATGTCTCTTTTCTGTGCTTTTTTTCCTTTGCCTGTCGTCATCACTCCCTCTCACTGATGTGGGAATTTGACTGTTGTAGTCAGACATAAGACTCACTCAGAATTAGTCCTGGATAGCCAGTTATATAAATAAAAAAATATATAACACATTCAAGAAAATTCAAGCCAGAATTGCAGCAGCCATGAAAACCATCTTTAACTGCAACATGTTGCAAATAATCAAGTAAATGTTAGCTATTAGTTTTTGGCTATTTCTTTGGGGGTGCTCAATCACTTCATTGCATGGCGTTTCTTTATGTTCTCCTCATGTCTGTCTGGTTTCCTCTCAGAGTCCAAAAACTATGCACATTTGGTTGATGGTTATATGCTTATTCATAGAGGATTTATGAATCCATTCTAATGACTGCTGAGACGGACTCCAGCACCCCCACAACCCTTATCAGGACTTGGGAGGTTAACAATCAATGGCTAGATGGATGTTAGTATGTTCTGTACTACAGAACTCAGCTGGTGCTTAAACAGGAAGTGGCGTTGGAAAAAAACAAAATAAAAACCTGTTCCTGCTGGAGCCCCTTTAAACTCATATTTCTGCTTTTCTTAGGGCTTTGATGAGTACATGAACCTAGTTCTAGATGATGCCGAGGAAATCCACATGAAGACTAAGAACAGAAAGCCTTTGGGTAAAGAACATCCTGCATTTGAACACTTTGTCATAATTGTTTTAGTTCTGATAATTCACAAAATCTGAATGTGAAACTAAGAACTGTATTTTGCAGAGAATTGATTACAGAATGCAGGAAAAATGGACAGGCTCTAAATGCACTAAAGGCATTTGGACTTCTAATCACTTCCATTTGTCCATTCTCTTTCAGGGAGGGTCATGTTGAAAGGAGACAACATCACCCTGCTGCAGAGCGTGTCGAACTAGGGCACGAGAGACGCCACGAATCTAAACTTTCCTAGAAAGAAATGTTTCTCTTTTTTTTATTTTACAAATTTTCATTGTTTCAGTTAATATTTCATGTATGTTCGTTCCAGTTTTCTTTCTTTGACGTTTGAGAATAAAACTTTTTTCATACGATCATAATTGGGTCATTTGGTTGCATTGCCTCCTAGTGGTATATTCAGGTATTGTAGTTTTAAAGTAGGTCATCCTCGACAAGCGGAGAAAACCACAGATATGAGCGGCAAAGGCTGCTTTGTGTCATGGAAATGAGAGCAGGATAATAAAATCAAACAATGCATAAGAGTACGTGCAAACGTGACTTTTTTACAACCAAAATTGTTGAACTAATTGATTAGAATAATGTCCTAACGCGCTTTAATAACATTTGATCAGTTTAGAAATTATGATTAGAATGGGTACTGCATGTTGAAATATGGTGGGTTACCTAGTCATTTTTGGTTGTAGGGGTGTGTTTTGGGCAGTAAGCTGACTGTGATTGAGCTGATTAACGTAACTACGTAGTTCAGTACCAACCCTACGTGTCCCTGTTTTGTTGACTGGGAAGCCCCTAGCACTGAGTCGACAACGCCCGGCGTAGAGGCAGAGGAATACGGTAAGAAAAATATATGATGCTGGACAATTCTAATAATAAATATAGTTGATTTTATTTCCAATAATGTCGGTGTTATTGTAGGTGTACGTGCAATGTAATGGCCAAATTAATTATTAAGCTCAGCAACAGCATCCGCTAAGGTTAGCCAGTTAGCTTGTAAGCATAACTGGCAAGCCAATTGGAAAGGGTATTCCCAGACAGACCGGATGGTAAATGTATGGGATCTGTATTATCCTCATGTTAAACAAGATACATTGTGGATTTTCGTGTTAAGAGAAGTGAAAGTTTACTACCTTCATTTATAGATTTCATAAATCTGTAACTAGTTAGTAGCTTTAGCTGTTTAGCAAACTGAATTAAGGCGAGACGTAAGAAATTGCTTTCAATAATCTAATTTCGTCGAGGGAGTATTGATGGGTGACAAGGTCTCCAGCACCTGGTTGGGGTTGGGTAACTGTATTTGTAAATGGATTTCGAACAGTCGACAGGAAATTAGGCCAGATTGAGGCCGTGTATGTGACCGAGATACACAGGCTAAGGCTAATGCAGCCAAGCTAACGGTGCCGTTAAATGCTCGCTCTCAGGATGTTTTCCAAAGATTTTATATACCAAAGTTAATTCAACCAGATGATAGCTGATAACGACTGCCCACAATGTTATGATGGCATGCACTGTAATTCATCCAGGTACTGTAAAGTCCATCCTCAGATTTTTTTTTTTTTTTTTTTTTTTTTTTTTGAGTTTAAACGATGTTTGCGGTTAGTGCTTGTCAGATGTTTGAGATCAAGGTCTCCACGTCAAAGAAGTGCTTTAATTAAAATATATTTGGTTAAAGAAAAAAAACATGAAGTAGCTTTGATATGTTGCTGTTATGTGTAAATCGCGATCTTGTCATCATGTCTGGATGCAGTAATAATCTGGTTTCAGGTGTGTGGTTTGTGTTGAGCAGGTCTGGTGACTATGCTGGTTTCTTCTGATTACTGGTTTCTTTTTAAAATTTTTGCAATATATTTAATATTGTGTTGTTGAAAGTAATTTTGATATTCAGCTAGAGTCCTTGTTGACCTTAAAACACAATTGAATGGATCAAGCCAGCCACAGTTGTAACCGTTTATATTGACCAGAGGGAAAAAAATCATTATCTTTTTTGTGGTAGCTCAGAGATTCTAAGTTGTTTAAATAAATCCCGTTTCTCTTACATTTTAATATACATGATCCGCATCCTGTCGTAAGCGCAGCCCTTTGAGTGAAAATCTGTCCATTCCATTTCTCGACGTTTTTGTTTCTGTGTTGACACTCATCGTGGTGCATTCTGTGCTATTGAGGATGTTTGTTGCCATTAGAAGAGACCACCCAGAACACAATTGAAACTTTAGTAAGTTTAAACAAATAAATGCATTATATAAAGAAGTGCTTGGGTCACAGCTAGTCACATTTTATTCTCATGTGATCATCTAACAGCTTGTCTGCCTGGAGTGAAGAAACAGAAAATAAACAGACCATTTTGCGTCATGAAAAGATGGATTTATTTGACATTACTGTGATGCATCATTGTGTTAGTAGGCCTTCCACTTTTTTCAAAAGTTAACAAAACACAGAATTTAAAAATGGTTTAAATCTGTGGGATTTGGTGCGCTGGTGTTCCAGCAAGTATTTTACCGGGCCTGAAACGTGGTTCTGTCACTGTACAACACATGTGTATACGGCACAAGTGATCATTGCTGATCATAGGACAGTCTTGGTGATTCCACATCCTGTGACACTGGGCCTTTTGTGTCTGACTTCTGTTGCAGATATTGGATGAGCAGGGAAGAGTGAAACGCAGCCATGCAGACCATCAAGTGTGTTGTCGTCGGTGACGGTGCTGTGGGTAAAACCTGCCTGCTCATCTCTTACACCACAAACAAGTTTCCCTCTGAATATGTCCCTACGGTGAGTCTGTGGAGAGGACTGAGTCATCGCTGCGGCGATCATGGCTGCGGAGATCACTGAGTGTGTGTCTGTTTCAGGTGTTTGATAACTACGCCGTAACTGTGATGATCGGAGGAGAGCCTTACACTCTGGGTCTGTTTGATACAGCAGGTACGCCTTTCCTCCTGCGTGCGCGTATCATTTTCCCACAGTGCTTCACTTTGCTAACTCGATTTGTGTTTTCTTCAGGTCAGGAAGATTACGACAGGTTACGGCCGTTGAGTTATCCACAGACAGACGTGTTCCTGGTCTGTTTCTCTGTTGTCTCCCCCTCTTCCTTTGAAAATGTCAAAGAAAAGGTGATTTTTGTCTTAAATTGTTGCATCCGATGCTGTCCTAAAACTTGACATCAGGGTTGAACAGCTGTTTGTAATCTGCGTGTGAACAGTGGGTTCCAGAGATCACCCACCACTGTCCAAAGACCCCATTCCTGCTGGTTGGGACTCAGATTGACTTGCGGGATGACCCGTCCACCATCGAGAAGCTGGCCAAGAACAAGCAGAAGCCCATCACTCCTGAGACAGCTGAGAAGCTGGCAAGAGACCTCAAGGCTGTGAAATACGTGGAGTGCTCAGCGCTCACACAGGTAACATGACTTTAAACATGTTATTACATATGTGCATCACACACCCTGATGAGTTGAAGCTCAGTGGCCCTAGATAGCAAAACAGCTGAGAGAAAGGAGGAGCGCTGAACAATTACAAAACAATAGTGTTGAAAGCGCTGACGTGCAGCCTCCACCGTGCTGCTCTTCTCCTTCCTTCCTCTTCTCCTCAGAGCAACTGTTGCATAGCTGCTAATGTCATTTCCTTTTTCCTGTCAGAACCCCCAGCCCTCCCGCCGTAGGTTAGCCATCTGTCTGCTCTCCTTTCATGACTCCACTCTTAGATTCTCAGCCTGTATCTCTCTCTGCTCATCTCTTGGTCTGTCAGCTTTGCTAACTGTGTTGTTGTTCTCTTCCTTCTCCTCTTCACTGTAGCGAGGGCTGAAGAATGTTTTTGATGAAGCTATCCTAGCTGCTCTCGAGCCACCCGAGGCACAAAGAAACACTAAATGCTGTATATTCTAAACTCTGCTGCATTTCTTATCTTAATTCTGATTGTTGTCAGCTTTTTTGGGGAGGAATCCACCTTCTATTTCCTCTGTCTCTTTACATTCTTTTACATGTGCTGCTGCTAAAATTCACACCGATGTTGGTTAACTGACTTGTGGCCTTTCTGCACTTCAGCTGCTTCACCTGAACCACAACGGCCAACATTTGATCATGTGGCGTTTGGCTGCGTTTATATCCCTCTTCTTGCGTTCACTGGTGAACAGTAGGTGTGTTATGAAGGATGTAAACAGGTTGTTTTAGTCTTTGGCCTGTCGGTGGTCAAATATGGGTTTAAATACGCTGAAGGTCATGGTTTCACCCCGTTATCGGTTCTTTCATTTCCAGTTTCAAAATATTTTTTCCAGAGCAATCAGTGTTTGACAGAGCCTGATTACATATAGAGGCTTTAAAGACTAAAGTCATATATAGGGCATGTTTGTTTGTTTTTTTATTACAGTATATAACTGATGTTAGTCACATTAATATCATTGATTTGGCTTTCCGCAACAGCGGCAGTTTCCAGTAAATGCTTTCTAACCAGTTTGACCAGACATTCCTGATGTATAACACAAATGTGCCATCCTTTTCTGTCTTTACGTTCAGCTCATGAATGACCTGTGAAATCCATGAATAAAGGACACAAACTGGCTTTTCTGTCCGGGTCCCTTCTTTTCCCAGCTCCAGTTGTTGTGGATTCGGCCGTTCGCGTGGGTTTGTTGGCTCAGCCCAGTGTCAGAACACCTCTGGTCACATGACCGGACCCATGACATAAGCCGCTCACGGAGACAATAGACTCATTGATTTCTGGGCGGACAGATTTTTCCACATCGTATCACAGACGAGAAGAACTGAGTACCTACCGATTGAACGTAGCAGAAGGGAAGTGGGTGATGTGAGTGTTCTGTTGGGTTCTTTTCCCTCCGCGTTCTTGCTTGACCCGCCCTGATTTCAGTTGTCCCAGCTCAGCTGCACTTTGACCTTTCCACACTCATTTCTGATGAGTGATGAGAACTGAAACGAGCTTGTTTTATAAGTTGTCGGTTGCACTTTTCCCCTTGTTGTTTTTCCCTCCACCTGTTTGATTTGACCTGTGTGCGTGTTTGCTTTGCCCCCTCATTGAGCCTGTGTGTTTGTGTGTTTGTGTCCACAGAAAGGCCTAAAGAATGTGTTTGATGAGGCGATATTGGCTGCACTGGAGCCTCCAGAGCCCAAGAAGAAACGCAAATGTGTGCTGCTATGAGAGGTTGCTCCCCTTTTCAGAGCTCACACACGCATCACACACACATACATCTTCAACACACACACACACACACACACTCATTCCCCCCCACCCCTTTCCCTTGCTCTGCTAAGGCTGGTTGACAGCATTGTCCTCCACAGGGAAGACTAGAAGGAAAGTTTGTAAAGAAGTATCCGCAGCAGTAAGATTCATCATTGAATCTTGGTGTGGAACCGTTTCCCCTGGCCGTCAGGCCGGTGTGAGCTCCGGGCAGGGTGGCAACAACCTTGGACCAAGATCAAGAATACATAACACAGTTGGAAAGCCCAACCCTGCTGAGACCCTGCCCCCTCTGCTGGGAGCACACTCGACGCCTAACCCGTCATCCTTCTGCAGCACTACTGGAGGACTTTCCAGTAGATGCTTCCGTGTTTGCCAACACCTTGTCTGACATGTATTTGCTATTCCTTATAGAAGCGCTCTTAACCACTAAGGAAAGTGTGTAGGCCTGACAGGACCTGGTAATTGTGGGCAGCGGGGCTAAAACGGGTGTGTGCGGTGCAGAGCTGCAGTTCATGTGAGCGTGGTAGACGCTTGAAGTGCTAAAGACAACCGGTAGCAACAAGTCTGCTAGTCAGCTGCAGCAATTGACTTTTAGATGCAGGGAACTTAAACAGTGTTAGCAGAACAAGCAGTGTGTTCTTTGTGTTGCCAGAGACCAAAGAAACTTATTTAAACATTCTCACCGTACACACGGGGGCGCTCCAGCAGACTCGGGAGAGAAATCTAAATCGGCACCTTCAGCTGGCTCTAATTTGTGATTAATTTGTGGCTCTGCAGTGTGCTGGGGCCCAGTCTGAGTCTACGGTGCTGACTGTTGCTCCTTGGTCTCCGTTCTAAATGATAGGTTTAACAGATGTAATTATAAAGTAAACTGGCACAAAATTCTGTTGTAGGCTCCAGGTGTTTTTACCAAAATCTGTTTTTTTGTGTGTTTTCTTTATTTTATATATATATAAATATATAAAAAGGTTACTTTCACTCCTTTTGCATTTTTTGTGGTCGGAATTCATCCGAACTCTTATCTTCCAGTTTGTAGAAGGAAAAGGTCTGATTGGTCTCATTGACTCAAACCTCCGATGGCAGAGAGACTGTTTGTTACAGGTCACGTGATGGTCGCTTCCTGGTTTTCTTTACTGGTGGCTTCAGAGTTGGGCTGATATCCAGACTCAAGTCAGTATAATTATGATAACCTGTTGTTGTTTTGGTGCAAAACCAAATGCTTTGTCTAAAGTCTTTGTTCTTTGTATATGCATTCTTTTCAAGAATATTAAACTTATACCTTAATTGCCTTTACCATGTTGTCCTTCTCTTTGTCCTGTGAGGTGTAAATGGTGAATATGGATCTCACCAGCAAACAGAACCGTTACAACTGCCGTCGTCATGAGCACTTTGTTCTGTTATCGAGTTGGTTACCAACGTCCAGTTAGTTAACCGCGCTATTAATCCAGCAGGGGGCGCTGTTCACTCATTCACACAGGAAGGGTCTACAGCCGCATGCATTTAAAGTGGCAGCTAATTAAAATATATGTTGACGTTTATGAGTCAGAACAGATTATGGTTCTGGATGGTCCAGTCCTCTTGTGTCACCAATCTAAAACATCCTTAATGTGCCCAAACACGTGCTTTAGATAAAATTAATGTGTTTCTCAGTTTAAGTTGTTGCAGAATTTCAAGGGTGGTAAACTGACTCCTGGAGGGTTGATGATAAATTAAATTTGTCTCCTCCATCAGTATCTGTGACTGCTGGTGTCGACAGATGGGTTAACACTTTCTCACAGCTCTACAGATGTCCAGGAATTCCTCAAATGGCAGCAGATGAGGGTGACTGCCCAGGTTTGGTGACCTGGATCATCTGCCAGAGACATTTTGCGAGCACCCTCAGCTCCCTCATCCACCCCAGAGAGGCGTTCACACAGTCCCGGTGTTTCTGGAGTGCCGTCTGTCAGCACCTTCTTCCACTAAAGAGACGCTGACAGCCATTAATTATCACGCAGGCAGAACGAGGGGCATTCCTCTGGGCTGCTCCTCGGACCTCTGCCTTCACACCCAGACGCCACCTGGCCTCCGCTGGTTTACAGCGGGTTTGACAAATGAGCCGCGATGTTTTGTCCTCCTGGATGTGATGGCGGGCACAGTTTGAACCCAACCTGAGAACCTGAACTGGATTCTGTGCCTCAGCCTGTTGAGAATCGGTGTAAAATTCAAGCCAACGAGCAATGATTTTTCTGAAGGTCTGCACAGGTAAAAAAGGATTTTCAAACATCTCAGGTGTGCATGCTGAAGGCACGTCTGCCGCAGGAACATAAATCTGCATTGCTGGATGGAGCAAAGACGCAGCCAATGTGGTTTTCATGCAGATGTTGGCTGAGGTTTAGCTCTGGTCCGCCTGCTGCAAATGTTCTCCAGCAGATAGGACCTCTAAGGAGAAAAAAACCTGGAAGATCCATCTTTATTTATAACTCAGTCCGACTGGAAATCATGTGGGCACAGCTGAACGATCCACTGTTTCTCTCAAAGCTATGTCTTATTTGAGTTTACAAACCGGGTTCAGTTTATAGAAACAATCCTCACAGTTGCTTATTTCACTGGGTCGAGACAGTGTATTTATTTATTTATTTCATTTTTCTAATTTTTTAAAGCCTCCTGAGCTGCTATCATCTGTTGTTCTGGATGGATGAATATAAGGCCTGCATCCCACCGCCAATCTGTCCTCACCTTCCTCTTCTGCACTGAAGAGCAGTGAAAAGGTGATCAATATAACCTGCAGCTGCACAACTGTTCAGCACATGCTAGCAAAGTTCCTGGACCTTTGGAAAGTACTGCTACTGAACCACAGCGTTTTCTGGGGGGAAAAAAAACACCAGAACTAAATTTAGATTGTAGGTCTTGCCAGTGTAAGGTTGCTGGTTAAAGTTCCCGCAGTGGAAATGTGGGTAGGATTCATTCCACGCTCCAAGGTGGATCTTGGGTTTGGCCTTAGTTTTACAGTCTTGACCCCCTTTTTGGGTCTCGCCATGAGTGGTCTGTGGGGCCTGATGTGATCCTCAATGTGTTGTTAATTTTGTGGTTACATTAAAGTAAGTAGATCTGACCCAGTGTGATGTCTTTCCCTCATTTTGTAAAAAGAAAAACTGCATTTTCGTGCTTGTACTTATATATGTGTGTGTGTGTGTGTGTGTCCTGTAGAGGTGGTTGTGTGTTGAGTGCATGTCTGACAAGCAGATTACCATCAAGTGACGCCGCCACTGGTCAGTGCAAGGACTGTTTTGATACGGCAAGTTACTTTTGGCTAATAGATACATGTAACACATGCTCCAGCAACCTCCCGTCGCCCACATGCACACACCTGAGTGTGTGTGTGTGTGTGTGTGTGTGTGTGTTCAGTGCCAGGTGTTAAGGGAAAGTTCTTTGCCGTTCAGTCTCTCCGATGACGGACACATAGTTATATGCGCTAAAATAAGTGTGTGTTATTGTGTGTGGGGAGGTGAGCTCACAGTTATTCTCACCAGCATGTGGAGGGTTGTGTGTGTGTGTGTTGTCACTTTCACTGATCTCCCCCCTTATCTTGATCTGTTTTTTTTCCTTGAAATGAGGGCCTGAATGTGTGGATCAGACCATTCCATGTTGGTTTTGGTAACTCTTCAGCCTGTTTTATGTTGAGGAGGTGCAATCGGCCCTCGATGAGCGTCCTACGCGATGGATCGGTTTAACGTCTGCGTGCTGCATCCTCATCTCACATGAGAGGAGAACTTTCGCTAAATAAACGTGCACCCATAAATCCCACAGCAGGAAAGTTCTGTGGTTAATATAGAAATAATGTCAGGACCTCTGTTTGTGTCGCAGGTGTGGCTCAAAGGGGGTCACCAGGGTTGGTAAATTTGGCCTGGAGCATCAGCAGATTCAGCCAGATCTGATGCAGAGCCTGGTGACTATGTTTAGATGCCGCCCAGGTTGCACAACTCGACCATTTCAAAACAAAACAAAAAAAAAAACCAGCACGGGAGATGCTAAAGGAAAGTCGAGAGGGACGAGGGGGGGAGGGCGGCCGGAGAAGAAAGAATTGCAACTGTCATCACAAACAAGAACCATCTGTCTCATTTGTGTAACTTGTTTTCTTTTAATATGAGAAGAATGCTGAGGAGATCTAGGAGTTTGAGAGAAGCCTGGGAGGGCTGGGCCCTGGGATAAAGCCAGCCTTTTCCTGGGTTCCATGAGCAAGGGGCATTATTTTCCAGCCAACCTGCACTGTTAACCCCCTCACAATCACAGGGCTGCAACAGAGACGTGAGGGAACCTGAGGGGGGACGAGCTCGACCCTGAGCCGTCCGCTGCCTTCGAGGACAGACCACGGTCACTTCAGAGAAGCATATAAATATCAATCAAACTATGATCACTCATCAAATATTAATTATTTACACAACGCACATTTAAAAGGGGGGCCGAACATCATTGATTAGTAACACGAAGTCATGATCATTTTAAAAGCATCTCTGCGTATATCACAAAAATAGACAGACATTTATTCTGCTGACAAATCCCTCCATATTCACTGCATTTTTTTCACTGCATCGCATCTGTATGCGTTTTTTGTGCGTAGTTCTTGGACGGGTAGATGGTGAAGGACTCAAACACATGCAGGCCTGTACAATACAGCAAGCAGTCACCGCTCCTCTCATCCTCTTCTCTCAGCAGACCACAAAAAGGATTGCAGCTCCTGACTGACAGACTTCTATGTCTGTCTGACACACACACTAATGTCATGTTGGCTAAATGGAGCGCAGATCCGCATAGTCACAGATCAAGACTGGTTAGGGTTACACTTTCCACAGAGTGGGCCACACTGGAACCAGCGCTTTGCAGGAGAAAGAGCAAGAACTCTGATGGGAGGCAGCGTGATATTGACAGAGACGGAATGAGGGAAAAAAGCTTGTGCCATGTGGTCTGCATTTGACTGTAATCCCTGTTCTAGCCTGGTGTTCCTGCCTCCGTTCCCTCTTCAGCCAAAACCAAACCAGGCGTTCTCTGAAATCCGAGCGGCCGCGCTGGTTCTTCCCAAAACCCGATCACCTGGTTCTAACAGCGCCGCAGGAAACACACTCATTTATCTCTGGCTGATATAATGTGTGTGGTGATGTATGAGTTCACAGGCATCAGGGTGGACCTCAGGGTGCACACACACGTATACACACATGAAAGGATCTCTGTGGTCACATAATAATGCAGCTGAAAGACACAGGAAATAGACAATTTTATTGAGGTATGTGTATGTCTGCAGGGCTGCGGGCGTGTGTGTGTGTGTGTGTGTGTGAGGTTGGTGCCGGAGAAAGCCGTTGCTTCTCACTTTCCATGATTCTATCCACTCTCTCCCCACTGAACAAAAGAAATGACAGCAGTCTTTTTGACACAGCATATATTCTGTATTAACATACATTCATGAGCAGTATAGTCTTCAGTGTATAAGTCTTTACAGATCTACAGTATGTTTTTATAATTATAGCACATTACTATAGGAAGGCATTGCTGTTTGATGGTCCAAAACAAGTATATACCTCAGAAGTGTGTGTGTGTGTGTGTGTGTGTGTGTGTGTGTGTGTGTGTGTGTTAAATGGAAGCACATAATTTGATAGTATAGTCAGATGTTGTGGGCCGAGGGCTCTATGTGCGCTTGGAGAGAAAGTGCTTGAGTTGTCATGCATGCTCAGCATCATGCATGCTTAGCAACCCTCTAACAGACCCCTTAATGTGTGTGTGTGTGTGTGTGTGTGTGTGTGTGTATGTGTTTACTTTACCAGAGCACAAGATCAGGTCAGAATTTATATTCTTTACATAGTTACCACGCATTTTCTGCGTCTGTGGGTGTAGTTGTTAATGTAATATTGTGCTCTGTGTGTGTGTGTGTGTCACTCTTGGCCATCACCTGTCAGTGCTACGGGCTTATACAGAAACGACAGGAAGCAGCTGACTGTGGCTCTCGCCTGTCCATCATTTTCCTCCCTCTGACAGAAATAGAGAGGGGGTGTGGAGCAGCATCAGGGCATTGCAGAGGGCAAAACAAATGGATCAATGGCAACTGAACCTCAGCGCAACACAGGCACATAAACCAGGGCGCCGATCACAGGAAGTCCGTCTGCGATGACGCCGTCGTTTGTTTATGTTCTGTCAGACTCGACGTCTCCCTTTCTGGACATCCAGCACTCACAGTCCGTCCCTGAAGCAGCAGCAGCGGCGGCGGCGGTGGCGGCGGCGGCAGCGGCGGCAGCGGCAGCAGCGAGGGCAGGGGAATAACAACCCCCTCAAGTCCCCACCCGAGTCTTTAACCCCACCCACCCATCTGCCCAGCCATGGGTCCGGGTTTCATTCCTCACCACTTATCTGTGTCCTCCGCCTCACTCGTCTCATAATCTCACCAGTCTGAACAAATAACTTAACATTACAAAAACAAAAAAAGCATCAATGACAAAGCAACACCGAAGGTGAGGAAGGGCGACAGGAAGTGAAAGATGCTCTCTGCTCGAGGAGAAACACATTGCTTGAGCTCGTTTCTGGAGATTAATCCCATGCATAATCTACAGATCTCCAATTACGGAGGCCTAAAGTGGAGAGGATGGCGTCTGCAGCCTCAGTCTCCTGCGAGCAGCAGCAGGAGGGTGGGCTGGTTTCAGGCAGGAGAATATGGAGTGTCACAAGTTCTCTGGGCTCCTCTTCACCGTGGAGCGTCTCTTTTGTCCATCAGCAGCTCCCTCTGCGTCCGTCCCGCCATCACCGACAAGTGTGAATCTCCATCGTCTTGCGGCACTGTTTGCATTTGACATAGCAGCACCAGTGGAACTTACAGCTACACCTGTCCACCACCTCCACTTCCTGCGTCTGGAAGCCGCGGCCGCAGCACATCAGCTCACAGCCATCAATGGCTTTTGAGGTTCTGTTACACTGGCGGCCCACCGTGCCCAGCACACCTGGCGTGCGTGGGTCGTAGTCGCAGAAGTCTGGACTTGGGTCCAAGTAGACCAGGTCTTCATCGGTATGAGGCTTGAACTGGGAGTTGCGAGGCACCAGGACTTTGGTGGTGCCCACCTTGCGCTGCTCCACCTCGGTGGCGCCGTCAAACTTTTCTTTGATGATGTTTCCTACTTTGCGGAAGGGAGGCATGGCCTTCCAGCAGGTCTTCACCTCGCAGGAGCCTGACACGCCGTGACATTTGCATTCAACACGCATGTGGGACAGGATGGCCTGCAGACATGCCAAAGGTTAAAGAAGAGAACCAGAAAACAACACCAGCTTATTTATATTTAAGGGTTGGGTGATTTCATTCGGAGGAACTTTACTGAGGTACAGCGTACCTCTGGTCGGTTATTACGTGTTATTCTGTTGAAGACAGGGCAGAATTCAAATGCAGGAATGTGATTTACCCAGAGATTTACTCTCAAACCCTGGCCCATAACACTGACTTTTGTGTATCTGCTGAAATAATGAGGTTGTGGATACACAGGGCCTAAATTAATTTCCTTCATAGGGTACCTAAGCTCAGCCAGATAGGGTGGGCAGCTCAGGGGGATCCAGGCAGAGATGCTTGTGCTTTGCATTGAAAAGAACCAGTTGTTTTGCCTCCTGGATGCCTCCCTTCAGAGGCCTTTTGCTCTGGAGGGATCATATCTCCCATCTTCCCTCTCAGCGTTGACTGAAAGGATCTCACAGGAGGAGCTGCAAAGTGTTCCTGAAGACATCTGGAATCCTACCATCCTACCAAGCCTGCATCTGCCCTGACTCAAGCGTAATCCAAAGGAAGGTGAATGGGCAGACACGGCGGTGTAGCATTTACGTTCCGAGCTTTTAAAAAGTCACCAAGTCGTTTTAAGGCAACAGGCTTTTTTAAACAGATGCATAAATTGTTTGGGAAAAAAGTTACCTTCCTGCCAGCTTCGTTGTTATGGAGGTTCATGAGAGCCCGGCTGGAAGACTGGCCTTTACTCCTCTCCCTCACATCCACGAAGGACTGAGAAAAGGCCACACCGTAGGCGATGTTGTCACTGCAACCCGACCACTGGAACCCTGAGAGGGGATGGGAAGTGGTCATCTGTATGGACTGAGTCTTCTCTGAGTGTGTGCGTGTGTGTGTGTGTGTGTGTGTGTAGAGACTCACCCTCTAGGCTGTATCCATGTACATTGTGGTCACAGCCACATTTCTCCAGCTCGCCGCTGCTGCAGGCCCTTGTGACCGCAAAGGCCACACTGGCTGCTGAGATGGCGTACACAAAGGCTGCTTCACGGGTACCTGGGACACACACACACACACACACACACACACACACACACACGGTTAGTTGTTTCTATCATTCTGGATCATCTAACCCAGAGGTGGGCAACCTAAGGCCCGGGGGCCACATGTGGCCCGATGAACTCTTTAATCTGGCCTCAGAGCCTTCACAATAATTTCTCCAAAAGCCAAATTAAGAAGGTTGTCAGCTTGATTGGTTAGAAAAAGAAATTGACGGCCTTTTTCTCTGTCAATAGTCCATCGAGCAGGATTTTTACTCATCCTCCGATCCTCATTATGGGGTTAGTTTCCCACCTGGCCGGCCCCTGAAGTGGCTCTTCAGGCCCTGATATAAACTGTGACTAAGAGTCTATTGAGGAAAGAATGGACAGGCATTGATGGATTAAGCCACACTTTCATCAGTGTCGCCTGTTTGTCCAGATGCTTGTTGGCAGCTGACAGTTCAAAGCGGACTCACCCTGCGTGACCACTTTGCCAAATACAGGCATGGTCTCCAGAGTGGAACAATTCCAACGGCGGTTGCGAAACTGGAACTGACACTCGTCTATCGCCAGCTGGGCGCCACGACGCACCGCATCCATCACCTCCACGCTGCGCTTACAGATCTGGACCTGAGCACGGACACAGGAGCCATATTAACCACAAAGACTGCAAAAGAATGAGCATAATTGTATTTGACAGCCTAGGTTGTAGCCAAGGATCACAAAGCCAGAAGGTTAGGTGCCACTAGAGGGCAGCACTCATTCAGTGTCCATAATTCCACAGGTTGAGGTTCAGGAACAGCTAAAAGTAGACATTTACCTGAACTTTACATGAGCAGATAGTTTGAAATATCTTGGTTAAGTTGTGCAGAAATATATAAATATATAGGTAAAGTGCTCTTTCACACAATTTGACATTGTTTCCTCATAATCTCCCTCTGGGTTTCTTCGGAAAGCCACAGCAGAGGCGTGTACCTGTCTCTGGATGAGGCCTCGCAACCTCTCACAGGTCTCCTCATCCCTGATGCTTCCCACTGATGACAGCTTGGCCAGATACCTGTCAGGAAATATCAGAACACAGCAGAACCCGTTAGCGAAGGAACGCGAAGGTTCTAAAGAACGTCAGACCCTTTCACAGTCAGTGTTCTCCCTCAGAACAGGGACGATCCACATCGTCATTCCGATAAAGCAGAGCTCTGTCCGTGTGTGTGTGTGTGTGTGTGTGTGTGTGTGTGTGTGTGTGTAGGAGGAGAAGGAGGATTAGTTCCCATGATGCTGTGGGAATGTTTGGGATAAATGTCTGGTTGTGAGGACACTGAGAGGAGGGAAAGTGTCTTATCACACACACACACCTCCAGGCCAGACAGGTCAGTCAGATATACCACACACACACACACACACACACACACACACACATAATCTAAAATGTGTGAGAAAATGGCACCGGTCCGGATGGCCCGACCCTCACACATACGCCTCACGTCACTTGAGTCTCATATCTCCAATCCCAGCTGCACCTTACAGAAATAGGATTTCTCAGAAGCTTCCAGCGAGCCGAGCGAGCAGCCCTGAGTGTGTCCCATCTCCAATCTGTCCTCAAATGAGTATTGAGTCTACAAATCATTTAGTTTTAGTCAAGACAGACGGGGGTCACTGTGACAGACGCACGACAACCTTGCATTTCAACGCATTTGCAAACACGCCCGGGTCCTCAAAAAAAAAAGAAAATGTCGTCAATCTCGGTCAAATTCAGCTGTCGATTCGTTATCTTCCACTCATCTGGAGATTGGAATGGAATTTCAAAGCAGGTAGCTGGTGGAAATGACAAATGACGTTTACAAAGCCTCGAAGGGACAAGGGCAATCAAGGGAGAGAGTAAAGGCAAATTCCAGCAAAATTAGCTTTTAGGCTTTCGCTCTGCACAAGCCGACATGCTTGTTTTATGAGTCTCATGTTATGAGTTCCCAAGACCACACATACCTCCGTAAAGCCACGTTAGCTCGTCTCAATCAAGCTGCGGCGCAGGTCCAGAGAACTCTGCTGTCAGATGACCGACCAAACTGTAACCACCGCTCAAAGATATGCTACCAAGACTTCTCCCAGAACTCAAGAACTCGGCTGAGAGGCCAGATTTCACTGCAACCGTCCAGTAACTCTTTGATGGACTCACTGGATTAAAATGTCCTGGATGTTGTCATATAAAGATATAAATGGTAAATGAATGAAAATGTTGAAAGACAGATGGAAACTCAGCCAAACACTGCTATGAAGGAAATGCAAGAAACACTGATGGTGATATAATTAGAGGTCAAATGATTTCATCCGTCCTCTCAGCAGTCCAGATAGTCTTTCCTCTTTGATGGTCTTCCTCGACCCTTCCTCCGCAGACAGTGTCAGTCCTCGGCACTCATCGCCTTGATAACCCCACTCTCCAGCACTCCAGCACGTCTCAGCGGCCACATCCGCTCACATCCACACTCTGAGGTGACTTTGCTGTCTCATAAAAGTGACCCAGTTTGCACAGTCGCAGCACCAAGACCAGTGTGAGCACAAGCTGGCGCTTATGTTGATGTTATGTTGAAGATCGTCATTAATACAGTATAAAACAGTGGCTGAAATACAAGATGACACAAAATATCTGTGAAATATGGCTGAATAAGTGAACTCTGGGCACCGCCGCCTGCCCTTTACGCACTGATTTTTTTTTTCTCTCCAACTTGACGTTGAGCTCCCTCTCCCACTGTGGCTCAAATCCAACCTGCCCCGCTCTGATTCGTTCCGTCGGAGTTACAAGGCCTTCATCAAAGCCATGTGCGGCATTTGAGCCCCCTTTGTTGTGCAGCGCAGCCTTGGGCGGCGTGCTACTTTTGGGCCATCCAGCTGGGAGGCCGTCAGAGAGCGATAAAAGCAACCTGTGGAGAAAACAAAGACGACGGAAACCCGATCGTGTGACGGGCAGCGCCACGCTCTCAGAGACAGGATGGCATCCCGCTGGCATGACATTCACCCTGGAAACGTTCACTCAAATCTGGATAAGCTTCTGTTCCTGTGTGTTTCTGTACGTGCAAAGGAACCGCTCAGCCTGCTTTTAGCTCTTCATTCTGAGACGAAGGTTAACAAAGCTCCTCAACAAGCAGACAGACGAGTCACACCATAGAAGGACAGAGCAAAAGACACACACACACCGTCATCCCAGATCTCATCCTCTTTCCTCCTGGCCTCGGCTGATTGCGTGCTTAAATCCCGCTGGTCTGAGCCCCGTGGAGCCAGTGGTGTTGTGAAAGCTGTGCTGTGTAATGCAACTCAAACACAGCACGACCTGCAAGCGCACCCCAGTCCAGGTGGAATGCCCCGTGCCTCCCATCCAGAACCAGCAACACACTCATGGGAGGGAGCTGCTGAAACTGAAAGATAATTCTAAACAGAGGAGACGCAGGTTGTTTTCCGCAGACAGGAAGTCAAGGCTGAGAGAAGAACTGAGAATGTCTCGTAGGAGGACCAGGAGAGGTCTCTACAGGATATTCAGAAAGAATCAGTCACCCTGACACACACTACTAAAGTTCATTTTTATGCTGTGACCGATCACCGTCGCGCGGCAGATACCAGCAGACACGTCTGCATGACGGCCTATCAAACACTTCAGTATTTCTGTGCGCTGGCTGTCTGCGTGCATCCATCATCTCTAATGGGCATTCATTTGAAAATATCCTCATGTTTGCCTTTCCAGTCCTGAGCACACAGCAGAGGTACACAGTGAGCGGTAAATATAGCAGGATGGGAAGCACACAGAAGAATCTTCTTCTCTAATGTGACCGTGTGGGCACGACTGAACTATCCCAGTGTTTTACTGAACTTATATCTTACAGTAATGCAGCTCTTGTGAGCAGCACTTGTGAGGCAACCCTGCCCTGTGACCTGAGCTAACCCTCCTTGACCTCTTCCTGACACCGAGACTATGTAAAATATGCACTGACCTGTAGAGGGCACTGTACTCTAGGTGTCTTTCCGCCTGCACCGAACCATAGAACTCCACGGCTGCTTCCTATTCCCCCAATTTCCTTATTGATCTCTCGCACTGGAAGGGTTTGTTTGTGGTTCACCCCCGTGCATGCTCTTGTCTGCAGCACGTGAGGTGAAACTGCACGAAGCCTTGAGGCAGCACCTGGCGAGCCTCCTCGCCCGGATAAATCAGGAGGAAAGTGTGACGTCATCGTTTGCTGACCTGGGATGCTGACGTGTGTTTGACAGCTGAATCCGTTCTGGACTTCAGCGGTTGTGATGTTTGCTTCAGACAGACGTCAGCTTTTAAAATCATCGCTGATGTCGAGCCCCCGCCCACACTTATTTCTGCTCTTCTTCTCTGGGTTACGCATGTGATGGCTTGGTGGTGGTGGCAGGGAGTCGTGCCTACGCGTGTCTCCGTGTGCACGTGTGTGTGTGTGTTGTTTAGCCCTGCTGTACGTATGCTCCGTCGCTTACTGCTGTTAAAGCCTTTGTCTTAACTCTGACGTCAGCGTGGTGATATGATCTAGGTCTAAAATTCAGAACTACCTTTCAACAACCCAGGTGTTTCCTCACCAGCACAAACTCCCCCTGGTGGTAATCTGGACATCCCCAGTGATCCTCCGCGGCTCCAGGTTTGTCACGATAATTGTTCACACTCTGGTGACAAAGGGACTGGAAATAACATGCGGCAGCTTTACCACATTTATATGTGTGTGAGGCGCCAGTGTGTACCGCAACGCCAAGGTCTTGGCTTTCTCCTGTTACCCATCAGCTGCCCTCTCTAGCACACATATAAGGGCGCATGTATACACACACACACACACACGCACACACGCGCACACATGCAGTCGCAGAACCAGTCAGAGGAATGCAAATATGGATGGATGAGCATAACAAAAGAACCAAATCTTGTAGATCTGTTTGGCAGCGTCACAGTCAGACTGACTCAGCAACTGAAAACATTAGCCATAGCCATCCTGCCACGTGTGCTAAAGCTAGCAGGTACACTGTGGCTGAAACAGTCGTCTGGCTCAGCTTGATGCCCGTAATGCTGCTGGGATGGTGTCTGACCTCAGAACCGTGCAGGAGCACCGGCCTCACAACGTGTCAGGCTGCTGCAGCCAGACAAACTTTGCTCTTTAGAGCTTCACCGCGCAAGGAGAGAGTAAGACACCATCAAAGCCAACTTAAAATTCACTTTTTAATAGAGCGTTAATATCCTATACTAGGAGTCATTTCTTGTAAATGAGTGAATAGGCTATTCAATAGTTAATTGCTTTTTTCTCTCCTTTTTAAAATCTTTTTTTCTAATTCATGTCCTGCATAGAAGTTCAAATAAAAAAACACTAAATTGGATGGATTATGATTCGAGTAAATAATAGGACAAAAACTGTTTTGTAAAAAAAGCCATTAATTCTGATTCCGCCTGACTGTAATATTAAATTGTGTAACTGTAACCCTCGAAGGAAAACATGCAGAAGCTGTTCTCGCAACGAGACGCAGGGAACATTCCTGTCCACATGCAAAGAGCTGGTGCACGATTTATGGTCAGTCTTCGCTGCAATAAACGCTAATTGCTTTTCATCCTTTGACCCCTGCGTGTACCTGCTGCTGTGTGGCACAGAAACAGAAGCTCGGGGATGGGGGGCTGAGGAGGTCTCCAGCCTCCGCACACGGTCCGTACAGCCCACACAGATTTTCCGGAGCGGTGTAATCCCGGCAGCTTGCCTGTACATGTCTGCTCCCTGCTGCTGTCACCACACCTCCAGCCCTAAACAGCACCATTACTCTGCCCTCAGTGACAGAGTTCAAGGCAGCTGTTTGGCAAATCTGAGGGAAGCTTTTATTAGAAAAAATAAGACTATAGTGATCCTGTTACTGGCACGGGAATAATGAGGGGAAGTGTTTATCAATCCAAGAAGCAGCAACTCTTGGAAGCCAAATCTAACAGGAAAGATGACAGCGAAGAGTGAAAAAGATCCATGCGACCCCCTCCGGAGCTCCGGCTCTGTGGACCAGAGCTGACTCCCTTAAATGATCTTTGTTAATGTGCTGAAGTGGAGAGGAGTGAATGGTAGCAGAAAGTGGAATGGAGCCTGCAGAGGAATGCAAAAAAACCCACTTAAACACCTCCCACAGGCTGTCGGGAGTGCAGGCACACACATGCGACCCAACCGACCGGCCCCGAGGAGAGAGATGGCACGCTGCAGGCCGCTACAGTTGCACTGTTGTCGGGAGTGTGACCTTTTTTTCTTAATGATTCTCCTGGTATTTCTGCACTGGTGTCTCCCTGCAGGATTATCTGGTAACTGGGAGATTTTAGATAACTGGGAGGCTTGTGACTGTTCCAAGGTTCAGCTTCAAAGTAAAACTGAAGAAAGCGTCTCTAATTTATGAGACAATCCCATTAACAGTGCATGATCCTCCCCCTAAATCCTTTCAACAATCTTTAAGCTTTGTTACCAATGTAATTATTTATTATCCAGATAGAATGTGATAGAAAGTAGTCAGAAATGAATTGAGTTGCTCCCTAAAAGCTCCACAATTTGAATATAAGTGAATAAAAAGAAAGCGCAGCTTCCCACTTTTGGGTAACTTTTTTTCACAGAGAGTTTGTGGGGGATGCAGGGGTGTTGGTAAGTTATTAAGCCCGGTCTGTGCGTGTGTGTGTGCGTGCGTGCATGTGAGACGTTAACTATTAACTAGAGCAGTGACTCCACGGGAGGTAAACAGGACAGTGAGGATGAGGAGAAACATGAAGAAGAGGCCAGGTAAATGATAACACTGGAGGTGGAGAGAGGGGAAGAGAGGGATGAGGTCCACTTTGGAGAGTCAGGGTTTAAAAACTTACAGCCAGTTGCTCGCGTTGGCCGAGAGGAGCGCACAGCAGAGCATCAGGACGCAGCGCAAAACATATTCCTCAGTCATCTCGAGAGGGACCTTTTGGGCTTCAGTGAGGGTTGGAAATAATCCCGAGTTGGACCGGGGGTCTTCAGCAGAGACAAACCAACAGCAGACAGGTCCGAAGAAGTTAATCCATCGTCCCGCATCTAGTTGGTCATCCACCGGGGAGGCGCGCAGCTTCGCGCCCGGTTCTCCCGTCCCTCCCAATGCAGACCCCGCACAGAAGGGACGGGGAGAGGGGGAGAACAAGGATGCTACAATTAAAACTCTCTGGACGTCTGGATTGACACGGACCTTTTCTCTAATTCGACTTCTTTTTCGTTTTTCGGTGGCGCGTTAAGGCAGAGCGCACGGAGGAGAGCTGAGGTAAAGTCAAAGTGAAGTCAAACCGAACGGGCTCTCCGGCAGGTCTTCCTCCTCTCTGGAGGTCTGTCACACCGCGCTGTGCAGCTGTCCTGTCAGCGCGCCGTGGCTCTCCCCGAATCTTCCGACACATGCACACGCTAAGCGCAAATACGCACGAACCGTCCTCACACACCACCGCCTCTCGGTGAGTCTGGCAGCGGAGAGAGTGTGTGCGGACTTAAACGGAGGGGCGGTGCGAGGACGCAGAGGTATGGCAGTGAAATGGGAGTTTTTGGGGGGGATGCGGGAGGCGTGTCCAGCGCAGCGAAGGTGGTGTGTGTGTGTGTGTGTGTGTGTGTGTGTGTGTGTGTGTGTGTGTCGCCGGGACAATGTGAGTATTTCAGAGGTCTCCTGAGAGGATGCAATAGCAAAGCCATTCACTAATGCGCTCCACTCCTCCACAACACACACTCACTCACACGCCGTCTCTCTCCTCAAACCACACACACGTCTTGGCAGCGCCTCCCTTTGCCTGTCACACACTCAACCAAATATTCTGTGGTCAAAAGGCTATTTAAAGCTTGGCTGCAAAATGTCTGAATCTGAAACCAGTAAATCCCAATAACACGACAAACGCACGACTGATTGATGAAGACGTCGCAGAGCAGGATAATAAAGTTACAATAACATGGAGGACGGGCTGATGCTGCCCAAACTAAGTGCACGGAGAAGTGATGACGGGAGTAGTTTTTATCTACGTCAGAAATATTCATGAGGATAAACGCACGGAGCGCAGCGGAGGTTTCTTCAGTCTCCATCCGTACATACCAGACTGACGGCAGGAATGAAGTGTGTGACAGGGTCAAATCTCAGATACAGCTATGAGCTCATTTCATGCACGCAAGACGCATCTTTCTGCTCTTTCCCGGTCAAATGAAAACGACCGGATCGAGACTGTTTCCCATCGGCCTCAGAGGTCAGATGTCTCCTCCGGTGCCAACTGTGGGGAGACTATAGGATGGACCAGCCACCTGCTAAGAACATGTTCTGTGACACTAATTAGCAGTTAACAGCAGTTAATGAATGAATGAATGAATGATAAAGAGAACACGTGCACTTACTATTTGCATTATATTAACTGATCAGGCAAAACTACATCTGCAAAAATACTGCACACGTGATAGTATGATAACATGAAATACGTTTAATTGGAAATGACAAAAACCAGATCTTATAACTATCTGGTGGTGGAACTCCAAACTTTGTTCCAACTCAAATAACCAGTTTGAAATTGTAGTGTTTTAGCATGTGTGTTGGGTTTTGGTGAACAGAGTGTGTCAGCGTGGAGCTAGAGGACGTTTCCCCACAGTAAAGTAAAGAAAGCAGGAATATTTGAGATGAAGAGGACGTTTCCCAACAGTAAAGTAAAGAAAGCAGGAATATTTGAGATGAAGAGGACGTTTCCCAACAGTAAAGTAAAGAAAGCAGGAATATTTGAGATGAAGAGTTCGAGAAGAGCGAAGACTTTTGTGACATCAGAGCTGCTCAAGCCAAAACCTGCAGATCTGGACTGAGAAACAAACTCAGTGGCAGAGTGTGTTCATGTGAAGGTGGTGGTTGAGGTTTGGTGTGTATGTGTGTGTGTGTGTGTGTGTGTGTGTGTGTGTGCATAGTCTAATCTCATTACACTTATTGGGTTTTCAGTGAGCTAAGAATACACCCTACTGGGACGAGACGTTGCAGCCGCGCCATAAGCTGTGTGCACTGTGGCTTCTGGCAGCCATCCACTCACACACACACACACACACACACACACACACACACACACACACACACGCACACACAAACACACACACACACAGAGCTTTGAGTAAGATAATATGTATGTGTAATGGTGTGAGCAGGGAGATGCAGCTGCAACAGGCGAAATAATAAAAATAGTTTAAAAGTTGGTTTAAAATGCATCAGTTCACACTAAAACGCTAACAAAAAAGGGCTTTGACCTTTTCCTTGTTAGCTTTGCAGGTACAGACAAAAGCTTTTTCTTTACTGACCCAAATTCCCGCCTCCCAGGTCCATCCAAACTCCTTGCACTAATCCTCTTCTGCTTCCCTGACAAAAGGCACCTGCACGGAGCTGCAGTCGTGACATGAAGCGCACGTCATCGCCATGTTCTGCAAACACGGGTCCATCTGACCCAGCTCTGCTCCCGATTGGCCAACAGAGGGTGGAAGAGAGCTCGGAGCTGCGCGGTCATCATTGGGGAAGGAGAAGGATGAATAAACAGCAGTAACAATCGTAACAGCGCTGTCCATCTTCCTCAGGTACATTCCCCATTAACCCATTCAGTTCTAAATCATTTCACTATATTAAACACAAAAACAGCCCGCCAAGGAAATGTTTCATGGATTTTCCCCCAACTTTCTCTCCATTTCCAGGGCAACCATAGCTGGCACATACACATACACACACGCACACACCAGCACAAAGGGATTGTGGGAAAGCAGGTTTTATATTGGCCCTGTCTTTACACTGCTGTGCCATCACCGCGGTAACACTAATGCCACTCAGGCCCCTAACATTTACTCTCCAGTAACACATGCGCTCGTGTGCACAGACATTATGCCCCCCTGGAAGAGTTATGACGCTTCTGACAAGTTTCTTCCTGCAGCTTTGTGTCCGGATGGACGTCATCCGTCATGCTGCCTGAGAGGAGATGTTTGATGAGACACATGGACAAGAGGGACAACGAAGCTGTAAATGTGCAGTTAATAACCCATCTTCAACTGTGATGTTTGAAAACGGGGCATGCATTTCCTGTCCGTGTTCAACACTGACCGTACAGATCAGCCATCTCTCTTTCTGCAGAATATAATTGGCTGAACAAAATAAATCATTTTCCTTTAAAGGAACCTAAAACACTGTGCTGATAACTGTGGGTGATAACAGAGCCCAAAATCAAATTATTTGTATTTTCTGATTGAGATTGTCGCTGTTGTGGCCACAGCAGGGACTCTGACCTTAGTTCAGAGGTAAATTTCTATATTGTGGCAGAAAAGGTTCATTGAATGTATCACTTCTCAATCAGATTTGAGTGAGACTGAGGTTTGCTGTGCTGCTCCTGTGTTGTTTCCTCTCCATAGTTACTCATTACCCTGCACTGTTGCATCCTCTGACCCCTGAGTGCCCCAGCCATAACACAAAGGTCATAGGTCAAATGCCCTTTCGCTTTGCCCCCTCCCCTTTGTTACGCTCCCTCCTCGGCCTTCTAATTTTATTTAATCCCCCTTTCACTAAGATGAAATCTTGAGTTTGCATATTTGCACAGGGATATGTTCTCCACTGAGATTAAAGATAGGAGTGATGAAACAGGATGATGCAGCACGGAGGCGTTTGCGTGTGTGTGTGTGTGTGTGTGCGAGCGAGCGAGCGCTAGTGTGTGTTGGGTGTCACGAGGGCTGTCTGGGCTTAGGCCAGTAAATGAACAGCTGAGAGTGGTGATTTAGTCTGTATAAAAGCAGCCCAACTGTCATAACAAAGACACTCTGACAGCAGGGCAACCAGAGACAAAGAGGAGTCACTGGCCCCCGGGAGGCCTCCAAAGACCCCTTTGGACACACACACAGACAATGGGGAGTCCGTAGAGTGCTCCCAGGGGCCTCGCTAGGGCACACAGGCCAGACTCTGAGGGGACCTCAGAGGCGTCCTCTTACAAAGCCACAGGCGTCATCCTGTAGAAGCACCGCAGGCAGCCATGAGACGAGGCTGCCTTCTCAGCCAATATCTCCACTGTCCTTCGAAACAACGAAATTGTGATTTACTGGGAATGTTTGAACTTTAAAATAATGTTTGGAGGACTTAGTTTTACACACAGATAGAAATCTTGCACATTTGTAATTGATCTGCTAGCCAGTCCTCTGGATGATCTCCTCTGTTGCTCAGCATCCTGCAGGCTTGCCCAGCAGCAGCTAAAGGAGTGGGATGCCCTCCATTAGGCTCTGATTAATCAGCCTTTTCTTCAGAGTCATGGAGGCTGATGAGGGGGGCTATTGAGCCTTCTGTAACCGCCTCCACCCCCTCCATTCTCTGCTGCACCCTGTTACCATCCACCTGCTGTGGTTTTGTCTGTGGCTTTGGAGGAGCTTTAGCTTTTAGCACAAAAAAGCCAACACTGACCACACACTTAACAGACGTGCACACACTCGAACTGGCACGGAGACAGGAAAAACAAGTTACCGCACAACGCTCTTGTCCGACTGGAAATGCCATCGGAGAGAAGTTGACCATGAAGTGTCAATTAAAATCTCTAAAAGTCATACTGCCGAGATTTTCTCCATTATGATCGCAGACAGGGCGGGGCACCTTTCCCCGCTGGATTTATAGACTTTTGAGAAAAAGTCTCCCACACCACAATGGAATGATGTGTCTCCTCAGACATCAGATATAAAACATAATCAAAACACTCTGCCGCATTACAGCACAGAACCCGATCATGGTATAATTTCACTGAAGAAAAGACGGCAAATGAGAAATGAGAACGTGTTTACTGCCACAGAAACAGGACAATAGCGGTTAGCGGTTAGATAACTGACGTTTACCACTATCAACGTTCCTCTAATGAGAAGATACTTTAACACGTCAACGCTCCTCCATCATCTCACCAGCAACATCGTCACCTGAGCCTTCATAACGAGCCTCTCCAAGCTAATATTTATATTACATTTTTTTGCTATATTTCTACTTATTCATGCCCTATGAGACTGAGTACTGAGGTGAGGGTGGGTGGACTGTAGGATTGGCTGAAGGCTGTTTCCCCACATTTACTGGCTGTGACTTCCTCCGTTTCTAGTGACAAAAGCCACAACTATGCGTGTGCGTATTCTCCAGCCTCCGTCAGCACTGAGCAGTTTCCTCGCTACCAGGAAGAAAGTGAGAAAACCATGTTTGTGCTGGAGACCCGCGTGTCCTGCTGAGAGATGCAGTTTCCCACAAGCATGCTAACGGGCGCGCTCTCGCCGTCGCAAATACAATGAGAAGCATGTTGCTCCGACGCGTTGAGTGACTCACAGGTCCGTGTTCTCCTTATGTGGTGCTTCTGGTTCGGTGTTTGCCACCTTATCACACTTTCTGCAGCAAACAGGAAATCAAATAGGTTGCCTTCAGCTGTAAAGGTTGGTCCAACTATTCCAGGCATTAACCACAGCGGTGGTATGAAAACAACAACAGCCAACAACCCAAACCTGCCAGCTCTCTCTCTCTCTCTCTCTCTCTCTCTCTCTCTCTCTCTCTCTCTCACACACACACACACACAGCTCAATTCATTTTTGGTTCATTGGTGTTTTCTGAGGGTGCTGAACCACGTCACCTCTCCCTGTCGCCACAAGTCAGCCGTCAGAGAATAACCACAAGTTTGCTCTTCCTTGGTCGCCATGGCGAGAGTGTGCGCCATGTGCACACAGGCAGATGTGTGGTTCTGTATGTGTGTCAGCAGTTTCGGGTGATGCAGACGGTTGATGCAGTTGCCTTTTTAAACCGTTGCAGTGGCAGAAATGGCTGATTTATCTTGCTGACCTCAGACATCGTTGTTCTGGTGGGGTCAGATTTTACTGCAGAGATCAAAGCTACTTTACTTTTAAGAACCGTTCCTCTTTGATTTCACCAATATTTGGAGTAGTTTTCCTGTTTTCCTCCCACTGTCACAAAACATGCACGACTGGCAACCTGTCCTGGGTGCGCTCCAGCCTTTCGCCCTCTTCTGACCTCGATCGTGACGTTGGATCATATAAAACAATCTGTGCTTCATAGCTGCTGGATTTCCAGTAAAGATTAATGCACAATTCACATGTTTCCAGTTTTAATAATAATAAAAATGTCATAAACTGCTCATTTTACTGACGTACGTAATGGCTTGATGTTACATAGTTTCTGTTCAGTTGTTGGACGTTCGAGCAAACAGGGTAAATATTTCACTGGAAGAGTTGAGCTCTTCACGAGGTTCTTTCCATTGTTTCCAGAGAAGTCAGAGCTAAGTGATGAAGTTAAAACGATATCAAAATTTGTTGTGATTTATCTTGACGAGATGAAGCGCCAACACAAGGTGTCCGATTAAACCCGTATGGGGGGTGAACTTCTCGGAAGAAAACTGACAAACTGTAATCAATAACAGGCAGAGTCAGGCGTGGGCCTTAAAACACTCAATGGCCTGAGCGCAACACGCACACGCACACACACACACACACACACACACACACACACACACACACACACACACACACACACACACAACTGACTATGATTAAGAAATAACGGCTTGGAAATGACAATAAATAACTTTCCTCATGCATTCCTTCAAATATGCTCACACACACACACACACACACACACACACACACACACACACACACACACACACACACCATAAAACCGCTGCGCTCCAGAGACAAGAGTCGTGTCCTGCTCTACTGGAGCCCTGTCGCGGGGTCCTGTCACTAATCCATGTGGCTTTAGGGATCGAGGCAGCAGATACACACACTCACACAGTGCAGATGTATGTGAAAGAGAAATCTGACACACGCACACACACACACACAGACACACGCACACCCTGCCTGGATTTGTGGATACGTACTTACTCCACACGCTGGCTCTGTCTCACAGAGACGGGGGTGTTGTGTTGCCGGCTGGCCGGGTGTTAAGGCCTCGCAGAGCTACTGGCGACAGGTTTGACGGAGGAGATGGCTCACTAAGCCTGATCACATGGGCGAACGCTGTCTGGGACACCTGACCATCAGACCTTTCCCTGTGTGTGTTTGTGCATATGCTTGCTTCTACACATCTTTGCATTTGTGTTAGCCGTGCGTGCTGTGGGAGCTCTGCACAAGGGCAGTCGGGGCCGGGGCTTATCGCCCTGAATGGGGCAGAATGAGAGGTGCCAGAGCTGGACGCGGGGACGCCTGACTGAAGCTGGACTTGAATGGGAGGAGGGTGGGGTGTGGAATGTCTCATCCAGATTCTTACGGTCACAGCCTCACACAGCCGGAGAAGATATTCCATACACTGAACTCCTTCCATTCCATAAAACTCAGCATCAATTACTTTAATCTGCAGATCAAAGACGGCGCAAAATGTTTGATGTTCCTCTGCTGATATTCCCAGGAACCGGACTGGAGACAGGCTTCGTCTGCATGTCTGCTCTGTGTTTCCAGTTGCCAACACATCGGAATGTTAGTTGACTTGACTAACAAATAAGATTTAATCCAACACATGAAAGGTTCTCTGACCTCTGCTCGTCCAAAGTCAACACTGGTAACTGACGGATCTACCCAGACTTAAGGGAATCAGGGGTGACACCGTGAGCCGGCGTGCAAATGTTCCTGGGGGCTAAATTAGCGTACAGAGTGAGACATCTCAGGACATCACAATATCAACGAATGCACATCAGTTTCAAAGCCTTCAAACTCCGGGAGGAACCAGTGGAAATGCACCACTTGCAGGAAGGTTGTTTTTTTAATCGCATTTGCAACCGCTCCGGGAATTTGATCTGTGCGTTGCAACCGTCCCTGAGGAGCAGCAGGCAGCCGATGTGGCGCCCGAGGGACCAGATCCAGATCTAGCGTCTAGGGGTCCAGACCGGAGATTAACCTAGGATGCTTTGTGATTGCTGGGGAAACTGGAGTAGCTGAACTATCCAAGGAAACAAAGGAGAGCACTGCAGTCACGTGACCACAATTTCCTGTTTTAGAAGTTTACGTCAGGTTGTCATAGCGGCGTCAAATCGATAATAGAGGTAGTAAAAGGTGACAACATTTATTTAATAATAGATTTATGTTCTGGCAGCGGGGCCAGCAGCCTTGATGGGAGTTTACAGCACAGCTGTGCCTGGAAGCTGATTGGAGATACTGGGAGGCGAGAAGCTGGTTTCTGAGAGGGTCACAAACCTCCCCATGAACTGACAACGTTTACGCTGTCGGGAGTTAAAGTCGTGCTGCACCTGTTGGTGTGAAAGCATCCGCACTGGTCCACAGCATCCACCAGTTAGCGGCTTTGCTTGATTTGGTTCTTTGCTGTCTTTGGAAAGTTGTGCTTTGCGAAGACAAACGGTGTATTTGTGATTAATCCGGATCAAAGCGAAAACCCACCATGCTTTACTGGGAAATGTCGGTTTTTAAACATTAATCTTCACGCCTGTTTTAACTGGATTCACTAGACATCCTGGAAACGCTCTGACATGTTGATGTGGTGAGGGCGGAGGTGGGGCTCCGTTTGGCTGGAAAGCGTGTTTATGCAGTTAACCTTCTGTGCTGTTTGTGTTTGGAGGATATTTGCGAGGTCATTAAAGGTCGGCCAGTGACGGAGGATGAGACATCTCTGTAACTTCTGCTGACGGTCAGGAGAGGTGGAGGCTGGAGGCACAGAAGAATGGATGGGGTTTTGTCCAGTGTCCAGCATCTGGAGAAGCTCGCTTAAATCACATGAGACTTTTATTGATTTTCTGCTTTAAACATTCCGCCTCACTCTCCTCTCTGCCACATTATGAGAGGATTGTCATGGAATGAATTTGAGAGGAATTTGGAGATTAAAGCTGTGAGACATTTCGGTGAGGGTGATTTTTTTTTTTTGTCACAGCCGTGTCTGTAGAACGGCCGATCAGAGGGGCGAAGCGGCTGGAGCTGCATTTTACTGCATTATAAATGGAAAAGGGCATCGTGAAGGTGGTAGTGTCTCCCAGTGCTATTGGTGAATTCAGATAAAAGCAAGTTGTTCTCATTTTTCTGTGCACACCTTGCATCAGTTTATTACATTCTTCATCCAACCAAATGCTTTTGGGCATATAAATGATAAAATATGTTTCCATGATGCACTACACGTGGAATTTCTGAGCCCTTTTTCCTTACCTGTTTGGCTTTCCGTAGAGTTTGAACTGCATTGATTTATTTAAATCAAATAAATAAATCAAGAGATACTTTAGTTAGCAGATATTATAAGATTTAATTTCAGGGTGATTTAGATTGATTATCTGATCATTTGGATGGAGGCAGGCTCCTCATTGACTTCCAGCAATTCAGGTAAATTAATTAAATTCAGAATGTGTGTCTATTTTGTATTTTGCTATTGTCATCCCTGTAAATATGAGGAGATGTTGATGTGCTGTCTTATCTTGATCAGGAGGCAAATAATTAAAAAAAAGTAAGAAAAGGAAAATAAATTTCTGCAGTCAGACGTCAGGCTCTCACAGAGATCAACATCTTGTTTATGCTAACAGAAAACGGAGCTACGCCCTGATCCACCTTGACTTCTCGGTGACATCTGAGATCTTCAGCGGCGTCTGATTCAACAGCACGTCAGCACCGCGGGACCGATACGGAGCCATTTTCGTTCTGCCCTGTGGTCCAACTCTGTCGTTGCCTCATCTTATTTTCGGTATGGTTATGATTAATCACCCTACCAGTAATCGGAGTGCCCTCCTTCCGCGCCGTTCCCGCCCTCTTTCACCATGGAATCCAGATGACTGTCTGATGTTAGGGCATGAGACAATGGGATCCAGATGTGTGATCGATGGCGTACGGACGACGCTCATAAGCGTAAAGGCATTGTGGTTTCGAGTTACAGACACAGCGCTCCATCCACTGGCCCTCTGTGCCTTCTGGCTACGAGGGTGATTAATGGGCGTTTACTGGCAGCAACATGGACTTGTTTCTGTTCTGACACAGATATGGAATCATATCTGATAGTGGCGCATGCACACGATTAGCTAACTCATACATACACACTTGCAAGTGCAGACTTAGGCAGCGTAAACCAATTTGTTCTCTTGACGTGACTCCGGGACCCAGCAAAGAAGCGATGGTTGGATGTTATGGGATTCCAGAAAGCAGAACATCAGAACATGAGAACGACGACAGGGAGGATGCAGCGTCGGTATTCGGTTCTGATTAGAACAGCACAGTTCGTCCTGCAATTCAAGTGATGGCAGGCAATAAGATATCATCATGTAAACCATCATCTGGAAGAGATCATCACTGCACACATTCATGCTGAAGCAATGCACATGCGAGACAAAGCCATCCCAAATCAAAGGGCGATAACGGCCTCGGTGCTCTCCTTTCCCAGCCTTCTTCCACACGCTGTATACACAGCATTGCATCAATCTCATCTTCCGTGTCTTTTGTTTCTCCTGCACCGTGACTTATTTTCTTTCGCAGCGCACTTCGGCGAGCCCTGCTGTCTCTGGGCTGACCCGGCTGTTGCATGGCTGCAGGGTCATGTGCTCAGCAGATGTGGTTTGTGTGGAGTCTCTGGGTGGCTCCACATGCTATCTGACGATAAGCGGCAGATCAGATGGAATCGCAGCTGAATCTGGGCTTTTGTTTCCATTCGCAGTGAATCTGTCTGATATGTCTCGTAGCTGTGTTTTTCATATAAACTACACAAGCGCTGTTCGGGGGAGAGACAAGCAACACCGGGTGAGATTAACCATCAGAGAGATTGGAATTACATCGATTCCGCTTTCTGTGGCAAAGGATGCTTGACGAGGAACGCGGCGCCGCGTGTCTGTATGTTATGTAGGTTTTTCAGTTTGTTTTTGTGAATTTAATTTAAAAATTCTCAAAAGAATGATGCCCAAAGACCATTAGCTACATGTTGGGTTCCATGGTTATCAACTGTTTTCTCTGACTTCGAGGAAGCCCTCTTCTGACACCATAGAAAAGACGACTGCATTCATGAGAGGAGAGATCAGATATTTAAACTCTTAGTTCTGTTGTTATAGGAGAAAGGTCACCTTGTTGTGAAGCGTCGTCAATGAAAGCGGTTATTTCCTCTCAGACTTCACCTCCGATGCAGCAGCTTGTCTGCAGGGTCTCTTCTAAGGTCAGCCGCTGTGTTCCTTGGGAGAGAATTATGTTCTGCGGTTTGTTAACAGGATGCCAGCAGACCTGGAACTGGCAGAGCGGCCAAGTTCAGCCAGATTTTAAATGGACTGATAGAAAAACAAACAAAATAAATTGTTCCAAGTACGTCCGAGTAAATATATATTTTTGAAGTTACACCGAGTCTGTTGCGCAATCAGGCCTGGTCTACGTTACACTGTTCAAATATCAGCGCGCTTGTCTGTTCATATCTCCATCACTGACACGCTGCCAAGGAAAAGAACGTGCACGTGCACGCACACACTACACCACTGCTTACCCAAGGCATCAACCCAAGTGTCAAGGAGTAAAAACACAATAGCTTGAATCAACACAAATGATTAAAATCAGACTGAGAGGGAGGTGCAGAGGGTTAACACTACAATCACAAACACTCCCTGCAGACAGCGCGCCACAACGCGCACGTTATTAGGCAACTGTTTCGCAGAAATATGCGCGCGCAGAAGATTTGAAGGCTTAAAAAAAGGACGTAAAAATATTCCTTCATAATTTAAGAAATGTAATTTCATTTCTATTTATCCAGATTTGCTGATATTCCAGAAGTTGGGGTTAGAGTTCCAACATTAACGCTTGTTGTAATATCGAGGGTAAACTGTAAGGAATTCATTCCACCGACGGTCAACGCGAGAACTTCGTCAGCTTCATGATACACAACTATCGCTGTTGTTTCTTTCCTCACAGATTCTAAATTGTAGATCACTTACAGCTAATGCACACACATCAAAAAAGGAACTTCATAAATTACGAGTGCGAGTGTGTGTGTGTGTGTGATGTGGAGGTGAGCTGGTGTCTATGACTGTGTGTGGCTTGGCAGAGTGTGTGTTCTGGCTTGCGTGCAGCCTCAGGCAGGGGGGTCAGCATGTTTTGGGGTCACGCAGGGGGTCTCGGATGGAATTACCACCTCTGCAACCACACAGATGCACAAAAACCGCCCCGGTTCAATTTCCACTTCCCACTACTGTTAATATGAGTTCAGTCCATTACTCCCTTCAGGACTTCCAAGTGTGTGTGTTTGTCCACGGGTGTGTTGAGATTTCTCGCCACCCAGGACGGACATACTCTTACCCTATCCTCTCTCACATTTTGTGCATGTGTGTGTGCATGCTGTTGCTGGTCAGAGCATCGTAACTCTCTGTGTTAACACCTTTTATCCTCATCCTTCTCTGTCCCAAACGGGGTCTTGCGCTATTGACAGTGTGTGTAGATGTGTTTGTGTGTGTCGGTGTTGTGCGATTTTATCTGTGCGTTTGTGTGCGACTGCTGGTGGTCGTGAGAATGTGTGTGTTTTGGGGCTGCAGGGCAGCTTTAGGATGACTGATGTGTTATGAGCAGTGCTGAGGGACACCTGAGACAGAAGGTGGATCAGATGGACTCCATCAGTAAAATGTCAGCGAGTCTCACGTGGAAGGTCACCCAAACAGCAGCGATGCAGACGAACGGCGAGGAGATGAGACGAGGTTTACGGGGGAGGCGGACAGAGGGAGGGGGAGAAAGAGAAGGAGGGAGCCAAAGAGAGGGAGGGGGGAGAGAGGACAGGCGATGTGCATGTCACTCAGAATGTGTACCGTTGTCAGGTGAAAAATGAGGAAGCTCTTTTGTAGACAGAGCCAACATGATTAGTAACACACACACACACACACACACACACACACACACACCTGTCATCAGATAATCATCATCTGTAGACAGCAGCAAAGTTGGCAGGTTTATGATCACTGTTAAGGGTGGAACAGAGGGAAGAAAGTTGATTATATGAACTTAAATGTCTCTTAAGTCAAATATACATCCATATAGTGTGCACCAGTGCTGTATCGATACCAGCAGACTACAGAAAAGCTGTAAGATGCAGAAACTTCTGGAGACGATGAGAGCGCCAGGCGAGCCGTCGGTGTGGGTGGCTTGGGTGTGTGTCTGAGTGTGTTGTTGTGACAACAATCCTCAGGCATAAAAATGTCAGCCTGAATGGGAGCAGCAGAGAGCGGAGGATGGAGGGTTACAAATTCTCTACAAATTGGCTCCGGTTGGAGACACAGAAGCCTGACGATGACAGACAGTCAACCCCACAGGCCGTCAGGGTCAGAGGCTGGCGTCTTCATCTTCTCTCATCTTCTGTTTTAATCACCGTTTGGTAGTTGGCTGCAGCTGCGTCGTGCAGGAAAAACACCTCCGCCAGCTTTGCTGCGGCCCGATCGCTCTCGTCTTCCCACGTCTGGGCTGGCGGTGGTCACACGGGACACCTGATGTCAGAGTCGCTGCTCTCAAACTGGGATTAACACGATTTGAAGTGAAAGACAAATGCATAATATTAAACGTGGGTTTAATTTTATGTCCAAAATGGGCAAAACATCAAAAATACAACAGTATAAATCAGCCTGTGGTCTGTATCTGAGCACAAGTTTATCATCTTCCTCCGAATCTGTCTTTCCTTGATCAACCTGGGGAAAATCGTGCGAGCCTACTCCCTGGCAGCCCTCTACAGAGATGTCCAGACTACTCTTCAGTGTCCAAAAGAGACATTTGATCATGTGGCCAATGGTCATAAACTTTCCTCCTGCACGAAGGAAAGAATTCTCTTCGGAAAGTGACTGTTGATGGGCTGTAAACCACTCCCAGTGGAATTTAAAATGTGTTTGTTCTGCTTCAATTTTAACAAGAATTATTCTGTTTTCATCCAATGCTCCTAGTTGGTTAGGGTTTTTTTTTTAATCCTCACACTTTAATGCACTCGTTTTTGGTGCTGTTTGTTTTCTATCCCCCCGTTAATCAGCCTCGGCCGTTTCTGCATCTGCATCACCTCCAAACTTCCACCATGTGGAAATTAAGGAATGAGGAGTTTAAAGTTTCATAACCCACCAGCTCCCTGTTAGAATTTGAATGATAATCCCACTGGACACACACACACACACACACACACACACACGCATATCCTTGTACTTGTGTCTTTGTGGGGACTTTCGCAGACATAATGCACTACCCAGCCCCTAATCATCCCAACCAACCCCCTGACCCTAGACCTAACCAAAACCCAGTTCCTACCCTAACCTAAAAACCATGCCTTGACTCTCAAACAGTTGTGAGGACCAGCCAAGATGTCCTCACTTCCCAGAAATGTCCTCACTTTGCTATTAAAATGCAGATGTTGGTTTTCAGTGTGTTGCAAGTACACACACACACACACCCAGAAACATACAAGTCTAGTGAGACCAGTAAGAGTAGGAAGAGCGTTTGGATGCAGCTCAAACCACCTTCCTCCTCCACCTATCCCAGAATAATCTACTGTCACCATTTGAAAAATCATTAATCAGCTGTGACCTTTTGCAACCACATTTGCATCAGACTGAGAAGCAAATCACAAATGTAATTTGAGGCTTTTCTGTGTGTTCTCACATCTCTGGTGATGCCTTCAGTCGGTGTCCGGATCCAGTCGTCCAGCTCCAGGCCGGAGCTCCAGCCTGCTCTTCCTCCTTGTCTCCAGTAGGGGGCCAGGCCAGGTCCTGCTTCAGTGTGGCATCCTGCCACAGTTCTTTGTTGCTGCTGGTAGCTGATGTCAGCGTGACAGTCTCTGTGCTTTCAGGACCCAGCCTCCGTTCTGCCCCCCAGGCCACCAGCTTGACCTCTGCCCTGAGGTCTATTTTTTAACCTCTAAAACGGTTTCATTTGAAAGTCAAATGCTAAAACCGGTGACGCTAAACTCATCGAGTCAAACTGGATAAAATCAACAGGAAGTGTTTACTCTGATTTCATTTTTTTTACGTTTAACAGATTCAGGACTGGAAACAGAGGGAGATGGCTGAAGATGGCTTCGCTCCGTCTCTTCACATTTTTCCGTGTCTTTCAACACGTGAGCCTCCTGTTGAGATCGTATCTGTCAATTACTGCACCCAGCACATTCCTGTCAACCGCACACATGCATACATGCATGCATGCATGCGCGCATTGCAAAATATTTCACCTCGCAAACAAGTCAAAATGAAATGCTGCATTTCTCACGACTCCTCGAACGTTAATCTCAGGCCTAATAGGTCTTATTTGTCTTGTTTAAAGAGAGAAAAAACAACATTTGACCTAAGTAAAATCACAAGTGCGGAGTGTAATTTGCAGCCACAAGAGCTTTGTCAGGCCATGAAAAGCTGATTTTGCTGAGTTCCATATTTCTCACAGTCTCATTTGCTGAGCTCTCAAAAATAAATGAAGCTCACCCACAAAGAGATTTAAAAATTCTTACTCACTGACTCATGTTCGTTTAACAAATGTCACAGAACCCCACACACACACACACACGAAAACATGTGTGCACCCAGGGGCCATTTTGACAAGTAAAAGCCCTCCAAACTGTAATAATGTTCAGCTACTCCCTATGAATCATTAGTATATCCAAAAACAGATATGTGCATGTATGTGTGCGCGCGCGTGTGTGTGTGTGTGTGTGTGTGTGTTTCCACACATGTAGGGACCCAATTAGGGGAATTCACTCGTGTTGTGAGGTCTGTCTTTGGTAAGACAAAATTGTGAGTTTTAATAATAACTTTTAGTGTTTTTGCAGTTTAGTATGAAATGGTATTAGTTTAGGGTTAGGCTGTGCAAGCCCTGTAAAAATAAATGTGCAAGTATAGGTGTGTGTGCGTGTGTGTATGTGTGTGTTTTGGACCTTGTGCATGCTGCATATCATTTATAAAAGGGGTTGACATGGATTCTGTGAGAATTGCAAAAGAAGGGTGGACACCTTTTTTGGACCAAAATCTGCAAATAAATCTTCATCACAATGACGATTAAGGCACGTTGACGTGCACACACCAACACAAACCTTCCCAACGATGTAATCAGAGCACGATGGTTGTGGCAGGAACCTCCACTTGCTTAAAACAGTAGTTCCTTGTTCGCATTCGATGCTTTTCACTGCAACCAAGTCTGCATCAAAGCATCATCTGAAGCGCCAGATCAAAAAATGCTTTTATTCCAAATGCAACTAGTCAAAATCCTGTATTTAATTGAGTTACATTAAACTGTGTAGGAGATATTCCTGTAGCCACCATTTGTCAGTAAAAGAAAAGCCTGATGAGCCGGAGCCTGCATCGGTCCCCTGTTCACATCGCTCTTGGAAAAAGTTCCAGAAACAAACATTTCATGTGAAATTGATGCCTGGGTACCAGATGCTCCGGTTCTCAGGCTCTCAAGGTTATATGTTGCTCATTGTAGATTATCTTTGCCTGACCAGTGTTCACTTTATTACCTCAGGACAAAGATCCAGTACAATCCGAATTAATTATTCACGAGTAAGTGGCATAAATCTGCCTAAAAATGGGGAAATTGCCTTTAAATCTGTGTTAAAGCAAAGATAAATGTGCGTGCGGAGCAGCCGCAACTGCATTATTAACAAAGCAAAACACATTCATCCACATAATTGCTCCTTTGAGGAAATAGTCCAATCTGGACATGACAGCATCACAGGCCTGTTTAATCTCGATGGTGGAAACTGTCTGCAGCAACACCCTTCATCACCACACTCAACCCAGACGCTTGTTCCGCTTATCAATCATCTCAAGACGACGTTCCTGAAAAACCATCAGCGTTTTGCTGCCCGTGTTCCGGTGGCATGCATTTGTGTGCGTTAGTTAGAGTCGAGTTTTAACTTTCCGGTTTGATCTGTAGCAAAATAAAATCACTGTGTGTTCTAAAGGCATATTTTAAGTTTACTGTATTTTGAGTATTTACCTTAAATAAGTTCTGTTCCTGCTTTGTCTAATCTGGTCTCTCCAGTCTGTCCTGATGATTCTCACCTGGTTTCAAATGAACTTTTTCCTCCCTGGGTCAGTTCAGTAAATTAAACAACATCAGGGTGTTGCTGCAGGCCTCCGTCATCAGCTAATCAATAAAATCAATATATTCCTGCATAACTTGGAGAAGACGGGTGAAAATGAGGCGGCAAAGACGAGGACAGCAGCACAAATGCTTTTCTCTGTGCTGGAATCAGGCTTCCCCCCTCTGGTGAACCCTGAGCTGAACTGTGAGACATTCCAGGTTGATTCAAGGACCTGGAGGGGACAGTGCTTGATGGTTTTTCCTCTCCGCTTTTCCTTTTTGGTTTTTACCGGTTCTCCTTGGACTTTGTTTGCTGATTTCAGACTGATTACCTGGTTCTGACCTTTGTCTGTCTTTGACCTGTGGCTTTGTTTTTCCTCCATTAAATCATTAAACCAATCCTGGTCTGTATACAGAGATTGGTGACATGAGAAAGTGAATCCAAGCCCTCCTCTGGTGGCAATAATCCCCAACCTTCTGATGGTTTGAAAGCTTTCTGCTCTCCAGGCCTGGACGTTTGAGTCAACGCTGCTTAAACTCTGTCACTTTCTGTCAATCTGGACGCGCTCCCGTCACTGAACAGGATCCACTAATCCCCAAACACAGCATAAGGGTGAGAGACATTCAATCTGTGTGTGTGAGACAGAGAAAGTGTGTCTCTGCCTCCGAGGACCAGCGGGACTTCCCTTTTTAATTAATTCAGGATTTGTTTGGGGCAGGAGGTCAGAGAGATACTTTCTCATGTAAGGCAGTGTGTGTGTGTGTGTGTGTGTGTGTGTGTGTGTGTGGGAATAATGTGTGCATTCAGTAATTTACAGGAGAAACTGGAACTTGGTATAATTCATACTTAAAGTGATGCAACAACAAAGTGAACTGTTTTTGTAATGTTTCACGTGCGGTGCTACAGCAAAAGACACTTTCATTCGTCGTGGGGAATCACATGATTGACCATCAGCACCAAAATCCTTTTTTTCCTGAAGTTATACCTGTATCATCACCAAATCCGGGACATAAATATCGTCCGGAAACCCGGGATAAACAAAACAATATTAACAAATTTTAATTTAAAAGGAATGTGATGCTTTAATTTCTTGCTGGCCTTTATTCTCAGATGTACAG
Organism: Pao palembangensis; assembly: GCA_015343265.1. Taxonomy (NCBI): domain Eukaryota; kingdom Metazoa; phylum Chordata; class Actinopteri; order Tetraodontiformes; family Tetraodontidae; genus Pao; species Pao palembangensis. The sequence continues at coordinate 966,380 of CM027087.1, forward strand.
GCTTTGTTGTAAATCTGTGTGTGTTTTGTGTGTAATCCTGAAAGTGAAAAACAGTATAAACGTTCCAGTAATCCACCATCTGTGACTGGTCAGTTTCCATTACAAAGTAAACAGGCTGCTCCTGCTGACAAAAACCCCCTCACAGGTGTCGTTGTCCGCGTCCCGGGTTCCCTCCTCTGCGCCTGTGGATGTGAGAGCTGCTCACTCGGCTCCAGTATCTGTGGAAAAGTGTGTGCATCTGAGTGTGTAAGTGCTTCTCTTTCAAGCAGCCCAGGAGGTCACTTACTTTGACAGTAGATCTGCTGACATGACAAAACCATTACTTACAGTGTGTGTGTGTGTGTGTGTGTGTGTGCCCCACTGATTTTTGTGATCTAAATGTGTTACGGTTTGTTGGGCGACTGTCACTCTGACCCTTTCATGGAGCGATTTCTCTCTCTCTCATCCACAGTTACAGTTGATGTTGGATGGCAGCTGCACACCCACGTGCGTGCGTGTGTATCCCAGGTATATGAAAAATATTAGAAAGCAGTATGCCAGTGTTTCTTTTTGTCAGCACACTGAAATAAAGGCTGTAGGACATAAACAAGGGAAGAGCTACACACTGAGTACACAAGTCTCAAGGTACTGATGCAGACTGAGCTGTCTCTCTCCCTCCCTCTCTGGCTGTGTGTGTGTGCCCGTGTGTCACCTGTCATCACATAGGTTATCTTAAAATGCCACAAAGATTCTTGAGAAAAGCAAACTGAAATTCCACCACGTGTAAATCATCAGAGTTCATGTCTCCAGTGCAGAAAAATGACTCAGTAATAAAATAAACACGTGTCAGAGCCTGGTGGCCACTATCTGCACTATCATATACACAACTGGTGGCCTATATGCATGAACCAACCACTCACACACACACACACCTACACACACATCCTTGTACCTCTATCTTTGTGAGGACTTTCATAGATGTAATGCATTACCCAGCCCCTTAAACTAACCCTAACCATTCCAGCTAACCTCCTGACCCTGACCCTGACCCTGACCCTGACCCTAACCCAAACTCTAACCCCAACCTCAAACAGGCCCTTGAGATTGCGAGGACCAGCCAAAATGTAGTGACGTCCCAGAAATGTCCGATTTCTAAAAACTCACGGTACAATTTGAGTACACAGATATTCAAATACACGAGCGAAACCTCACCTTAGCGTGCACAAATGCACGAGCCCAGGCACTGAAGTGATCCAGCTGTGCAGTGAAGGACATACAGGGGAGGAGACACAACACAGCTGGAGTCCAGCACTTCATGTCTGACTGAAACTTATCTTAAATCCTTATAGCAGAGAAAAGGGTGAGATTTCAGGTGTGTGTGTGTGTGTGTGGGGGGGGGGTCACGCTGTGTTATTCATTTTTTGGAGGACATGTCACTCAGATAACGTCCACCCAGCAGAGAAGCGTCAACACTAGCGCGGCGACGTTAAGAACCAGGTTCCAGGTGTGAAACTTTCACACTGCAAAACCAGCAAGTGATCGCAGCCCAGTGGCTGCCGTGGGCTCCTGAGGCAGCACCTGTCACCGCCGGTATATTCAGCTCTGACCCCTGAAGACGGGCCCAAACCAACGATAACATGTTCCAGGCTACGCTAGACTGAACTTTCCTGCCGCAGCCGACCTTGACGGGCAAGAAAACACCCGCTGAGATCAGTTACAGAGCTAATATGTACCTGTCAAGGACCCTAATTACGCCAACCCACACCCACACGTCACACACACGCATACACACACCGCAGCTGCCACAGCTGCAGATAACAAACCTGATGTGAGGTCAGTTAGTGGCTGCGCCCGACTAGTGACCAGCAGCTGATGTTGGGTGAAATTATCGATCTTTTCCTTCCAAAATCAGATCTGTTGTATGAGGTGACACAGGTAAGTGACATTAGGCCACTGATTTTTAATGTCCAGCTCCCCAAATTTGGCCTTCTCTGCTCAAAGCACTCGGTGATTTCCTGGACTATAAGACGCTGCAGAGCTTTAGGCCGGTGTTTACAAAAATAATAACCGCTGCAGCTGTTGGAAAGCTGTTGTTAGTCGGAGGCTGAGCGTGTGCAGCGGTTTACAGCTGGGAGTCAGACCGCTGACAACGTGTCCTCGCTTCTTTGTTTCCTGCACACACACACACACACACACACACACACACACACACACACACACACACACACACTCAGATTCTAGGTTTTTTTCAATGAAACCTGGCCTTTTACCTGATGGTATTTCAGTTAATGGGGTTGAACAATGTGTGTGTGTGTGTGTCTGTGTGTGTGTGTGTGTGTGTGTGTGTGAGAGAGAGAGAAAATCAAATGTCAAAGTCCCTCTGGAATTCGGAACATCACCAAAATGTAATCATCTGTTCTGTGACCAATTATCAACATTTCCTGAAAATGTGCTTAAAAATTATAATTTATAACTTTTCGCCTTATTTTGCTCACAAACAGATAAATGCCGGCCATCACATGACCTTCTTGGTGGAGGTAAATATAAATACAAACGAAACTCAAGTCAATGCGATTTTCAAGCATTTAACAGCAAATTTGCGATCTACCTTATTTTTACCGCTCGTCTATCAATCTTTCTGTTAGCATCCGTGCTTCCCTCTTCCGGCTTTCCCTCTTTCTCTAATTTTCATTATCTCCCTCTTGACCTATTTTCCTCCCCCATGTCATCTCAGTCCTCCTCCTGTCTTTCCTCCTTTTCTCCCAGTCAGTCTGTGTCCCCTACATGTCTAAGCCTGTGCTCAGCGGTGTTTGATGTCAGTTAATTTGCTGCAGTGTTGACAGGTGGATAGATCCTTAGAACAGTGTGTGTGTGTGTGTGTGTGCACGCGCACACGTGTGTCTTTATGTAGTTTCATGTATTTATATGTGCCTGCAGGTATGCATGTTAGCTCAGATTCAAATTTGTCTGTATGGACATTAGAGTATCTAATATGTGCCAAACAAACGGGCCAGTAGATTCGGAAGGTTAAGCAAAAGTGTGTGTGTGTGTGTGTGTGTGTGTGTGTGTGTGTGTGTGTGTGTGTGTGTGTGTGCGTGTATGTAGGTTCCATGCCATTCTCCGTGGTGTAATTGCTGTGCCTGAATTTGCTGCCTGGGATTATTGCAGTTGCCGAGCAGTGTGGGAAAACCGTTAGCACGAGTGTGTCTGCGTGCATGTGTGTATGTTTGTGCATTTTAGCTCTGTGGGAAAAGTGTGCTTGTTCAGAATGTGGACACAATACAGTCTTTTCTCTACTGTGCACGTCCACAAGTTATATTAAACTAGTGCTAGGGGCCTGTAGTATCCGTTAGCCTGTAGCAGGCTGGTTTTTACACAGGTTGCCTTGTCGGAGCAGCTACTGTGAGTGTTGCAGCAACTGGAACAGGAGAAAAGTAGTAGTAGTTGTTGTTAATATGAACAAATCCATTCAGAAAAATAATGACATCCTGCCTCATCAATATTTATGTAGGGTTCAACGCTTCTGAAGTGTGATATTTATGTTCTTCTTTGTCAAAAAGCTTGTGAGAATGTAAGGATATGTATATCACTATTAAATAATCATGTGGTTTATTCCTTCATTTCCTTGTTTTAGTTTGCGTTTCGCTGGTTCGTAGCTTTAGTGTGACTACAGGGACCCCCCATTTGTCAACAGAGCTAAATTTCACACGAAGCCCCACACGACAAGGCCGTAAGGGTCTTTCAGTGTGGGTGTTGAAGACCGCTGAGAAAAGACAACACGACAACAACAGTGTCTCACACACACGCCGTTATGCCTCAGAATTCCAGCGGCTGTATCCAGGTAACCGTCTCCAGCAGCCGCTGACACAGACGCGTTTATGAGGCGTTCGAGGTGCACCCTTGCGTCCACTCAGAGCAGTTAATCTGTCCAAACAGCCCCAGACCCCCGCTGGGCCTGGCTCATCCGGACCTGTGGACGTGCACGACTGGTCCATCTGTGCCGCGTTAGGCACTCAAACCCTGTGGCGCTTGGTCCTGATGGATGTGCTTAAAAGTACTTCAGCAAACACGGGAGGATAAAGAGCCGCTGCCTTGTGAACTAAACTCTGAATAATTCTCGGATCTCCTCGGATCTCCATGGATCTCCGGGTCGGAGCCTTTGGGTCTGTTTCCGAAGCCATAAGTCTGTGTCATGTGCTCCCATACCGGTACGCGACCTCCTGGGTTGTCGAGGTAAACGCTCATGCACGCACACACTCGTGCGTTCACGTGTAACTCAGCTGTGCTGATTTAGTAACTGCAGCAAATCGGACGGAATTCAAAGTCCTCCATTTCCACTCTGCTCTAAATCAGCAGGACCTCCAGACATGAAGAAGACCAAGACAGAGAAGAGCGATAAATGCGGAAGAGCTGTTTGTCTCGCTTTAGCAATAAATTGCAGTCAAAATAGGAGTCTAGGGAGGCGGAGACAATCTGTAGCCATAACTTGTACAAAAGTTAATATGATAAAAGAACCACAGGGAATAACTCTGCACTAGATCTTCAGATTGTACGGCAACTGTTTTTGTTTTCTTTTAGTTTCGGATCCGTTTTCATACACAAATATACATATACGATTGCTTTGCGCCTGGCAGGAAACGAACCAATTTTGCCATTTTCACCACTTGCGCACATCCTGCCGTGACGCTGCAGAGTCTTTGTTTCATGGCTGCCGTGCAGAGAAGACTAGACACCACAACTTTATCTGCTCTTGCTGATAACGCAGTCTGGTCCAGGCTCGTTCCGCACCAGACACTGACTTCTGCTGCGAAGAGCGGACGCACAAATAACCTTTAACGTGTCGTCCACGCGGAGCTCTTCGCGACGACGCGAAATACTAATAAAACTTGAATTTGATGGGGTCTGACGACTGACTCACTCAGTGCAGGATGTGCAAGAAAAGAAAAAAGATCATTCCTAATCTAATGTTTACTGATACACAACAATAGAACTTATTCTTCTCTTACTTGAACTTTGAACTTTAATGCTCGTTACTGTATTTCTTGACAGTGTTGGCAAAAATCCTGATGATGTCATCAGAGAAGACAATAGAAAGCAGTCGGTGGTGGGAAGACAGCAGGATACTCCCTGCGTCCTGTTTCCTGTTAGACAGGGTTGGGTAATACAAAGATCAAGACAAAACAAGATTTTTCTTGCCTTTTTTTCTGCTTTCTCGCCCTGATTTGATGATGCTTATGCATGTATCACCTACCAGAACCTTTGGTCTCTCCCTGTAGCTGTGCTAGCCAAATTTTCAGTTAAAACAAACGCTATTAATAAAAAGATGTGGAGTCAGATAAACGAATGTCAGATCCTTCATAAAAGGAGATATATGTCTCTGACTTTAGTCTTTTAAGGGGGCAGAGCACAGAGGATGATGAGGAAGAAAAGAGAAGGCCCAGAAGATCTCCAGAAATCCCCCCAGTACCACAGCAGCATCACAAGAGAGTGTGATGAGGACGAAACTCAGAACGAGCCGACCCAGACGGAGAAATAGCAGGAACAAATGTGCTCGACCCAAAGGAGCCTGCGGACGATCTTATCTGAGCTGAAACGTCGTCTTTGTAGTCACTGATTGAATGTTTGTAATAACAGCACAGATGTGTGAATATGCCTGGTATTCAGTTCGCCCGTTTGTGAATGCTAATGAGGCCCAGGGTGCTGTGGAGCGAGCAGGAAGTGATGTCCCACAGCACACTTGGCACTTTTCAGCTATTTGTCTGCATATTTCTGTAAGTATGAGCATGTTTATGTACAGGTGGTGCATGTCTCTGTATGGAAAACGTATCGTGGCAGTTGAGGGTGTGTGGCTTGATTTGTGTACAAATGTTCCTGCTGCGGTGCATATGTTATTAATATAAATCATCCTATGCACGGTTGTGTGAGTGAGACGTCCCTCTTTTCAACTAACTTTATTGGCATTCGAGGGGCTAATTGGAGCCATTTGCGACTGTGCTGCATCTTTAGTGACATTCCACAGTTTTACAAGCTCACAGCTGGATCCCATTGTCTTAAAAAGTCAGCATGCAGAGGGTGGCGGGTTGGTCAGCACGGAAGAGGGGAGCGAGAGTCCTGCAAATTCACTGTCCTCCTCACATGGACAGGAAGAGCCCAACAGCATGGACGCAGCGCTTCACGCTAACGCAAACGCTAATGCCGAGCTATGTGCGGAATTTCACACATATGTTCACCCCGATAAATAAAAGATATTTTATTGTTTAAATATAGCGAAACCATGTGTCTGCTCTTACTTCAATTTTTTTTTCTTTTTTTTTTTTTTTTTTACTTTTTTTTGTTTTTTTTTACAGCTGTACATAAAAACTTTGGAATATTGCTTCCTGACAGAACTCTTAAGCGCATTATTGGTTATTTTATGTCGGTGGGACAGTTGAATTCTTAAGACACATCTTAAGACAAGCCTGCATTTATAAAGTATTGAAGACATCAGCTCAAATTCAATAATAATGTGATGCTTTAATTATAGACAAACATATACGACGATCAGAGGGAATATTTCTCCACCCTCCAAAGAGAAGTCATTCATGAATACACACACACTTGAATCAGATTGGAATCAGGCCCTGAGGTCACTCCTTTCTAGGAAAACCACATCAGCAGGTACACCACTATAAACAAACACACGTTACCGTCATTGCTCCGACCGGTATCCACGGCAACCACAGGGAAATAACCAGAAGGAGCTGTTATGAAGTATTCCCTTGCAGCAGATAAGAGGTGTGTGTGCGTGTGTGTAAAGGAGAAGGAGAGAGAGGAAGGCATATGTGGGCAATTAATTGCGTAACGATGGTCTCTCACACATACATGGTGACATAAACATGGATCCCCTGACGGAGGCACACTGATATCCACCCTGACGGTGTTGACTGTTTTACAGTGTTCACTAGTTTCCCATAGGAGCCGCTCTGTGTGTGTGTGTGTGTGTTATCGCTGCGTTGGGTGGCTCTGGGTGTTGCCTCTGCGCCACTCGGAGGCTATTTATACAGCCTTCCAGTCAGTCTCATTCCCAGGCTCTGAGCACAGGCTGCCTGTTGCATTGTTATTGCATGTTATCATGTGTCAGTGTGGACGGGGGATGTTTCTATGGTGCCATGAATGCATGAAACAACCAGTCAAACGCAAGTTTTATGGCTTTTCTAGCATTTAAATGTACGGTTTATTTAGCAATCAAAGGTAGGGCGCTAACTCTTATATCATTATTATTGTAACTGCACTTCAAGAGGATAATATTTGCTTTGTCAACACACTGCCCCGTGCTGTGGTGCATGACCTGCGTGCAGAAAAGACAGCAAGGTTCTCAGATTAGGGCTTGTCTGCTCCTGGAATGGTTCATGGAATTCTTTAGTCTACACCCTTCTGACTGATGATATTGGTGATGTCAAGATGCAAAAGTGATTCCAGGGTATCCATGGCAACTGAGGGCTAAAAGATATTAAAGAAGCCAAATCTTGTAACTAGATCATGGAAGCAGAACAATAAAGGCGATCGCAACAAATACACATCTAACTGCTGTTATTCTAGACTTCAAGTTGTCTGTTTTATGACTGTTTTAGCAGGATCAACCAAAGACCATGAACACAAAGTCTGAAAGCCAGATTTCTGTCAAAAGCACAGAGTCGCTCTTGGTCATTGCACAGAAAACAGCATGGTTGCATCATAGAAAGGTGAAGTTAATTTTGCTGTTTCATCTGTGCTTCACTGTCTGCAACAGATTCCTGACAAGATTATTTAAAAGGAAGTTCACAGCTTTTTGAGGGTGGATGATTTTTGTTGTCCATCTGTGCCACGTTGCTCCAAAGGGTAATAAGATACCTCTTTTCGCACCTTAACATGCAAAAGGTCAGACAGGCCCAAACCCAGACCTAGACATTTATAAGTTTGCGCGGGTAACACCTTGCATGTACAGATTATAATAATTCACGAGGAAGCCACCATGGAGCCACGACGGTGCGACGATTTTAGCAGCATATATTGGCTTCTTATAGTAGAACTGGAAAAAGAACATAAAACTAGCCAACAGCTAGTAGATAATATTACATATCCGACTCCAGTGCAGACCTCCCGTGATCTGGGAGTCCATCTGTTAGCTGGGTTTACCTCAGACAACTGTAACGTAATCTCTGTGATTATCTTAAGCGAGCTTGTATCTCCAGTCTGGGTGAGATCTGGCCTCCTGCTAATAAGGCTGTGCGAGAGCAGTGTTTAGACAGTGGGAGAGTGATCGCTCTCTGGCACTGCTCCCTCTGATTTATGACCTCCTTAATGAGCCCCCCCCCCCCCCACACACACACACACACACACACACACACACACACGCCTTCCTGACACATGCAGCACCAACCACTTACTGTAGTGGCGATTTCAGGTAATGTTTTGTCGACACGTCTTGAAGACCGTAATAAGATGACAGAAGGAGTCATCAAATGGTCACATGGTCCTGTTCTGTGACATACGACGTTCTGTTCTGCCCACGTTATGAGTCATAAACCCGATATCGCTTCTGGAATTTGCAGATGCTTCTGAAAGTTGTGGTTCTCCGTCTCTGTGGGAGCTGCTAAATCCGGCCAGCTCGAGAATTAGAACCAGAATGCCTAATGTGATTAGGATCTGTACAGTTTGAGGGACTGCTTAATGTGCTTTCTCCATAATTTTTCCCTCGATGATATTTGATATTTAATTTTAGGAAGTGGCTGTAGTCGAGCTTAAAATCCGCAAAGTTCTCATCAGGTCAGTGAACGGTAATAAAAGGATCATGTTATTGTTATTCACTTCTAATGTTGTGGCTGCCTGGTTTTTTGTCAGATAGATGAATAATGAAACTAAATAAGGTGAAGGAACAGCTGAGTTAAACTGCGTCAAACTGCTGCAGCAGCATCCAACACCCACAGATTGAGGAGAAATCAAAATATTAAAATCTAAATTAAGACTCGAAGCTCTGTGCGTGTGTGTGTGTGTGTATGTGTGTGTGTGAGACGGAGAGAGGAGTATCGGGGTGTTTGGCTTGGCTGCAGCGTCTGTATTGCATGGCAGCCAAACAGGACAGCAGAGCCGAGAGCCCGAATGTGCGCTTCCAGGTTTCGAGTTTACTCGGCTACTTGAAGGATTCTATTAAGTATTTCTCTTTTCTTGTTGCTTATATTTATGCTCCCAAAGTGGCCGGCATTATATTTTATTTACTAACACATTTATTCACAGTTTATTAGCTTGCAGTATTTATACCTGCTCTCATCAACATGAGGAAATGAAATGATCCACGGGGACAAATTCAAGCGATATTCAATCATTTCTGGTGTTTCTTTAAAAAAAACCTGATGCTCTGTTATCCTGTCGATGCAACTGCAGCTGTCCTCTTTTGCAGTGTGAGAGAGTGCCGCTTGTGTTACCTGAGATGCTCCTGCGGTATCAATGGGTCGGTACAAAGCCCTGTTGTTTTTGGATGAGCTTCCGAATGTACGGCGCCCTCTAGCCATGCACGCTGGAGCTGCAGATTAGAACATCACCTCTGCTTGGCTGGCGCAGTGTCTTCAGCAAGAATGCACCTGAACGCTTTGATTCAGGTTTGAGTTAGACACACACGCCCTGCAAAGAAGCATGCCTCTCGTTTTTCTATGCTCTCTTCAGCGTGATTTATTGAGCGGCTGTGCACACCTAGAGATGGATCTATTTAAAGAGAAATCTAAGGTATGCAGCTCAAGTCTGTCATAAATTCTCCATGTGGCTCAGTGAGGTTCAGGACCTCACACTGAGGAGAGCATAAGAGCTGAGGAAGACAGATCTAAAATAGCAGCGATGAGTTTTGCCAAGCTGTAATCTAGAGATAAATAGTTCAAGTAAATGGACGCATAGCTTCGGGTTAATGGGCGGAGTTAGATCTGCTGTATCTGCAACACTTCCTGTGACAACCTGAGTCTCTAAAAAGATCACTGAACCATTTGTGAGACAGAAATTCTGTTAAATTTCATTATAATATGATACATTAATGTCCATATTCTACCAGTCCTCCATCATGGCCTGGTGAGAGGATGATTCAGTTATACAGTCAAAATACTGTAGATTTAAAATAACGCTTGTGATGGAAGGCCTGAGACTGCGACACTTTAGACAGAGAGATGAGTGATGAGTGGTGATGAAACCATTTAAACAGACAAATTATCCAAAGTATTAGAAACATGTTATCAGGCTACCTCAGGGTAATGTAATCCCATCAATAAAATACAGCAAAATGCACCTTTTCTGAGAGAATACTTAATAGCAAGTGGAGTGTTTTCCAGCTCTTACATCCCCTCTTTCCGGCATGAGGCCTGGATCTGACCTTTGACCACCTAAACAAACTGTTACCACCCACCTCAGCTTAAACTCTCGGTGACTCCCTCTCTTTTTTCTCCCTCTGACTCGGTGTTCTTCTCAGTTTCCACCGGTGACTTCCATATATCCTAACGATTTTTCTCCTCATAAGCCCTCACCTTCATTGCCTTGTTCTAAAATAAACGAACCCCGCTTGTGAAACTCAATCCTCCACAGCACAACACGGAGAGAAGTACACCTCATAAAAGGACTCGGGGGGTTTATGCACTTCAAACAGAGGCGAGGATTAAAAGGCCATGTCTGTTTACTTACAACCCTCTCTGCAGCTCTTTAGATTCCCACCACTTCCTAATTCAATTAAAGAACTGAGCTGCAAACAAGGCTGAATCGACAGGCGCTGAGGTGGAATTTCCCTCCGTCACACGTAACAGGGTCACCGGTGGTTAAAGGTCTGCCACGGGAAGGTTTGTCTTAGACGGTTCTGATCAGATTCTAGATGTTGAACTCCATCACGCCAATAAACTGCTGGCACAAAAACAGATATGCGGTGAACCACATATCTGCCAATGTCTTTCAAGAAATAATCATTATTTTATATGATTAGGCTGCATTTCTGGAAAGAAAGTAAAAGATTGACAGCACCAACACCCACAGCATCAAAAGGCTAAACTAGAAATGGACATTTACACATGAAACTACACAGCTGTCGTCTTTCCATATCAAGATGGACACTAAACGTTTCTTCCATTTCTATGAATAACCGTGAACCTGAAGGTCTCTGACACAACCTGGAGTTGAGGACTTAATATCAAAGGCTGTTTTTGGTGACTGAAAAGTTGTTCACAGATGGACTGATAAAGATACGCAACCAGTGTTCAAGAGAGAAGCTAAAACTAGCTTTAAAAATAACGCAATAACTGGGGTCCTGGCTCAGAAAGGTTCCAGGAACTAAAGTCAGTGGTTCTTTGTTTCCGAAATTGGCTCAGGTTTAACTTACTAAAGTCCACATACGAAAATCTGTCCAAGTTTTACATTTTTTAAAAAGGCTGGAGCAACTACAGAGGCGGCGGTCTGTTTTCAAGTTGTGCTTTGTTGTGTGGCAACAGGCGCGTGTTCAGTGGCGGTATTGAGGGTAGTGTTCACAAGCAAAACAGCCAACAGCAGCTGAGAAAACACCGCTCATGTGGCTTGGTAGGATGCTTGTCTGGCTGATATTAGCATAGCTGCTGTTTACACTGCGCTGCTATGGAGCTAGTCACATGTGCACACGCACACACACGTCTGCATTATGCTGCGTTTATCTATATTACAGCCAAACCCAAAAGCTTTGGCCCTGCATGCAAGCAGGAGCATTAGCTCTTAACCCCGACTCAGCCGTGGGGATGTCGTAGTTCTGAGACATCGGTGAAAAGTGTTCTTTAAAGATGAACCGTTTAAAGCGTTTCTGAATCCGACGGTATATCTGTGTAATAATGGACTCAAAATGTAGTCAAATGTGGTTAAAAGACTCATAATACTGCTGATGGTAGACTGCTAACTCAGGGGATTAAGTGGAGAGTTTATGCAATCTGATTACATACAGCCATTTCCTATTCACATTGCATATTTGAGGATAATCTGGAAAACAAATCATACCATCCATTCAGTTTTTCTGGTGGTGTCAGGTACTGTCGCTCAGCCAGGACTAACATATTCGGCCATTTCTGCTGTCAACAGACAATAAAATTAAGGAAATGAATGGCTGTAATGTGACGAGCATATGACTAAACTGCAAGAGGATGTAGAGGAGGTCAATATCGGGTCTCCAGTGAGCTCAGACAGGCCTCTGCTCACATCCATGATGAGCAAACACAACCAGGAGGAAAGCCACGCCGTTGGACTCAAAACCAGCAGAAATAAGGGGAAAATGTGGAAATGTGTCATTTTTCCCAGGCTCAACACATCAGGGTCCTCTCTCTCTGAGTGTGTGTGTGTGTGTGTGTGTGTGTGTGTGTGTGTGTGTGTGTGTGTGTGTGTGTGTGTAATATTGATAGGTAATCTTAATCGCAGACACAAAAACCTTTCAGTGAAAATCTTCATGCATGCACTAAGATCGTCACTTAGGTTTATGAGTCAGGCTACGATAACACACACACACACACACACACACACACACAGTAATCCTTGAAACCCTTAACGATGCTGCCTTTTAACTACCTGTGTGTGTTCCACTACTGGTTAACTGTAATTTGACGTCGGTTTAAATTCTGGGTCTTCATTCCTGGTTAATTTTGACTGGAAACACATAAAGTCAGCACATAGCTGTCTCGGTAATCGCTTTCTCAGTGGTGTGTGTGTGTGTGTGTGTGTGTGTGTGGTTGTAGAGACCACAATTTCTTAAAGCAGTAAAGCATTTCAGTGAGTGTGTGTGTGAGCTGGATTTCTGGTTGACCGCCATCTTTGCTTTCCATCATGTGCAATAAAACCTCTACAGGACATCATAACTACTCAAAATCATCACGTTGTGTCCTGATACTATAATAACACAATAGCATATGTCTACACTTAGAAAAGAGAAAACATACAGAATAATATTTAATGTGTAAAGAAACTATTAGTAATAATGTATTAGAGTCTCTATTATAAAACTAAATAAGCTTAAAGCAAACTAAGAAAAGAATAAGAGAAAAATGTACAGTGGAGAGGAATTTAGAATAGAGTAGCCCGAGAAATGCACAGAAACATGCAGCAGCAATCCTGAAATGAGATAAATAAATCAACCGTTACCCGTCAGATCTTCTGTTGCACTAATAGGGGAGATTCAATTCATCAAAACAGGGAGACAGGAAGTGCACGGAGCAGCCAGCAGAATCCAAAACCATCAATAAGGAATGAATAACTCACAAAATAGGAGCCAAGCTTTACATTTATCAAGTGGCCACTGGGATCTCTGCAAAGATTCATGTTTCTCTTAATATTCTTTATGGTTAAAAGGCCTCATTAACTCTTTAGGATCAAAAACTATTTGGCAATCAGAGTAGTTTGGGCAGGAAACATTTAGGATGATGGTAACATCTGAATGACTCAGGGATTTGATTTGCTGTGATTAAATTGAAGTAATTCATTAGTCTGATGCCAGAGCAGCTGGAGTCAAATGAACCTGCTTAATTAGGACACTAAGCTGCTAATGAACTTAATCTGACTGAAACAAAAGAATGGAACCCAGATGGGAACCAGCTCCCTTCTGTGTTGGGATCTAACCTTCAAATCAAGGGGGAAAAAAAGCTCCAATAGCAAGTTACAGTTATCACTAAATGGCAACATTGTTGGAATTTACTCAACTGACTGAAGGGAGTCAGTCGGAGGTTCTCAGCAGAATGTCGTAGCGAACATGAGGCTCCGAGATGGAAACTCGTTTTGGCCGTTTAGCGTAAATGCCTCAGCATTCCACGGTTGACCGCGGCTGTTTATTTGGCGCGAGGACGAGTACTTTTGAACGTGTTTGTGTGTGAGATAAGACCTGCAGTAGCCAACGGGCCAGACCCACAACGTTACCATTATTACAGCGTGTCAGTTTGTGACCAGCGATGGCGGGTGAGATATCCATGACAACGCGGCTAATGTGAGACTTACACGAAGTCAGATATGGAGCGTGTCTGCCTCGGCACAAACACGTCCACACACACCAGAGCCGGCCGGTGGGGAGAGCTGAGTGCTTCATTCATGAGGAGCTCCTGGGGGAGCGAGGTCCTTCCCCGCTTCCTAATAAAGGAGGGTTTATGGAGGGACCTGCAGCCTGTATCACTCCGCTCTGACACCACACGACCTGTCTCACATGCGCTCAAAACACGTCTCACCTTCACACACGAGCACAACAGGCAGACGTAAAAGAACATTAACGTTTTATAGTTTTCCCACATTTACCGGCGGCAACTTTGGGCCAGAAAAACTAGAAAAGTGAGAGTGACGAAGCTCGGCAGCAAAGGAGCAATCTAGAAAGTAGTTTTTGAAGTAACAATATCACGCCAAGTCGATTGGACGCAGACAGGCACAACCAGGTCTCGTCTGGCCAGCGAGCAAATCCTAATTATGACTGAAAGCTTTGCAGAGATGGAGCCAACTGCTTGTTTGTCTCAGCGCGGCCAAAGGTTTGGCCGCCAAACGCTCCACTTTTATTACTTTTCTTACAGAAACAAGCGAAGGTTGAGAAAGTGCTACTGTTGTTAACCTTCATCTCACCATTGATATTTGAATTCTCCATTTCAGATTCAGATGAAGAATCAGCTGATCGTCTTTGTCGTTGGGCTCAGAAGCTCCTCAGTGATGCTGCATCGACTCTGCAGCAGTTTAATTATCTTTCTTGGAGCGGAACAGCAGCAGAATTGATGAAGGTTTGGGTGACATTTCAGGTTATTGAACAATAGACAGTGACCAAAAAAGAAAACGTCAAAATTCTTCAAAGTTTTAGTTTTAGTGCTTCTGCACTCAAAAATATGTCCTTCGGGTTTTATGTTTAGTGATTATTTCCTGTTTGAAACCAAAGCTCAAGAAGTTAATTCCACAGACGTGAATAAGGATAGAGGAGACAACAGATCCATCTTGTACGTCTGATTCAGTTTATTTTATTTATATAGCCCCTTTTACAATAAAATTGTCTGCAGGTGCTTTACAGAGGCAGAAACCCAGAGACTGAACCCCCGGGTAAGCACAGTGGCAGGAAAAGCTCCCTTTAACAGGAAGAAACCTTGAGCAGGACCAGGCTGACAAGGAGGAACCATCCTGCTGAAATAATGGAATAATTTGGACATCTTGACAGTAATGAGTGGAGTTGATGGCTGCAGGTAGACCGTCGCTTCCATGTTCAGAGTCAGGACAGCTTTTTTATGGTGATGTTTGCTAGCTCGTGGTCAAAATGAACAAAATTGATCAAAACTTTTCTGCCAATATTTCATGATGAGCAGATTAAGACGATTGTTAAAGTTCAGTTTACTTGTCCTTAATCTGAATCCAGAGACGTAATCAAATTGTTTTCTGACTTGAAAGCATTTTATTTATTTTGTTTATATCATAACGATGACTGTGTGCTGAGCCTTCGGATCAGCTGAAGTCACTTTCGTCGTCAAGTAAAGGAAGAAAAACAGGAGGCTGTTCGTCTTCACCCTCTCTTCTGTTTTATCTTCAGTCCACTTCTCTCCTCTTTTTGGTAGTTGTGGAGTTCAGCAGTGTAGTTTGAGTTGATCACTTTGAATCAGTTCTTTTGTTTTTTTTTTCTGTTGTTTTGGTCTGAGAACAGCCTGAAGCCATTCCCTTATTGCTTCATTCTTTTCTTCTGCTTTTTCCTGGTGTTACCCGTATATATAAAAAAAACAAGCGGTGTCGTTTGCTTCGGTGTCTGAATTCATGTCACTGCCTTTTGTGAACCGCGCTAGGCTGTAAGGCATGAAGATCATAAGGCCACATTTGAAAGGTTTTGAGCCTTTTATCTACATTATAATGAAGCATTCAGGGTGATGCTTCAGACTGGTGTTCACTAAAATATCCAGCTTTTTTGGACTGGATGTGTACACTTTTCCAAAAATGGAAAACTATGTAAAAGTGCAGTAAAAATAGATATTAATATTATGTAGCTGATTGGACAGCTGTGGAGAAAGAAGTTTAACACTGGTCCACTGCTGCTTATCAACATCCTTGTGTGTCCTTAGTGACAGCAGAAACACGATGACTAGTGTGTGTGTACGCGTGTGTGTGGGTCCGTGTGTGAGCGGTCAGGTGAAAGGGCCCGCTGTGACTGTGACATGCTCATTATGAAACCAGATGAAATTGTGTGTATGAGATGCTGGGTCACAGGGTCACGGTCTGAGTCCTGTCCCAACAACACAACGTCTGTGTCCCCCACCCTCAGTAAATAGAGACAGTCATTCATACACACCACCCATCCATCAGAGCTCTCTCAACAGCAAGACAGAGAGAGAGAATGGCTTGTTTCTGATCCAGACAGGAATCCCACGTGCAGCAGGTCCCGTCTGTAAAAACTGGTTTCCTCACATCAAAAATTAGAAGAACATCAGACTAAACTGTTTGATCTCATAGTCCACTTATATATCTTCAGGTCAAATCCTCCCACCTAGAGTTTCGCTCCGTCCAAAGATGCTGCACACTGAATTTAACGCCGCTACTTTTTTCAGTGACTAATCCCTAACTCCATGGCTTTCTGTTTCCCAGCAGAGCTCTATCTGGTAGATTTAGAAGGACGGGTGAGATGTTCCTTATCAGGCCCGGCCCATCACTCACTGGTAGCCTTGGTTTGAAAAGCAATAAAACACATGCCAGTCATGAGGACATTGTTTCCTTTATCCATTCCAGGATGTGCTCTGTATGTGCTGCATCCCGCTTATATTTCATACCGAGAGAGTCTGCCAGGTGCGACTGCCCCAGTGATATCAGGCAAACACATGACCTAGCATCTGAGTCACCCCACATTTAATGACTTTTACAGGAGTCCTGAGTCTCAACAAGCCTGAAACCCGCGCACTTTGTATATCTCAGATGATAACAGCGACTCCTCTACAACCTTGGATGAGGTCAGCGCAATTTGCTGGGCTGCAACATGTCACATTATCACAATTAACAAGCCTGTAAGGCACTATGATCACGATCTTATCACGCTGCCTCTAAATCACTGAATGGGAGTCAAGGGAGGAGCTGGAGAGGAGAGATGAACTGTCTAATTCCCCAAGACAATTAAAAGAATGAGAGGATTTTAAAATAGCTGTCATCAGAGCGGGCTTGTAAAAAAACAGTCGAAAACTCCCTGTAACATCTGGCTCATGTTTAGTGTCTTTGCAGATTGGACTGGGAGCACGCTTTGTCTGGCACGCTCATTTATCATGGCGTTTTTATACCAACCCAACAATCTGCCTTTGTACAACATGGTGATCCAAACTGGTTTACCGGTTCGTCCCAACTCGAACATGCCATTCGTCTCACAACGACGCGCACCGCCCTGCACACACCCAGATCACGGAAGGTGAAACTGTAGTGTGAGCAAAAGCCAAGAAGGATAGAGAGAAAGGAGGAGAGAGAGGGGGACCCCTCTACATTCCAAGATGTTTTCATGGATGTTAGTTCAATTTCAAATTAGACCTTCATAAAACAGCCTTACATGTCAGCCACGATGAACCACTGCCGGTTATCACAATATCAATAAATCTCCTCCAGTGTGCACGAGAGTGTGTGAGTGTCTGTGAACGTGAGTGTGTAAGAGTCTCTCTGTGATATAGTGTTTTGTCTTATCAAAGTTATTACATTAGGACTTTCCCGTTGCCTTCCAGGAGGGGGAAGGTTGGGCTTTCCCATCCAACATGTCATTTGAAGGCCAGAGCTGTTCAAAGAAAATCATGTTATTGACCTTGTTATCCAAACTGGTTTTTTTTCTTCCCTGATGAGTTATAGTGATAATTATAGTCTATTGAAAAACACAAATCTCTCTGAGAACCTACTCTATGGCCTACATCGACTGCATAGCATTACTGGAGACATTCCATTCGGCCACTTGACTCCTGATCCATGTCAACAGATTTGTGTTTTATTGGTTGGAGTAACAGCTGGAACAGCCTGTGGCTCTGTGGGCACTAATCATGCCAGCATAAACACCTCCGACTTGAACAAACACTTGCAATTTTCTCAAGCTGAATAAATGTGCGTGCACGACTGCATGTGTGTTCATGTCAGTACTGAAAACAACATATCATGCATTTATTAGGGCAGAATGATTCGATCTGCTGATAGCGTTATAATTTACTGACACCTGCAGAGGTGATGGAAGTTCAAAGATACCAACGGGACATCATGAACAAAAGGAAATAGCAACGCTGAGTAAATCTAGAAGATAATCTCTCCATACTCACGGCTCGACTGGAGTATTTGGTGGCTGATGCTCTTTGCAATAATCCTTAGCACCGGCAAACATCCACATGGACCCCCAACTGATTTCAGAGAGGCGAGGAGGCGCTAATGAGTGCAAGACGATAAAAGAGCAACCTCGATAAGGATGATAGAACCCAACGTCGGTCACTGTCGTGTGTCTGGGCCTGGATTCATTCGCTTGGGCCTTCGTCACATTCCTCCGCGTCTCCGTCCAGAAGAATCTGTGGTCAGACACACATTCACTTTTATTGTGGGAGTGTATGTGAAAACACCAGTGAAATGATTGATACCCTGCATGTGTGCGTGTGCGCGTGTGTGTTGTGTATAGAGGACACATGTTTGGACCGCAGACATGTGCGTGTGGCAGATGATTCAGAACTTGCACATTTGTGCATGTGATGTGCGACTGATGGGTGGAACCGGACAAAGACAGTGGATGCGTGACAGACTAACGTGTGTGTGTGTGATTTAGTGACAGAGTTACGAGTGTTCTGTAATTGTTTTGCGTGTGTGTGTGTGTGTGTGTGTCCATGTCCGGGATGGAGGACAGAGTTTCTTGGCATCAACACGTCGTGTCCGTCCTGTAATCAGGTTCTCTAATTAGCTCCAGGCAGGACAAAGAACCCCGAGCCTGAAAATAGATCTGAGACTTCCACTAACTCTGAACACACAGATGATCACACACATGCAAGTTGTTTCACATTTAACTCACTTGCTCAAACACATGACCACTTGCTCACATAAATGTAAACACATATGTGAACAACACATGGACGTGTCAGCGTCTCACTCACAGCATCAATTACAGCAGCTCCGATGGTAGGAAACTCAAAAAAGATGCTCAGTTGCCTCCATCTGCTTCACGTGCATGAATAAACGCATAGCTGTGACCCGGACACGTTAAGGTCAGAAACTGTTGGTGCAAGTTTTGCAGCGCAAGGCTGGATACTTGAGACATCCTGCAGAGATAGCAGAACTAATCTCCACAGCAACCTAAAACCAACAACAAAGACCTATGACAAGTTAAAGAAGAAATTTGCTTTTTTCAGTGTAATATAGCCCTCTGAAGTATATTTGTGTAACCAGTCATAGCTCATTAATCATCATTAATTTATGTTTGCTGCCTAAAGCGATGCTAGCAAATCAGACTCCTCGCTGTTAAATGCAGGAATCCGGAAATAATTCCCTCCCTGGTATGGCTGGACGGAATGAAATCACACATCACAACAGCTTTCCAGTCATGACCAGCCAGCCAGTCGCACCAAATGTGGCAGTTCTGACGGCCGTAGCTTTATCCTGGTTGCCTACAGTTCACCGATTTTAATGAGCAACTGGAAACCATTATGGCGATGGGGGTGTTGAGCGGAGTGGAGCGGCCGTCTCCGAGTGATGACAGGTGTCTCGGTCTGGGTCCCCTTCTCTCCAAATGTAAATGAAAGACAAATGGGCTCAGTTACGGCGCCGCCGCTCTCCCTGCACACATGTACCGCTGCACGTACACTCCCACGCTGCAGGGAGCACATGCTACGAACACACGCAATCACAGCATCCCGAACATATTCAGCAGTCAGCTGAGGTTAAAGGTGTTTGTTACCCTTCAGTCACTGATCACCATCTTCTTTTTATTGTTGCAAAGGCATTTCTCGTCTCGCACACAACCTCCCACGCTAACGTGTGACATATCACACGTTATTTGATTGTGAAACCCTGTCCTGCTGTCAGAAATCATGCCGATTATTAACACTTTGCAGGTCTCCCCTGGCAGCAATATCGCGCAAACGTTTGCATAAAAACATATAGATGTTGTGAGAACGTGTTTGATTTATGAACAGGAGTTGCTCAGGTTGATTAATCTGTTTTTACAGGTTCAATTTCGGAACCGAGGACTAATTTAGGCCGGTTTAAAAGCGTCCAGCATGTGGGCGGGGTTATCCCAGCTCAACGTAAACCTACGGACACCTCATCACCACTTCTATCTACTTGGAATTCAGTTTGTCTTTCCAAATTCTTCTCAAGTCTTATAGGTGACGAATCCACACCGATGCCCAACAAAGCTGAAGAAAGCAATTAAGAGGCAAATTCCCAGAATATTTCTTCTTCTATGTCAACTTTTAAGGACAGCTGACACCAGGTTGCTCAGTGTTGATGGTTGGAAAATAAAAACTTTTTCAAATTTATTGAATCAGTGGATAAAAGGGGGTTAGGGGAGATTTGAACTGCAGGATTTGGTCAAGAATGTGCGTAGAAGAAGAAAAGCACTCAAAGAACGCAGACCTCCAAGATCAAAGCTCCCTGGCTTTGATCTTTGGAAGGTCAAAGTCCCTCTGGAATCCAGAACATCACCACAATTGAATCATCTGTTCCTTGGCCCATCAACATCAACATTATCGTTAACCATTTTCTGAAATTATCATTAAAATCCATTTATAACTTTTGGAGTTCTTTTGCTGACAGACAAACGCCGGCTGTCACGTAACCTCCTTGGCCGAGGTCAACATAATCGAAACTGCTTTAAGCATTTTAGATCTCAAAGATGGTGCGTTTATTTATGAGCTGTTATGCTGATTTACAGAGTTGGACTTCACAGGTCACAGATCGTGAACCGGGTCATTAAAACCAAACGGCACATTCAGGAGATCTGAAACATCCCAGAGCTGGTTCGGAGGAAGAAAACATCTGATCCCTCCATGCAGATTATTCCTCACAGAGCGTTTTGCTTTTTTAAACCAGAAGAGCTGAAAATTCCTGCATAATCCATCACGAGACGTGAGGTCTTCCTGCACTCAAACAGCTTTATTAGCATCGTTCCACCCGGCCCGCTCGGCTCTTCAGACTGGAATGCCGTATCATTTTTACACAGTGGTAGTAAAAGCTTTAAGTGTGTGAGTGTGTTTGTGTGTGTGTGTGTGTGAGTGCGTGGTAATTAGAAAAGTGTGTGTGGCATAGAGCCCGTTGCCTCTTTAGGTCAGGATATTAGAGAAGTCTGGAAAAACTCAAACACATTAGCGGGACTGGAGGCAGCGGCAGCGCTGGTGTTTGTTTGAACAGCGCGCGAGCAGCAGATAGACGGAGCGGTGGCGCGCGTCTGTGTTCACCTCCAAAGGCTTTTACTCAACCCCAACCTTCTTCTTATCCTCACCTTCTTTTCTTCTTGTTTTTTGTCTGCTGTCCTATCTGTTTTTTTCCCTCTTTTTCCCCCCAAAAAAAGCTCATTACAATCCTGCATAATTCATATGGGGGGTGGGTGTCAAATGAGTTCTCAGGGAGCAAACGCTGAACAGGTGACGTTGTTGGTGTCTTCTTGCAGAGACTTGCTTTCATGTTGGGAAGAAAACCATCATGGAAGACAAATAAAGGCCAGAGTTGCTGGGATGGATCAGCACACAGCGCTTCCAGAAGGTCTCCATAGAGGTTCTTGTGTTTGGAAAGCAGCTAATGTGTCAGACCATGTGCCAAGATGAGTTGTCCCCAAGTCAAGGGTCCCGGTCCAATTCAGACCCAGAGCCAAGATCAGTTCCATGGTTCTGGTTTATTTGTTTATCTTGTCAAACCAAACACTGAGTGACGGGCAGGGACCAAGTCCAACACAGGGCAGCGGCAAGAATTCAATATCCAAGAACGTTCTGAGGTCCAGACAATTGGAAAGTAAAACAAAGTGGTGTTTGATGCTAGGAAGGAGGCTCACAGTGGACCATGACGATTTGACAAACAGCGAAGGGAGCACATGCGCTACAGTACACAGAAACAGAGACGGACGACGAGACGCAGGAGGAACTAATCAGGGCCGGGCAGAACAATCAACAAGAGAGGGAGAGAACAAAGCGAAGCATCATAAATCAGCACAAGACACAATAGAATCCTGCAAAATTAAACAGGAAACAACAAACTAGAGAAGATCGCACAAACATTCAACAGGGATGAATAACTCGGAAACTCAAAACCACAATTCAAACAGCACAAACCCAGAACCACAGTTAGGGTGCGTGTGTGTGTGTGTGTGTGTGTGTGTGTGTAATAAACACAATAGGAGCAGCCACGTTATGGATGATGTGTCACATGACTGTCGGCTGCAGGCTACGGGGCAGCTTTTCCTCATACTGGTCCAGCTGGAGATGTTTTGTAAATTATTAATCCTCTTATCTGTGTTATCTTGTGTGCTGTTCTGCTCTCTTCATGCTACACCACACCTGAGACACACACACACCTCACCCGGGTGTAAACCTGCACACTCCAGCACCGCTGTTATCTGATGGGGCTGCGCTGCTCTGACTGATCTCCCTGTAGGCGTAACGCCAACACGCAGGCGGGGAGGGACGCTCGGATAAAAATGCGTTTATAGCGATAAATGGAAGAAATGATTATTATATTTCTAATAGTATACAACGTGTGTTATTATGTGGTTGCGCTGCAGCTCACCTGTTAGATAACAGCAGCTCAGGGGTGATGGCGTCTGCAGCGCTGCATTATCACACTCATCAGATGCTTTGAGTAGTTTTGCAGCAGCAGCAGCAGCACGTGAGGAGCAAAGCCCTCATGTTGAATATCACTTTACTGTAAACTAGATGGTGAACGATGGGAGCCGCTTCACTCGGAGCAGGTGGCCGTTCGTGCTAAGGCCGAAATGACAAGCAGCTGTGGGGGAGCGCTTGCTCCAGGACCGCTGCTCTCTGTTTAACCCGATTTTCTCTTTCTAACTGTTTACTCATCTATCGTCCATCAGGCACATCCCTAAAACCCTCGCGGACAGGAAGTCTCTGCAGCGTGCAAGAAAGCAGCACTGAGTTCAGCATTTACTGGGAAGTGGGTGTGTTGCTGGTTCCACCACTCCTCCATCTTCTTTGTGTGGCTGAATAAACTGGACATTAGAGGCAGCACAGCTCAGCACACTGCATCCGAAACATCCCGGGTGGATCTCGGGCGCGTTAGGGTCGTTTGAATTATTCAAAAATGAGGGATAAATCCTCTCAGTCGCTGGGTTTTTTTTGGCATTTGTGGAATGCTTATATAAAATGTTGATTAAATGACTGACATTCCCATCTGTGAGCCAAGAAGCCATGTTTCAGTAGACTATGGTTTTTGGAGATGTGAGAGCTCTTATCTGTCACAGCTAGAGCATGACACTGGGGGATAAGGGCATGGCTTCGTGCCAGGCCTCCTTCTTTCACACTCCCAAACTCTGTGAACCTTTATGAGTATGCATGTGTTTATAAATTTCAGGCTGAGCGAGAGGCATACCTGTCTCGCACGAAGGATCTCCGAGTGCCAGTTTCACGCCAGAGGCCAGTCCAACATTAGTTCTCATTGTCAGTCAACTAGGTTAATGGATCGCGTTACCTTTCACATCGAGCTGTTTACCATGGCTGCGTACCAGCACACTCCGCTCTGCCGAGGCCCCGAGAAGCAAGAACGTTGGCACAAACTTACATTCACTGCAGAGGAAAAACTCTGATAAGCGCAATAAACCCAACATGAATTAATATTGTTCCATTTACCCACAACCGAGACACGCAAAGGCTAATAAATCAATTTCATGAATGCATGTCCAAAGATTTGATATCCGGCTTGTGACCTAAAGCAGGCCGAGAGTGACTCTGCCCGCTCAGATGCCAGGCCATGACTAACATGAACCACCATTACTGAGCTGCCAGTCAGGAAATAAATACTGCTGAGGCAGTGCACCAGCCCGCCTTCCAGTAACGGTTGCTGCCATGAGCCAGCAGAGGATGCATGGGGAGGTCGCCCTGCAGCACCCACACATATTCTAAGGCTAACCTCTAAATGAGTGCAAGGTTCTATAGCAGTGTTTCTCAAACCTTTTTAGACCAAGGTCCACTGAACTCATAAATAAACACTCACGGACCTCCTGACTCTAAATAGCCCCCAAAACAATATGCATAAGAAACAATCAGGTGCTGGTATGACAGATTTTACACTGAATTTTAAATACTGAAATTTTAAATTTTAAAATGTGATTTGTTACTTGTCACCTCGTGGACCACTAGGGGTCGCCTGCGGACCACTGGTGGTCCGCAGACCACTCTTTGAGAAACACTGTTCCATAGAAAGAGTTATATAAGACATGTGCATGAGCTCCGTGTGGAGCTCCGTTGCCCAGGCCTGTGTGACCCCTGTCTGGATCTCTGAGGGCATTTCAGCAGGCATTCCAGCAGCTGTCATGCTTCCAGACCTTAGTAAACCCTGCTGGTGCGATCACCTGTGGGTAGAACAGCAGAATCACGCACTCACCTCACAGAGCCTGACCTGAACGAGTCTCAGCGGGCGAAACAGATCTACAACACCTGCAACACCTGCACGCTTTAACGCTCCATTCACGTCACGAGTGAACGACAGGAGATATGAAATTCCACAGTGAAAAGGATGCTCACGTCAATTCCCAAATGAAAAATATTTGAAATGTGGGTTTGCCAATAGGCCGTGGTCTATCTTAATTCAACATAACCTGTGGTTATTAATCTGAATTCTTCCTGCACCCAAGAACCAGAACTCACGACGTGCATGCATGCGTCACGCCAATGTAATCACGCAAATACTTTCCCACTTTCAGTTACAAAACAACCAGCAGAAAGATGGCCAAGAATGTCTGTTTTGCCTTTTATTTACAGGTAAAACATGCATGTTTCTTTCTCATTGCATTCTTATGTCACACCTTCTCATTCCCTCCCACAACACACACACACACGCACACACACACAGCGTGGAGAGTATGTAAGCATCTTCCTCAATTAGGACTGTTTAGTTTCAACATTGCGCTGGCGTCGGCTTAGCCGCAGATCTCCAGAGACGGAGCTGCCAATCTCACTGAGTCAACACACACACACACACACACACACACACTCTCTCTCTCTCTCTTACACACAGCACAGTATTTCATGCAGAATGTAGTGGTTTGCAGGCAGCGCCCCCTCTGGAGGCCTCTTGCATAACACCCACATTGCAGATATCAGATACAGATCGCGGTTCAAGTCATCGGCCTCAGCTGACCTGTGGCTGAATTAATGTGACATGAGTGTGTGTGCAGGTGGCATACACTACACTCATTCATACAAAGGCACCTGGATGTCTTGGAGTGCAAGTTCCTTTGTGCATGTGTGTGTTTTGACAGCTGGATTTACCCGCTGTCCCCAGTCTTCCAACAGAAACCTTGACGCCCTGACTTGATACCAGCACACACCAGGTCACTTCAACTGCAGCTACCTTCAGGCAGCAAGAATCAATAGTGTTTTGGGTACTGCATGAAAAACCTACTGGAGTGCATATTTTTATACACAATCCCACATTCACCTCTGCACAGTATGCCCACTCCTACTGAAAAGTCTCTCAGTTGAACAAGCAAATAAAATTCCTCTAGAAATGATGAAGCTAGGTTTTGTATTTTGTCCTGTAGAACGTCCTGTTTTCCCATCGAACTGGCTCTGGAACCTGCTGGTGACAGCGTCAGTGATTGGGTGTTTAAGCCTTGACACGTTAGCACCTGTGTCTGCTGTTGCTATTCGAACCATGGCTGGCAGCAATTACTGTAAAATTTCAATTTTTAAAAACCACACCGGAGAAAACGCTGATGCAAAGAAATCAGGACATAAGTTAGGTGACACTGAAAGTGAAAAAAATTGTTTTGACTGCAGTTCAGCTGCAGAAAATAACATCAGGTTTCATTAGCCTGCAATTAGCTTTAGCATTGTATAGAAAAGAATGAACTGTGATTTGACGGAGCTTTTATTTTACACAAACGTTAGACAATGTGCCCCCTTTTCTCCAAAGAATAGTGCCTGTGTGTTATGATTCAACTTGATTCTGTCCAGGGTGCCTGGACCCTGTTGGGAAACACTCCTCTGGTGAATGTTTACTGAATTGAGTGTGTGTTCACGGTCCTGCTGTGAGACCAGGAGGTTTTAACCTATGTCACCCACAATAGTTTTTATAGCTCCTGCAGAGCGCAGACAGATCTGTGTGTATGCGTGTGTTTGCGTTACGTTGCACGCATGTCTGTGTCTGTGTGTGTGCATTTGCCAGATCCCAAGAATGCAGGTATTGTTCATCACATTTTTGGTGTGTGTAGGGAAACCGAAGCTGTATGGGACTGTAGGCTGCACTTGTTGCTCTCTGCAGCCCATCCAGAGGCTGCCTCAGACAGAAAATTAGGAGGGTTGGGGTCCAAATTACACTTGGTGAGAGAAGAGAATGCTGCGTTTGTTTCCTTCTGTATGCGCAGAATGTGTACAGTGACGGTGTGTGTCAGGGGGTGTAATGACGTTTTGAGCCACTGGGGGGGAAAGGGGTCTTTATGAGGAATTAGCAGTTGTATTTGGAACAAACAGGCATCAGTTGAACTCAGTCAAACTAATCCTAAAACTGAGCTTGGCTTTAATCGTGCATTTTAAAATTGGGGGTATTTATCCCAGATGCCCATCGATGTTGTTCCTGCTGTAGCTGAAGTAAGTCAGAGCGTTTTCAGTCCTGTACTGTCATCCGTTTGGTTGAAGGTGTGGCCTCCGGTGCAGCGTTCACCCCTTCACGGTGGTGTGTGGTTTTGGTTTGACGTATAAACCAGAATGCTTCAGTAAAGGTCAGATGCTCTTGAGCCAGACATTTATAGAGCGCTGCTGTTTCTATTGCCATCAAATTAGTAAAATCCCAGCCTTGGATTCACAGTGTTGTCTAGGCAACTGCAGCATTTCTGACAAGAGAAAAAAAAATCATTACAGTGTTTTGTAAATAAAGTTTAAGGTTTTGAGCTGAACCAGGAGATAATTTTAGGTGTGGAATCAGCCAATCAGCCACTGCACTGATGCAATTTTTTTGATTTTACCGATTAGCATGTAGCTATTTTTGTTTGCTTGTTTTGTCAGAATTTCCAAATGTTTGACTATACTTTCCATTAAAAGTAGATATAAAATTGGCTGAAATGTAGCTTTAATAAGTTTGGTCTTTCTGATTAAAGTCCCTCACTGTCTCTTTTGTTTGCACTGTTGAAATAAACACTGGACTTTGTGAATTAAAGTGTTGTTTGTCGTTTCTAACAATAAATAGACTGAATCTCTAGTTTCTGGGGATAAAACTGAAGGTCTTTTATTGTACAGGATACCTGTGGTTATTGTGAGGGTCCGGTTATGCTTCAAACCCACGCATTCAGGCTGGTAAATCATGTTTAGGCTCATAGGGTGTGTGTGTCCACGCTTCGGTAAACGTAAACATGCTGGTGTGTTTGGCTGATTGCTGGCGTTTAGAGGTTCTAGTAAGTGGCACCTTAAGACTGCCAAAACAAACAAGGCTGGGATCGTGCGCGCGTCTGCGATGCATGTGCATCTGCGCGTGCACGCACGCCGGAGCGTCTTGCTGCTAAGTGTCGCGGTGTGCACGGCCAAAACAAACAGGCTTAATGAGAAGCAGCTTCTGGGACGGAGAGAGCGAGGGAGAGACGGAGGAGAGCAGGCCAGGCCAAACACACTGACCCCGCTGTCTCTCTCACATGGACTTAAAGGAGACACTGTTCCCCTCTGTCCTCCAGCACCAACCATCACCATCACCACCCTCGGCCCTCTCACTCCTCCTTTCTGTCCCCGACTCTCCCCCGTCCATTCACTGCTGAGGTGAGCCTGACGGAGGCGAACAAGTACGGCTGCGGCTGCTTGGGAGAGAAACTGATGCAGAACAATGATGGAATATCAGGTCAACTCCTTCTGGGATTTGGCAGAACCGCTGAAAGACCCGAGACTCTTTCTCTAAACCCTCGTTCAAACATCCTGTACATATGTAAATGTCAGGCCGAGTCATGTTAAAGAGGCATAACATCGGATCCCGAGCGAGGCGTTCCTCCCCTGACCTCACATCCTGTCCCGATCTCCCTCTCCAGCCAGGTGCTGCCCTCTGTTTTCTTTGGCATCTGCAGGTCTGTCGAGGTTCAGGTGTGAAGACAGCAGCAGAAGCTCTTCTCCTTTCCATATCTGCGCACATTCACGGAGGCCTTTACACACGACGGTACAGCAAATGTGTTTGTGTGCTCACTTATTTTAGCACATTCGCCTCACTCGTGTATTTTTAGCCCTGAAAGACTCAGTGTGCACGCATGTGTGCACGTCTGTGGGGATCTGTGCACAACATGGCATGTGTGTGTCGGTTTGTGTATGTCTCTGAGTCGCGGTGTGTATATGCATATGTCCATGTGTGCACATTTACATGTGCGTGTGAGCGTGCGCGTGTGTGTGTGTGTGTGTGTGTGTGTGTGTGTGTGTGTGTGTATGGCAGTGGTTTGGCGAGCAGGGTGAGGAGGTTGGTGGCTAGTTTGTGTGTTCAGGGCCACTGGTGTGAAAGAGCAGTCAGAGTTGTGCTTCCCCCTGGAGAGAGAGTTTAATTTAGAAGAACAAGGCTCCAAACACACACACACACACACACTCCATCTCTCCGCACCTCATCCCTCCGTCTCCCCTCACCCTCTGCCACCCTCTACAACTCTAACATCTCAGTCTTCTCCACTTCCTTCACTTTCGGGATCTCACTGCTTCCTTCCATTGTTCGTCAGTGCTTTAATGTCTTTTTTTTGTCTGCTTTGTGGAATCGAGGTTTGAGAGAAGGTTCAGGAGAACTCAGCAAAACCTGAGCCGATATTTCAGGCAGGATGGTGGGAAATGAGATTAACAAAAAGACAGATATGCAAATACATAATGTGTGTTCGTAGGAAAAAGTTACTCAGGACAGAGGACGATGGAACAAAGCTCGGGACGTGCGTTACAGTTCACGTTTATTTTCTTCCATATAAACAGCCCATCGGACTCATTTCAAAGAAATCCACTAATATTATTTGAAATACAAATGGTAACAATTCAAACCTGTAAACATTTATCCTTTTCAGACCAACAGCGACAGAGATGAATTTCATAAACTTGCTCCACATTGGGAAATAATTATCACGGGACTGTTTTCTGGAAACGCTGTGTTTCTAATTCACTTGTTGCTTCATCATCAAACAAAAAAAAACACTTAACTAAGTAAGAACTGGATGCTCCCTCAAATTCACAGGCAGGTTTTTGCACATTGCTTGTGCTGGGACTCGAAAGCAGCCATCAAAAATAGACTTTCTAAACTGGTCTGCGATACAAAGAAGTGTGTGTTTTATGAAATGGTCATGTGATCGGCCCCATCTGCATTGCAGCGATGTGATTCCAGCAGGTTCCTCCTGGTTCCAGGCACATGGTTTAGCTTTGGCTGAGGCGGATTCAGCCATTACAGCGGTTGTCGTGTCAGTCAGACGTCGCGGTTTCTACTCTGACGTCTTTTCACTTGGGATTCTCTTTGGGTGGCATGTTTTTCTTGCAGCAGTGACGACTCCCTGACAACCCAGGCTGCATTTTTTAAAATACATGAAATTACCAACATGAGAAGCGTCACACAGAAAAGATTTTTGCCTCAAATGCAGAAGAACTATGTTAGGAAGAAATGTTTAGGATGACCGTGAGCCTCTGCAGCCTTCTGTTGTTTCCTCAGAGCTGGTCTGACTGTTGTCTGCAGGATATTATTTTGAAGGAGAGAACTCTCAGCGAGCTAGGGGATAAGTCCAGGTAGACTGCTGGTATGCTGAACGATAAAACTCTGCAGGACTGCCAGAGGACAAAAACGTTTAGAGATGAGCTCCAAAAAACACCCAAGACTTGCAAAGTTGTCACGTAGTTTTGGGTGGGATGAAGGTTTACTCCCTTTGTGTGTGTGTGTGTGTGTGTGTGTGAGTAATAATTATTAGCTTTAATAAAGATTGTTTTTTTTCCTCTGAAGATGATAAACTTATTCTGGACTAACCCTTTACAGGTGTCAGGCTAAGTTATAACCCTGATTTATACACTGAAGAAATAACCTGAGAGGAGTCTGTACAACATGTGTGCACACAGGCTGAGTCATGCTTATCAGGTAAATCAAAACTGAAATAGCTGGGAGGCACATTTTTATTGTGTTAATGATCATTATCCCTAATAAAAAGGAGAATGTGAAGAAATAGATCAGACTCGGTGACATGCCAACCTTCAACAACACATACTGAACGGTCAGTGGTGTCTTACTTTCCAAATCACATTCAGCAAACACACATCAGTATTTCATGCATTCGGAAATGCCCGTTAACGTTAAATCATGCAGTCATGAAGAGCGGGCCTATTATACAAGGCTGACATCTTGTGGTCTGGCAGAGCTCAGTTGTAGGTAGTTTCAAAGTAAACAATGGTGCTACTGATTCTATTCTCTGATGCTACTGATGTTACAGTCGTTTTTCCAAAAGAAATGTACTGTGTTGGCTTTCTGGCAAAGCATTGCGTGTTATTAATATTGCAGATCCCCCCCCCCCCCACCGACAAATCTTATTTTATATACAGTATGTCGAGCTTGAATATTATTATTATTATTATTAGTAGTAGTAGTAGTAGTAGTATTAATAATAATAATAATAATAATAATAATGGTTATTGTTATCATTATTGTTATTATTATTATTATTGTCACTGTACTGCAATTCACAACCGAAACACATGGTGGCAGTAGAACACAGAAGACGTGAAAGCCCGGAACCTTGTACAAACACTTCGACGTAATTTCGGATTTATTTTGTGGTAACACACAAAAAAAAAAAAACAGTTGTTTGACACTACTTAGCGATACAATCCCTTCATCATATTACACAATTGTTGTTGTTTTTTTTATTTTAAAAGGCAAGTCAATACGTCTTTTCCGTAAATTTGAAAGTGTTCATGTTGTTTAAATGCTTATGTTGCTCTGTGATGCGTAACTTCATATTGTACCACTAGCTACAAGCTAGTGCTAGCTAGCTTATTAGCATGAAGTAGGAAATGTTGATGTTTAATACGATTTGCAATACACTGATTTTTACTCCGGTACTCTTTATGCATCTAACTATAGTTAAACGTGCTACGGTGTGATTTATTCTTTCGAAACCAAAGTATAAGCACTGATTTCTCACAAATGGGAGCGCATTGATTAGCCCCTCTTAGCTTAGCCTAAAGTACTAGGCATGTTTTGTTACCTGAGCTTCGGCAGAAAAGAACATAAGATCTCCGAATTAAATGAAGTTCGCGTAGGGAGTAAAAGGCAGAATGTCATACATTATCTATGTATTTTATAATATCTTAACTTACCAGGTTCATCGGACGCCGGTAGCCATGGAGTCTACTTGTCGTAAAGACAAGCCAAAGATGAACTCGACTCCGACCAGAGGAGACCGATCCAGACAGAAATCTGCACAACAAGAGCTCAAACATCGACAGAGAGCAGAGGTGGCGTAAAACTTCCCTTTATAAACCTGGCCTTAGCCGTTTTTAGCACTGCCTCCCTTTTTAAGCGTATTTCTGTCTACAAAAACATTTCTCGCCAAACTACGTGTTTTCTTATTGACTCTGTCGTGGGTAACAATTCATTTCCCGTATTTATTTTCAGATTTATGCTTTAAACAAAGTGATGACAGAGCTGGAACAGCAGCAGTTTGAGGGCTTTTGTAAACAGATGCAGACACAAGGTGAATGAGATCTCTTCTGCCTTCTTGTAATCTGGACCCGGACCTGATGCTCTTCAGAACACATGTGCATACACACATTACAAAAGCACAGCCAACAGACGCCTTCTATAAGAAAACAGCCTTTGAAGTTTTAACCCGAGTATATCAGAGAGTATTGTTTTAATGAGGTCATCTCTTCATTAGCTAAAATGATTTAAAAGCAATAGAGAAAACTGGGGTGTCATTTTCTCTGCATATTATCCATTACAGTGAAATGTTTTAATACTGTCACATATTCAGTGTCAGCTGTAGATTTTTATAACCTTCAGGGTATGTGTGTGTCTCTGACAGAGATGGGGATATGTCTGTGCACATGAAATGATTTTCATTTCATTTTCATTTCCAACTATGACCTGAATGAGTGAGAATCTACACAGACAGATTTTCATATCATTTTGCAAAACCCATTCTTTGTTTGACACATGCTATTTACCCAGATAAAATGGTTTCATGTTGTGTCTGGTCTGTAATACTGTACCACATTATCATGTTGATTTGTGAGTAGTCCCTCACAAAAATGTTTTTATAGTGTTTGTTTCTCTCATACTGACCCATCAGTGTTTGTGTGTCACTGGCTTCATCAGTTAACTGCGTTTATTAATCATGGATGTTGTTGGCTCTCTACGTGATAGAATTGACCTGTAAACATGTACGTATCTATTTCATTTACACGTCTAAAATCAAAGCAAGTCCATATCCTGAAGTTTCAGGTCCTCTGATGACGACAGACAGCCTTGTCAGTTCTCTGGCTTTTATCTGTAAAAATGCAACATTGACTTGTCACTTTCACCAAACCTTCACATTGTATGTGCTCTTTGAATTTATTAAAATATTTATTTTGTTTAGTATGTGCCACTTAAATTATAAAATTTTGAGATAATAAAAATAAGTTTGTAATGACTTTATATTGAGCGGTGTGTGTTTTTAACGTTTTTATTTGTACATACTTAAATCCTGAGCACAGTGTCATACTGTGTGTGTGTGTGTGTGTATATATATATATACATACACATATATACACACACACACACACACAACGCTCAGCACCTTCTGGCCGAGTGGAAATGTTTATGTAATGTTTCACACGGCCAGCAGGTGGAGACAAATATCAATGCCGTTTGTCTGTAGATTCTCGCTCATCCAGGTCATGGTTATCCAAAATTAGATCTCTCTGTGTCAACTGGACTGAAAGGTTTCCTTGAAAACGTTTCGCCCTCTCTCCAGAGAGCTTCTTCAGTTCTGAGTTTGCTGGGGCAGAGTTTGAAAATATAGCCCTGTGGACTTCGTCAAACAGCATTCCAAACATTCACACCGTTTGACCAGACCTGGTGACTCATTAACATGTGACCCAACAGACAAAGGGGAAGCACCCAACCGAAACTAGGTGAACGACCCTCCCAACCACCCTGCCAAGGACTCTCAGGTGTCCACCCGGGCCATTAACATGCCGATGGTCCACAGAGCTATATGTTCAAGCTCTGCCCCAGCAAACTTAGAACTGAAGAAGCTCTCTGGAGAGAGAGATCTACTTTGGATAACTATGACCTGGATGAGTGAGAATCTACACAGACATCTCTGGAGAGAGGGCCAAACGTTTTCAAGGAAACCTTTCAGTCCAGTTAACACAGAGAGATCTAATTTAGGATATCAATGCTGTTTAATAAACCATTCCATTTTTTTTCGCCTTGTGCAACAATCCAAATAAGAGTTGAGATAGTATTTACATTTTGCATAAAGCACACAGAAAAACACAATAACGTGTGTAATGGATGAGTTTAATGTCAGTTGACTGCATAGAGGCATTCTCTGACCAGACCAAAAAAAAAAAAAAACAGGGATCAGTGTAGCTGTTACTCTATTCTAAGTTGGGATGGGAGGGAAAAAAACATGACTACTCATAACTTTACAAACAAAACAATGTACCAATCTATTAATTTAACTTAATGACACTGGAATTAGTCTATGCAGAGATAGTGGCAACTTATAATGATTAATAGCTCTTGTTGCAGGTGGTAAACCCATTATTTTTAAGGTTAGTAAAGCTGAACTGTCAACATTATTCAAGTAAAGTCTGTTAGCAGCAGCAGTGATTTAATGCTGTGTAAGCAAAGTGAGCAAAGCTGGTCCTCTTAAAGCCTCTTAACCTAACAAACCTGTGAGTCAAGAGGCACTTTCCTTGAGTTCTAATCCATCATGCCTTACATTCAGACTTCCACAGTCACAGAGCTCCCAGTCACACGGACCCCAAACCAACCATCCCAGAACCTTGTGTCTTGTCCTCCGTGTTCAAAGGAGATGTAACTCAGTCCAGGATCATAGTCAGTAAAAGTATGGCTGATCTGGAGTTGAAAAGACAGATAAGGAATACAGACAATTCAGGAGGTGTTCTGCAATGTGTCAGATTAGGCTGTTACTAAACAAACAGCGGCGAGCACAACGCTGCACACTGGTTTGGTACATTTGGACCGGTCATGGCAGGACAGAGACATGGACAGTAACACATGGGCAGAGAGGATAAACAGACTGGTTTAACTGGAAAAGAGAGGCTAGATTGTGGCCTGAGAATTCCACGCCTTTTTCCGCGCCTACCACAGCGTCCACAGACGGTTCTCTCTATTTGGTCACGTTTCATTTTCTCTGGGTTTTGTTGTGGACGGACTACAAAGCGTGCTTTGTTGACTGGGGTAATTGATGTCGTTCCACTAGAAACGGATCATGGTCAGATGCAGTTTTAAACCCCACTGTTGTACATTAACATTTACTGAGACTACAGATGAGCAGACTTATTTGTTTATGCTAATTTTCGAATCTTGTATTTCTGTTCTTGAGTAGAATGAGCGTAACTGTACTGTGTCAACATGAACCATTGTGCACACCTCCGCTCTCTGTATACCTGTCTCCATGAGCAGTTGTCACAGTCAGGGTCAAGGGTCACCGGCTCAGGTTTGAACTCCTGGATGACCAAATGATTTTCATCCAACAGTGCTGCGGTCATTTGGTAGGTGCACCCGCAGTCTGTCCTCCCGCAGTACCTGAGGGGCCAGTCAGCTGTCAGCCGCCCTGACATGCATTAGCCGTCTCTAAGGCCGCGTCAGTCTTACCAGTCCTCCACCCTGACAGCAGGCTGAGCATCCAGCTGTGCAGCAGTGAACCCTTCAGTGAACAGATCAATGACCTGTTTCTTCAGACACAGCCTACAACAAAGATGGTATCATAATAATTTAATCGAACCAGGTGTATGAATGCCATGCTAGCAGTTTAGCGCTGTAACTCCATATGTTGCAAAAAGCATACTGTCTGTAGGGAAACACTCACTCAAAAGAGGTAGCAAAGTATTTGGTGACCTCACTGTTGCAGAAGTCGTAGCCACAGTCTCCTGGCATCTCCTCCACCTTCCACTGACTTCCTCCGTTCTCTGTCAGTTCCCAGAACTCCAACTCTTCTATGAAGATGAGCCCCAATAAGTTGTTTTAGACTTTAGATTTCCATTTTCTTTAGAAGTGGGACATCTTACCTTCTCCATTTGGGTTCTTCAGCAGGTTTCTGGTCATGGTTTAAGACAATCAAGTGGGGAAAGCGGCCTGCAAAGAATACAGCTATGAAACACCATCAGGATCAAAATTCCCCCCCTAAATTCAAATGTTGGTTCCTTCCAGACTGTGCCTACATCCTCTCCAGCCACCTAAAGATGATGTACATTTCCGTGCATGTAAATATTTGAGCACTGTAACACTGAAAAGAGCAGGTGAGCCCTGTACTGGGACCAAAGCAACAACAGATTTCTCATCTGGGTCAGGTTCCCTGCACAGATTCCACATCCAAACATTAATTCCCTGTCTGCTGACTCACTGCACAACAGACTGCGTAAAATCCAGCTGACTTTACTCCCTGAATAGGGGCATCATAGGGGATCAGACAGAGATCGGTCAGCAGAAAACTACCTGCACTCGCCTGGCGTCAAACCAGTGGAAGCTGGTTATTGCTCTACATATTTACATCCTGACATTTCTGTATTCCTCCATCTATCAGGAGTTGGAAAAACAGCACAAAATACTTAATCCAACATCCAACATTCCTCATATCTGCTCAACCGTGAAGAAAACTTTAAGCACACAGAAGTATTAATAATACTGAAGATGATAGCCCATCGGTGGACGAAGTACAGCAAAAAAACTACATATGCATAAAATAATGGCATCAATGTCAAAGCAAAACAGTTTTCAATGTGTGAGGATTCAAAAGTCGAATCTCTTGCTGATTAACAACTAAAACTAATAAAATTTTATGGACCTAACCAACCAACGAACTAGGTTACACGAACCAAAGGTGTTTGAGATTAATCTTGCAAGCTATAACATCAATATATTTTGTGTATCTTACACAGTTCGGTTCCATATTCCGCATATCCTTGTTTTCTTGCAGAAACAGCTGAGTCATGTGCACATCGACCCTCGGCGTCATTGCGCATGCATGTGTAATGTCATGTCATACGGTAAACAATGAAATCTGCTCTGCGTAAATAGGATAAATGAGTTACTCACTGCCAGTAAAAGAAGAATCGCTCCTGCTTCTGACCTATGACGTCGTTCCTCTGCAGGATCTCGCCCTTGTGATGAACACAGGCACAGTGAGGGAGGCACAGAAGGACAAACACCAGGAATCTGCAAGTTGGGAGGGAGCGTGCATCCAGCAGAACTCAGAACTACACATTACAACTGCAGTACATGTCAACAGCAACAGCGGAAGGACTCGTTCAGCAGTCGGTTTAAATCACACATTCAGGTTATTGCCATTTGCGTCGAATTCACTTTTAACATTCGGTAAAAGATGTTTGTGCGACAGTTGCTGGCTTTACTCGATTTGTGTTGGCACATGAACGCATCAAGAGGCACCCCCGGCGTTGTCATTACAAATAGAAGCCGAGGGGGCGCTAGT
Source organism: Pao palembangensis (assembly GCA_015343265.1). Classification (NCBI taxonomy): domain Eukaryota; kingdom Metazoa; phylum Chordata; class Actinopteri; order Tetraodontiformes; family Tetraodontidae; genus Pao; species Pao palembangensis. The sequence goes on from CM027087.1 coordinate 1,003,128, forward strand.
GGACCATCAACTTAGTAAGAGGCCGCCTGGAGAACTGCACACCGCCACCTAGTGGACAATAGCGGTAGTAATTCTACTTCGTCATTTCATTCTATTTTTGTTTCTTTATTGAAATAACTACATAAAATCCAAAAGTCTGATTTTAATTAGTAATCAGATCACTGGAAACCATTTTTTTTTATTAAGATTGCCCCTGAAAATGCTTTCAGTCATCAAGTTAGTACCAGTTTTTACTGGGTATTATAGTCCTCTCGCAAATTGCTGTAAAGAACACATAAAATGAACTAATATGACAATAAATATGATGCTATTGTCAGCATACACACTAGACACATTTATTCTGGGTGACACTGATGAATCAACAAAATGAATACATCACACAGACCACAAAAGACACAAAAATACCTCCCAATGTGGGAGAGACTCAAATCAAACATTGCAGTTTCTTCAGGATTGTCCTGCAGAGAGTACAGTACAACATTTAACAACCGATAGCAAAGACATGGTGTCATAAATAAAATCTTGTGTATAATTCATACAAAAGAAAGAACGCCAGGATTGCAAACACACTTCGGGAATAAAGATATTCAGCTTTAGTGCCTTATTGTTGGGGATGCATTTTCCCCTGTACTGAAACGGTGTGAATTCCAGATCTTTTTTATTTTGTGGAAGTATGAAGCACATTATGGAAAAGATTTTCCCCAAAGGTAGCTGACAGGGAGCAAATCCTGGTTGCTGCTTATCCTGCTAAAGGCTCAATAAACCTCTCAGACACGAGTTCATGAAATACCAGTGCTTGACCCTTGTCATCTTTCCTGCTTCGGCATTTTTTAGTGCAGCACCAGATATTGTGTGTTCCAGTGATACGGCGCCCACAACTGTCCTTTCAGGCTGCCTGCTTCCCATTATCGTCTTTCCTTATTTGCCTGCCAATGTGATAATAATTCCAGTTGTTTGGAACAGCTGCAGTCGAGGTTCGGTCGTGGATCTAAGCTTCAGAGGATGCCTGAGGTTTGAGCTGGGCCTTCTCCATGGTCGTACCATATGGATCGGACCTTTTAAAAAAGCCCATCTGCAGGGAAATATATGAAAGGAAAATCAAACGCAGATCGATCCGAGACGTAAAAAAGGACATTCGAATATTTCCTTCATCTAATGGTAGATAAAACATCTGCACTGCATCATTTTTAACCATTTCTGTGCGTCGCTCTTTACATCTCTGCAAATACTAATGACAATATGTTATGAACTTTATAAAGTGAATATAACAAACCCCTCTGGAACTGCCATATTTTACTTTTATTTCTCTGTCCTGGTGGTCAGTAAAACATCACCAGTCTTCTCTTACATCAGAAAATGTGTTGCTGTAGTAACAGATTACATTTATGCTGTCATGTTCTTGGTAGAATGTCATTTCTCTGAGTCAACATCAGAGAAATATGTTAGCAACATTCTGGGTCCGTTTACATTCCCAACACTTGTCCGGAACTTGGATGCATTTATGGAACGCCCAGTGATAAACTGATTAAAACCAGTTTTCTAGTAGATTACTAATACATCTAAAGATTACCAGATAGAATTTTGTGATCGTTTAAGACTCACTCGTCCATCAGAAGCTGATATTTTCAGTCTGTTTACCTTGTAGAGGAGATAGATGAGCAGGGCGAGTAAAAGCAACCCAGCTAGAACAGCCAGAATGATGATCCAGACTGGAACAAAGAACAAACTGTCCGTCCTTTTCCACGTGACGGCCGCCACCACCTGAACGCAACAATCGCACTATTCAGCTTCCGTAGTTTCAGATTGGAACAGGAAGATAAAGAAATAAACCGATAAGCAGAGTCTGATGAGTTTACCTTTCTGGAGCCGGATGACTTGAATTTGGGAGGGATGGAATAAGGCATCTTGTCCACAGCGAAGTGAACAGAACACTCCAGAAGGTAGAGCTTGTAGGGTCGCTGTTGACAGAGGAGCATCATTTAAATCAGGACATCACGCAAGGAAATGATAGTTGTCAGATATTCTGCACAAACCTGAACGCATCATTTTCCTGTGCAAATAAAATCTGCACAGGAAGTGTTGGTACTGATGGCGTTAAATGTGATTACTCTTAATGTGACCATAACAAAAGCTGAGGAGACCGTAACTGCGGTATGGAAGCAATTATTGCTGTTTGGGAGCCTATAGCGAGAGTCTGATGTCTCCTGTCATCAACAGTAGTGCACGTCAGTGAGACCTCTCACCTCCATGAACGTTTCGGCCCAGACTCTGGAGCGCACGGTCAGGATAGCGCTGGATCCTCTCTCCAGGAGGCCAACGTGACACTGCAGCTGCCAGCACTCCACCAGAGGGCACGTCTGCAGGAAGGCGGCCAAACACACGGTTGATATAGTGGTAAACGGTCAGCGGGTAAACCAGAAGCGCTCTGGACTAAAATTAAAAGTACTGGTCTTACTGGTTGAAAAGCCAGTTGAAAAGTGTTCAGAGATGTGAGCATATTAAAGATGAAGCGACATAAACGCGTCTCGTTCCCCAGCAGCATGCAGCCCAGCGCTGGTTCAGTGCTAATAAATGATTTTAGACCGACACATCTAAACATAGAGGCACATCTGGCACATGCATAGGCATTTCTGAAGCTATACATAAATGCAGTTGCTAACTTTGGTGCAGCCGTAAGCACTAATTTATGGTGTTCTCTTCACCACACCCAGTCAGTTCGGGTCTCACTTTGTGACTTAGTCATAATGTCAATCTGAGTCCCAACGTGAAGTTTGCGTCGGTGGATAAAGTTATATAAAGGATAAATGTTTAGATATTGAAACACAAGTTTTCATGGGTTCATCAGCTGATTGATACACTGTTTCAGGTCTACAGTTTTCATCTATGTCAATGCTTTAATTTTGACGTATTCCAAAGTTAAAAAAAACTATGTCAAAGGAATATGTGACCACAGCAGCAGGAAGTGATGTTTGCTGCATTCAGAAAGATGATTAACATCATCTCACACACAATTACAGCAGGCAGCCGGAGATGCTGTCCAGAGCTCATTACTGATGATCTATTTCCTCCACAGAAATCTCATCATCATTTCAATCTTTTGCAAGTTCAGAGGACAGAGCGGCCTCTAATACAATCGCTCTATTTTGTGCATTACACGAGCATCCAGAAGCATTCAGGGAAGCAGAACGTTGGAGTATCTCATTTTCTGAAACTAGTATTCCTTCTTTCTCACCAGGTTCCCATGCTCAGTGAGGATCTCAGAGTGCAGCTCTCTTCTGTGGATGCCATGCTCACGTCTGGATTTCACGGATGTGGGATCATCTGCTGCTTCAGGGCGGAGCTGCGGGTGTGAAGACACGGACAGAAACGTTGACTGAAGCGTCTCTGCAGGCCATCCCAGCCTCTGACGCACGAGTGGGCGTCCTCACCTTCAGTTTCATTGCGTTCAAGTTTTTGGAGGAGCAGCTGATGGGCCCCTTGGTGATCACCTCCACAGGATAGAGCAGTGGGTGTCCCTGAGCCCTCAGAGGACATCTCACCTCTAGCGTGGCCTGGCTGAACGCACTGGGACCATTATTCACCAGCTGGAAAGAGCAGTTATGAGGAAAGATGCTTTTATTTGACCGTCACCGACAGACGCTTCTACCAGCAGCAACTACAAAAATCCAAACTACCTCGTAGATCTGCTGGAGCTCAGGGCCGATGTCCTGCTCCTCCCGCAGACTCTGACTGAGGCTCCAGTTAGGAGGGGGAAAGAAGAGCTTGTCTGGATGTGAAACACTGAAACAGGAAGGCCCCGTTACAACAGAAACTATGCTTTTATAATGTTTTGGAAAATGCCGCCTCACCCCTGTAGTATGGCACGAGCCATGGCCGCCACCTCCAGCTCGTACATCACCGCCTCGCTCTCTGAGTTATTTGCATTTTTACTACAACAAAAGAAACGTGTGTTCATACTTTAACCGACTGGAATATCGGCAATTTAAAAAAGAAACGACGCTGTTTGACCTTAACGCGTCACACAGCCCTGAACCCTGAAAGGAGCCCACCTCCGTATCTTGAGCTCAAACATCACAGTGTTGAAGGTGTCCTTCAGTCTGGGAACAGTGAACCGAAGGCCCCCCCATAACTACCGCATGATAGAAAGGTTAGAAAGGTTACAGATTTAGGGAACGAAAACTCAGACACACGTATCAGAGAGGACGTTTTTGGTTCTTACACTGGTCCCAGACTTCATGGGGTTCCCCAGATCGCACACAAGGGTCTGGTTCTCGGCGTCATAGCTGCAGGTCAGCTGAGTGAAGCTCTGGCGAAGACACGAAAACAACACGCATCACTAATCCTGAAGTGTTTTCCTGTTTTTGAGGACTGATAAAGACCAGCTCTTCTGTTACAGCAAGCGCGCCCTTATTCAGGAGGTTATTAAACCTGCTACACATTGTGTGCCTCACCTCATTGTTGCGTGCTATCCCAATGTAGTCGGCGACCGATGGCATCGCCACATGCAGCTCCGCCTCATAAGCCCCTCCCTCTCCCTCATTCCTGGCATTGAAGGTCAGGGTGACGGCGTTTTCATCGCCAAGGTAAACTTCTGACCGGTCACTAGGAGAGAACAGCCGTGACATCAGCAATTTAGGCTTCTGAACCAGTTCACGTTAAAGTCAATGTGGTGCAAGCCGCGACGAAACGCTGAGCAAGCAGACATAACATGTAATAAACGCAGAGATGTGAGGCATTTAGCGGACAATGCATCTCTGTTTGAGCTGGTTCCCAAAGGCCCATTTCCCATGCATATTTGTCTGCAAACAGATAATCTGATCACTGTGATTTGTCTCAGGAAACTATCCCCCACCCCTTCCAACTTCTTCTGCATGTTCACAGTGACGCTGTTGTGTGCTGCCACCGGTGTGGCCATAAATCCTCTTGACACCCTGCAACTCTCCCCGAGATCTGCAGGTTCTGGTAGTAAATTCATGTCTCCACTGAGCGGGCAAAGGAGAAAGTCTGGCCGAGGTCAGAATGAGGGTTCGTCTTTGTTTCCTCCATTTCCTCCTCCCCTCCCCCCGTCTTCAGAGGGTCTGGACGCAGTGACCCCTCACTAGGTAAAAGAACCCACCAGATGATTTTGATTAAGCCCAGGCAAGTTCAGCAAACGCAGAGAAAGAAACCCAGATTTCCTAATACCGACTCCTGAGTTTCATTTCACGGGACCATAGATAGATAATGAAGCCCAGAAAAGACGACCGAAGCTAGTAGAAACAATAAAACTCCAGCACGGACCTTTAATTCTAAGCTTACCAAAAAAAGAAGCGAAAGGAAATTATCTTTTGAAAGTGCTTCATCAGTTGGGTTCCCATGACAACTTCAGATGCAGATGTTGGGTTTTTAGCTCTTCGGGAAACAGCGTGGCCGCGTCATTTTAAACACTGAATGAGATGACTCGGAGCCAAAAGGACGTTTAATAAATAACAATAACAAGTGAGCGCACCAAGATTCCTCATTCTTTCCTCCAGCAATCGCGCTAACAAATTCATGCTTCGAGCTAATAACTGTGTCCAATCCTGTGCTTGCTAAATTATTTACACAAGTAGGGTGCTCTCCTCTTACATCAGGCATGCTGGACCTTTAATTATCTATAAAACTAACCTTGAATTTAAAGGTCTTGAACTGGAATGTTTACGTTCAGTTTAAAGGCAACCACATGTGCATAAGGATATTCAAATGGCACAAATTCATAACAGGAGAAGCCAGGATCAGAAAAACATGGCCCAAGCTGTTTTTGGAGGGTTTACTGCTGAAGTCAGTTTATTCATGAACTAAGTTGTGCACCAGTCGGTACACGACATTTCAGTCCCACAAACAAACCGAAAGTGGGCACATGCAGAGGAGTCAGACACCAAACAGCCAGTGAGCCGTTTTCCATTCACGCTTGCGGATCAGGGATTGTAAAAAAAATAAATGCCCCATTTTATCTCTGCTGATGGCTCAAATTCAAGCACTTCCAACATGGGCAAGGCCCAAGAGACAACTTAAACCATTCCACAACAAAAAGCTACACTCTTAAATAACTCTTAAGCCTGCAGTTTGATGAGAAGTGAGGAGTAAGTTCAGCTAACAAGAAGCAGCAATATCTGGAAGAAAAGCTTTCTTGCAGCTGGAGAACAGCTGGTAAATTAAAGCAACGTCACAGGCTTCAGGCATCAAAATGGCCCCAACATATTGTGACTCATTAATATGGAAGGTGCTGATCTGTCTGACAACATGAAATCACTGAATAGCATCACAACCACAAACAAAGTCAGATACCACTGTGTGGATTCAGACGTCCAGCACCATCAGGTAAAGTCACAGAAAGGTGACTTCCTCTCACCCGTAAACGGCCAGCTTGAGGTCAGGGACACAGATGTTGTCCTCTCCGCAATCAAGTTGAATCTGGGCCTGAAAACAGAAGAAGGGGAGAGATAAAGGGAGGAAGCGTAAGGATGGAGCGGTGGTTCTGAGCCAGGGAACAGATCCAAAGCTATGGAGAAAGAAAAAGGGCTCGAGGAAGTGGATGTTTACAGAAGCTCGCACACTAATTCATGCTTTAATAAAAGGATAACGGAAGGTAGAACATATACATATCCTCCATATGTGCAACGAGGGGCCTTTGGTGTGTGCGGAGGAAAGCGGTGTGTGCTTTGCGTGTGGAAAAGAGGGAAATGATGGGCAGTCACAGCCTGGAGAAACACGACACATCGTGGAGAGTTCTTATGAAAGGGAAAATGTGTCAGACTGTATTAATGTGGAAAAGACTCACTTTTTTTAGATCATTTGTTCTTCAGTCTTGCGCAATAGACACTTTCAACCACAGTTCAACTCAGCATGTGACTTTCTTTTGTCTTTACCAAGGTTCCATTTTTTTCCTTGCTTTTCCCTCTTTGTGTTAACCGTTTCTCTATCTTGCAGCTGTATAGTGCCACCGTTGCCATACTCCCATCTCCCTCACATCTGGGAAGCATTAGAATCTGAAAGAATGCTACAGAGAACCAGCCTGGCAATGGTTAGACGCATCTGACCGTGGAGCCGCTGCTCTTACACTGGCTCCTGACAGCAGAGGTCAGTTAACACCAAACAGACACACTCTTTAATAGACCCGCTGAGATGAAATGATGAGCCTCGACTTATCTTCCCCTCCTTAAACCACCTTTCATCTTCCTTTACTTTCATCTCCTCATCTTTCCATATGCGAGCCAGGTCTCAGCATACACACATCGACCGTCGGCTCATTCAAATTCAAAGCCAGAAGTGATGAAAACATACACACATTGTAAAACGCTAACATGAAAGCCATACCATAGGCTTGTTTACATTTGTATTAACATGCATGTGCGGAAAGAAAAGCTACAAGGCTAGCTAGGAGGATACTGATGAAAGAGAAAGAGTCATTACAAGTCGCCGGTCCAGGGTGTTTCCTATATTACACATAGCAACAAAAATCATAAACATATTGTGGGTATTTTCTGTGCAGAGCAATCCTCGAAGAGAACTCCAGAAGAGAACTTAAACATGAGCATTTGATCCTTGGTAGATACTAAAAAACCTTGACAAAAAGGCATAAAAATCCATCTATTAGTTCTCAAGTTATGTGCAGGGTTTACAAACCGATCTGGGAATATCATCTGTGTTTGAAGCAGCTAATGCAACGTTCAAAGCCCCTTCTTTTCAGGACATTTGTCACAGACTTTAAATAAAGCAAATAAAAGCTTCCCCTGGGACCACAGCCCCCATAATTTCACATGGTTGGCGACAGTTAACCGATTAATAAATAAAAGTCCGGCTGAGTCATGTCAGATCCGATTGGAACCGTCTAAAAATCCTGTCTTGATTGTCAGAGGGCGTGTGCTTTTAACCCAGCCAGTAACAAACACGTGATGTGCACAGTCACACACCCACATCACACACTCACTTTGTCTTGTATCACTCACTGGAACGTGCACGATCCAGGCTCCTCCGTGATAGCGGAGACCACTGGCAACGCACATAAACAAACCACAACCAGATGTGCCGGGTGCTGCCCCACCCACACAACGCTGTCAGCCACCTTTCTGTGTTTTTGCACAGCCATGACTCCCCGATCCTCCGTAAACTTTCTAACTTTACGTATAGGAAAATAAAAACACTCGCAATAGAGCCCAGAGCGCCGTAATCAGCGTTAGTGTTAGGACCGCCCACAAACCCATAACCACCTGGGCTTTGGGACCTGGCACCTGGCATGATTACATCACCCAGCTTTGAAGGTTTTCCTGATGATTCAGATTGTTAATGAAATTAAATTACACCATCTGTTATGCTTCCTGCGTGCAGCAATTATTGTGGCGACAATCTGATTGGCTGAGAAGCGGGGGGGGCGTGGCTCTGTAAGCAGTCTCATAAACGAGTAGTTTATAGATTTATAGGCAGGTAAATCACAGTTTTCAGGCAGAGCGGCTGAATTATCTTTCTCCAAAGAACAAAGCAGTGCTGCCTTGTTTGGTTAACCTTCTGACCTCGTTTGTGATGTTTGTTTAACCGTCGTCTATCAAAGGTTGACACGTGTACCGTACCTTCTGCTGTATTTGCTGCTCTGTGTTATAATTCAGGACTGGTCTGAGGCCATGCTGGTCCACTGAAGCGTGAGGATCCAAACTGAAATTAAGGCTGATGTAAATGGGAGAGAGTTTATCCCGAAACTCATCTTCAGCCTGCGAGAGAGAGAGAAACAGAGAGAGAGATCGATTTATGTGGGGAACTTTGGCAAAAGACTCAAATCCACACACACTCATAAACCTTCATCTGATGTATTTATGCCGTTTCTTGATTTTAAAGAGAGAAAGAAATCTCTCACAGAAGGAAATTTGAATCTTTTTTAAGAGATCAGTGCACACTGTTAAAAAGAGATAACTCTACAAAATTAAAAACATGTGACCTAAATGTATGATTGAGTGTGTTTCTCTAAGGCCTGATGTGACGTCTGTAATGATTTGGCCTTTTAGGTGTTCAGCCTGCATCGGCTGACAGTGCAGGGTTGATGCAAACATTTATTATCAGGTCAAAAGGGCTCCAAAGTGGGATCACTGCATCACGACAGCAAACGTCTCCGTCTATGACGCTGCTTTGATCAGGTCGACCCCTGAGTGATCACACCGCCGGCACTGTAGCAGTTTGACTTCAAACACTGACTCCGAACCGTGTCTGTCAGGAAACGGCATTGACCTCTGACCTGATGATGACTTAATCGCGTTCACCTGGAGTCACAGGTGCAAAACACTGAAACAGAGGCTCAATCAGCTCCAGCAGGAGGATTCACTGTTGCTCAGAATCCTTCTGTGGTCTATAACGCCACAACTGAGAGAAGCTAAAGAAGAACCATGAAGTTACATTTAATGATAGCGCTAAATGCATTAGCAAGAACAGACTCCTGGAGGAGTTTGTCCAAAACGGTGTCCTACAGCCAGGCTGCTCAGCTCTGGCAAGCACGCACACGTCGGAAGACTGACAAGGGTAAAAGGAATTTAAAAGTTCCAGAACCAAAAACGGAACTCCTAACAATTTGTAGTCAGCGGAATCTTTTGCTAAACCTATTTAGTTTAGTCAAACGACATCCTCGCTCTGCTACGTTAAGAGGTAAAACCTTTTCAAGCCGCAGCTTTGACTGCTCCGCTCATCAGTTAAAAACATACTTTTAAACAAGTGGCCTGGAAAGAGAGGGTTTTTTAAATAAATAGATGAAAGTTAGGAAGCAGAGCACAGGCATGAGAATCAGGAACATGTGTATTAAAAACCCAACATGTATCTGCAAATCATTAGCATTTTAGCATATTTACGTTAATGTGATTTGCAGTCCCGAGTTTACTCTCGTGCAGCTGCAAGCATTTGTAAAACATTTATTTTCCCTTTGATAGAAATTTGTACTCTTATTTAATTTGACAGTTTTGCAAAAGAACACATGTGACTGACCCTGAGATAAATCTGGGTGTCATGACATGAGCGACCTCCGCCAGAAAGACTCAAGTTCACCAGCAAACTGGGCTCCTGGCTGTCCAGGAAGAGAGTTCTCCTGACAGACTCCTTGTGGCTGGGCTTCACGCTGTCCAGCTGGAGCTCCACCACGAAGTCTTCACATGCAAAAAATATGCACACTGTCAGAACACCGACACCCATATCATGCATAACTGTGCAAAGAATCTGCAGTATACAGTGCGTGTCTGCAGGTAAATGGTGCGGCAGACCACCAAGAGAAAGTTCTGATTCTGCAGTACAGAAAAGGGACCGCTACGAACCCCACGGCTGTACAGACAGTCCAGACCATATACATCCATGCACTTAAAGTAAACACTCACTTTTTCAAGTCCTGCCATATTTACATTATTGTCCTATCTTGATCTTAACTGCTAAATTGACCACAGTGTGGTCCAGCATACTTGCGGCAGCAGAAAGAAAGCAAGGTAATGGGGACCATCTGTGTGTGCGCGTGTGTGTGTGTGTGCGTGTGTGTGTGTGTGTGTCTCACCTAGATGAGAAGGGAGGTGCTTCCCATTGGCCAGAAGGCAGAAATTGACGCTGATGCTGTATGAACATCGACAAAAACGAGAAGAGGAAAAGCTTCAGGCTTATGGGCACGTTTACGTCGCGTCTATCGTTTTTAGATCCGAGCCAAACCCGTATACAACCATTAGATGACTGCACATGGATTTCAGTATTCACCAGAGAGCTTTTACATCAGCCAGTTAAGCCTGCTTCGCCAGGGCTGACAGGAGAGCAACCGCACTGGTGCAACCAGGCTACAGGCACTGAGGCACGCAGCAGGAAAACAAAGTGTTTACACTATCGTTCATGAAAAATGCATCTACGTAACAAGAGGACAGTCATGCCGAGCCCACAGAGCTGTGGAAACGGGGACAACTTTTCAGCCCTGCTTGCATCCCGACTTCCTTTTTTGATTTGAAACTAATATCATGTGATACCTTTGGCGTGGGGGTGTTCACAGACCAGCTGTGGGGTCACAATCAAATGACAGATGTGCGTGTCGGCACTCTGGATGATAAATTTCTACATCCTTTTCCAGCCTTGTAATAACAGCACCCAACTTTCCATCCAGCTACCCCACCTCCCTCCCACTTCTTCTTTTTGCTTCTCCTCAACATGTTTACATAGAAACACCAAAACCAGGGAAAATAAGACTTCTATTAATCTACAGGGGCAGAATTGGAGACACCGCCCTGTTGGGCAAACGCACCTCAAAGTGCTCTAAAAATAATTGGGATTTAATGTGCAAACGGCAAAACTGGTGGAAAGAGTTTTGCTGAGGCTGGCGCTGAAGTGAATTTCCCCATTTCTTGACTGGATCTAATTCTGAGTGCGCAGTTCAGAGCAGTCTGGACAGGAAACTGGCGAGCATGAAGTCATCTGACATGTCCTGAGCTGGCGTTTGGAAACTGAAGCTGTTACATAACATTGGAGCTCCTTTTACATGTTCTGTTTTACTCTTTAGCTATTCTTTCACTATAAAATATATTACTGCCATGATGCTGAGTACTGTAGGTTTGGGACTTTCATAGAATTACGGAATATATAATGTCCCAAAACTTCTCATCCATACCAGGACACAGCCATGGTTACTCCAGTGAGCTCGCAAGTCTTCTCCTCCTGGTTAAACATGGTCGGCTGCACAGTCAGCGACGCACTGGCGCTCACGATAGGTCGAGCCCTGAGTGAAGGCAAGGCCACCAAATGAGCAGGAAAACAATAACATTCTCAATCTGTTCGTCAGTAACCTTGTAACGTACCTGTACAGCACCGCTTTATCGACACCAAACGCACCAACAATCAGATCTGCAAGAAGATAAAGCGAGTTAAAGGAAGGTTGCTCGTGTTGGTAGATGAACGGGACCGGAAGCTCTGCAGTACCTGGGTACCCGTTATGATCGAGATCTGTGTTTCCCCGCAGAGCAAAACCGAAGTTTGCCGGAAAAGAGCTGGAAGCCCACTGGCCAGAGAGGGTCTGAGTGGGGGTGTCCACCAGGCCTCCAGGATGGCCGTTATAAATTAGGACCAATCCCTGCTGGTCGTCTCCACCGTAGGGGCAGCCGATGGCCACATCTGCTCACAGACAAGCCAGAAAATGGAGATACTGTATGTCATGTTGTCAAAAACGGGATCTAGTCAAACAGACTCAAAGCAAATCTGTGACGCGTGTAAAAGAAAATTTCTTTAGCAAACCATGGATACCAGGTTTTGCAGAAAGTGTGCAGGGTCCTGCACACATACCGTTAAATCCATCCTGGTTGAGATCCCCCAGCGGAGCCAGCGAGGTGCCGAACCTGCCGTAGGCCTGTTTACCCATCAGGTGGGACTGACTCGGCTCCAGCAGCAGCGGGCCCCTCTGGAGGTACACGTAGACTTTACCCAGCTCCTCCAGGCGGCCGCTGGATCCGTGACGCATGAACATCGGAGCCCCTACCACGAGGTCATCCAGACTGGAGATTGAAACAAATACAGGAGACAAATGGTGTGAATGAAGATGGATGGAGCAGAAGTGAGACTAGAAGCACAAAGGGAGAGTTTATGGAAGAGAACGGCTGACTGAGGTGTGGGAAACTTCCCGAATGTTCCAGTATTGCTTGTTTACTTTCCGGCCCTTAAAGCCCTCACTTCACGTCATCGTCCCACCACTGTTGCCACCGTCATCATTTCTCCTGTGTTACTCTGGTCCCTCACCCGTCGCTGTTGATGTCAGTTGCTGCCACCGCGTAGCCAAAGTAGGACCCCATCTGGAACACATTACAAGCACGACTCAGTTAGCCTGTAATCACACCGATGTGCTTACATCTTTTCTTTCATTTTCTTTCACCCTCTCAATTTTCTCCTTTTCTGTTTTGCATCATTCACGGAGGTTTTCCTATCTGGTCCCCACCGTGCACTCAGGTCTCCACCTCTACTTCACAAAGCTCGGGTATAGCTTCTGTAAACTCATGCGGAGGCAGGGGGTCTGGGCGTAGAGCTCTCAAACTACTTTGCTCTGCGCACACACACATACACCCTCATGCAGGAAAAGATGAAGGTTTCTAATTTAGCACCAATTTCCTGTTTTCACATGTGTAAACCTGCTTGCACCAGAACGCTGTGAGGTGCTCAGAACAAGGATCTGTAGTAATTCCCTTTGATAACACGGAGAAGCTCAGAAACATGACCATATCCTGTAGAACCTAAACCTCAGGAATGTTCATTGGGCCACAGGTGAGGGCAGCAAGGCAGGAAAACACTGAACAGCTCAGTTTTCACACTCTCCAGCTACGACCGATTCCATCTTCTCCGGTTCTTCAAGATCCAAAATATTTAATTACAGCCACCAGTTTGTCTTTTGCAGTGTATTTGTGAAGGCATTTTATTTAGATGTATTTAGCTGATGCTACCAGCTATAGTTAAACAAAGGTGCTGCAACCAAAACGGACTCAATTGTGTGTGCTGATAGATGGAGTACCGGAGTGTTTGCTATTGTCAGACAACCAAACAGCTCACCACTGTGCACGGTTACTATTATAGAAGTGTACGCCACATCCTGCCACCATCATTCTAAAACACATCAAAACAGACCGAAGCGGAACTAGACTCTCAGAGATAAACAAGAACACACACCAAAAATAGAAGGAATACATGCGAAACCCTTTTCTGAGTCGGACCCCTGATGTTATAATACTGTGATTTCACCTGTGAGAGTATTCTGTCACAAACTGGCCAAATCTGAACGTGCAGTTTGGACAAAACACGCGTTGTCGTGCCAACGAAGCCCAGCTGAACTGTTCTGTTGTTAAATAGCATCGAAATGGCAACAGTTTGGGTTTCCTCCACCCAGACACCAGCGCCTGTTGCATAAAGCCTCTCGGGTGTGTTTTTGCAGCTGACTCTAACTAAACAGGCCACGCTCCCAGAAAGAGACCGAGATCCCCCTAAGCCTCATAAACTCGCATCAACTTCACTAAAACATAATAAGAATCATTATTTGGGACCAGAAATGACTCCTGGCTCCACATACTTTAACACAGGTGCCAAAATTGCAAACAAATCCTTAAGGTGAGCAGTTTTCCATCAGTGCTTTTCTCTCCAGAAAGGGCTGCCAGAACCCCCCACCCCATGCGCACGCACGCACGCACACACACACACACACACACATGCGGAACCAATACGAAGTGGACGTCTTTGTAGCCTGCTGTTTCTGGGTTTGATTTGGAGCTTTAGGAGCCCGTGAGCTGTGCATACTGTAAGCTGCACCTTTGACCCTGACACAGGCATCCTCTCCACAGGGTAAATTCCTTCATTTTACCCCCCCTCACCTATGAGTCTCATCTAGACAACGTCCACTGCACATACCTGCTCCCCTGTTAAGTTGATCAGGGACTTCAGATCCCTTCCGCTCAACACGGACACCTGTGACAAGACAGATGATGTCACCACTGATCACAACATCTCACCATCTCAAAGGTGGAATGATTAATTGTGCAACTGTTTGTTCTGTGCTGATCAGCACACGTGAACTGCATTTATATGTTTGCGTTGAGCGTAGAAAGGTGTGATAGGACACATGTGGCTCCCTTACTAAACCATACAGCATGAGTCCTTTCGGGACACCTGTGACGAAATCTGCAACGAGGAAAGAAAAGGACACACATTTAACCGAGTCCGAGGCCACGTCTTAATGAATTTGTTGCAACTGTTAATGTTAATCCGTGTCTGTCACGTCATGTACACAGACTGAGAATAACGGATGGATAATTGACAGGGGTGTACAGGGGGTCACCAAAGTCTGGACCCAGCCATGCACACTGGTTCCCTGTACTGTAAATACGACCCTCACCTTCGTCATCATCCCCGCTGAACTCACCAGCAGCCACAGAGTAACCTGGAAGACAAAAGCAGACAGACGCAACGATCAAAGTCAAGCTAGAATGTCCTGAGGTCGGAAGCTCTCTAGGACTCACCTAGGTAACTGTCGTCATAGCTGCCCTGCACCTGCCTCGTCTGAATCTGCCCTTCGACCGACAGCAGAAAGTAGGATGGGTAGTAGGCTTTCACAATCTCCTCTGTGGTGGCTGAAATCAGCTGACCTGCAGGAACGTTGTTGCTTCATAAAGGTCAGCTGTTCAGCGGCGTTCAGAGCTTTTCACAAACACTGATTTTCCGACTCACTCAAAGGAAAAATATAATACAACCCCCGAAAACCCAGGCCCTTCCACATTCTTGTGCGCTCACCTTGCCAGTAAAAGCTGCCAGGTCCCCCGAGAACAACCCTCCCGTCCTGTAACACACAACAGTAGCCCGAGCAGAGGAGGGTTCGTGTCAAGGTGTATTTCAAACAATCTCTGCTAATCTAATGCATGCGGCGAGATCTCCACCCGGGAAGGGAGAACATGCAAACTTGTACCAAAACTCCTGCCAGTGTTTTTCTTACCTTGGTGAAGTCTGCACTAAATCCCCCCTGACAATAGCCCTGTCCAGCAGGTCCATGCCTTTCTGCAGCGAGCAGCACAAAAACACGAGAAACGCTAATAAACCTTCATGAAAACTGAAAACTGAAGCAACCTCCAGTGTGACTGTTTCAATTTGAGAGACGCTTTAAAAACACAAAAACACATACTGTAGACTATTACCTCTGTCTAAGCGATCCTGCCACGTCTGGGTATTATTTTGAGGATAGATATAGATTATTATTGCAGTAACTTACCTGTTCGGCAGGGGGCGTACTCCACAAATGTTTTGAGGCTGTCCACTGAGAGAAAGCAAGTTCCAGTAGCATCAGCAAAAGGTGTGTTATGTTCAGTCCTCCAGTAATACCTGGGAGCACAAGCCTGGAAAACATTCAAAAAGTCGTAGTTCTCAGTTGAAAAGTTAAAAAGTAGAAGTAGCCTGAATGAGAAGTTTTACGTTTGCTTTTAGAACGTTGTCAAAATTGGCCAAACTCAGCGGGACTAAGGAGAAGACAAGCAGCTCTTTTGTGGCCCACTGACTTATACTTACCAGGATGCTGTTACCATGGGAACGCACTGTTGCACCGAACCACTGACGGGACTTGAACTCAACCTGAGTGTTGACGTCGTTTATATAAAAATATCGATCGCCTGGGAGAGGAAAAAGAAGAAAGACACATTCCAGACAATATTTGTGGATTCTGAAACAAACCACGTTAACAGAAGAGATGAGAAAGGAGCGCCTGGAGCCGTCGGAGCTTTATTAAGACTGCTGCTCTGTGTGCAGACATCAAACACCTGAAAGGAACCCGGCGCCTGTTTTCACTGTAATCCGAACGGCTGCTCTTCATTGGCAGGGTCTGTTTTAAGGAGAGGCTCTGGCAGGACGAGGGCGGGTGACGAAGGGAGGAGGTGCTGGAATGCGAATGTGTGCGCGCGACTATGTGCACATGCGTCAAATATTTTACTTTTGCAAAGACGTTAATGTTCTCTACTGAGTGAAAAAACAGTTCCTTTACACTAAAAGTCACCGCCCCTCATTCAGCATCCTTGAAAAGTCGTTAGCAAACTCAAGGCCTGAAGCAGGCGACGCTGGTGCCTGCTGGACTAAACCGGACTGTGGTATATTTTCTGCTATATGACTCTGCCGAGCGCAGCAGAACTGTGACAGTAAAATCTGTTGGCTACCGCTTGTGTGCCTGTTGGGTTAATAAGAGTCTGGGCAGCGTCTACAAACACACCGTCAGCCCTGAAACCTCTAATGGGAAATCCAAGAGCGGTGAGGGTGAAGGAAGCAAGCGAAGAATATCTCCTTCTACTCCTGCTCCAGAAGCAGTCTGCAGACAAACTTTGGAAACGGGCTGTAGGTGTGTGCTTGTGCACGCAGCTCCAAAAGCTGCCAGTTTATATTGGCATGTTAGTGTGCAATTATTTCGGCCCTGTGATCCTCAAACGGTGGTCCTTATCGCTTCCTGCGTGTTTTGATGAATGCGATTATTTTCCTTGCGGAGCTCAGGGCGGTCCGCACCCTCTGGGGTCCTTGTCCCTGTAATGACTCGTACCTAATCAAAGCGCACAAACACTGGGCTGGAGTTTGACAGGAAATCAAAGCTCTCTGTAAACGTCTCATGACCCAAAATGGAGACCTTCACGTCCTCGACCACCGTTAAAACACAGGAGAGACATCCAAGGCTGGATGCAAGGAAAAGAGAGAGAGCGTCCATTGGTTTTGCTTTTTGAAAAGTGAAGATTCAGGAAAGGTTTTGACCATATGGAATTAACTAAAATGCTCAAGGGAGGCAAGGAGCTACACTTTTGACCTGAAGGTCAAACACAGATTGCTTCACTGGAGACACTACCTCCTGCCCCTTCAGCCACTTTTATGGTTGGTTTAGCTACACGCGTGAGCTTACGGCACAAATCTGTCCCAAGACTTTAACAGTGCTGTTAAAAGGGTCACTTTTGTGTCCTGGAGCACTGTGCGCAACCACGGGAATGAGGAGGAGGAAAATCCCGACTCTTCCAGCTCTTGGATGTGAGGCTACGGTACCAGTCACTCTTTTTTAACCTGACAGCCTACCTTCCGTGTCAAAGTTGACGATGCTGCAGTTGGTTTGGCTCCAGGGGCACAGATACACAGCTCCGCCTTCGACGACGTCCGGCTGGCTGGTGTTGGCCTTCGGAGCGCCGATCAAAACACTGAAACTAGACGGCAGACAGGAGGAAATCACAGGAAGCCTACAGCTCTCAGCTTCACAGTTTAAATAAACTGTGCACTGCCAAAATGATGAAGGATGTCAAAGGTCACTGTCGGGATAAATACGGTTAAATTTACAATGATGGGAAAAACCTGCAGCAAAATAACCTCTTTTTTTTTAAAATCATGATTTTTAAACGGGTTTGCACTAAAATCAACACATTTTATCATCTGAACTGGAATGAAGGTCAGAAGCAACTGAAGACAGTGGTGACTGATGACATTAGCAGATATCAGGCCGACTCTGTGATCCCCCTTCCCCCAAAGAGTCTGGAAAGAGAAAATGAATATAAGATGGCTGCATGCGTTTTCCTTATAAACCTCTCACTCCACAGCTCCTCCGCAGACATCAGCCTGGGCTTTTAGCGGCTTTCTCTCTCAAAAGCACAGGACTTAAACCCGTTTACCACCGCCTGTGATCTCCACGTGTGTGGATTTGGAAGTTCATAAAATGCCGTTAATAAAAAGCCAACAGCCGATAGGCTCCATGATGTGTAGCATCGTGGTGACGGATGCTTTTGCTGAGACCTGCTATAAGAATTCCTTCTCTTCAAACTGACGTGAACATCTGCTCAATGCGAGACGACAGGAGGTTCAGCAAGGTCAAGGTTGGAACATGTCATTTGTACTGGAGGATTTATGAGCTAGTTAATGTCTTCACATGAACGCTACATTATTCTGTCAGCTTTGTCAAGCTCTACTTAATTGTTTTTTTCAAAATACAATTTATCCCTAAAACATTGTTTAAATAGAATAATAGATGTTGTTTGACACTTGTCATAAATGTGGCATGTGGGGGGGTCATGAAACAACTTTATTTCAGGAGAAAATGGCTGGAAGGTAGTGATTTTTATCTTGGTTGCTGTAGTAGCTGCAATAATAAATGACACAGATATCTATCTGCTCTGTTTGGTTTATGAATACGCTACATAATACATCACTGGGTGGCCAAGAACAAAATAACTCTAATTTATATTGTGTTTGCATGAACTAAAGCCTGAATTGCAAAGATAAACATTGACTCTGTGAGGGAAATACCACTCTTTTGCAGTAGCTGTCCTAATTCTGGCTGAGGTACAGACTGAGGGTTATGAATTTATGCATAAGTGTGCTACACATGTGTTCATACTTGAAAAGATCACATTTCTCAGATTATAGCTGGTATGAACAAGAGTTTACACACAGACTGAATGCAGTTTGCTTTTCTTTCTGTCTTATACTGATTGAGAAGCCGCTGGGCTGTGAAAAAGCACGATACACCATCCCAACTTAAAGTCCACACGTGTGTTGAGGGCAGAGATGTCGGTCAGCAGCTTTAACAAGGCTCCCCTCAGACAAACAGTCTGGTAGAGAAACGTGAGAATGCATGACAGCAAGCAGGGGCCATCGCGTCAGCAAACCAAAATCATCCGGCTCCTTTCCAACTGCATTGTTTGTGCACAACCGAACAAGCGTCGCTGAGGCTCGAGTTTGCTGCAGCTGAAAGAAATACTTTCACAGAGACTAATGAGGGGGTCTAATGGGTACAAAATGGTGAAATTCAGCCTGTAATTGCTCGTCAGCCTGCCCCCTGACACCCACGAGCTTAGTTAAGCAAATGGAGATAGTCTTGGGCTCAGTCTAATCTAATGTTAGCAGTAGAAAGCTGAGACACAGCTGATAAAATGGATAAGCGATGATCTGCACAGGTAGAGGAGCAGCTCGTGGCAAACACTGTCCAGGGTTCTGTTGACCAACAGATTAAGACAGAGCAGAGAAGCGGCAGCTGATCCGCCTGAGAGTCCTCAGGTTAGGTCACGCGGCCCTGACAGCTGTGAACAGCTGGCTGAGAAGAGTTCTAACCTCCGCAAGAGACATAAATACACAGCCTTCTGCGGTTCAGTGTGTTCCAGCGGGAGCTGCAGGAGTTCCTGTCTAATGTGTTTTCTTGTCAACGGTTTAATAAAAAGTCATCAGACTTCACATCACAAATTCATGGAGTTATCAGTTCACTCATTCCTGCTTTACTGCTTCAGAGGATATTTCCACAATCCCTCAAGTTGAAAACATCTGTCTACCCTGCAGAATGTGACAAACGATACTCTGCTTCTTGAGTTTTTCCTCCAGAAATAGATTTGATTGCCCTTCTTGCAAATTAAAAATATTAATAAGGCTACATCAGTCTCAGCAGTTAATCGCCTCAACATGCAGATGGAGGTGAGTCCGAGCCCTTCTCCGTGTTTGTCACAAGCTCTTTAACTAAGAGCAGATCTGAACCACTCTCAGATTCAGTCATCATCCACGATCATCCCAACGGGACCATTCAATGAGGAACCTCATCAGGGTTGGAGGCGTGAAGACGTACCTCCATCCCACAACCCTTGAGCACCGTGCCTCGGGTCCTTGGGTCCTCCATGGCCGACTGTTGTCGAGTCGGCCTTCTGTGCAGACGGATGTTTGGAGAAACAACTACAAGCACAAACTCTCCATCTGCAGCTTATATAGTTTATAAATAATAAATATTTATAGTTGATTAATAAGTCAATAAATATAAAACCACCAGTCTTCATATACTGTAGACACAACTTTGTAGAAAAAAAGAATGTCTGCTGTCACGTTTGTCACCTCTTTCTGTCTCATTAGTTGATATTCTGGTTAACTCAGGTTAACCCCCTTTATCTGACTCACAATGTGGCTGTTTCCAATCACACTGGGCCAGGAATCCAGTGTGTGTGTGTAAAAGTGTGTATGTGTGTGAGAGAGAAAGAGAGAGAGGGGGAGAGATGTGTTAAGATATTAAAAAAAAAACATTAAAAGTTTTGACTGGTTAAAAATGGTTAACAGACCCTGCACATCTAGCAATCAATCTAGAAAGATAAACGATATCAAAAAGACATAGTTCACCTGAAAGATATTCCATAAAATTAAAAATCCCATAAAATGCCTGTGGAAACGAATTGAATCTTTTATTCAATGTATTGAGAAAACAAACGTTTTTCCACGTCTATAGTCCTGGTATTCTGCCGTCTTGTTTGTGTTTACAGGTGATCAGTCAGAGCAGCTGATTACTCCTCTATCCTGAGCCGAATATGATCCCAGAAGCGTCATTTTTGAGTTTACTACCCCTTTAAACCAGACTCTCTGCATTCAGAGACCTTCTTTTATTCCTCCTCGTCGAAATATTCACCAGACGATTCCAGCAGGATGTTTTACTGTATTTTGTTGCTGCTTTTAAGCGTGAATGCAACCGCAAGTTGCTGTTGATCAATACTGATTACGACTTTACGCAATAGATCGGCTGCACGCGTCAACTGGACGCGCAAGGGGCTCTTTTAGTAAGATGTAAGCAGATCTTACCTGGATGAGTTGGTGAAAAACTCCACAGAATAGCCGTAATAACTTCCCCGCGGTCCGCTGAAAACGACGCGTTCCTGCTCATCCAGGTTGAACGCGGCGCAAAAACGCACCAGAAGCACCGCTACAGGTACAAACCACACGGCGCGCCGACACCATTCACCCCGGGGCCGGGAAGGTGAAAGTCCACGAACGATGTCCATCTCTTTTGCTGCGCGTCTCTTCTCTCATTGAACAGCTGAAGCCAAACACGCATCATCCGTGCCGTTCTTTACGCGCGACTGTCTGCGTGCAGGTCATCAATAATCCCCGTCAGCTCCAGCAGGTCCGCTGCGAGGTTCCACACAGAGCGCAGAAATGTGAAGGCAGGGCAGGACAGAGCCGGACGGAAAAGAGGAGGAGGAGGAGGAGGAGGAGGAGGAGGAGGAGGATCACGCTGGGGTGGAGTTTAAACATTACAATCTGGTGCCCAAACACAAACCGTGAAAGACACAAGACACAGAATCAGGAATGTCATGGGACGCGTCAGGTTTTGGTTCCACTTGAAGAAATCATGAGATGATGTTGTGTTACGACAGAGTACGAGCAACAGTCTAAAGCAGCTGGTTTACCTACAGCAAAGCAATAACATTTAACCGTTTTTTAAACGTATAAAAGTGTTCTGGTTCCAGGCTGGATGGCTCACTGTTGGAGAGTATCAGGTATTCAAACTGAAAACCAAACTGGGAATCGTTAAAGGTTAACATTACTAAAATTGACAAATCTTGTGGTGTGTTTTGTGCAAAAAACATTTTGGAGAGCATTTGTCACGTGTCTGGACTTTTTCCACATCTTCAAATATCTGGTGTCTGGGTTAATTTAGTGAGCGGAGCTGTGCAGAAGTTACCAAAGTGGTGTTGTTGTTGCTGCTGCTGGACTGAAACAACCATGTCAACATCAGAAGGAAACTGCGTCTTGACTCTGACCATTTCAAAACTTACAAAATCCTGACTCAGAAAGCCACATTATGGGCCGGAAGAGAAAATGATCCAACAAAAACGATTCAAATTCCAAAGTTGCTGACTGTCAGAGAGTCCTGGCATTGTCAAAAATACGTGTCAGGACAAAATGCAGTGTGACTAAACCTGGAAACTCCACACATCAATCTCCAGATCCGTCTCTCATCACTGTGTTGGAACTGAACTTGCTAAGTGTCCTGCACATCTGCTTGTGTGTGTGTGTGTGTGTGTGTGTGTGTAGACGATAGGAAAAGAGGGCCCCTACATTTAAAAAAAAAAAAAAAAAAAAAATGCGAGTTAAGCATTGCCTGCCAAAGGCAATAAAGCCCAGACAAAGAGAGTTTTCTGTGTCAGAGTGGGTCAGGTTTTCTCATGGCACGGAAGCACAACAACATGTTCGGAAACGTTAATGCAGTTACTTCTCTTCGAATGCCAGCTTCTGTTCTGCTGGGTCTAAGCTACGCTTTCTATTTCACTTCATTTAAAATTTTATAAAAACAGAGATAGAAAGGAAGCTGGAGCATTACAGATTTTATAGGTCAATATAGACAGTTTAATCCATTAAACATTATCATAACCTATTTCTAAATTAAAGTTTTTGAGGAATTTTGATTTTACTGGCCTCTCCTGGCCACATTCCGAACTGCATCGACATTTTGCGCCATGTGACCAGCGTCGTTTTCTTCTTGATTTAAAACATGAAATGGCCACAAAGAAAACGAAAGTCAATGTTTATACACGGTACCACTTTCTTTCGACTAGTTTAAAGATAAGTGTCGCAGTTTAACAAAGATTTTAAAGTAAAAACCATGCAGAATGTAATCCTTTTATCTTTCCAAGTGGAGACAATTAGCAAAGGGAGGAAAGAACTCAGGCGGCTCATTTGCTGATTTGTTGGGAAGATCTGGACCGAGCACCATGACCATGTGAAAACTGCACAAGGACGACTGCCTAGAACAGACTGAATAAAGGAAGCTTTTATTGTTCCGGCAATTATTTTTCATTTGTGGGGGATTTTATTTATGGATGTTACACACACACACACACACACACGTCTGCATCATTTCAAAGTGATAAGAGACATAACTCACACCTCGTGAGTGCCTGCCTGTATGTTGTCTCTGTCACAGAGAGATGGAAAAGGGCATGCTTCCTTCCCTCCCCACACACACACCTGCACAAGGCCCCCCCACACGCACACACACAGGATGCCTCATGATTACCACTATTAAAACTAACATTTGCCCCTCACCCTTATACAATCCCATATACTTTCAGATAGGTGAGATTAAACACCTCAAACAGCCATAAAACAGGTGCAACATGTGGGCTTTGAAGGCGGCCTGGGGAGATTGTGCATGTTGACTATTAGCATCAGATTTGTGTGTTTATCGGCAGATTAAATGCAGAAATGCTGAATTCTCCACAGACCAGTCAAGTGTTTTATTTACTACGTTTAAGGTCCAGAGTTGGATAAAAGGTGATCTCGGAACATACGACAGTTGCTGGGGAACAAATGGATTTTCCATTTCCGTTTCCTGTCCAGAGGGTTATTGGTGTAGCTTTCAGAGGAAAGCGATTCATATCGTGTTGACTGTTGACATGTTTACTGAACTAGCAGCAGTAGTTCAGTAAATTGTGAGGCGATAAACCCAGAACAAATCACCACATACAGCTTGTGGAGTATTTATAGAATTGTCCATCTCGCTTCCAGCAGGCTTTCAGAGCGAGAGACGCTGAAAAACCGGGTTCAACAGCAGGCCTGTGTCGTCCGGCTGAAACAAAAACCAGCCCCATGAATGTTTTTGCGTTGCTGAGCGTGACCTCTGACCCTTCCCTGACCTCTCCATTAGTGCCAAGGGAGAGGAAAAGTGTATCGTTACAGGAAGAAATAAAGATTGAAGATTGCCCCTCTCATTTTCCTGAGAAACCGGCCCTTTTTTGTCACAATGACTTTTTGTTTTCTTGTTAAACATTAAGCAGGACAGTATTTGCAGGAATCAGGCCGAGCAGAGGTGAAAAGTCACTCCCGGAGAATGTGTACAAGTTTATCTCCAAGCTGCCGGCCCTCCAACGTGACAAACAAATGAACTCCAGCGGTTGTAACCTACACGCCTGTTCCCCTGGGCAGCCACGAGGGAAAACTCACGGTATAAACACAGAGAACAGCACGAGGTTAGCAAAGAGGAAACAGACTTCTGAGGCGTTCTCGCCAAGATAAAGAGCCTTCATTCAGAAGATGAACAATGCTTTATATTCACAGCAGACCTGGTCTTCCACTGTGAATATCACCTTCCACTACTCACGACTGGAGGTGCTAATAATAATTGTTGGATTCCTGAGCCGTGTGTTTGCACACCATACCGAGGATGAAAATAATGATCTTTCCAACAAGAGAAACAGATTTTCTCAAACTTCTTTACAATCCTTTCTTTAATCTGATCCAGAGTGCAGAAAATTGCATCCAGCCCCAACTGGAACCATGTCGCCTGGTAAAGAAAGCCATAAAACTAGCATCATAAGCACACAGCATCCAGCCGGCTGAAGCCAGATTAGATTTAGATCATTTTCCTGGGAATTCAAAGGGGACCGTCTGAACAACAGTGAACTACCTACAATTATATTATTTTTAAATATCATTTTGGTTCTCTTGTGATTTTATGGTTCCTGCAGCCAAACCTCCACTGCCGCAGGGTGGGTGGTGTGATCTGGCGAGGCTTTTTCTTTCAAATTTTTGCAAAAATCTCTCTTTAAATGAAACTTGTTTTGGCTGAGGCTTTAAAGGGCATGAAATTGAACAACATTTATCAAGGAATGTTCTTGCGTCACAGCAGTTTGCAGGAATTGCGTGTTGTCTGTGAGAAGAGAGACCGGCGTGGAGCCCCCACAAGAATGGTAACTGGTTTCCAGACCAAAAGTGTCACTCATCAGTGTGTCACCCCGCTGGAATCATGGGAAATGGGTGATGTTGGATCAGGGGCATGTTGACAGTCCCCACTCTTTAACCTGACTGTAACCACATTAAAAGCAAGTCTAAACGCAGCAGGCAAACGTCAGCACGCGGTCGGAGGAGCAGTAAACAGCCATGACGCTCCTTTAAAAACAGAAACCTCTTCCCGCCCCCTAAACTCTCGTCTGGTGTTGGTAATAGCAGAGGTTCAGCAGAAAATGAAAATTCAGTCTCATTATTTCCTCACCAGCCTCTCGGGGGAGACGCGGGTGAAGATTCAGAGTCGGCCAAACATTTTTCAGAGGTAAACAGAGTTGGAGCCAAACCCAGATAAAAGGTGAAACGTCACTTTAACCGGCTGGTTCCTCACAGGGGAACCGGCAAAGAACGGAGAGTGAGGTTCTCTCAGACGGAGGCTGCTAACAACTCCTCCTTCAGTGTATAAAACAACCTTTTAAACCAGAAACGCCTCCGAACTGATGGAATAATGTAGAGAAGAGAAGAACCTTGCTGCTCATATAACAGCATCCTCTTCTTTTATTTGCAACTTTATTAGGAAGTCATATTTAAAATCATTTCATCAATATAAAAAGGTTTTTAGTTTCACAGTGTTTTGCATTAAGTCATCGCAGTTACAAAAAAGAAGCAAATTCAGTCCAGAAATGTTCTAAAATGCTCACTTCTGTTCCACAAATTTCAACATCAGAGCCTGTGAGAATCCATGCGTTGGCTGCTCTGTTTGAACAGCTTCTGCACCCAAAACACATGGATTCACTCCCACGAGTGTGTGTGTGTGTGTGTGTGTGCGTGGGACGTGTGTGAGTCACCAGCTGTGTGATGGAAGAAGAATTAATGATGGCTGCCTCACTCCTCCTGAACAGGCTGGATGAGTGTTTGTGAGAAGAAGCCAGAGTGGTTTTCTAGATCCCGGTGCAGGTTCCAGCTCTCCTCTCTGACCCCCTTCAGCAGGCCTTCATGCTGACAGAAACAAGGACGAGATAAGATAACCTTTATTTATCCCACAGGGGCAAATTTAAAGTATGATCAAACACATTCTTGATTTCTGCTCTAAAAGGGAGTCTGCGATTCCTCCGCAGGGAGGTGACGGAGCTCAGAAACGGGCTGGGACGTTTTTCCCTGACTGGTTGTGAACTTTAACAGCCACCAGAGCTGCGGACCAGATGAGGGACTGAGACTGCCCTCTGAGGATGAATGACGACAAGGTGGATAACAACAAATCTGTGAAGCTTAATAATGACTAAAAAAATAATTAAAAAATAATAAAAACGACACATACGACTGACATTCCTGGGTTCAGTGACGTTTGAAAACGTTGCAGTTAAGACATACATGACGGATATGAATAAATGCTCGAGCTGATTCCAAGTACGAGGTCATTTCTGAGCATGGTTCAGGTTCTGTTCTCAAGGACAGCTGAAGTATTTTACGTTTAGTAGTGAAGTGAAAGCGGGATTTTCCCACGACTGTTGAGCAATTCCTCCACATCCAACTGACTGAGACGTCTCTGCGGGCTGATGGAGTGAGTTCATCCTTCAAAACACTCTTGAAACATGGTGACTGTGTTTTTTGTTTTTTTTATCTACAGTGGAACTATCCCAGAGTGATGATTAGCTGGCTATGAAGTGAGAGTCCATCCCTCAATGTGAGAAACAGACCAAAGGTAAAGCTTCATCACGAGGACTTCCACGAGGCTAAAACTGGACAAAACCCTCCTGCGCTGGGAGAGAATGTGAGAAATGTGTGCACACCAACCTCTTGAGTGTCATTACTGAGCACTAGAATGACGTCTCCCTCGTTAAACTGCAGCATGCCACCTTCGGACGGTGCTTGGCTCGCTGTCGCCACCGCCTGGTCAGAAATGAGAATCGCAGTGGTACTTTTTTGTGTGCGTTTGATGACATCATCACTAATGGTCTCATCTTTCCCTTACAAAGGAAGCAAAGATCTTTTTAAATGTAAAACATCATGCACAACTTAACTGTACCTTGTAAAGTAAACCTGGGGGGTTCGGAGAACTGGAGTCGTCTCTCAAGTCAGCTGTGTTCTCTTCCTCCTTGGTTTCCTGTTGCCTTTCTTTGAAGCCGAAAGAGACACGAGGGACAGGAACAGGAGCAGATTTGGGCTGAGCCTCCTCCAAAGGCGGGGCAGACCCCTGCTCCTGGTCTGGGTCTTGTGGGGGGTCACCTTCTGTGGAATCAGAAGTGCTTATCACCTCCTGACCCGCAGCGTCTGACTTCGGTACACCCACACCAGAGTCATCCGATTGGATGGTAGCAAGTTCTGCCTCCTCTTCTTCCTGCACCTCTGCCCCCACCCCATCCTCCTCCTCCTCCTCTTGACTCTCTGAGTCGCTGTTATCGCACGTCGACTGACGCTTTGGCGTGTTGCTGCCAGCGGAGCTGAGATCAGAGTCTGACAAGTCTTTGGATGAGCCGACGTTCTCCTCTGGTGGGCTGTTAGGACCTTGAGACAGTTTAGCAGGGGGGGAAGAGGGGGCATCTTTGGTGTTTTCAGCAGAGGAGTGGATAGAAACGTGGTCAGCAGGGAACGCCGTGTTGCACGGGATAGGGTTGGAGATAACCAGCGACTTTCTCTTCTTAGATTTGCTTGATGTGCTGCATGATAAAGGCAAACACCTGTTTTCAGCACGCACCAGGCAGCTGAATAATTTCATAAATTTAAAATAGATGTGTTTCACTTCAGCATAAGAAACAGTAAGAGGTCTCACCTGTTGAGGCCCTTTACGATGAAAGCTTTCCCCGAGTGCTGGGTTTCCACTTTCTTCATCACATTGTACAGATCGTGGTTCAGCTTCAACACAAACGGCCTCGTGAGCACAGCTCAGATTTCCTACACCGTTCAGACATCAGAATACGGCGCTGGAGTGTGAACTGGACCTACCGCGCTCATTTCCTTATAGAAGACGTCTCTCAGGTTGGAGACGTTCTGGAACACCGTAACATAGCAACCAATCCGACTGTAGGGACAAACCCAGCTCTCAGTTTAGGCAATAAAAGACCACAATCAATACCGTGAATTTATTTTACTAAAACCGGTCAAGCTGTTTGATCTGCTGTTTTGCAGATCATCGGAGTCCATCTTGACTAAATCAGCTTCCAATCTAATCCTTTGTTCCGCTTTCATCTCCTCACGTTCCAAAACTCTGGTTATATCTGGGATCACGTTGGTACCTTTGATAGAGGACAGGGAGTTCCTCCCGCAGCTCATTATTTATCTCTTCAAAGACATTCTGGGCTCTGTTGAACTCTTCCTCCGCCTGTTGGGTGAATTAGACGCAGATGTGTTTTTCCCGGGATCATGTTAATTCTCCTCTGCTCAGGTCTAGGGCTCAAATCCTACCTTTGTTATCTTGGCTTCGTCCTTCTTCTTGGCACTTTGTAGCGCCTCCAGGTGGTGTCGTGCTGAATCATAGTCCACTAACTTGCGTCCGCGTTTCGCCACTCTTTCCTGGAAACATATTCCAGAATAGCAAATTGAATCAGTGGATGATTGATTTCTTTGGAGCTATTTCATCACTGAAAGCAAAGATGGAAACCATTTTAGGAGGTCTTTTCGACAAATTTGCACAGTTTATGAGAGCAAAGATAGAAGCATCGGGTTACCTTGACCTCAGTGAACTGGGCCGTGTAGTTCTCCATGGTGCGCACTATTTGGTCTCCGAATTTCTCTTCATAGTCATTCCACAGCAAATCTTCACTCTGAAGAAGCAAAAAACAAAAAGGACATTTTGTTACCAGAATATTGGGATGTTTGACGTGGTGCCTCGACGTTCATGTCAGGGGCTAACAGCAACACAGGCTATGAAAAAAAAACCCTTTATCTCTCATCTTTCATCACTCCATAATAAGAACGCCAGACATTAACAACAATAATGACCACTAAGGGCAAGTGAAGGTCAGTCTGAAGACTTCCAGGACTTCTCACGGATCTCCTCAGTGATTATTGCTTCCAGGAATATGAGTTTGAGCGAGGAAATAACGATAAAGCTGAATGAGAAGAGCTCCAATTTGAGTCCGTGAAGAAAAAGTGATGGTGAAAGGATAAGTCTTAATTCAGGATTTCAGCAATCACATGTTCTGCTTAAACCTTTAAGTAGACAGATTGTAACTAGACAGAAGCTGACGTTTGCGTTTCTACTACTGTGGTCCTGCAGTTGTCATGAACCCCCCCACACACACACACACACACACACACACACACCAAAACCAACTCTCACTTCCCTCACAGATGATCTGAGGAGAAGAACACTTTATGTCCCAGAGATTCAAATACAGACCATAATGTGCTATCACACATCACATGGTTCTGAAAGACTGGGTGTGTTTTGTCACAAGCAGGACTTGACTTGTGTGCTTAGAGGATGCATCCGTGTGAAATATTTGGTAGAATGTTTCCACATGAAGGGAGTGATCGCTACTTGCCAGAAATCGCTACAGATTTGTTTTGTTTTGTTTTGCCTTAGGCTCCTGATCGCATTTCAGCTGCTTTTCTTCTTATTAGCAAGAACTTTTACTCTGAAAACCTTTGGAAGATCTTTTCTGCTGTGCATTTGGAAAAGTTGTTGCAAGCTGTAAAGAAATCTTGATCGGATATTGGTCTAGCTGTTGGAAAATGCAGAACATTTTAAAAAAAGAGCAGTCATTTCGCAGTGGTCTGGTTATCTGATTATTACATCACCGTGATCCTCAAACTAGTTTCTAGGCTCTTTTCATGGCCGTAATTCTCTGTTGAAAGCACCTGACTCACCGCAAGAGTTCCCCTTTTCTCTCTTCATTTTGGGGTTTTGCCGCCAATACAAAATTGAAACCGTTTTAGTTCCATTTTACATATATTTTTCCACACATGAAGACTCTTAGATTGACTGGAAATCTAATACGCTACTGCTGTAGGGTGGCTGATTAAGGCTACATTTACCTTCAGCTTCATTAAACCTGTAAGATTGTCACCTATGTAGATGCACCTGAAACTCACCTCGGTGATGACAGGAAGTTCCTCCACACCATTCCAGTCTGACTCATAGATGTCTCGTAGCGTCTGCGACAGGCGCTTGGACGTCTCGTGCATGGCTTCAGGAGGGCACGGCAAATTCAGAAGGGGACAAACAAATTCTTAAAATAGAGCCAGAACCGGCGACATTGAAAGAATGCATTATGGCGGTATTGTGTTCGGGGCTGGCGAGAGAAGGTCAGACCAACGCTGGTGTCCTGATAAGAAAAAGCACCACAGCTTGTGGCTCATGAGCCATGCAAAGCTGAATCAGCTGATTTCACTGCAGGCTTTTGTTTACTGTTACAACACCCCGCACAGACAGCTCTTCCAAGAAGGATTCTGCTTCCTTACTCCTCACCAGCCCACATGTGAGCGGTTGCCCGTGCACTCTGTAAACCCACCTTTGACTGCTGCGTGGTACGCTTTGACATCTTTAAACAGCCTGTTCCCGTCCACCTGGGGCGAGAAAATACTTTGAATTCCGTAAAGTGCAGCAACAAGGTCAGCGCGGCCAATCTGGGCCTGCTGGAGTTACTCATTTCCTTAACGATCAACAAGGATTGAGTCACTCTTCTATCCTTAAACCATCACCAACGGCTGACTCCAAGAGTTTACATTTAAAAAGAATCAGCTCTGGATGGTGTGATGTCTGTAGTGAAGTGAAAGTAAACCATAATGTCAGTTTCCTTCCCGTTTCCCCTCTACAGTTTTCCACTTCAAAGGCAAAAGCGTGCACGCTCTGAGTTCCAGAGTGCAGAACGCAGTGTCTTCCATTCTCTGCAAGTTTATATTTCAACTAGTTCATCAGAGATCTCAGAAAGGTGCTGAAGTACCTGCTGCTTGTTGAGGTTCTGAGAGCAGAGCTCAAACTGCTCGTCCTTGGTTTCCATGGTTTTGCCCAGTTTTTGAAGAACCTAAGAGGATACATATTCACAGCACAAAAGAGCGACAGTCAGAATGAGCGTTTATGTTGCTGTGCTCTTGGAAAAGGAAAGCAGCGTGGGGGTCCTCAACCGGGCCGATTACAGCTCGAAGATACATGAACATGCAGATCTGATCTGAATTAAACCTGGATGATGAAGAATGAACGACCTTCTTGTTTATTGTGTAAATATTAGCCATGAACATGCCAGCTGCAGGTCTGCGGGGAGTTAGTGGAGATCTGGATCCCTAAAGTACCAAAATCATGATGATAACGTGTTGCTGCGTGTGTCTGATGGTCAAACAACAGCTACATCTCGCCTTGACAAACGCGAGTAACGATAACACCGTCTGTTCCAGTCTGAAGTCTGGACGCCACAGCAAATGACCTTAAACTGAAGGCCACAGCAAATGACCTCTAACTCTGAAACAATTACCGTCATAGTCCTTATCTAAGAAAGACCAAACTGCCATTCCAAAGCAGCCCTGGGCTACAGACAAACCTCTGAATCTGTAGAGAAATGAACCTCTGTAGGAAACACTGAGCAGAGAGGAAGTACACACTCAGGAAGTGGTAGCTTTTGTGTCAGCACACAGACTGTGCAGCGTTCAACAAGTCTGAGCGGCTTAAGAATCACAAATCACTAAAACCTGCAGCAGATAAGTCCGATTATAAACTGTTAGATTGTGGCAAAGCTGGAAAAGCACAGCAATGTGTGTCATGACCAACAGCTCGTCTATTGTTCCACATTTTAGATCAAGAATATCTGGGCAGGAACCTACACCCCCAGCATGGACATGTCTCATTCCAGGGGTACCAGGACCCAGTGCCTGACAGACGTTTGTACAGTTCTGAAGATAAACTGAGCCAATGTGACTGGTTTCTCTGACTCACCTTCTCTTGAGCTCGATTCAGAGACTTCTGGACCCGCTTGGCGATGAATCCAGCCCCAGCCTGGAGGTTTGGGCCAATCTTGTTTTCAGCCATCGTCGCTGGTTCTGTTTCTCCGCGCCAAAAGCACAGTCCTCCTCCCGTCTGCTGCTTCTTCAAACTGCCTTCTTCTTCCCTCTGACGACTTCAATTCAAGGCGATGGAGGTGGAGCAAGTCTGCAAGTGCCAAGATACGCTCTGATCATTTCGTCACATTGTGACGTTGTTTAAACTTGTTTAAACTTGTTTAAGACTTGTGCAGGATTGGGAAAAACGTTTTTGTGTCATCCGATGACGAAGAGTTTCAGGTTTAAAGGGTAAACCAACAATACTCACCTAGAAATGGTGTGCACGTTCTGCGTTTTTTTTCACAGTCATGTGACGTAATCACGGAACCACAAAAAACCTAAACTTTCTTTAAAGTTTTTTTTTGTTTTGTTTTTTTGGGTTTTTTTTGCGCAAATAGCAAATAAATTCAAGTCCGTCACTGTCGCGCAACCTCAGAAGTAATATCTTATACTGCCACCTGCTGAGGCAAATCGATTTATAGCTGGATAAATGAGTTTCTAACGCAAGTTAGTTGTATTTTAAATATATTATATTAATAATATAATGCATATAATTGTAATAAATATAATAGATTTGATGTTATTAACTGGCGCATACAATCAACGAACGGCAACTTTAAACCCTTTTTTCCCGACTATTTATAAGGATATTTTCTGTTCATGAAAATATCCATTGCTACTTAAATCACTATTCAGAGAATGTAGTGTCAGTGTAATGTATGGTTTTAATGGTCTGCAGTTCTTTTTTTTTTTAATACAGATGGACTGAAAAATACTAAGAATTACAATTAAATAGACCAAAGACCAATCTAGTTTGGAAAATGTTGCGTAGAGAACCTATTAGGATAATTGTCCAGTAGATGGCGCTAAATAATTGACCGTTGCTAAAGAATCTTTCGTCAAGTTGATGCATCTTAAGATAAAAACAGAATAATTATGTTATTGTAACTGTCTTTCTTATCTGTTTCGATCGAAAGCGAATATTATAACACTGTGCTCTTATTTATAATGTCGGATCTTTCCAGAACTGCTCGCAAGCCAGCCGCACTAAATATAATACTCTCCTGGATATTGCAAGTATATTAGAAAAAAAAACACGTTTTAAAAAAAGTTCGTTTAAAGTCAAGGACAAGTTTTTTCTAGTTTAATGGCATATTAAAAGACACCCATTATACGTCTTCGTGGTGTGTGTGCGTTTTGATGTACGGCGTTAACCGTACGGGCGGGGTGCTTCCTGTCGTCGTGTGGCGCAAAGGGCTATTTGGGTGAACAAGGCGGCTGTAAGCGAGTGCACCGATAGAGGTGAGGAAAGAAATAGGAAGGCGTTTGGCGGGGTGGGTAGATTAGTTGCCGATAGTGGATGGTTATAAGTTGCGTTCTTGTGTTTTCTTGACAGATCTCGTCACGCTTATCAAAAGAGAGCTACTGGGGTTTGGACCTGGATTCCTTCTAATTCTCCATCTTTCGACGCTTGCCTTTGCAGGCAGGTTGGGTTATCTCCAAAATGCCTCCCATCGAAAACGAATCCGGGAAGAATGACCTCAAATCCCGAATACAGCAACTCATCGACTCCAACCAAGTGATGGTTTTCAGTAAAAGCTACTGCCCATACTGTGTGACGGTAAGGCCGTGCTTTTGCTGTCTGTCTTGTGTTGGCTCATCGGAAACTTTCATCAACTCCTGCGAATATGGGCTCGGTCTAATTGCTGACTTTATCCTTGCTGTGACCGACACAGTCACTCCATTAACAATTAGTTACACAAGCCTCGCAGATGTGACGCACGACCACTTTTATCGGTCATTCGAATTAAGGATAAACTTTGGAAGAGACAGAGATAAGAAACACAGCTCGCGGAAAAACGCCAAAGTAATAAGTGACGTGATTACGTCACCGAGATACCTTTGTGCGCTTTTAAACGAGTCTAATAGGAAATATTTGTGTGCTTGCATTTTTGTTTCTTTTGTCAGTTATTCATGACCGTTGTTTCCACGTTGTTAGGTCAAAGACTTGTTCAGAGAGCTGCAGGTGGAGTGTAATGTGGTGGAGCTGGATCTGATAGGTAAGATCATGTTTTGTTCAGTTTTCATCATAATCTTACTTAATCTCTATCTGATCGCTCGGAATTTGAAAAAGCTTATTCAACCTGTGGTCCTTTGGTTCCACTTCAGCTTCCTTCAGGTTTATTAAAATGGTAAAATCGTAAAAGTGGTTGATTAGGCTGGAAGATATACAGCTGCAGGATGATTTATTTGGTTGAAATAAATCATTGATGTTTTGTGTTTTAATGCTTTATTAATAGATTAAAGGATCAGGATTAAAGCTAAGTAGACAACAGGAAGGGTTGAATATGCTGTAAACAACAATAACAATGAAACTGCCTTGAAAATGTCAGTCGTTTTTTTTTTTTTAATTTTTAAAGTCTTTTAAGTCTTTGACTATAATTGTTGGCTTTTGAGATTGTAAATTTGTAAAATTATGTTTGATGCTGCTTCTTTTGCAGCGGCACGAAAATCGCTGAGTCACTTCCCCTCTATAACTTTGCCTGTGCTGTAACTTCATAAAAACCCAAGCTTCCTGCTCACGGGCTTAATTAAAACACAAAAATGTGTCTGTAGTGTTGACAGCAAACTTTTAAATGTTGCTGTGTTGTCATTTACCGACTTCTTCCTTAATATCCAATGCAAACTGGTACCGAGGTGACTGTTCAAATATTACCATATGTAAATTAAAGTGCTTTCCGCAACACGAGTATTCATGCTAACGCTTTTGTGTAGAGGATGGAACCAACTACCAGGAGATGCTGCTTGAGATGACTGGGCAGAAGAGCGTTCCTAACGTCTTCATCAACAAGACCCACGTCGGCGGCTGTGACAAAACCATGCAGGTGAGCATTACCTCGACAGATTATAGTGAGGAAATATTGTCTTTTGGTGGCTGAAAAGAACCAACCGGATGGTGGAGACATCCAAAGACCAGCTGATGAAACTGTTTCAACCTTTAGGCTCATAAAGATGGCAGCCTGCAGCAGTTGCTAAATGGACAAAATGAAGCGTATGACTATGATCTCATTGTGATCGGGGGAGGATCTGGAGGTCTTGCTTGCTCAAAGGTAACGGACGTTTGTTGCGACAAAAGCAGCATTGAATCTTTTTTTTTTTTCTTTTTTTTTTAGCTTGTGCAATGTCATGGTTCAGAAACGGTTGATGTGAAACTGAAGCTACTTTTGTAATCCTGTAACCAGTAACTCCATTTGTTTGTTGTTTTTCTTCAACAAAAGGAAGCAGCTATATTGGGAAAGAAAGTCATGGTCCTGGACTATGTGGTGCCCACACCTAAAGGAACCTCCTGGGGTATGACGCCTCCTCCTATAAAGCTCCTATATTTGTTTCATCTTTTTTCCTGCCGCTTCATGACCGCTTCCTTGTCGGTGATCAGGTCTGGGCGGAACGTGCGTCAACGTTGGCTGCATTCCAAAGAAGCTTATGCACCAGACGGCTCTGCTGCGCACAGCAATCCAGGATGCCCGCAAGTTTGGCTGGGAATTTGACGAAACGGGTGAGGGATGAGAATTCTGACCCGGGATGTCGCTGAGGTGAAAAGTCACTTGACTGATTGCTGGTCCGTCTGTGCAGTCAAACACAACTGGGAGACCATGAAGACAGCGATAAATAACTATATTGGCTCGCTGAACTGGGGCTACAGGGTGGCTCTGAGAGACAAGAATGTCAACTATGTTAATGCCTACGCCGAGTTTGTTGACCCACACAAAATCAAGGTAAGTCATTGTAAAAATGTCCAATAAACACGACTTATTGAGACTTGGGTAGTTTGTATATCGAGCACCAGTCATTAGGAGGTCTCTGTTTACCTGACAGACAACAAACAAGCGAGGGAAGGAGACCTTTTACACAGCAGCAAGGTTTGTCCTGGCTACGGGCGAGAGGCCACGTTACCTGGACATCCCTGGAGACAAGGAGCACTGCATCACCAGGTGAGAACAGCAGGAAGCGTTTCCCATCCTCAGCTGCGTTTGTAGACCAAAGGGGGACTTCAGATCCTGAGTGTTCAGTCATGAAAGGGGTGAGGGGTCAGGGTGTTACTGTGTCAGGAAATGAGTGCTTTAAGCAGCTAATCCAGCAGGTGGTTCCTCTAACATGTTGAGTAAACTTGCAGCTTTGTAGATGTGATGCAAGAGCCTGTCGGGTTTAATGAGTAACTGAGCCACATATTGTGTCAAATTAAAAACGGCCGTGTTAAGAGTTAACGTTGATTCTAGAGAGACGTTAGCTGCTCAGCATCTTCTGGTTGTGTTCTGTTCCTCCCTTCTTAAATCTATTTTTTGTCCACCAGTGATGACCTCTTTTCGTTGCCTTACTGCCCGGGAAAGACCCTGGTGATTGGAGCATCATACGTGGCTCTGGAGTGTGGGGGATTCCTGGCCAGCCTGGGTCTGGACGTCACCGTCATGGTCCGCTCCATTCTGCTGAGGGGCTTTGACCAGGACATGGCCAACCGTGCTGGAGAATACATGGAGGAGCATGGAATAAAGTTCCTCCGCAAATATGTCCCCGTAAAGGTGTGTCGGACCTGGAAGTGAACAACTGTCAGAGTGAAGCATGTTCAGCATGTGCAGGAACGCTTCAACTCCTACCTCTGTCTGGCAGATCGAAGAGCTGGAAGCAGGCGCTCCTGGCAGGCTGAAGGTGACGGCCAAATCCACAGAATCTGATGAAATGATTGAGGGGGAGTACAACACTGTAAGTACTGATCAGTCCATCCAGAGCTTCTGTTGGCTCATCTGTCACTCTACAAGGACAGTTGACGTTTTCTAAAGCAAAGTTTAAAAGTCCCCTGCTGGACCGCCACACGATCTGCTTCTAAATCTTTTTTCCTCAGGTGTTGATTGCTGTGGGGCGGAATGCATGCACAGACAAGATTGGCCTGGACAAAGTGGGAGTCAAAGTCAACCCCAAGTAAGCTTGTAATCGCTGTATGTCTCCTACGTTTGTCCTTTAATTTGCGTGGACTGTCCCTTTAAGACTTGTGGAGGAGTCATGGTGACTCGGCAGTTATTGCTGCTGTGCATATCTCTGCGGGGGGGTATAAGCTGTGTTTTAATGGCGTCAGGTGTCCCACTGTAAAAGGCAGAGTTGACCTGATTGGCTCTGCTTTACACTTAATCGAGTAATTGAAGGTTACACATGAGTACTAGTCGTTTCCTGGGACCTTTGCACGCCGTGATGAATGACTGTGGCGTCCTGTTGGACCAGCAGGGATTAAGACAGCATGGCGCCAGTTTAGGAGCCTTCTAAGTGAATCATATGATCCAGTCTTGTGACCTGAGTTGTATTCAAATGAAAGCAAACAACAGTCAGAGAGCTTCTGGGTTAACTAAGATTACCTTTTTCTGCTCCTCACGTAGAAGAATGTGAAATTTGACTTGCGATGTGGTTTTTCCCCTATCTAATGACCTTGGACCCCCTTACTGGAGTTCTTTATGTCGACTGATGCAACGCCCTGCTGTAAACGTTAATGTACCGGTCCTTTGAAGCAGCGTCTATGTCCATTTATGTTTTAGAATAGGGACTAGTGGGGCAGAAAATGCAGTTTTGCCCACCTAAAGCCGTATCACTGACTTCTGTGGATCTGCAGAAATGGAAAAATTCCAGTGAATGATGAAGAGCAAACCAGTGTGCCCCACATCTACGCCATTGGAGACATTCTGGAGGAAAAGTGGGAGCTGACGCCTGTAGCCATCCAGGCCGGGAAGCTGTTGGCACGACGCCTGTACGCCGGCTCTAAAGTCAAGGTCGCGATCTTTTGCATAAATATCAAAAACGTCCATCGATGGAGGATTGAAACGAGAAATGAAATCGAGATGCTTGGCTTTGTTTTTGTTTTTTTTGCAGTGCGACTACGTCAATGTTCCGACCACCGTCTTCACCCCCATGGAGTATGGCGCTTGTGGACTGTCGGAGGAGAGGGCCCTGGGGCTTTATGGGCAGGAAAACATCGAGGTAACGTGCACACTGGACGGTGACGTACACGTGCTAATAATTCACTGCAACCTTGACCAAACTGTTTCCCAGCCCTGTCACTGTTGTAAAAGACCGGTGGAATGTTCTGATCTGTGCAGAGTTGCCTGCAAACGGGGCTCATTTAGAACCATGGTCACACTCAAATTCTCCTTAAATCCATCTTTTTTTTTTTTAATTTAGGTGTTCCACACACTGTTCTGGCCTTTGGAGTTCACTGTGCCTGGCAGAGATAACAACAAATGCTACGCCAAGATCATCTGCAACAAGCTAGACAGCGTAAGATTATTTCGCTGTTCTCCTCGGTTCTGAGCTGAAAGGAGTCCTTCGCCTGAAGCCTTTTGTCTGATAAGTGTTGTTTTTCTGCTGTGACGCTGGCTCGCTGTAGGACCGAGTCATTGGGTTCCACTACCTGGGTCCAAACGCTGGAGAGGTGACTCAAGGCTTCAGCGCAGCCATGAAGTGTGGAGCGACCAAGGAGCAGCTGGACGGTACCATCGGCATCCATCCAACCTGCGCTGAGGTGCCACCACTTGAACTACCTTCAAATGCTATTTACCGTATTTTCCAGACTATAGGTCGCACTTTTTTCATGGTTTGGCCGGAGAGCGACTTATAATGTGAAATTATTAAAATGTAAACGGTAATTTCACATATTTTGACAACCGTGCAAGGGCACTGTATTCTTTATTACTGGTAACATATAAAGACATCTGAGAAAGACTGAACAAAAATGCCCCCAAAAAAGTCATATTCTACAGATTACAAGCTGCAAGTAATGAAAAATGCAGCTGAAAATATAAAAAATCAGAAGTGGCGCTTCCTCCACCTCTGGTGCTGGCGGAGTTGTTCAAAAGCGACACCGAGGATGAAAACTTCAATGGATTTTAGTGATTTGAAGTGAGACTGAGAGTTTGTAAGCATGTTCTTTATGCTATAGTTATCTGAATAACTGTTAATATGTTAGGTTAACGTATCAGACACTTATTCAGTTCGTTGTCGGTGCTTCACGTAGCAGAATAGCCCTCAGTGTGCTACGTTAGCATACCTTACACCTATTCAGCCTGTTGTTTTCTATTTATTGTTATTATAACTTGCCTTTCAAGATTAAATGTTCTTGGTCTCAGATTTTGTAAAGTAAATTTCCCAAAAAATGCGACTTATAGTCCAGTGTGACTTATGTACGTTTTTTCTCCTTTTTATAATCCGAGCGTTTTATAGTTCAACAAAATACGGTAATTCTTTTGTTTAATTTTCAGACTGAAAATGTAATTTTCATTTATAGACAGGAGTGTCTGGAGAGTAAATGTGATTGAGCTCAACAGAAAAGTTCTTTTTGGCCCACAAGACTGTTGTTATCATTAAATCCTTTTTTTTTTTTTTCCCCTGCAGATTTTCACCACTATGGAGGTGACCAAGAGCTCCGGTGGAAACATCGAACAGGCTGGCTGCTGAGGTTAAACCCTGCTTGTTTAGCCGGCTGCTCTCAGTTCAGTTCACCAGTTCGGCTCTGGCTGCTCCACATTCTGCAGGAGCTTGAAGGTGCCCGGCAGAAGCCAGAGCCGAGGCTGGCTCTCCTGGTCTGGGGGCAGCGTGCTGAACAGCGGGGTTACTCTGCTGATGTATGTTACCGGGCCACACACCCCGTCCTTCTCAGGGGAGCTCCAACAAGCACGGCTGTTTAGCGCACGTGGGAGTTGGGCTGTTTGTGACGTCTTTGCTCGTAACCCAAACTAGTGAGGTGGGCAAGGATTGATGTCTCTCTGCAGAAGAACTCGGTGTTGGCCAAGATTTTCGTCCAAGCCCCAACTTTAAGCTTTTCTCTCTCTTTATCTCCAGTTCCAAATGGGATGTAGACACAATTTAGAGTTTCGTCATTACATTCTGAAAATTAAGATTTCAAAATTTAACTTATGAGTTATCAGTGTTGTGGTTAATATTTGCCTTTGTGAAGCTGAGACCGGGAGGTTCTGCCTTGAAGAGAACTTCCCTCTCGTCACCAAAGCTGTTAAAGTACCGAGAGGAAGAGCTGTGAAATTTGCCCAGATACTCCTAGAAAAGAAAACGACCTGAAATGTAATTAATGTGGTCTTCATCAAAGGTTGTTACTCTAATGTTTGTATCTTACTGTTTGCTTTCGGCATTCGATATATGTGTAAGGTATCTTGGATAGTGCAGAGGACAGTCTTCTGCCTGCTGCTGTACAAATGACGTTCCTCTTTGCATCAAAACACGGTAGATTTGTCTCATTAAAAGCTGAATTCATCTTTTTTGTCAGACTCTGTAACTGGCAGTCTTGGAGAATTTCCACAGGATCCTTCATCTAGAGGGCCACAATCCAACCAGGGTTCAGCATTTCACTTTTAATTGTGCTGTTCTGCTGGAACTGAAGGATGTTTTCAGTCTCGTGTGTTTTGGGCTCCGCAGCACAGCTGCAATCACTGTCTGGATGTTTTGAGTGCTGTTCACACTCGGGTCCGGTGGATCAAAAGTGGTCGGTTCACAGGGCCGTGGAGACATAATGGCCTCGTTTCTGTGGGACAATTCCGCCTCCACAAGCCGCGGTCAGGATCAATAGAGGGAATCCTTTGTTGCTTTCCCTCACCTGCACCACTGCCATGACAACTCGGGCTTTGATGAGATTATTTTTATTCTCGAATGAAACCACTCTATTAATGATTTGAACTAATGGATTCATCGTTACTCATATTTTTGTGGCGTCCATTCACACGTACAAACTATCCATCCAGCAGTTGTAAATGTAATCTTTAAAAAGGGTGGTGTCAGTGCCTGCAAGCACGCTTTAAAACTTGCAGCGCCAAATTGCTGAATCTGCGACCGCAGCAGGCTTTGTAGCTGCTGCTTCTGCTGTATGTTTGCAGTCTTTTTTCTGCACCTGCTTGATCTTTATGACCATAAAGCAGACATGGGTTGGAAACAGCTGTGTGTACCAGCAAGCTACCAAACTGACTTATTCTATGGAATGTAAGAGGTTTAAAAGTTACAGCTGGCTCATCTTGCAGGTTTCACATTGTAGCTTATCAGTCGTGATCCATTTCATCGTATGTGTTTGCAGAGAAAACGGTTTCTCATAGTTTGAGTCACCCTGTGAGTTTCAGATACGCCCATTTAAATGTTTTATGAACAAGGCAAGAAAATATTAACCTGATAATGAGTCACAGGCTTACCTGGAAATATCTTGTTCATTTCCTGCAAAGATTATAAAAGACCCTAACAGGAGACATACAATGACGTCACTCAAACTTCTTTTTTTTCACAGCTGCTTCAAAATACCCCAAAGGAAAAGTATGAAACTTACCCAAATATTTTAATTAAATAATAAAAGCCTGAAGCCATCAAAAGTGTTTTTTGTGAATTTGGAAAATGTACACGTTGAAGGCTGATGGTATGTATTAGTTTCACTAGTGTGGCTTTAATTCAAAGCAGAGGTAAAACAGCATGTCTTCTGTGGTCCAGGACATGATGTACCGTGGCCAATACTAGTTTTACTGGCCTCTAGGGGGCAGCACATCGCCACAATATCTAGGGTGAATATTCTATGTATTCAAATTCATGATGACGACATAAAACACCTTTGCAAAGCACTGCTGGGGCACGTGTCAGAAAAAGATGAACAAAATGTGCTTTTGCAGGGCATTCAGAAAAATAATATCGCACCTCAGTGATACAATTTGAACCTTGTGTATTTTCAGTGTGTTTAAACAGCAGGCCTAGGAAATTAAAGGATAAGTGTTTAAACCCAGTCCAGAGTCACCTCCGTGACCAGTTGCTCCACCAGTATCCTCACAATGAAGCGTATTATTATTAAGTTAGGCACATTTAAATACTTGTTGATTAATACAATGGCAGTCAATGAAAATGTTTGCGTAAACGACACTGTAGTGGTCAAAGTACTCTGTGAGCACGTATTGACTTTCCTTTATACCTCTTTTCTGATTGGTTAGCCCATCAGTGCCAGTGGTGCTGACCCCTGACCAGCTCAGACAGTAAACAGCGGCAGGCTTCACACCGGCTCGTCACAGGTTCTGGGGTTTGATCAGGCGTGTGGCTTCCGAGACTGTCTCGTCTGACCCGTCGCGGATATTTGCTCCATGATTCCTGGCAAGATGGAGATGAGGAATGTAGAAAATGTCAAAGGTCAAAAGGAGCCGTGCAGGAAGTCTTTTCTCTGTCACATAAGCTTGCGCTTCTATCCTGTGATGACGAAGGAATGTTTTTTACATCACTGATTACATTTAGACTTAGTTTTCGTCCATTCCACCCAGCCCATGCTGTCCCATACTTTCCTTCAAGACATTGGTAAATAAAAAATACACTTTAACCAACAAAATGAGGACAGCAGAATACATATAAATGAATGTTTCTGTATTATTTTTTGAAATGGAAGAAATAACTGATGACTCAGTTTGATTCAGAC
This sequence comes from Pao palembangensis, assembly GCA_015343265.1. Taxonomy (NCBI): domain Eukaryota; kingdom Metazoa; phylum Chordata; class Actinopteri; order Tetraodontiformes; family Tetraodontidae; genus Pao; species Pao palembangensis. The sequence continues at coordinate 1,045,573 of CM027087.1, forward strand.
GTTCTCAAAATGATGAGTGGGATTGTATTAAAAAGCTGAAGTTCGTAATCAATAACAGGCCTTTTACTACAAGAATAATCCATTAATATGACAGCTTTTGGACAAAGTTGGATTTTCTTAAAGACGTAAACGAAACCGGAGTAAAAAACAAATTTGTGACCGCTGGGTTTCAAAATAAAAGCCTATAAACGCCTGACGCTTGGAGGCACGATGATAAACCTTCTCCACCAGCAATGAGCCTGTGTAGAACACACTCAGCATGGTAACCCTTGGTTACCACATACATCAAAAGAATCACCTGTGGTGGCAGAGGGCTGGTAGAGACCCATGTGGTGCACATAAAATCATGGATACAAAAATGTATTTTTACTTTAAAAACTGCGAGCGGAAGTCTCTGTTAACGCTCGATCTCGTTAGATGAGAACTTGTTAGGGGAGAAAGGGGTTAAAAAGTGAAACACCCTCGACAACCCCCCAACGGAACTTTCCCAGCCGACGACCACAGCCATTCCCAGTGGCCTCCGGTGGGACCGCCCGGGCGGTGCAGTCTGCCCCGGTTTCTGTCTGCGCACAAATGTTCCGCTAATTTTAAACGGGTCCGATTCCGCTCTTCTTCGCCGCAGCCTGCACATCCAAGGATGTACAGCCAGATCCGGAGTGACAAAGGTCAGCGCGTTGGATCGATGCTTTTGTCGGTGATAAAGTAGAAAGAACAGCAGTTTGTTTCCAGCCGGAGTCGGTTGGGCTCCCCGGGTCCCCACCCAGCTCTCAGCATGAGAAAACCAAAAGTCGTCCGGCTGGTTTTTGCCCTGTGTCTGGGCTGTTTCCTGATGCTCATCCTTTACTTTAACAGCAGCCTGAAGCCAGGTGAGCACACTTTTATTGTCATCAACATCATCATCGATGCAATTAATAACAAATGTCTTTAAATGTAATTAATCCCATGAACACATCCACATCTATCTGAGTATGTTCTATAGACAGACAAACAGATTGTTCTTCCTTCTCATTCTCATCCTCTTGTCTGGATTTTCCCAGAGCCTTACTTTGAGGAACTAATTAATTACTCAGCTGATTAGCGGGCCTTTCCCAGTGCTCTGGGAGAGCTCGGCCCTCCCTGAGAGCAGTTTCCAGGCCTTCCAGGTCCCACATACTGCCACATACAATGGTCTCATTCATATCATGGGCCAAAGTGGGACTCTAGCCCAAGGTTTTTAAAAAGGGTTGCTAATTTTTGATGCATGTGACGTGGGGCAGTCACATGAAATGAAGACTGACGAAGAGCTCTCCACCTCTGTTTTCTGTGAAAGCAGGGAAGTGAAATTTGCACACGTTGTAAAAGCATTCTGAGAATACAGGAAATGCTTTAAAAAAAGCAGTCCTGCCAAAAACTATTTCCTGCCAGCTAATATGCTAAGGCACCATTTCATCTGCAGCTACGTCCATGTGTATTAAGCACTCGTGGAGGACATGTCTGAAGGTCTCAGATGTTCCACTCACAGCTGTGGTCAGCACCACTGCAAAATGTTTGCATCTGTGCTGGTCTGCAGATCGCTCCAGCGCTGATTCTGCGTGGTGAATCATAAGGTCCAGTGCTGATGATGAACGCCGTGGCATTTCCATCTTTTTAGGCGTCGATAAAAGCAGGATTTCTTTATTTATGCTGTGGTTTGTTCTGGTGAATGTTACTAGTTACTGCGTAACCCCAGACTCGCTGCCTCTCAAGCAGGTGCAGAATGTTCACAACATCCAGTGTTGTTTCCAAATTCTACCTGAAAAGATTCTACTTTGCTAGGCTAACACAGGCTGGGTGTTAGCCTAGCACTAAAGCTCAGAGTCGTTACTACATGTGAGAGTTTGCAGCCACAGAGTACTGACGCACTCCAACACGTCACATTTCCTGTTCAGGTATGCTTTGCCCTTTTACCCTTTATTTTACCAGCTTCTGCTTCCCCTTCATGATCCATCAGGGCTAAAGGTCCCGCTGGCTTTTACAAAGCCTATATAAAGCTGCACAGAGCCGCCACAAATGAATGTGCACCCAAGTTGGAGTTACTCATTATAAAAGTGCCTTGTTTTGGACCTGTACTCTGTTGGCAGGCTGCAGGACTCATCCAAATTCAGGATAATTAGATGGTTGCAACTGCGTCCAGCGACCATATTGTGTCAGCTTCACCATAACAGACGCTGACAATAGAAATGGTAGTCTTCTTTGGGAGAAGCTACAGCCATAAACCCGTCGCAGCCGCTGTTTTTCACTCACTGAAAACAGTCGTTACTCAAATGGAAAAAAAGTTGGTCCAGACTGCCCTGAAATTTACAGCTGGTTTAAAATCCTTAAAGGAAGGAAAAGTTTCTCCTGTTCAGCGAACCTGGGATGTTGATGCAAAGTGACCCCTGGCATTTCCTAACTATTCCAGTATGATTTGTCTCACGCGGGCTGCTGGTGTCCTCCATAAAGACGCAGACGGAAGAAGCCCATGTGGTGCAGCGTGCTTTGGAATGCTTTCTGCTGGTTTTTACGATCACTTGCTGCCTCCTGCTCACCCCCTGGAAACCTCACCGGGACCTTAGATCTGAACGTCTCCAGCTTCGATGTGAGCTCATGCAGAACGCGCCGCTGTGGTTTTGTGCCTTTGAGCAGCGATAGTTATCCGGGTACTGGTGGGCTTCTGCCAGCTCATACCTTCCATGTCTGGACTTGACTTGAGACCATTAGAGTCGTAAAGCTGCTCAACGGCACTCCGGCTTTATGGGAACACCTGCATCCCTCTGAAGAGACTTTAGCCGGGGCTTCTTTTGCCGTCCTTTTGAAATCGAGCGTTTATAAACCGTCCACAGATGCACAGCATGCAACCACGTCTTCCAACGACGTGTCGGCCTACAACTGTCCCCCAGAATCTGGTGTGTCTAAAAAGAATCACCTTCTGAGCTGCAGACATTTCTCTGAGACTGGGTTATCACACACACCACCCTCTGCCTCTGCCTTCACACCCATTACACACACTTTGTGGGTTGTGGGTCAGGCTTTCCCTTGGACAGTGTCTCCCTCAGTACAGCAGGCCTTTGGCAGGAGAAACCTATGAATTGGTGCGGTGGGGTGGGTTGGGGGGGTCCGGTACTCCCAGTGGGATCTTAACACAGAGCTCCATTTATGTCCTGGACAGGAGGAGCACACATCAGCCTTTTTTGTAGTTTGTATTTCCTAAGGCCTTCAGTTCTATATGAATGGGGAGGAATGCTGCAGTGCCGGGCCCAGACAGGGTTAACGCTCCTTTCTCTGAGTATTCTTTAAGCCAAGTACACACGGCACCATTGTTTCGAGTCGGCGGGGCTTCCGGGTGTTCACACCGCGCAACTCGACAGGATCGGCGGGACCATTGGGTGTCCCCGCTGCGAGACTGGTCTGAGACGGGAGTGTCCACACGGCCGACTCGCTCCGTCAGGAGGCGTGACCGACTGCGCTGACACAGGAAGTACGTGGCCGCAGCGATATTGTTGTAACTTACCCTTACGGATGAAACGTGTTACTGGTCCTGGATTTTGTAATACTAAATTTCCCCCACAAAATGCCGTTTTTGGTCCAGTGCAATTTATTTTTCTTATTCATGACACATTTTTTGACTCCTTTGACTCCAGGGGGGACTTCTAGTCCGAAAAACACGGACTAGCACACCTTTATTAAAACTACAGAACAACTATGTACAGCTCAAAAATTACAATTTACAAAAAAAAAAAAAAAAAACAGAGGAGAGGACGACACAAGTTTCAACATCAGGGTCACAACTACGCAGACTTTGTGAACACTTTGGTTTGTATTGCGAAGGTGGTGGCGTGCAGATTGGTGCAAAAAGTTGGCGTGGAGTGGGGTTGGTGCGGACGGTGGCTGGGTCTCCTGCGTCCACTGACCTCGCAAACCCATTTTTCTATCTCCTGTCGTGGCGTCTAGGACGCCAAAAACCGTGGCCTTGGGTGGGCTTGATGAGCCCCTCAGCTGTGACATTTGAGCCAGTAGCTGAGTTGTACTGAGTTGACAGCTTGAGAGGTTTTATATGTCAGCGTTTTTTTGATTTAGAGTCGCTCTGCGTTTTTCTTTGTTCCCTTTTTCCACCAGCACCCCCTGCTCCATTTTCAGCTCAGGTCCAGCACTTCAGCTAGTTGCCTTTAAAGGAACTGTGGATCTTAAATTTCCACGTTAGCTGAGTCAAACTTGTGTCATCTCAGCTACCAGTCTGCCAGGGATCGGCCACTCCTCTCCCGGCGGCTGTTTCGTTGGCTTCGGGAACGGTTGTGTGAGAAATATGTTTCACATATCACCTTCGCTCCAGGCCAAACACAAGCCTCCATCTGGCAGGAGGATCCAGCATCTCCCAGTCTGTCCTTTCCTTCCAGGAATGAGGTTGAACTCACTCATACATCTGGGGTTAGTTTGGCTCTCAAAAAGCCAAGTTTCAACACATCCAAGGGGCCAGTCCCCATTTATTGAAATCAGACTTTGATAACGTGGTTCCCAGTGACATGCGGCCGAGGGACCACTAGCACCAGTTCAGATTAATAGTTAATACTGGTCGACAGGGTGGAAGGAGGTTAGCGGTAATTCAGATGGTAGGATGGTGTGGAGACCAGCACCGACCTGATCTTTCTCTCTCTCACACAAGATTGTTAGTATACAATGTTTTGTTTGTTTGGTAAAAACAGGATAAATATACTGTAAAAAGGTACAATAAGCAAGCACAAAGTGAACTAGTAACCATTTAGATTTCTGTTCACTAACCTGTTTGTGTTTTAACATCTGGAATTTCAAAGCTCTGCCCATTAAAAGTTCAGCTCACTTCTTGCCTTTTTTTTATTGCTGATTCTTTTTTGTAGTTTTTGGAACAAGCGCAGTGTTTCAGATTTTACAGTCAGATAATTGAACCAGTTTGTGGCTCCTTATAAAATGTTGCCGTGTTCTCTGACGGTTCCACGTGAGATGGAAGGGATTCTGCTGCTTTCTCTGCTGCTGATGTTTGAGCTGACGTCTGCAGCCAGTTCCACGCTGCGGGCCTCTGGAAGACATCTGCCCAGATGAAATTATAGCCCCAGTGTGGTGAAACTCTGCCCTGTGCCTCCGACCTGGTGTAATCTGATGCTGGGATGGAAGCTCAGGCCTGTGTTTAGCGATGCTCCGCAGCGTTCACTCTCTTCGTGCGGATCCACCCTGGCTTGCTTTTTCACTTTTGCCCCTCCTCCTTCCACACTTTCACTTCAAAAATCAGAAAACTGTTTCGTTCTGGAACTCAGAGGCAGAACTAAAACAAACCAGCATGAGGGTGAAAGTATCTGATCCTGATCCTTTTCTTTTTATTGCAAAATCCTTGTTTAAGTTGAAAAGCAGCCACTTAGCTGGCGCCACCACACGTCTTCTTCACCCATTTGCCTCCTTTCATCAGCTTTGGAGCCCATCAGTGAGGGAAGAAGTGAGCGGAAGTCTCGGAGGAGTCCCCTCCAGACGCTTTATGACGGTGACCCGGTGAGTCCCCTGAAAGCACGGCCCAGCGTGGCCCCTACACAAGCTCCACACCTTTATACCACACCTCCACACCACCGGTGATGGCTCCACACCTTTATAACGCAAACGTACTAATACAGCTGTTTAATTGTGTGGTACGTAGATGGAGTCAGAAGTGCAGGTGATCCATCAGGGCCGACGGGACGTGTTGGAAGAATCCTGCCGCTCCTACAGCCGAAAGCGACGGGTCCTCATTCCCGAGGACCTGAAACACATCATTGTGGACGACCAGCACAGCTTACTCTATTGCTACGTGCCAAAAGTGGCCTGCACCAACTGGAAGCGCGTTCTCATGGTTCTGACGGGGGCTGCTGGATCTCTGCGAGACCCACTGGCGATCCCGGCCAATGAGGCCCACGTTCCGGGAAACCTCCGCACCCTGTCAGAATATTCCACCTCCCAGATCAACCAGCGTCTGCGCTCCTACTTAAAGTTTGTATTTGTACGCGAGCCTTTCGAGCGTTTAGTGTCTGCTTACCGCAACAAATTTACACGGAGCTACAACACGGCTTTTCATAAACGATACGGTACCAAGATCGTGAGGCGGCACAGGTTGGATCCCCAGCCAGAGGCACTGGAGAGAGGCAACGATGTCTCCTTTGAGGAGTTTGTGTATTATCTCGTGGACCCAGCAACCCAGCGAGAAGAACCCTTCAATGAGCACTGGGAGCGTGTGCACTCTCTGTGCCACCCCTGCCTCATTCACTATGACGTGGTGGGTAAATACGAGACGCTGGAGCAGGACTCCCGCTACGTACTGCAGCTGGCTGGAGTGGAGGACCAGGTCAGCTTCCCTACCTCATCAAAGAGCACCAGGACTACGGGAGACATGGCAGCACAGTTCTTCCACAACATCAGCCCCTTCTACCAGAAAAAGCTGTACAACCTTTATCGAATGGATTTCCTGCTTTTCAACTACTCAGTACCAGCCTATCTCAACTTTAGATGAAGCTGAGACATCGCTCGTCCACTTTCGGAGGCCGTACTGTTAAAGTCGGTCATTTTTAAGGCAATTCTATCTGTGAAAATCTGATGCTGACACTGTAGAAAATGTATCCTTCACACGCTTGTGTGCATAGAGGATTCGGGTGAGACACGACAGTATATCATAAAAGACAACTTATTGGATAAGGTAAATCAGATCGAGTGGTCACTGTGCTATTGAGCATTTACAGTATGCATTAGAATATTTAGGCATATGTCTCTACATATGTGGCTTTGAATGTGGACCTTCACACCCCTGCAGACATTTGTAACTGTGACTTTGTGCTGTAAAAGAGAGTTCTTTGTAATTATATGATATTGTTTTAATTTATTGTGCTATGTTTAACTTTACAGTCAAATGGAAAAAAAAAACTGTGTTTTTAAATAAAAGCATTTCAGTATTTTTCTTTTTATTATTAATGCAAAGTATTTTAAGAAAACTACCCAAAATAATCAACGTATCCTAATTTATTTTAAAAGGAAAAAGAATCCGTTTTGCTAAACCTTTTTTCACGACACAGTGGCCTTTATTCCATTTAAACGCTATACCAAAGAGCGGCCAGCAGATGTCGCCATAGTTGCATGAACAGGGTCCAAACAAACCAGACTGACTCGGTGGTTCCGAAAGCTCCGGTTCTCCATCAGCAGGAGCTGCTGCTCCCATTGGCGGTTACATGGTTGCGATCTGGCCCGCCCCCGGACAAAATGGCGGGTTTTAACGGCTTACCGCGGTTCTGTTGTGACCGGCAAACGTTTGTGCTAAAGTTTTAAGGATTCTGGATCCCTGTCGCATCGTGAGGAAATAAAGGAGGGTGGATTTTGTTTTGCAGTAATCACAGGTTTTGGTGAGTAAAAAGAATTATATTTACATGCTTTTGTGTATGTTTGCCATTTTATTGTGTAGACGTTGGCGCTTCTGCTGATGGTTTCTGTAACTGTGGAATGTTGCTGGTTTGGTTCAGGTTGGAGGTAGTTGAAGGCTGGTGCCAGTTTAATGATAAACCAACACCAACTGGTAGATGGTAGTTACCTTTTACGCTCTTGTATTTAATTAACACTCAAAAGTGCATCTTTCTTGCAAGGGTCCAAGAATATTAACTCAAGTCGTGATAACCGTCAATCAATGGATACAACAGCACCGATTATCATTAAATGGTTTATTTTTTCCCAACAGGAAACAAAGAAACGATGTTTTTGGGTTTTTTTTAAACTGCTTTTAAATACACAGTACTCACAAAGCCCAACCACTTTAGTAGAACATAAATATAAATGTAGTAGAGAATAAAAAAAATCATTTTGAAAGACTAAGTAGGAATAAATAGGTCTGTTGTACATCTTTAATTTTAGAGAACTTATAATGTTCTTATGATTGCACCTGTGATTTGAAAAAAAAAAAGTATAAAATTTGAAAAAAATACATTAGTGTTCCTTTACTTCCCACATATTCCTTAATCACTACATTATTTTGATAATCAAAAACTTTTCATTTCGTACCCTGATGACAACTTTGCTGTCCTAACGTTCTATCGGCATGACTTTTCTTTCTGTTTCTATGAAAGGTCATGTTTCTCTAATAACATTTACCATTTTATTGTTTTATAGTCCTCTTTTCATCCTTTGATGTAACAAAAACGTAAGTAATTTAAGTGTGCTGGAGCTACTTTGATCAGAAATTTTTATGTTGAATATTTGTTGTTGCTCGCTGAATATTTGTACTTAACTCATTTAAAGATTTATTCAGATAAAGATGGATGAACTGATTGCAGAGTTAATCATAGTTTATAGGAATTATTGCAGTGGAATAAGGGAATTAGAACATTTTTATAATGACCTATTTGGAAAGAATGCCTCGCCTTTTGGACCACGACACAAATCTAAACTGGCTGCTGGCTTAACTCAGTCAGAAGAGAGTGGCAATTTGGACGCAAAGATAGAATCTTCAGCAAAACCACAACATGAACACAGTAAACACGGAAAACATGAACTTGCACAGGAAATGGAAGTAGGAAAAAGGTACGAGTCTGCACCCAAAAAGATGGAAAAGGGAAAATACCAAAATAAACAATTAAGTGAAACCCAAACTGAATTAAAAAAGGAAAAGAAAATTGTAAAGTTTCCCGACATTAACATATTGGAGCACTTTAAGTTAAAAGAAGCACTGGAAAATGCAAAAATCCAAATAAAAAAGCAGGATGAAAAAACAGCTCAAATCCAAAGTCAATTGAAGCAATTAAAAAGAAAGATAAAGTGTCTCAAAAGTAACTACCAAAAGGAAAAGTCAGCGCACAAGAAGACAAAAGAAGTGTTGGAAGATGTAAAAAAACAGAAAAGAACACAGTTTGAAGAAAATATTAAAATCCAAAATGCACTCAAGCAATTAAAGGAGAAGATAAAGTGCCTTGACAATGAGTTCCACATGGAAAAGTCAGAACACCAAAAGACAAAAGAAGCGCTGGAAGCAGCTCAAAGTCAAGAGAGAGCAATGACAAACAAATTACATTTTAACCAAGATAAAAAAAAAAAGCCGGCAGAAAAGGAACATCCCATGCAAATTCACCTGGATGTCTCCACCAAAGTGCTGGAAACGACCATTGAAGAGCTCCGAGTTCAGTTACAGCGAAAAAAAGCAGACAAACGTTGTCTCAAGGATAAATACGAGAAGGAAAAGGCGGCACACCGAAACACAAAAGAAGAGCTGGAACAGGCAAACTACCAAATGAAAGGCCTGGCTGAGAAGTGCGAAGGATTGAGACAACAGCTGCAGAACAACGAGAGAAAGGTCAAGGACGATCTGATCACTTGTATGTCGCTGATCAGTGAGCCCACACTTTTGCAAGAGGCCGTCGTTGCTCTCAAAAAACACTACTTGGACGATGACGAGCACGTGAACTTGACCGACATTTGTGAGGAAAAGTATAAACTTGAGATCAGCGATCTCAAGACAAAGATTAAAAATTGCACAGCTCTTCTGGAGGCCAGCCTGAATACAAAAACCAAGTTGGAGGAGAAGCTGTCCAACGTGGACAACGTGTACGCCTTGAGAGAGCAAAAGTACGTCAAATTAATAAATGTGCATATTGTACTGGTGCAGTGCTTGGAGAAAAAACTGAGAAATCATATTTCAAAGTGTAAAAATCCGGTACAAGAGAAGTTCTACTCTTGGTTTAATGAGAACGTCCTAGGAAATCCAGCAGATGTGATTTACAATAATAAGAGACCGCTAAATTTGTTTCCGCATGACTGGCGCTTGCCAGGTATCCCAGATGAAGATTTATGGTGAAAGAAGAAATTCAACTCGAACTTGAAGGAGCAGCCGTGCCGAGTTTGGACCGGAAACTCCGAGGTCGGACCAGGAGACCTCCAAAGGTGGTGGAGAAGGACCGTGGTAAGATCCTGTTGGACTGCCAGATACAGACTGACAGCGATAAGTGTGGCCGTCCCAAGTCACAGCAAACTCAGCTCTCAGGATCTCCTGCAGAGGAACCGAGCTCGAAGGAGGAACACACCGACCACAGAAAAAGAGGACGAGTGGGAGATTTGGTTTTTTTTTTTCATTGTTTTTCACTGTAAATGCTAATTTTGTTATCGTGGAATTTTACAGTCTACAGTACCACTCAGAAAATTAGAATATCGTGTAAAAGTTGTTTTATTCAGGCAATCCAACATAAAAGGTGAAACCCAATACATTTTATAGACTCATTACATGCAAAGTGAGATATCTCAAGCATTTTTTGTTATAATTTTGCTGATTATGATTTTTTTTATTGATTTCAAGCAATATTCTAATTTTCTGAGTTTGAATTTGAGGTTTTCTGAAGCTGCAAATCCTAATCAGCAAAAAAACCAAATAAAAGCTTGAAATACATTGATGCGCATACTATTTGTCTATATAATATGTACATTTCACCTTTAAAGTTGAGTTACAGAAATGCATGCACTTTTTCAGGATATTCTACTTTTCTGAGTACTACTGTGTACAAAAACTTTTGATAATAAAACCTGTAGTTTTCCCAGCTCTCCTTTTGCTTTGATCCTTTGATGCTTTGATATCAAAAATTGCATTTATTTTCGTCCACTCCAATATGTGAGACTAAGATTTGGGAGAGATATTTAATAGCTTAATAATGGAAGCACTGATTGAGGAATTAAGCACAGTTAATGAGAATTATTCCAATGACATAAGGGAATTTGAAAGATTTTTTAACCGCTTATTAGGAAAACACAAATATCCTCTCCAATTGCAAGAGAAAGGAGACAAAGTAACTCAAATTCATGGGCAGTTGCAGCCAACTTTAAACAGGTCAGAGGAGAATCTTGCTTTGGGCTGGAAGATAGACTCTTCAACACAATCAGAACATGAAGATGACGAACCGCTGTCAGAAAAATTAACTGAAATCCAAAGTGAATTAAAGGAGGCAAAGGTAATAATCAAAAGTCTAGAAAGTGCCAGCGAGCTGGAAAACACCACACACAGAAAAATAGAAGAAGAGCTGGAAAAGAACAAAAGCCAAATTACAAAACTGAGTGAGAAATTAAAGCAAGTCCAAATACAACTAAAAGAGTCAAAGGAAAGGATTAAATTTCTTGAAGAGAGCGCGACGGAAAAACTGACACTCACAAAGACAAAAGAATCGCTGGAAAATGGAAAGGTCCAAATTAAAACGGAGGACTACAGTCAAACTGATGGTCAAGTGACGCAATTAAAGGAAAAGATAAAGTGTCTTGAAAACAACTACCGCCTGGAAAAGTCAGCGCACCAAAAGACGAGTGAAGAGTTGGAAAAAGCAAAAATCCAAGTTAAAGCGCAGGATGACAAAAACATTCAAATCCAAGTTCAACTGACGGAATCCAAGAAAACGATCAAGTGTCTGGAAAGCCACTTCCTTACCGAAAAGTCAGCGCACGAGCAGACAAAAGAACTGCTGGAAAAAGCAAACCATCAGAATAAAGCGCAGGATGAAAAAAATACACAAATGCAAATGACAATAAAGCAGTTCAAGGAAAAGATGGATCGTTCTGAGAGTGACGCCTCTGCGGACGCGTCAGCGCACAAGAGGACAAAAGAAGCGCTGGACGCGGCTAAAAGTCAAGGGTGGCCAGTGACAGAAGGTAGGAAGAAAAGGGCTTCAGAAAAGGAACGGTCCATGGAAATTCACCTGTCTGACTACACAAAGGAGCTGAAAAGAGTCATCGAAGAGCTCCAAGATCAGCTACAGCACACCAAAACCGAGAGAAGCTCTCTGAAGGATAACTACGAGAAGGAAAAGGCGTCCCACCAAGACACAAAGGAAGAGCTGGAACAGGCAAACTACCAAATTAAGGTGCTGACTGAGAAGTGTGAAGGAACGTGGGTTGAGGACGGGTCTGTTACAAAGCCTGAGGACAGAGTCCAACAGCTCCAGGAGAAGGAGGACCAGCTTAGTGAGCAGGTGCTACAACTGCAGAACAGCGTGGAAAGATTCAGGGAGGATCTACTCATTTGTACGTCCGTAATCGACGAGCCCAAGTTACTGCAAGAGGCCGTCATTGCTCTCAAAATGTGCCATTTAAACGATGACATTGAAGTAAACGTAAAGGACATTTTCGAGGAAAAGTATAAACTTGAGATTAACGATCTCAGGACAAAGATTGAAAACTGCGCAGCTCTTCTGGACGCTAGCCTGAATACAAACAGCAAGCTGGAGGAGAAGCTTTCCAGCGTGGACGACGTGTACGCCAAGAGAGAGCGAAATTACGTCAAATTAATAAACACGTATGTGGTCAAGGCGCACTCCTTACAGACAAAACTGTCCACTCATATATCCAAGTGTAAAAAGCCGCTACAGCATAGGGTCTGCTCCTGGTTTAATCGGAACCTCCTGCAAAATGGGGCAGACGCGTCTCACGATAACGAGGAACCACCTGATTTGTATCCGGATGACTGGCGTTTGCCAGGTATCCCGGATTTACGCTGGAAGAGGAAATTCAACTCACAATAACCCTTCTCAACTTGACGCCTGGCCCTTTTCCACAGCAGCAGCTGAAACTGACAGTCATGAAGATGATGTCTTGCACTGATGGTTGCTTTTAGTTTTCAAACAATGCTTTAAATAAAACATTAAGATGTAAGTATACATCTTAGAATATAAGAACCCAGCATTTAGTTGCAGTATGAGGGGAAATGAGCTTTTTTAAACAAATCTATTAAAGCATTCAAGGGAAAATGCTGCTCGACATCAGATCTACCTGCAGATCAATATAATTTCTGAAACAATATAGCAAAAGGCCTCACACAGAATCATTCCTGAATTTCATGTATCTTTATTGTCGAGGAAATGTGCAGCTGAAATAAAGCTGTAGAAAACAGTTTAACATCAACAAGCTAAAGGCTTAGCAGTGTTTGAAGGCACAAAGTACAAAAATACAACACAAACTGGAACATTCATCTAGATTGTGCAGCTAAACGCATATTTAGTCTAAATGTTATTATTCTGACTCAGTTATTTAGCCGCTAACATTTTCGCGCTGACATAGATGTACCCGTAGTTGACAACTACAATGTGATAGAATTTCCATCTATTTCAGGTAGACTGATGTTTCTACAGAGCCCAGCTGAGTTTAAAGTTGTGATTCAGTCTTGCAAGTGACAGGACATTTTCAGCGCAGAATATTTTGTTTGTTAAGCGCTGAACGTAGCAGAGATTATCACCACACTATAACAACAAAAACAGTGTCTTAATGATACATAACAATAAAGAACACACACATTGGGACACCATTTCATTTACACTTATTCATATTTATGTGACTGAACATACCTGTAGCTGCTTTATATCAGTTCATTCTTTATTAAAATATTATGTATAATTAATTTTAACATCAGGAAATGTTAACGATGGGCCAACAAGCAGATGATGGCGATGTGCTGAATTCCGGAGAGACTTTCTAGTCATTTTCGTTGTCGAATTCACAAAAGCATTAATAAGCCAAAATGTGTTCAAATTATAATTTATATATAATCATAATTTAAACACGTTATAACGTGTGCTTTTACATTTGTCTGTCCCGACACAAGTGTGTGTGGCACTAAAGCATTGCAGTGGCCTCCTGCAGGGTTTAAATCAGCTTTCTTTCTTAAATAAAAGCATTTGTTGTCAGTAATGTCAGAGAAGTGTCCCAGCAGAGTGGAGCATGACGATCAGTCTGAAACTCAGAGCCAAGAAGCCTGTGCCCAGTAAATCCCCCAGAGCTGTGAGGTAGGGGATGGAGAAGTTGTCTGGGTCCATACCCCTTCGCCACAACCACTGCACCATCAGGCTGGCCACAAACAGCAAAATCAGCACCTGCAGAAGAGCAACAACAGCATCGTGTGTGTTTGTGCAAAGAGGACATTTTCTGGATTTTTATTTTTAGCTTAGAATTGGGTTTAGGTTGGTTAGGTTTAGGGGAAAGTCCCCACAAAGAGAGAAATACAATGATGTGTGTGTTGTTTTGCCACCTGGAGGACAGCAGCAGACAGGTAGCAGACGATGAAGGTGGGTGTCATAGCGGTGTGACCTCCCTGCAGCAGGTGGATGATGTACAGGAAGAAGAGATGACCCGGGACTACGAGGATAACCAGGACTCTGGCTGATTTGGAGTTCACGTCTGCAAATATACAGGATGCTTCCAGGTTCCCTTCCAAACATCTGCGTCTAGATTTACATGTGTTTGTTTTTTCAGGACTGTCAAACAGTTGCACTTTGGCAGGTTGGACCTGTAAAAAGCAGGATTTACACGTCTTTACCACCACGCCTATCTGCTCATCTGACCTGATGAACAGAACACGTCAAGGCAGCTCGTAGTGAGTTTTAACGGGGGGTCTTCAGGAGCGCTCCAGTAGTGGAAGAAGGTGGACATCCTGCTGGCCTGGATGGCCACCAGATTCCCTCCTGCACCTGCAGAGATAAAAGAAGAGAAGCTATCGTTATAACGAGCATTTGTTGAAAACTCTTATGGTTCATGTTGTGTCAGTAGTGCCACAGTAAGCCTGTCCATGCAGGTCAGCCAGTTGGAGATGATGTTCTTCAGTGGTAGCAACACTCACCATTGATCACTGGTGTGAACACAGCCATACCCTCATAGTTTGGATTGCTCACCGTCATATCCAGAATTAGGCCACCGATACTGGGAAGAGGACAAGATCATGTGAGTCTGGCTGGTCTGGGCTGTGTGAAGGTTTGATTCTTTGAAGCAGTACTGGATCAGCTCCCTGAGACAGATGTTGGCTGACCTGCTGATGGACATTGCTAAGATGACAGGAAGCCAGCCAGACTTCAGGACCTGTCTGCTAGCTGGAGAGCGACGTGCAATCCCAATCCAGACTGGTATCAGAAGCAGGAAGAAGCCACAAACAGTAGGAGGAAGGAACCACATGTCTGTAGATCAATAGAGTTCTGATTTTGAGTCATATCAACAGTGAATTGGTTTGAATAGATGTTTAAGGACAGAAAACAGTTACGAGGGGAGACACAGGCATGTGCTGTTACTAGCTCAGGGGTGGGCAATTATTTTGCCTG
Organism: Pao palembangensis; assembly: GCA_015343265.1. Taxonomy (NCBI): domain Eukaryota; kingdom Metazoa; phylum Chordata; class Actinopteri; order Tetraodontiformes; family Tetraodontidae; genus Pao; species Pao palembangensis. The sequence continues at coordinate 1,060,644 of CM027087.1, forward strand.
AAGGGCCACGTTTGCCAGGTGGTGCAGGAAACTAACCCCCCCTAATGAGGATCGGAGGTTAGCTAAAAATCCTGCTTGATGGACTATTGACAGAGAAAATATTTTGAAGATCCTGTAAATTGGTCCAACTAGAGATGGATGATGAAGCTCCACATGATGTTTGGCCCCACCTTCTTGAGAGGGCATGTTAGCATGCTAGCTGAAGGGGGGGTCTGAACCTTTTTCTAACCAATCAAGCTGACAACCCTCTTCATGTGGCTTTTGGAGAAATTATTGCGAAGGCTTGGTGGACCAGATCAAATAGTTCATCGGGCACATGTGGCCCCCGGGCCTCAGTTTGCCCACCTCTGCCCTAGCTACCTGACTGCCATTACACTCTTGCAGTATTTGAACTGGGTTTCAGATTTTTGCAGAAGAAAGACTACTTCTGACCTCTGTGACAGAAAAACATGCTGCTGACCCGAGCAAGCAAATAGAGAGTGATGAGGTCCCCCAGGCTGGCAGCGATGGGTGTGGCCACATTATCTGGGTTGATTCCCACTTTCCTGGATCCAATAATAACCGCCACCACCACGAGACCTGGAGATTTGAGTGACAACACAGCAGATTCACTGCCCTGTCCTCTCTGCGAGGGTTTGTCAGGGTGCTTTTTAATCTGACCTAAGGTCAGCGCAGCAATGAAAGCCGTGGTGACACTGCTGGCACACAGGATGGCAGCCTGGCTAAAATCCACTTTGCCCCTGGTCAGACTACCCAGAATGATTGCTGCAACCGCTGCCAGGAAGCCCACAGCTGTGGCTTGAATCTGCAGATGAAAGAGTTGTGTAATATCTTACAACAATAGCTGAGTATTGAGCACTTTTGAAGGTCAGATTTATCTCTGCAAGGTGAACCAGGTGCGGTATCAGCGCGCTACCTGAATGAGAGCCAGATTACTCATCACCATCCTCAGCTGCTGCTGACCCTCATCCATCTGTCCTGTGTTTGCCTGTGGGTGTAAAAGGCTCAGGTTAGAGCAGTCCTGGAAGGTGTGGGGTTAGGAACGACGCTGGATTCATAACTGGCACTAGACATTAGTTGGTGTCATTTCAGGCTCATAAATCTTGGTGTTCATGGGGCCTATGAGATATACAGTGTGTGTGTGTGTGTGTATATATATATATATACTATTTTTATACATATTTTTTTCATACTCTGCAATCCCAATCAGTCAAAATACTGTCCGTTATTGTCTCATTTTGTGTGTGTGTGTGTGCGTGCGCCTTTAAGTATTTTGTTTCCACTCACTGCTGTTGACAGTCTGGATGCCAGTGTCATCTCCAGGTTCCCCTTCAGCCCCACCAGAGCTGGCACCAAAATAAAAACCTCTGAAATCTCCTTGAATACCTCCCAGTGCTGAAACACACACACACACACACACACACACGTGCGCACACACACGTTAATATGTGAGGGTCTGAATCTAAAATGAATGTTTGTGTGGATGTTTAGGTGAAAGTCTTCTGTTTAGAGGTGACTGACATTATTCAAGCCTCTACTTTCTCCTTTATCTCGTACCTACTTCATTAACACTCGTGAGAAACAGACCTACAAACATATTAAGTCTCTAAATGCAGGCACATAATAGCATATTTTTTGCATACTTGCACTTTATCCATAACTATCCCAGCTGCCACCATGCCCAGACCTGACAGCAGGTACGGCAGCAGCACTTGGAGTCCGATGATCCACGAGTTCTCTGGCAGGAAACCGTGGGCCGAGCGAGTCAGTTTGCACGAGAATCCCCTCAGCTTCTTCCCCTGGAAACGCAGCTCCAGAGCCAGATGGGTGACCACCATGTCTGATCACTGCCAGCCCGTGTCTGCCTGGAAAGTGCTGCCCTGGATGAAACCCCCTTTCATGGTGTCTGCTCAGACGGGAGAGGGATGTAATCCACGCTTACCGGCTGCGATGATTTCCTAGCAGAAAAAAGATGGTGTCCTTTTCTTGCCCTTCACCTCTTGGTTTTGAAAAGAACGGCAATCAGGCGCAGGAAGCGGCTTTCATCCACTCGAATGTAGCACACGCATATAAGGATACACACAGGTCCACTTGACTTCAGGTCTGGGAGGCCTCTTTACACACTCTGCTACTGACAGGCTATCACACACACGTACTGAGGTCACACACGCTCACACACTTGTCAGCCCCTCACGCCTCGCTCTTCAGCAGCCGGGCAGCTGAGGCAGAGCGCTGAAAGCCCGCTCTCTCGCGGGGCCTGATGAGCGTCCAGGTCCTGAGGGACAAAGACATCCAGAAAGCAAGAAGCTTCTTCTCGGCCCTCCTGTGCTGCCACCCGCTCTCTCTCCACATTTCCTTCTCTCTGTCCTCACCAGTGTGCCGTTGCGCAGATTCGCCCCTGTGAAGCCCCTTTCTCATTCTAATCGGGGGGATGCGGGGACGTCCGTCAGGATGTAACGTGCGCAAGGAGACTCTGACGGACCGATGATGAGGATGATGATGCCTGGGATTCCTCTGAGTCCAGGCAGAAGAGTCGTGTCTGTGATGAAAGGAGGGACCAGACGACGTGTGTGTGTGTGTGTGTGTGTGTGTGTGTTTGCGCGTGTGCAGATGCAGGCGTATAAACAAGGTGACCTGACTGTTCTACAGCCTCCAGGTTTTTCTTCAGCCCAGCTGAGAGTGCTGCAGTGATGCCCCCTCCTCTGAGATTTGGCTGCTCCTCCTCCCCACGTCCTCAGTATCAGTGATGGTACTCTCCGAGCAGCAGCAGGTGCTACACCAATCACCAACACGTGGTAAAACGGCTGCTTCCAACGTCATCATCCTCCAAAATGACATTTTTATAAACTGTCTGCTGGTTATACAATAGTCTGTCATGTGTTTGTCTAGTTGAACTGATGTACAGAATGTCCACGAAAGACAGAATCAGGGTTTCTGATACTTTTTCTGCTTTTGTATGCATGTTTTGTCCACCCGGGGGTTATAAAGTAGCATAAACACACACACACAGTGACTCAGCTGGAAAATGTCCTTGACTGAAAAGCAAATGCGACAGCTCCCTCTTCTGACACTCGTCTTTAACAGCCATGATGATTGAAGGTGATGACGATGGTCAAAAACAAATGAATGGACCAAAAAAGTCCAAAGGTCGATTTTGATGTTACAAAATGCTGCAAATAAATTTACCGCAGACGACTAAATTCAGTGGATTTCAACTTTAACAGCAAAACGTTTTCTGATTGCGTAATTAAAAGTTTAATCTTAATTTATTGATCTTTAAATATCCCATATGGCTTAGTTTTGAATGTAGATGTATTTAGTGCCTATAAATGTTTCTTTATCTAATGTGTGCCACGGCGCAGCTGTTTTGAGCAGGCTTGTTTGTTTCCGGAGGTCAGACCTGTTACTGTGACCCCAGTTTGGCTCAGTCCCCTCAGAGAGACCTGAAGACCTTGTTGGCCCTCCTAACAGTTCCAGCACATTTTCCACTTTACCAGCAGCAATCAGAAAAGATGAGGCTACTTCAGAGAATTCACCTCACTCACCTGCACGTGGTCTAGCAGCATGCCTGCCGACATCATTGCCAGCCCAGCCAGCAGGTATGAAGGCAGCACCTGGAGACAGATCCCTCTGGAAGACTCTGTGGTGGGGAGATTCAGCCTCATCTTCTCCATCTTTACTAGACAACTCCTGGGACGGACTTCCATGCCTGGACTGCTCAGCTGTTTGTGCTCGTTTGAACCAAAGTGTTGCCAGCTGAAGGATCCTGGTACTGTTTATCTTTGTCAACCTGCCCTGTGCCTGTGCCATTCAGCCGGCCTCCATGATCACACATAGATATCAGGTATATGTCTTGATGACCAAAGTTAATTATTATTTTACTAATCCTTTATCTCCTAGGGCAGCGATTCTCAACCCCTGGGCCTCGGACCAGTACCGGTCCATGGATCATTTGTTACTGGGCCGCGCATAAAGAATAAATAACTTCCGTTTTTATTATCTGAAACTGAATGTTCGGTTTCTCTTCCTTACATCCGTCTGTGGCTCACTGTTGGGACGCGCTGTTCTAGGGAGCCCCAACCCTGACCGCTGGGTTTATTAATAGGAACTAGAATCTTCAAAGGCCAGACTCAACCTTTCTGCTATAAATATTCCCTCTGCACCTCCCGCCTCCAGCTAAAGTCTCCTGTTACAAGTCAAAGGCCCAGCACAGCGAGTGGGAGTCAAGCATGTTGAAGTTTGTGCTGCAGGTCTGCTTTTCTCCCCTTTTTTTTCCACACTAACACCTAGAAGGTTGTGTTAAGAGCACGTCATCTGGCGCCTCAGGTTAGCGCAGCTTTATCATGTTGTGCTGCTACGTTTGGGTTTCTGTGGGAGCTCTGGCATTTGCTGGCAGATGCAGCTCATCTGTCATCAACAGGCCGTTGGCTGTATTTCATTGCAGATAGTGAAACAGGTCAGTGCAACAGCGCAGCTCAACAACGCAGCCGGTCTCTGATCTTCTTCAGCATGTTTAGCTTGCAGTAACCTTTGCATGTTTGGTAATTGTTAATGCAACAGAGTGTTTGCTTTTGTCGATCAACACCGTTGATTTGTTTCTGAAAATAAGTCTGGCCTTATTAACATGGATGAAACTTGTGCAAAATGGCATCAGAAGGGTCCCGGGGAGACCACTGGGGCACAGCCAACGCTAATCAGCGCTTCCACAATTCGTCTTCGAGACATTTATGATCCCCAGCCTCCAACTGTGAGGGTCCAGATCCGCCCTCCGGGTCCAAGAGCGCCATCGGTAAGAGGAGAGACTTTACAGCAGAGCTTGTCCCCCGATTGTCCAACCAAGACGATCATGAGGAGAAGGGCTCAGTCTCTGCCGCCGTGTCCACAGAGGAAAAGGGAACGCAGGAGCCAACAGGTACGCTTTGTGGACTCCATGGGCCTTGACTTGGAGGAAGTTAAAGTTTTTAAAGTCCAAGAGCAGCCCCAAATACCCCAGCATGTTATATTCAGACTGCTGATGAGCTCTGAACTGGCTTTCAGGAAGTCACTGGAGCTGTCCCTGCCTTATTTCAAACCTTGCTTCCCTGAGAACTTGGGAGCTGGGCCAGAATTCCTGGAACATCTCAGCAGACAGAGAGTGTGTTTGGAGCAGATCCTGTGTTCGGAACAGGGGATAACGGGCACCATTCAAGTACTGAATTTAGCATACGAGAAAAAGGTCACGGTGCACTACTCTTTCACCAGCTGGAGAATTCGTACAGAAACAACTGCATCCTGGGTATCGAGCGGGACCCGTCCTACACCTGGAGCTCCAGAAACAGATGTTTTCAGATTTCGATTGCCTGTACCGCCCTTCATTTTGCAGCCAGGATCCATTTTAGAGTTTGCCATTTGCTACCATGTAAAGGGGTCAAGTTACTGGGATAACAACAATGGCCAGAATTACAAACTGTCATGTCACAGCTACAAGGTGGCTGTGCCCAGGGAGTGTGAGGACAGCATGCTGCATTTTACCTGAGTGACGGTAAAGCCCAGACTGGCCTGAAGCTGCTTTTTTTTTTTTTTCTTTTGCGTTTTTTAAATTTAAATGAAATTGCTTTCAGCGGACCACAGGAAGTTCCTTCAGCTGACCCAGGAACATCACAGTTCAGCAGTTACAGCCAGTTTGTTCAAGGACACAGATCAGTTTTACTGATTTCAGTGGCCTAACTTCAATGATCTGAGCAGCTTTTTTTGATTAAAGTGGCTTTTCCTCATGGCCCTTAAATCCCTGACTGCACTGATCTTTTACAGAAAAGTTTCAAACGTTACATTTTACTCAAAAGTTCAAGCATTTTCAACATAGTAAACACAAATAGGAATGCCCTTTGGCTCAGCCATTGATTTATTCATATCTGCACGCTGTATGATCACGTTGACCTCATGCCAATGTCTTACTGATCTTTAAATTCTACATTTTTAAATAGTAAATAAACATGCGTACTGAGTTCAGGAACGTGTTACATTTATTAGACACTAGGTGGAGCCACAACCCAAAATAATACATTTCAGAGTCCTGCCTCAATCCTTTTCTAAATATCCTGTCCTATTTGTTACTTTTGTGTGTAAAGTTTTAACTTGTGCTGTAAGAAGTATTTTTTGTTGCCATATTCAAATTTCTGATATCAAAATGTACAAATGTGAGTAACAGTTAGGAGAGAAGTCACTTGACCCCATGAATGTCATTCCTCTTCCTCGTTCTTCCCCACACCCGTATTCAACCTGGAAAAGCTCTAATGTCGTTTGCGTGTAAATTCTCATTAAAAGTCACACCACTGTTCCTGGAAGGTGCAGGAGAAAGTGACGGTGTCCTCTGTGCTCCCAGTTGCATCAACTAAGACTGACATCCTCTTGGTTCTGCCCGGACGTGGTTCTCATTTGTGGCGATATTCCTCACTGAGCTGTCATCCCAGGGTATTGTTGAGGCGTGCGTCAGTGCTAATTTGCAGCGTTGCAGCTTTATTTGGCACAGTTAAATAAGGAACAGCCATAGCAGGATCAGTTCTGCTGCTCAGTTACGTTTGCTGGACGAGGCATAAAAGTCCTGCATCACCATGAGTCCTGGTTGATCTCAGGTTCATGGCAGATTATATTTGTCCAGCAGAAGCATTGTTTTGTTATTGTCTTGTCTATTTCTGCTTAACTGCCATGGTGTCAACAGTAGCAGTTATTATTATTAACGACATCCTGCTACCTGTTCTGAGAGCATAAATTAAAACAATGACCCTCAGCAAGGACCGACTCTTGATTCAAGGTCTATTTTTGAATCGTTGGGTCATCACGCTTACACTTGGCTAGAAACTGCTAAACATATGTCCAGCGAGTCTTCCCCTCACCTCATGGGGGGACAACTGGGAGTCAGGATATCCCGCGAACCTCTTTCCTCTCACGCGGCTCCACGGGTTAGCGGGCCGTTCTGGAAGGGACTGGCTACTATCCCCGCGTGAGCCTTGCTGGAGCCGCCATCTGTCCCTCCACCAGCACCATGACGGAGGTGTGACTCGTGTTACACGTACGCCGACGACAGAAGCGACGCCAGAACCTGCGACTGCCGGACTGACTGTGTTTGACACAGCTGTCGCCCAATCGGGCCGGCTGCTGTTTTTATTCAGACTCAAGGGCTTCAAATCAGGCCGTCGGAACACGCCGGTCACATGACGCTGTTCTAAACTCACCGATGCCGCATTTCCATCTATGAGATTGAACAGGAAAAGGACAAGGTAAATCTGAGGATTACAGATTATTTATCCCGTATAATCAGTGGCTTATCACCCTCGTATCATATCAGACCTTTTAAATCATTCCTGTGATTAAATTGTGATTTTAGGTGCTCATGCAAACACAAAACACAACAACCAGTCTGTTACAAATCAAAAACCTGTATTGTGCAGACAATAAATAGTGCTTACAAAGGGATTCCTGTCCTTTACGCTGACAGACGCAGGTTTCCGTGTACACTTTATATGAAACATTATCAACTGAATCAGTGAGGCTCAGACACAGCTTGGGGATGTGACGACTGATACTGGAGTCTGACTGGGCAACTCGGTCACATGCACAATTCCCCTGTGGCATCAAAAAGAATGCCTTACAAAAAAATCAGTATACAAAAATGTCTATGGCAAACACGTGACCTCATTCCTTTCCAAGGTCGTGTTCCTCCGAGCACACGTGGAGCTCGCTGCGGGTCTCCGTGTCCACCAGCAGCCTTGCTCCTGGAGACATAGCCTCCAAACTGGACACAAATACCAGGACATCTACTGACTGTGGATCAGGATGCTGGAAGACTCCATGCAAGATCTTCACTGACAGAACCAGATGTCAGCAATTCTTCACAGAAGAAACCGCGCTAGGGCCGGTGGAACCTACGAGGCAGAAAGAGGGGGAAGTCAGGGTGGGCTGAAAGTGACTTCCTGTCGTCTGTGTAGGTCATAGTCATCCAGAGTTAGATCTCTGCTCGCAGCTGGACTTGTTACGGTTTCCTTGAAGACGTTTCGGCTCCTCTCTGAAGAAGTCTTCCGGACAGAAGGCGAAACGTCTTCAAGGAAACCGTAACAAGTCCAGCTGCGAGCAGAGATCTAACTCTGGATGACTTGCTGTCATTAATCAAGATCCCTGTTACAACTAAGGGAAATGTAAGTCTTTTTATTTGACATAAGCAGGTTTCTCAGCTAAATATATGAAGACATTTGTTATAGTTGAGAGGTGCTGCAAATGGGTGCAAATCTCATGTCTCCAAGGACCTGGATACAGCTAAAAGTAAAGCCCTAGCCTCTGCAGGGTGCACTCCTAAATTGTAAGATGATACACTTTTGAGCCACACTGAGCATTGTCCTCTAACAATAAGGCTTGCTTTAATTTAAAAAAGAAAAAAGTCTGCCAGGCTGACCTTGTCAGATGCTTGCTTGACGAATGAACTTCCATCTCGTTGCTTTTGAACTCGTTCAGCTCCTTCCGTATCGCTGCCTGCGGGCGAACGAGAGCGTGAACAAATGTGAGCTCAGGTGTAAAGCTGGAGTCCCAGAGCTGGTGCAGATTATGTCTGCTGCAGTGGAATCGAAAACAAAGGAAAGTCAACCTCCAGCACAGCCAGTTTCCACTCAACAGCTCTTCCCGTTTCATGACACTCTGGTTCTTTGATCACAATTCCAACGGAAAATATGGATAAAAGCAACAGACGAGTATCGTAGGGGTGCACTGTGCTACCTTGTCGGCCGCTGACAGCCTGGTCCAGGGTTTGTCAGCACGTCTGTCATAGTCCTGAGCTTTGGCCACTTCCACATAGTCGCTGAAACGAATGAGGATCTTTCGTTCTCGCAGCTCGTCCACTGTCGGCCGTTGATTCAGCTGGAAGGCGGGAAAAACTGTCAGCTCGTGAAAGCAAAGACACGCTCGCAGAGCATCACAAAGTGAATAAACATAGTAAATAACCCTCATGGAGGCTAAGTGTGTCAACTGGGGGACATTCAGACAAAGGTCCCGTGACAAGCAGTTGACACATGACCCAGCTGCCTGTTTATCAGCATCAGTGTTCAACAGTTTTTGCAGTCCTGATATTGTAGAACTACGCCCCGACCTTCCTAATATCTGGGTCCCTGCTGCTGGAAGCCGTCAACGACATGGTCAGCAGAAGTGGACAGGTTACAGTGACGAAAAGACAGGCCAGACACGCGTGTGTGAGCGTTCCCGTGTTCAGCATCATCGTCCGCTCCGCTGGGGTGATGCTGAGCTAGCGCTGCTCCTCCGCAGCTCTTTCCGGTGACCCGAGCTCACGGTTCAGTGAATACTGACGCTGAGCCAGACTGACCACTACAGTTATGCATTTGAAATACAAACATACAGATAACGGAATAAATGTAGCCGGAAATTCAAATCCAAAAGCAGCCACCAGGCCTCCTTTGTGCATGTGTGTGTTTGCAGGGATGAAGATGACAGTTACCTTTCTGTTCAGACGCTGTTTGATTTCTCTTCTCTCCTCTTGCTCTGTCTGGTCGTTTCTTTCTGTCAGTACAAAAAAAAAAAAAAACAGATCAGAAATTCAGTCCCTGTGACGTAATTAGCTCATTTGCAGTATGACAGTCAATAATTCCCTCACACTTCGCTGTTTATGGGACAGGCTTCATGACCAGCGAACGTTTCTCCGGATCATGATGAGCAGATTAGAGAACAGTTTGGATTTTATTTAATGGAAACGTTCTCGTTTTAAATATCCTGTGTGATTTCTTTGGATTGGTTCTGGGGGAGGAAAAAAACTGCATCGGTGTTATTGTTGTGATGTTTGGCCGTCCTCTGGCCGTGAGTGTCCGAATGCTGGTCAGAGGTCAGCGCTGAAGCTAACAGCTGCTCTGAGCTCAGACAGGTGGAAAGTCTCCAGAGAACTGAGACAGGCTGCCTACAAACGTGGCATCTCGGTCCTCACATGCTTGTTTGGTTACCGGGCAGTTCTGGAGCGGAATTCATGATTCAATCACTCAGAATGGTTTTGCATCCTGAAGTTCAGTTAAACACAGTTTCAGTCAGTAGAAACCTGAGATTAAACGGCGTCCCCTGGTAAATAAAATTAATCCACTTTCTGAGAATCAAAAGGAATCTATCATCTCCATTTTAATGTGAAAAGAAATACAGATCGTTCATATTAAATATGGCATTTGAAAAGGGGCTAAACGCGAATACAAATTTTAAAAAGCTGATAAAAGGTCTGCACTGTTCGCACTCACGCTTTAAGATGTTGCGGCTCTCCAGCTCCTCCACGGCCGGCCTCTGGCTCAGTCTCCTGCGGAAAAACACCAAGATTACGTTCTGGACCATCTTTTCTCTCCGGCGCTGTTGAACTTTCTTTCCTCTTTTCAGTCTCTTTAACAGTAAAACGCTATGGAGTCTTCAGCCTGCGCCAAAATGCGCGCATCCAGCAGCCGAACGGCCCGAGCTCCGGTCCAAAACTGGGATTATTTTGGTGTTACAACATTTAAGACTCCACATCGGGGAAAAAAAAGCCCAGTCGCGCGTATAAAATCACGCTTTGCGGGGGGGAAGAAAGAATCTGAACGGTTAAAACAGGAGAAACAAGTTCGCAGAGAGGCGCAGAGATGGTGATGATGAGCGCTTCCACTGAGGGCTGAGCGAGCACACTTTACGCACGCTTTAAATGAGGGGCGGGCCTGAGGAGGAGATTCCCCACGCACGCACGAACGCATAGGGAACTACGCTGCAAGGCTTTATCATTGCAGACTAACCTGCATATATTCTCTGTCCTTTTAAGACCATTATGTTGCACATTTTTAAAAAATATATGTATAATGTCGTCATAGGAAGCTACAACGAGATTAACCCACGAACCAGATCTGGATCTTTGGCACACCCTGACCGTCAGCATTCCTCAGTGCGCGAATTTTGGAGAGGTTAATCTTGATTTTATTATTTCCTATTGGGTTTATAAGCTTAGTCACAAGGTTTAAGGCTTCATCTATCGCCTGATGTTCATTTGGTAAATTATGGTCGCAGCTGGTAAAGTAGTAGATGCAGCAGGGCGTGATTTAGGATGTGGCTTCCTTCAATGACATGGTGCTGCCACAAAGTGCTCTCAATGTCACTGGATGAGTTGTGTAAAAATAGAATTTCGGTTTAAAAAAAAATCTCCAGTTTAGCCAGTTTATATCAAAACTAAGACAAAGTAAACAGATCTTTTAAACATTTTTATTCAGTCAAGTGGAATATAATAAATACTACTGTAAATATTGATCTGGTCCCCTTTTAGGGTGCCAGAAAGCTGTTCCATCACATTTATATAGTCCAGAGCAGACTTTAATATCATGGTTAGATATGCCTATAGACATTTGATTTAAAAGTATAAGTGTGACTTATGGTGAAAATAGAGCCAAATACCAGAAAGCAGGGAGTCAGTGTGGCTATATTCAAGCCTTTAGTCGCAGCCTCCTGCAGCAGTTTGCGCTCCACCAGGATTCAGCCACTCCTATCAGGGCAGAGGTAAAAGTTCCTGGTGCACTAAGGAAGCCACCAGCGTGTCAGAGCAATGAGCTGTTTGAAAGGACAGGCGCTGATGCGAATGTCAGCCCATGAAAACTGGAGGAGAGAGGGATGAGTCAGGCGCCATGGGCCGGGCAGCGGCCCGCTACTGTCCACTGAGGTGTACGCTAATTCCCCTCCCGATCCCAGCAGCAGTAGAGCCGGAGGGCAGCCAAGGTCACACACGGAGGGGGGGATCCTCCTGGACGAGGGGAGTAGTGGTGACAGTAAATAAAAAAACCCTCTTTAATGGCGGCCGACTGGAAGCTGGGAGTTCATGAACCATGTTGTGTTTTACCGCCACGTATCCGAACAAAGCTGCTTGGACTGGTGTTTTTACGGAACAGTTTCACACCGCAGAAAAAAAAAGATCCTTTCAAAGGCTGGCTGAGCTATTGAGGACCAAAGACTCAGACATGAAAGCAACAATCGATACCTGATCAAAGCAGCCGTTTGTCTCCAAAGTGCTGCCCTTTAGGGCCGCGCATCAGGCGTCGCGTTGGGCTCTCAGGACGACCTGCAGAGTGTGGAGGAGCCAACCTCTAATAGCAGCCAAGCTTCCAACTCTGCACTTACTCTACACGTGCAGTCGGCTCCAAAGTCAACGCAAAAGTACTTCATAGATGTTTCCCAAAAGGTCACCAACCAGCTTTTCACGGGGACTTTCAATGAAAAAGTAAAATTGTCTGTGTTGCGCTTGTTATGTTAGGAATTAAATCAATTAAATGGACAAGAATGAGACTTATTAGGTTCTTTTCTAGCCTTAGATAATCAGTAATGTGAGATGAAAACACTTGTTTATGTATTTGAGGCTGCGTCTCCAGTGATCGAGGTCTAATTCAGCAGGAGGTTAGCAGGTTAGCCGAGCCGTCAGCAGTGTGTGGGTGCACAATCTTTCAGACTTTTGACACGTGAATTAGAGGGTACTTACAGCTCGAGCCTGAGAAAAAAAAGCCACGGTGCAATGTTAATTACTGCGTGCGGGGGAGGGATGGGGTTCAGCGGTGACAGCGTGTAATTTCACGATTTTGCTTGGTGCTTGGTGCTTTGTCCTCCTGCGCTTAGGTGTCTCCAACTGCTCCAGAAAATGGGCCAGCTTTAGTCCTGCAGTCGGACCCCTGCATAGCTGTGATGATGTTAGCGCTGCAGTCGTACAATATGTTTCTTTTTCTCTTGGAGAGCTGCTCAATCCCAAGTTCAAGGCTGTTTTCGCCAGTTAGTTTGTGAAGCAACTGCAAGTAAATGAAGTCAACGCAATAAAGTGTCAGAGGAGGTCAAAGTTCATGCACTAAAAGATGAAACGAAATGTAGCTACACTGTACAATTATAGTTTCTGTCTCTGTCTGTCTTTATTAGCCATGGTTTTGGTATTTATATGGGCAAAGCTTAATTCTGAGTGAGTAAAAAAACCCAAGAACAAAGAAAATACTGTTCCCACTTTAAAAGAAATAAGGCAGCGAGATAACGTAGCTGCCAGCTGCTGCGTGCTCAGTGTTTATAGAGGTGCTGGGCAGCAGCTGTGTAGCCTCTCAGTCCTGGTTCACATGTTAAATAACGCTGTCTGCAGAGAATGGACTCAGCTTTGATTCGGTCAGCTTAAATAAAGACTATAAATATCCAAATCTCATACAGGAATGGTGGGAAAGTGCAGAGGAGACCTTTTCTTTTCCTTAAATCATCAATAATTTATACTGTCCCACTTCTGGCACCTTCCTACGGAGGTACCTGCATCTGCTGCTGCTTTTACTTTCTTCTGTAATGTGCTGCTGTTATTGTCTGTGTAAGACCTGACCTGTCAGGTCACTTTCTGTTCTTTCCTCTCTTACATTCTTGTGCATCATTAAATTCTTCCCCTCCACTGAATTTATTGACAAGCTTCACTACTTTCATGGGACGCTGTTGCACTGGCCGCCACTGGCCGCTGCTCTGACAAACTGAGGTCCTCGTTGACTTTCTCAGACAAGCAGAATATTTGTTACCTGGACAAGAGGCTGAAGATGCAGCCAATGGCAACTCATCGTCCTTGTATTCAGGATGATGATGCAGTCGGGGCCCATTCAGCGTGACCTCGTTCGTCGTGACATGAGCACATCTCAAGCGTACCCAACAACAAACCAAAGGCTTTTCGGAAACTTCAGCACGTCCAGTTGGTAATCAGATTCAGGGACAGGCAGCAGAATTACACAGGAAGCTCTCGCTTTATATAACACTTCCCTCAGCTTGGGGTACTTCAAAGGCCCCCAGGGTGGTTCAGTCAGGGCTAAAAAAATGGAAACTGCATTAATGGAGAGCACAGAGGGTTAGCTCGGCTGTGACGTAGATGGGCCATTGATTATGGCTGCAGCAGCAGAGTTTGTCCTCTGGAAGCTAAATTTAGAAGCAGAGGGTTCCCAGGCCGTTCCAGTGCTCTGCAGTCTTCTGCAGGATGCAGATCGATGGTGCACAAACAGAAGTGTTGCACCACAATCTCCCAGCATGTGTGCAACAGTTGCTTCTTTCCTGGTTCTGTAGACACCAGAACTGTTCTCAGTCTGAGGGAAACGTTGTGTTCAGACCGTGCGGCCTGCAGGAGGGAGACGGTGGCGGATGAGCACACGGTGCCGTCAGCGGCCAACAATGGCACGTCTCAGCTGTCCTCAGCTCTGAGTCACTTCAGGGCGATGACTGACAGCCACTCCTGCTGTCAGCCAGACCTGCGAGAGCAGAAGCAGCCTCCAAACAGGTCTGGGTGACAGTCGCGCAAACAAATCACGAGGCATTTGTTGAACACAGACTCAAGTTTTTAAACGTCAGCCAAAAAATAAACTAGAGCGGCCATGATGTGATCAGGGGGATTATTTCATACCAAAATCAGTAAAGTCAAAATGTACTTTCAGTTTCTGGCACATTTCATTTGTGCAATCTTGGAATTTTAAGTTGATTTTATTAAGTTATATATGTGTGTTATGCAATGTGGTCCCTAAAATAGGAGCTGTGAAATCAGAATTTGAGAACATGCATTGTTTCAGTTCTCTGTCGCTGCTCTGTGAAAAGTCTAAAATAATCTCCATCCAGCATTTCCTCATTAAAAACCTTCATTTCATCTTGTGAGATTTCAGGTTGGTAAGGTAACAGGAGCTAACTGATATCAGCTCAGCTGGCACACTTTAAAACATCCACACGCAAACTAAAAAGCAAGAGAAACATTTGATGCTTGCCCGTCCACTCGTGACACGATGGCTTTGCCATTAATCTCCGAGGACTGAAGTGGAACCTGACACAGATGCTCCAGTCAGAGCGACTCTCCGCACTAACACACCGAGGCTGGGCCTCACCAGCACCAGCGCTGACCTCTGGGCCAAAGTGACCCCGTGACCACCCGGAACAGACTGTCTACTATCACGTCATTGATCGTTTCCTCTTTTTATTATGCAAGAGTCGCCGGGTCTCCAGTTTGCATAAGCAGTTTAGAGCCCTTGACACAGCACAGCTGTTTCCGTGACACACCGCAGGGTTCCGTCCCGTTATGTAGCTGATCTTTCTCCTCTGTTGGAAGCCTCGGCTGATGATGACAGCACCGTGGACACGCGCGGGTGCAAAACATCTGATCAACAATATCAAGTTTATTCAGTAAGGTGTACTTTAAGACTTTCTCCGTGCACGTGGACGGACAGGTGTTTGGGAATCACAATATCTTGGATGGGAGTGTAGAAAAAAGGCAGATGGAGAAGGATGATGTCCCAGAATTAAACGTCAGCCTCTCTTACTCATTCCTCAGCTGCAGTTAAGCACTAAACAAAGGGGTGACGGGCTAATCGTAATAATAATAATAATAATAAACCAATGGGTTTTCAGCATGAGCTGAACTCTTGAAAGAACACGTGACTTGAACAAAGACGTATAAACAGAGCGCTTCAGTGAAGGAAAGCATCTGCGGTGTTACATCACAGTCTGGAGCTGCACCAGCTGTGATGAAACACACCCTGGTTTAAGCATTTGTTACTGCTTATGATTCAATTCAACGCTTAGAACTCACGGCAAAGCTGTCCAAAAAACGCTAACTCAGCAGCGGCAGTCAAATCTCCAGTCGCCCTGTGCAGACCTCGTGGTGACAAAAAGCAACGTATTTACACTGGCAAAGAAATTTACGGTTACATCTTAAAAACAGCTCTGAGAATGTGTTAACATTCCCACAAAAAAAGGTCACGTCTGATGTGAAACATTATATTTGGAGTGTGACAGTTTTCAGAGAGGACGGAGAGTTTCAGAAGCTCGCCAGGTCACTGCATAAATCTCTGAAATAAAACAACCTGATTTCACTGTTAAGCCTATTAAAGTTAGCCCAGTAACAGCCAGAGTCCTTTTACATAACACAGCAAGCACAGCTAGGGCACATTCTTCCTCTGCCTTTCACAAAGTCCTCTAAAAACCCGCCTGTGTGACCCCGTTTGAACACTACAACAAACTAATCACAACGGTTGCAGAATACACAGCAAGACCTGACGCCCTGCTTATTTATGACTCATCTAATATGCTGTATTTATCCCTGAAAAAAGGTCCGCAGAACCGAGCCAGAACCACGTCCTTCTGCTCCTGTCTAACTGGGTCGAACGTGTGCTGAACTGCAGTGTCGCTGAGGGTTTTCGACCCTTGATTTGATTACATCCACAAACCTGTGAGCCCAAAACCAAAGTCTAACCTAAGACTAGATTAAAAGAAATCCAGTTATTCCACAAACGCTCCACACGAGGTCATCTGTCATTCCAAGTGTTCTGCAGAAGTCCAGAGATGCTGAGTAATCAGACAGGCATGAATGGAGCAGTGGGGGAGGAAGAGGGCTGATCCGCGCTAACTTACTTAGCCAGCTTCATCTCGATCTGCTGCCGGATCTCTTGTCGCTCCTGGTCGCTGCGGACGGGGAAGATGTTGCGGTCCTCCAGCTCCTGCTTGCTGGGACGGTTCCGAAGCTTCACGGCCAGCAGCTCTTTCCTCATCCTGCGCGGGAGGGTCCCTGTCAGGGGCGAGCAAAGGTCAGCGAAGGTCAGAAAAGGACATGAGACGAGGTGCTTGGTGTAAACAGAGAGCCTTGATACCACAGAGCAGTGGTGGGCAGTTATTTAGGCTGAAGGGCCACGTTGGGCTGAGGATCAGAGGTTAGCTAAAAATCCTGCTTGATGGACTATTGACTGAGAAAATAGCTTGAAGAGCATGTAAACTGGTCCAACTAGAGATGGATGATGAAGCTCCAGATGAAGATTTGGGCGAAAAATAAAAAACATATTGGTTTGTGTGAAATTCAGTAAGGATCATCTGGGACACCGACTATCCAAAAAGTTATAGCTTCACAGCTGAGAAAGAGACACTCGAGTCCGTCCACCAAATCCACCATGACTCCGTACTTGACCCATATATAAGTGACCAAGAATTAGGCCAGCGGAGCAGATGTTAGGAGGCTGCTGTAACTCCGTAAATCTGCCTCATACTGTAAACACCAGCAGAGATTACGCTGCTTCATTATCCTCTAACTGGTTGCCCACATTTACTGGCTTTTTACAGTGGGAGGTAAGAGCAGAGTAAATACTGGAGCTCGCGTGCACCCACACGCAGACCTACCCGAGATCACTGACTCGTTCCAGCTGTCCTGGTCGCTCAAGTATTCATCCAGGCGCCAGTTCTCTTTGTTCTCATCAGATTCCTTCTTGCCCTCTGATTCGCCAGCAGGCTCTTTCTCTGTGCTGGACGTGCGGGACAGACGGCCGTCCAGACGGCGCTTCAGAGATGAGCGACCCTCCTTTGCCTGGAAACTGCAATCAGAAGATCATGAACGTCGTACGAAGCTTGATTTTACTGTACAACAGCAAACTCTGAAATCAAAACACAGTGTTATTAACCAAAGATAAGGTAAAAATAAATATATCATTATCTCTTCTGGTGTCCCACCTCTCCTGTCTGTGCTTGGTGGCCAGTGCGCGGTGCAGTTCCTCAATGATACAGCTAGGGGGCAGGTGAGGATGAAAAGTCCCGAGGTGGGGAGAGCCAGAGATGGGGGGTGTGGAGATCCGCCCTCGCAACAAGGAGCTATGAGGGTCTTTGGGAAGAGTGAAGTTTCTGGGTAAGGTGGCTGGGGACTTTTTGAGCGGCACTGGAAGAGCGCCTGGGAACAAAAACAGTGCGGTAAACCAGCGCAGCAGCGTTCTACGCAGCATTCCCTCCGCCTTAAACTCACCGTCCAGGCTGCCCAGCCTGGTCAGCAGCCTGACTGGTAGGTTGGATGGAGTAGAGGTGCTGGCTCTTCTTGCAGGTAGGGCTGCTGCTACCTCCTGTTTAGCCTCTACCTGCTCCATCTTCACGGCTGCCTGTTCATTGGTGGACTGGCTTTCTGAGACGCTTTCATCCACCCTGTCTTCACCTTCACCTGGGCCGCCTACTGTGTTTGACCCTTCAGTCAGTTCTTGCACTGAAAGGAAACAAACGCAAAATTCTGCTTTAAAAGGTAAGTCTTTATCTCCCCCTAGTGGACAATAAGAGACCAAACATCTGAAATCTCAATCTAAGAATAGCAAAATGATTTTTCTTTTTCTGCTGCGTTGCAGAGGTTTGTACAACAAAAATGGCCACCGAGGAAAAAAAATATAACGTAAATTGACTTGCATCAGCCCATCACAGAGCTGCTTTGTACCTGTGGAAGTTTCTAAATCGCTGCTGAGGTCTTCACTGGTGCTGGCCAGAGGTGCCATAGGCTCCTCCTCTCTGTCCTCTCCATCAGACTGGGTCGGGGTGTCTGGGTCTCCACTGTTCCCCCCACAGGCCAGATCTGACTCTGCAGACAGCGCACACCAGAAGAGGACACGCGTGAGCCTGTGTACCAGGGTTGACGTGTGAACTGACCAGTGTGCAGGTCTGTGTGCATCTCTCGTTTTGCACCTGTCTGCATCTCCCCAGGGTTTCTCCTAATGAGGTCATCTCGCTTCTGCCGTGCAGCTGCTTTCTTCTCCGCTGCTAAAAGACACACATTTGTGAAACTGGTCCACTGACCATACTGAAAACAAAACCGGACTCAGGCAGTTTGCAAGCACCATCTCCTGTGTTGGCAGATCTAAAGTTCCACTCACTTGGTTGAGGCTTTAGCTTCTCATTTTTCTTTTTCCTCCATTTCCAGGGCTTGAAGATGCGCCCCAGGCTTGCTAGCTTGCTGTTCCGCCGGACAGGCGGCGTACGAACCCCTGAGATCAGGCAGCCGGAATGGAGCACCCTCTGCTGGTCCATCGCATCTACAACACAAGGTAAGCAGAGGCCCTGGCGTCAGTCCGAGCTCCAGCAGGGTGACGACGTTCTGCTGTCCAGCCCCATGTGAAAGTAACAACTGTGAGGCTCACTTGCTGTAAATGCCAGACCCAATCAAGTAAGAGAAGACAGAGAGCTGCATTGTTAGCGTGTGACTCACATGGTTTCAGGCCTGGCTGGCCCCAAACACGAGTACAAAAGAGTGCTTTAAAAAGACACGCTGACGATACGTCCAAGTTTCAGTGTAGCCTCTTCTAAATTCACTGCACATCTGCTCAGAGCTGCCCAGAATCCCCCCCAAAAAAAGGTTGGGTACGTTAATGAAGCACTGCCGTGACAGTATCAACCTCAGGGTGCAAATAGCACTTTAGTTTTCATTATCAATGAAACGTAACTTTCCATACAATTCATTATTTTGGGTTTATCAGGACATCATCTCGGCTTCACAACAACCAAATTATCAACATTGAAAGTCAGAGGGATGGATAAAGTAGGTAAAAAACGCCCATAAACAGGCAGTAATGCAGCCAGTTACAATTTAAGATCTATATTTTTGCCCTGCAATGCTCGACTTGAAAAATGAACACGTCCAACGTGCAAAGTGTGGACGGAAGCGCTGATTTAATCTGTAGACTAAAGAGTGAAGACATCACAGTGACAGACAGAACAAACCAAAGAGGCATTAAGTGGCGAGACGAGCAGGCCCAAAAGAGAGGAGAGCGGCTCCTTGAAGGAAGGCCAGAAATAGGCACTCCCACACAGTCTGGCTCTGACACCAGCTGACACCTCCGGGAGAACACAGCTGAGCGCGCAGATCTGCAGCGATCTCTCCCCGAACACTTGAACTTCGTGTTGGCTGGATTAAGTCCACAACATCTGCTCATTGATATTGTCCAGGGAAATAATTGCATGTATTTTCTTCCTCCCTTTTCATATTAATGGGAGAAGAAAACGGAGTGTATTTACGAATACTTATGCCGGGGTACGCCACAGACATGCACGTTTGTGGCAGTGGCGCATTTGGTGCAGGGAAGAGGGAGGTGAGGCAAACTCAGGCAAAAGTGCAACGTATTCCCAGTATGAAGCAAAATGAAGGTCAGAGTCTGAAAGATGAAATATGCATCCTCCTGCAGGTAACAGGCGGGAGGGCACCGAAACCTCCGAGCAGCGGCTACGTTTCCACACCCTCGCAACAAGGAAAGTGTTTAGGAGAAGGGTTTGCACTGGAACTGTGGCGTTTGTCAGTATTAATCATGATTTCAGTCCGTGCCTTCTTTCCTGCAATAACCTTTCAATCTCAAGCCGTTCACCCTAGAGACTAAAATGTCATTGAGATATTTGGAGACACGTTTTGCTGCTACTGAACTTCTAAAAATACTTTCAGGCTAATGGAGCTAAAATCAGTGAATATCTGATAGCGCTACTGTTCATAAAAGCCAGTATTATAGAGACTTTTTCAGCTCTTTTCTCTGCCAACGTTTTCATGACGGCACGTACAAATGCCTGAAAGAGCCTCGGGCCGATGCGCAGGAGATAACAGAGGCAGAGCAACGGCCTCCGGTCAGCCGTGACGGCGGAGAATCGACGTTTTCACCGACAGCCAAAGCGTCTTGACTGCCAGTAATGAGAAACGGGTCAGCTGCTGAAGTCGTGTGCATGCTCGCCCACCTCAGATGCAGTGAGGAATTCAGGTCAAGCCTGTCGTAGCTGCAGCAGCATACCCAGGGTCAGGCTGCCGTTGCCATGGTTACCACGCTGGATGCTGCAGAAAAGACCCTCGGAGGCAAAGAACCACCGTGGCATGAGGAATAGGGAGTTGCTGGGTGGATGAGAGGCTGGCGGCGAGCCTGCAGCCAATCATGTCCCAGCACGCAACGATGCATAATGCAAGTCAGAGAGATGCTGTATTTTTAATTTATTTTTAGAATGAAATATTTAGATATTGAGTGATTTCTTTGAGTAAAAAGTCTTTTCTGTGCAGCAGTAAAAGTTATCACACTGAGCACCTGACAATGTTCTAAGGTTAGAATAACTTGCATTTCTTAAGGTTGGTGAGTATAAATACTTTGGTAAATTCAATTCAATTCAATTTTATTTATATAGACCTTTTACAAAAAAGTTGTCTCTAGGTGCTTTACAGAGGTAAATAAAAGACAAAACATACAGTGGAAAAGAAAATGTTTAAATGGCATTTCCAGTTGGAATAACACTAAGTGCTTAACATGTTCATTCCCGTTAAGACCCCCCCCCCCCCCAAACGTAATGTTAATAAATAAATAAATGTTTTCTTTAAAGTGTAAAAGGAATAATCATCGAGGAAAAATATATTATGAATATATTTAAAAATAAATGTGCGCTATTGTCCAAACCTTTAGCTTTATTCTAATTATGTACTAAGATTCATACTAAGGATAGAAACTTTCGTATAAAACAATTATTCTTTCACTTCCACAAACTCAAACATTATTTTTTGACATTATATTTACAACTAAAGTCGATAAAAGCCGGAGTCGTCGATCCGAGAGCAACACTCACTGACTAGGACGGTGCTCTCAGCAGTCCTCCTCCAGCGCTCCAGCAGATGTTCCGGAAGAGCGCAAAAACTATTTCAGCGGACGCGCACAAGAAAATAAAGACATTAAATAACTGCGGTGATGAAGATGATGATGATGACGATGATGATGATGATGATGAGCAGCTGTTTTCGCAAAGCTGTGGGCGTCCCCGACCGGCGGAAGGGTGCCGGTCTGGAGCATCCACGGAGGGCTGCTCAGGGTGATGATGCGGGCCCCGCCCCTGTGGACTGACGGAGGGGGGCCAAAAAAAAAAAAAGCCTCCGACGATGCGCGCACTTGCATCCAGAGCAGCAAGTCTTGGGGGGGGGAAAAACAGGAATATGCGGCATTAGACCCGTAAAAACATGCAAGAAATAAATTATTTTACATCATTTCAGGGACTTTTGGGAAGGGGAACGCAATAATTTGGGGCTATAGCCGCTTCAAATACCTCCAGAATGCACAGCCTTGTGCACCTGAATGCCACAGGAGGCACCATTCAGACAGCATTAGTTGGGGTGTAAACGGATCGTTTGTGCTCTCAGATTGATTTTTTTTTAAGGAGCACTTGTACATTAACGGCAGGAAGAGCTGAGCCACATCAAACATGATTAAAGCCTCCTCAGGGACGCCTGTGCAATAATCAAACAATCTGAAGAGCGTGTGGACCACTCAGTGAAGATGAATCCATTCACTATTTATGAGGCTGAAGGTGGAGGACGTCCGCACCCAAGTTGTAGTTAATAAAAAACCGAGGTCTCCACTGAGCTGGAACAAATTTGAATTGGACACTTTAATAAGGACTGAAGAGAATATTAGTGCGCTTGGTTTGTGCTGATTCTCCTGCTGCAGAAGCAGACGAGAGCCAAAGAAACGGGTCGAGGGGCTTTTATGTTAAAGTAAAGTGTGAACGCCAAAGGAATCAGAGTGTGCAACCTAAAATAAATCAGATCCGTGTGTGATGTAATAAAATAAATGTTTTATTACAATTACAGGCCCCGGTAACCGTCGGAGGACAGTTAATGGTGTAAAGAATTGAGGAAACAAGAAAAGAGTTCTAAGAACAAGCTTACATTAACCTCAAAGGGTACCTTTAACACTAAAGTGACTATTACTTTGTCTTTCTCTTCAGGTTTTGCTCGTTTGTCCTTCTGACTCATGTTTCTGTCTCTATTATCTTTTGTTTAGATGAAACGTGCCACTAAACAAGATTAATGGGTTGGAGAGGCCGAGGCTGATCCGGAGGTTCGCTGTCACCGGAGTGGCTCTATTTTACCCCTGCTATGATCGCCATGGCAACCAACGCTGCACTCCTACCCCAGACCAGAGGATGTTCTGGTGTTCGGAGCTTTAAATTGGAAGCCAGTCCTCAAAACAACAGCAGCAGCTTTGAATGTGAGGTTGGTGCTGCACAGCCACTTCGTCCATCTTTAAATGGTTGTAAAAATTCTGTCGTCATCTTCGTGCCGTCGAGTTCCTCACGACAGTTTCATGCACAACCCTCATCCGTGTTTTACGTCCATAAATGCCACTGCGCATGACGACGTGACGATATCGCCCTCCGCTTGTGTCGGATGACCTTTGATAAAACTCGTAGCTGCTCGACAAGCTGGTAGATTGTGTTTTCATGACCTGTCTGACATTTAACAACATTGCGCCAGTTTAAAATCATAAATCCTGCCCTGCTGCTGTGGCTGCTCCAGTCCCACACAGTCTCCTTTCACGTGTGTTGAATCATTTATCGAACGCAGTCACAAACAGCAACATCCTCGTATTACAGAGGGACCACGGCAGAGAAAGTAGTCCCTCCGACTCAGCTCCCATCCTCACTGTTGGCTGTTTATGGTTCTATTTTATTTCTGCTTTTGGCTCCCCCCTTTGTTAGAAATGCCGGTGTTCTGAAGGGAGTGGAAATGTTCAGAGCAGCTGAGGTACGGAACATTAAACGGCTCGAGCTGAGCAGTCAGCCAGTATTCAACAGTCCCAAACCTCTGCTGACACGTCAGGGATAAGCCACAAGGGTTGGAAGTCGCTGGGTCTTGCACAGTAGTGGGTAAAAGCTTAAGCAGCTTCTCTTTAGTTTTAGCTGCTTTGTCGGATTTCGACCATCTTTTTGTTTGGGTAATTCTACGTTATCTGCAGCAGCAGACAGCTGGGTGTATTTACGAGCTGTCAAATGATTGATAAAGACATGTCCCATTAATGTGCAGTTACTATGTGATTATCAAAATAACTGCACAGCTTAGGTGAAATTCAACTCTGGGCAACGCTGCCCGAAGACTCAGTCTAGTCCCACAGTGGCACTAAGTGTTTGCTGTAATCAATCAACCACACAGAGCAGCCTTATCTCTCTTTGGGACGAGGCTTTTGCGCTCCCTTGGCTGTTGTCGGGCCTCCATATCCCCGTGTCGGGTGGAGGATGGATGTTAAAAGGATCAGCTGGATACTCTGGCTTGTTCTCAGCTGCTTCTGCGCTGCCCTGCGAAGAATTAGGTCATCGCGCGACGCATTCATAAAAGATACATTATGTGTAAACGTCTGACAGATTACGTTAAGTAGCTACCCCCAATACGCCCAGTCGCTGGGCAGATTTCTGCCGCTGCGACACACATGACGTCACGAAGTAGCAAAAAAAAAATCATATAATAGCGTGTGTGTGCCTTTAGTGGGGCAAACTCACGTGTTGCTCAGATGAAATGATGGCTCAGACAGAACTGTGTTAGTCTGAACCCATCAGGGATGAATATTTATGTCACTATATGAGTCACATCATTGTTAAAAAAAAATCCAGTATTTCAAAATTTAGTTGTGGGGGAGGGATACAGTGCAAGTGTGTGTGTGTGTGTGTGTGTGTGTGTGTGTGTGTGTGTGTATTTATGTCTCGTGGGGGAGGGGTCTCTATAATTCAGCGTGAACTGCATCCAGACACGTCTGTACACAAGATCAATCCAGCCCACATTTATTTTCATCTCCAGCAAAATCCACCTTTGGAAAGTATTTAAACATTATTTTTATTGGTGAAGCTCATTAACATGTGGTAAAGTCATGAAGGTGTTTGAACTGACTAAAAATTGGGCTGAACTTTCTCCGCTGGGTCCAGATCTCTGGGTGAAGTTAGACGCTGTGTTAAAACTGTACGTTCAGTGTGTGTTTTTAAGGCGCCTGCACTAAACAACAACCTCATCTTGCTGTTCCACACAATCCATAGTATTGATTCCTCAGTGATGCTGCCACGTCTGAGGTGGAGGAACTCGGATCACCAGCGGATCACAAGTGTCCCTCTGCAGCTGCATGTCTGCAGACGCTTCATCTACATTTAACTGGAAAACAGAGTCCTGTTCTGCAGCCTCACTGTAATATGTAATTTTGATGTAATTACTAGTGTATACGGTCTAAAATCACTTAAACTGAATGCAACACATGAGGACTTTGGTGAGTCATCATCTAATATACATAAAGCAGAGTGGTGTTGCATGAATGTGGATGCATGACCTCGTGTTTTGTTTTTTAGCATTCTTGCTTCAGCCCTGCATCTGCAGCATTAGAGCCCCTTACACTGTGGCATTTATCTCCTTTCACTACATTGGTGGAGGGTGATGTCATGTTTTTGCCCTGCCTCTGTGCTGCTCCCTGAGGCCCTGCAGTCGGTGGCACCCAGGGACGTCTCTGCGTAGTCTAGTCCATAATAGGCGCAGAGATGAGCTGGCAAAAAAGAGCAAATTTTGAATTGGCTGCTGTTCTGTTGTGTCTTACTGTTCTAAAGCCTAAAGTCGCTGATGGAAACTGTCTTCCCTCTGCGAGGCTTCATGACAGTGATGCTGTCATCACAGTCTCGCTGTCCCACTTGTGAAATGAAACATGAAATTAAAAAGAATATAACCGCGGCGCCACATCAGCTCTAAAAATACCCCAACAGGGGCATGAAGTAAGCGCCGTTTGTCTGTGTGCAGATTTTCTGTTGCAGCCTCCTCTGATTAAATTTGAAAGGATCCCAGATCTTCTTCTAATTCTGTCTGCGCGGTCTTCGTCCCCGTCTCACAGTCCGGGGCTCGATTCGGCATTAGGGGAATATTCATTTGCAGCCCGTGTCAAACAGCGAAGTTTGCAGTTTCTGCCGAGTAATCCTCGGTTAGCGTCTTTATTCAGCGCGACCTTGTGCGAACCATTTGTCTGCATTCATTCTGAGCCGTCAGGTGACTGCAGCACTGGACTCCTTGTGACAATGACAGCTTACCTCATTTGTTCAACGCCCGGTGTGCCAGGCAGAGCCCTCTTCTGGCTTTCCCTCTCACCGCTTCACGCTGAATCCACTTTGCAGCGTTTTTGGACATTTAGCACAAACCTTTTCCTGTCATTGACCGATGCTACAGAATAAATCTGAAAACTGGCTTTTCAACGTTCATGTTATTTAGCAAGATCCAGCGGAGAAAATGTAGAAATGTGCATCAAAAGAGCTCCCTGGGGTAAATATAGGTTGCTGCAGAGAAAGCTATCGATGCATGCGATGAGTCATTACGGCAAAGTGGCAGAAGCTCCTTGCTGAGGTTTCCATGGAGACAAATGCATACAACTGCAATGAAAAAGTAGCATTTTCACATGACTAGCTGTTCTTCCCTGCCGGTGCTTAAATAGCAGCCCCTGCTAAGGTTCTTTAACAGTGACTGGCTGTTTTTTTCCATTCAGTCTCAGAAGACGAGCAATTATGCACCATAATCTAAAGAAGGACATCTTAATGTCCTCATCAGTGTGAAGGAAAAAACTACAGCGGGCGTGTGTGGGGGTGGAGGTTTGAGGACGGCAGAGGAGAGCTGGGAAGCAGCCTTTCATGCTCGAGCAGCATGTCAGATTAGTGAAGCAGCGCTAGCTCAAATAATGGCGTGAAGAGACTACAGTAAGGCTGGATATCAGCACCAAGAACAAACAAGGAGGAACCGAAACAAGCTATGTCCTGGGTGCATCTCTATATTTATCTTTAAAAAAGGAAAAACAAGCAGAAGAACTGTCACAAAAATGTTTAAATATTACATTTTCCAGACTTTGACAGCTTCAGCGTTGGACAGACTGCTGACTTTTCCTAATAACTGAAATAATGTCCATGTTTTAAGCCTGTCAGCACAGGAAATGGATTCAAAAGAGGCTGTAAGAGAACGAGAACCTGCACAAACTGGCATTCTCTGCAGACCCCAGTTCTAAGAGCTCAGATTACCAAGAAAATCAAACCAGTAAAGTACAGAGAAGTATTTACATGACTGTTATTATCAAATAATGCTCTGAGCCTTTTTATCCACCATTTGGCTAATTTAGCTTGATGCCAATGTGCAAAAGAAGCCGTTTGGCTTCAGTTTGCAAAATCACACAGGCCTGAACTGCCAGTAAAACTTCAGCGATGGGAGACGAGCCTGCCAAGCGTCAGATTGTTCGGCACTTCTCCCACTCCCCAGTTTTTGGTCTGTTGCGTGCGCTGCGCTCGGGGTTCGGCATCATCACAGAGTTTGTAGTGAAGCTAATATTCTCTCAGAACAACTGACCAACAGGTTTCCTCTTTTTAACTTCTTCAAGCGTCATCAAAGGATTCCATCGACTGAACTCTGTGCTGTTTCACTGCCAAGTGTCCACGGGAGCCTTAAATGGAGACGCTTCTCCACGTGCCAGGATCAAATCTGCAGCAGGTGATGCCAGAGCAGGGAAAGCGTTAGCGCTAATCAGAGGGGTGGGTGTGGAGGGGGGTGCTGCATTGCCTGGGTCTGGTCTGACTGATGCCCCTCGGAGGTTACTGGATGAATCTGTGAAGGCTATAGGCTGGGACAGGTCTTTCCAGCATTGTCTCAGAGTTACACCAACGCAGTTATGTAACCATAACAACCACAACAACGTGACGCGCACTAGGAACCAAGGGCAGGAAAGCAACAGCCTCCTCCAGATTCTGCTGAAGGTATCAGGAGGGGTGAAATGGTGCGATGTTCAGGCCGACTGCAGCGTCACCTCAGCGAGAATGAAAGCTCCATGAATCTTTTCAACAAACCCCCCACGCTCTGAGTCAGTTGCTGAGCCCCTGGTACAGCTACAACAGCTGCACAGTATCAGCTTCTCCCTCTTCCAGCTGCTTCTCTGTCATGGAACCAGTTGCACTCATGGCGCGCAGGCTGGGAGGCTGAGAAGAACACACATCCACAGCCAGGAGGTTCCAGCCATCTACAACATTTCCACATGCAACGACTGTTGCAGCTCTTTCAAAGTGTGTTTGAGTGGTGAGCGGTGAATGCCTGCTCAGAAACTCCCAGGAACAATGCATCTCCCAACTCCCAAATAAACAGGATTCACAGTCTGCGTGGCATTTCATTCTGAATGGCTGGCTGTTGTACATCACTCAGTGCATTTGGGAGGGCGAGCAGCGAATAAAGCAGACAAACATGTCGGCTCAGCTGGAGAGCCAAGTGGTGCCTTCTGCCATTTGGATCACCATGGAAACAGCCAAATACACAATCAGCACTCCTGTCTGCTCCAGCTCAACATACTGCATCCTGCATGTGTGTGTGCAACTGCAAGCTGGGCATTCTCGTCTATATTATAAACACAATCTGGTCATCGATGCATTTCTGCGGCTGATTTTATCACAGGCGTGTAGTTAGCAGCAGGGTCAGCCGCAGAGATTCAAACCGGAGCTCGGTGATGTAGAGAGCCATTCTGGAGAAGAAGTGGGTGTTAGGTGCCAGAAATGATAAAGCAAAGGTTTCCCAACTGCGTAAATTAATAAATCGATGCGCGCGATTTCAAATGGCTAGTTAATAAGGTATAAATACTGCAGCACCAGGTGGTTCCGTGCGTCGCGTGACGCAAAAGAAACACTGATTCATTATGGGATAGATCGCGCAGCTTCACGTTTAAGGCCCAACAGCAGGGAGTGCATGAAAGGAGGGGGCATGACGCACGTTTTACCACACAGCCTACGTCTGCCGCATACAAAATCAGTGCGGGATCACCGCAAGAAACACGACGAGGCTACGGTGACTTTCCTCCCGCCCAACCACCTGTCCAAGCGGGGAGTGGTGAGGGCACAACATGCGTTTTGCGTTTCTCCCCTCTTACCTGCTCTGTGCGCCTCATCCAAGCGGATCTCGGTGATGCTGCTCGGGTCACTGTGAGATCTCCCCCGCTGCAACACGCAGTCCTCATCTAGCCCGTCAGACGATGCCATGGTGACCGCAGATGTACACTTCCAGAACGAAAGGCGTAACCAACCAAGGTCATCGGCACGAAGAGCTGGAGCAGATTTGACGTGGTTGGAGTGCTGCGGCTGCAGCTCCTGGTCTACGATAAGGAGCCGCTCAGGGGAAATCCATTACGCGCGCAGCATCATGCCCCCTTCAGGCGCTGCTCGCAAAATTCCTCTTTAAACGGCTAAACCCATGTGGACGCGATTTGGTGCCCTTTGAAAAGATGTGTTGGAAATGAAGTGGATCTAGGAATTGATGAACACAACATCACGGTCGTGTAAGCCTAATTTCGGACAAATCCATGCACTATCCGAAAATTCTGACCCGCCATCTGCAAAATCCAGCGTTTAATCTGGGCGCGGGGGATTGACAGTTTATGTTTCAGTGTTAATTAAAGTTTTTCCCCCAATGTCCTACGTCCATTAACGACAGAGACATGTTTTCTTCCACTTCTGGAGAGGATGAAAACACTTTCTTAATGCAAAGTAGATCCATGGATAACCATGACCTGGATGAGTGAGAATCTACACAGACACTTTCTTAATGCATTCTCACATAATGTACATTTATTGATTTAAGCTTTAGTGCATTTGGCCAGATCTGAAGACTACAGCTTTAGACAAATGGACAGATCTTTTTTTGTATTGCTAAACTAAGCATACACGCTAACTATAGCTATTTATTGAATAATGTTAGGTGATGTATACTATGAAAGGTGATTCTGAAAGAAAGTAGGTCATTAATTCATTCATATGTTCGGGATTAGGTTTTAGATTGTTTTTAAACAAAAGAATAATGGAAATGAGATTGTTTATGTTAATAATATAAACAGTCGGAGAATAATCTGTACAGTAAATTTAATCAAGTAAAGTCTGATCAAGTATGAAAGAGTAATTAAATCGACAACAGAAACAGTAACTGATATGTTCCACCAGATGGCAGTAATAGCCACCCAAAAACCAAATACACGAAGAAGAAGGTAAACAAACATGGCTGAACAGAGTGACGAAGGGAACAAAACTTCAGATTCTCCTAACAGTAGTGAATCTCCGGAGGTCCTTTTACCACCTAAACCACCAGAAGAAGGGAGCTCTCTGAGTTCTGCATCACATTTCAATAAAGACCTGAAAAGCGTCCTGGTTACCAGTGTTCTAAACCTAGAAACGCTCGATGTAGACCTGTACAGGTAAAACTATCCGCCGCTATCCGGTTAAAATTTCACTTTGGCAGAAGGTGACAGAATCGACTCTTTATCAGTTACTCTTGATTCATTTTTGACATTAATGAAGTAGATTTTGTGGGTCCTATTCACTTGCTTTTTAGCACACATCCTGCCCAGTAAGGAAGTGGGTACTGTCAAATATTAGCATCATATGTGTTTCAGTTGTTTTTGTCTTTTCCCCAGAGGGACTCACCACTGGGTGCCCCGCACTCAACGATTGTTTGGGGGTCAGATAGTTGGTCAGGCCCTTGTAGCTGCTGCTAAATCTGTCAGCGATAATCTTTATGCCCATTCTCTTCACTGCTACTTTGTACGAGCGGGTAAGATGGCCATCACTAAATATCACACTTGAATTAAATTGACCACACGCTGATATGGAAATTGTTACCTGAATTTGCGTTTTTTTTATTTTTTTCTCCTTAGGAGATCCTAAGATTCCTGTCCTCTACCAGGTGGAACGCACAAGAGATGGTCGCAGTTTTTGTGTACGCTCAGTGAAGGCCATCCAGCATGGGCAGCCGATCCTCATCTGCCAAGCGTCCTTCCACATGCTGCAGGAGAGTCCCCTGCAGCATCAGTTCACCATGCCGGTGGTCCCACGGCCTGAAGACCTTCTAACTGTGGAGGAGCTCATTCATCAATATCTCAGGTAAACTTGCCAAAGCAAGGCTTTTTTTTCTAGCATAATCATTCAGTCAGATTGAAAGGTTTTCTCACTTGGTCTGATAGGATGTGTACAGTCTGACTAGCACCTCTCTTGGACATCAATATCTTTGTGTTACAGCAAACCAGACCTGGCAGAAAACGCAAGACAAGGTCTCAACAAACTGCTGGCCAACGAGGTCCCTATTGAGATAAAGCCAGTAAACCCACCGCACTTTTACAGGCACGCCGCATCTCAGCCGAAGCAGCTGTTCTGGGTGCGAGCACGAGGATATATCGGTAACAAAGCTGACATATATGTTTGACTTGCATTTACTGCCGTTTATACACTTCACTTTTTCGTTTGAATGCTGTAGGTGAAGGCAACATGAAGCTGCATTGCTGTGTTGCTGCTTATGTGTCAGACTATGCGTTCCTGGGAACAGCCCTGCTGCCTTATCCCAACTACAGGGTCAAGTTTTCAGCTTCGCTGGACCACGCCATGTGGTTCCACAACACTTTCCGCGCTGACGAGTGGATGTTGTACGAGTGTGAGAGCCCCTGGGCAGGTCAGTGAGTATTATCAGTCTGCAGTCGTTAAGCCAAGCACACTGCACTTCAACTGCCTGCAATGTGTTTTTGGCTCAGGGGGCAGCAGGGGACTCGTTCAGGGCCGACTGTGGAGAAGAGATGGTGTGCTGGCTGTGTCATGTTCTCAAGAAGGTGTACTAAGAGTGAAACCTGCCACACAGCCAAGCAAACTTTAAGCACTTTTCCCAAGATTTATTTATTTTTATTCATTTTGCAATTCTCATCTTAAAGATTTACTTTATTAAGAACACACACTGATAATAATGAAATAATACAACAAGCTGAATGAGTTCAATAAAGACGCTGAAAAACTCTTATTTCAAAGTTTTTTTTTTCATTTATAAATCTAGGAATTTAACAGAGAAGCTTTTGAGGTAAGCAAAATTAACTCACTATTCTACAAGTCTCCACTGGGTGGCACTCTTTTGCTGCATATTTTCGTATTCCTTTATCTTTTGTTTCTTTTTTCCCTTTAAAGGATTTTTAATCTCAAGTAGGTTTTGATCGACTGAGAGCTACTCATTACTTCATTCCATTCTCATCTGTTCTCTCTGCAGGTTCTCTGTTACAATTTTCCAAATTCTTTTGTGTTTTCAGCACCTTAGAAAACCACAACGCAGTCTAAATACAATAGGTCTTTTGATTCCACTTCAGAAATAGGCAATATTTGAACACTGATTTTCTTAGACTATTACAAAGCATTTCCTGTCAATGTTTCTTACGGTAAATTCGGAAAAAAAAAAAACCTACAATTTGTTGCTGACACTGGTGACTTCAGGTTGTTGAAATATAAAATAATCTGTATTTGCCTCATTTTTGTCTGTGAAAGAGTGGAGAGAAGAGAGAAAGCTGTTGTTGATGTTGATGGCGGAGTGCAGAAATCGATGGACACAACGAGGTACCGCTCAACCTTTGAGCCCTGAGAGGCTTCTCATGTTTCTTCAGGCCCCCCCCAACACTCACACACGCACACACACACACACACACACACACACACGTCTATGTTCAGCATCACAATTTCTGTTTCTCTGTGGAGTCTCCGCTGCTTTCTACGGCAAATAAAACAGAAAATTCACACAATCTTTTGCAGATTTTTCATACAGTAGATTGTGTTTAATAATAACTCCAGTGAGTTCATGCTTGTCTTTTTTGAGTTATTATTATTATTATTGCAATTAATTACATTTATGTTGAGCGTTATATTGCCCTTTTCATGCAGCGATGTTACCCACTTGAATTTAAGTGGTTTCTGCCCTGAAAGCATGGAGCAGCTTGACTGGGAAGTGCAGAGAAGTGTGAAAGCTGCTCACGAAGACCTTTTGAAATGCAAATGACAGCGACTGGTGGTTCAGATAAGTACAACGTTCATGCAAATGTGGCACGATGTGGCTGTTTGGTTAATAGTTACAATTATGACATTTGTGAGTGTGAGAGAGAGAAGGGAGCAACCCACATGAAGCAAACATCTCAGCAGCAGAACCGCTGTACTGGTCCTGTTGAGCTGGGAATGCTGGGATTTTAGATGATGAATAATTGATCCATTTGTGAAATCTGACCATTTTAACGAGACAAGAGACCCGACACTTGCCTGAGGGAGAGGCTGCTCTGCAGGTTTACTGACAGGCTAAATTCCATCACTGTTCCTGGTTCAGGCCTCCTCACCGACCAAGCAGCTTCTGTTCAAACCTGCTCAGATGCTTGACAGACTGTTTGTAGAGCCACATTTTTACCAAACTGGAGATTATCTGTTTAGCAGCTGGGCACTGACAGACTGAACGTGTTGGAAGCTCTGTTGTCATTGAAGGTTGAGCTGAGATTGAGATGTTGTTTTTGGCCGAGCACGGCCATCTTAAAGCTTAGACGGTAACGTGTTACTATTCTTTTGCTGTTTAGAGAGTTTTTCATCCTAACCTTAAGGTCACGTGTGTTACTCCCTGTCGTTGCTATAACAACACTGCACCCTAGGTAATTATTGCTATATGTCAGCCTGGTTTTACATCAGTCAGGAAGCAGGCTGAGAATGTGGCTCCGTGCTGGCAGGATAAGATGTGGATGAGTGTTACGTCTGATGTTTTTTCCTTGTGTGTGTACACATCAGAGCTATTGTATGTTTCCTTTTCATCTTTCTCACATCTGTCTCTGCTGCACCACTTCCCACGGAGATGTGATCAGAGCGAGAGATCAGAAGCCAGTAAAAAGAATATTTTGTTTCATCGACCGACTGCTCCTTGTTTTGGAACCATTTCTCTCTCTCTCTTTCTCTCTATCTCTCTCTCTCTCGTGTTGATGTGGGGAGCCGCATCTAAATTTCACGAGAACTCGGGCGTGAGGCCACAGACTCAGCGCTGGTTGCCAAAAAGACAGCTCAGGTATAAACTGTGTGAAAGATTCAATGCAATAAGGTGTTATTGATCGACTGGTGATGTAAACCGGGTGGATTCTGTTCATTTCCTGTCTGAGGTTGTGGAGATGGGAGCCAGGTGTGAACATGGAACGTCAACAAAGGGCAACACGGTCTGTTTCTGAAGGCGTCTGCCAACACGCCTAATTCTGTTTGAAGAAACAGGCGGATAAGAGCAAAAACCAGCGGTCATAATCGTATACGTGCACAGCTACATTGGATTTCCTGTAACAACGCTTGCCTTCGGCCGGAGCTGCGTAGATCTTAATGTGATTTCAAAGTGCAGTTCTAGGATCAGCTCTCAGGCACATCTGTGGGAACAGTTCAACAAATCTGTCCGGGGGGGATTCACTCCACATTATCTCCTCTGCAGCGGCGGCCTCGCTTCATTTGCATTAACGTGGCGGTGGCAGGCACTTCCTGTTCCTAATTTATCACCATAGCTGCTGAGCCAAATACACATTTTCCTTTTTTAATCAATTAAACCAGCTCGTCGTGTGGCCACAAAATTAATTACACATTTTTGTTCGTTTATCGCGTGCGCAGCAGCACATGCTAATTTTTCTTATTATTTTATACCTTCATCCTGGAAACATTGCACAGACGCGTCAGCTGGCTGAAAGACGCAGCTTGTGCACAGGAACAGGAAGGTGTTCAGCTAATGCGCCGATGTCAACGGCAGAAGGAAAAGGCTGCTTTGATCCTGAAAGCTTTAATTAGGCAACAAGGGATGAAGAGCAGAGGAGCAGGATCAGAGGCCTTGAACGTAGGAAGGCGAAACATTTAGAGATTCATCAATCCAAGGCAAAAGAATAAACTATAATATTGGTTACCGTAGAGACGGTGAGCAGATGACACTAATGACGAGCTCTTTGACCTCACGCTTGGTCATATACAGCGTTTTTTTGTGAATACTCTGTGTAATAGTGGAGCGTGTGAAGCTCCTCATCGGCGACCAACTGACAGCAAGGTTTCGCCACCTTTGGACGTTCACCTTTGACCTTATTTCTTTCCTGTCTTCGTTATCTGAAGCTTGTGTTTACGTTTGGGTTTTTCTTAAATCAAATGTGTTTCAGCTGCAACAGCACTGCTTATCAGTTCTGATATTCACCATGCTGTGTTAATACGTCATTACTGAATTGTTGTTTTTATAGAGCATCCATCATCAGTGGTCTGAAGGTCTGCTATCTTGAGGGGTCCGAGGTCAGCCAAGAGCGCGGCACTTTACATCTTTTAGCTGCTGTACCCACCCATATCCGTAGATATTTTACCAAGTATTTGACTCAGACTTACCATTTTTTTTTTTTATCTTAGAGGAACAGAGATTTTCCAGCAGGCAGGATTTTGATGGTATGAGGGCCGCACATGCCTCCTCCTCTCGCTGCTGGACACCCCCTGCTGTGTGCGGTGGATAAGCAGGAGGGAGGCCTCAGAGCCTCAGCTGTGCCGTCTCCTGCTGTGCATGTCTCTCTACGGTGGACTGGATTTCTCAGGGTCTGTGTGTGGCTGATGCGTGAGGATGCTCTGAGCTGCACAATTACAGCTGCGCTCAGGTCAGTTGTCCAGACGAAAGCACATAAACTGCCCAGCATCGCACAGAGACTATTGCTTTCATTCCAGGGTGGACTGACAAATTAACTATGACCGTCTTTCATGCATTTATCACATATACTTGTTTTGCTTGTTTTTAGGTCATTACAGGAATTCTTCCGCAATACAAGCACAGTTTCTTCTGACAACAGCTGGATTTGCACTGTTGATGTGTGGTGGAGATGAGCGCTGTCTAATTACATTCCAGATATCTAAGGTAGTGCCTGAAGGTTAAAAGACATTAAAGCTGTAATGAGAAACATTTTGAGGCCAATGTCCAAGTGGGTTCGTGAGGGCCGTCAATTTTTTGGTGATGTTTTTCTTCATGATAAAACCAGTGTTTAGTACTTCTTTTCGGAGCTGCACTGAATGTTTTATCGTTTAATGCCAGAGGGAAGGAGGCGCGCGCAGCTTTTTCAAGGTTTGTTTCATCATTCTTGAAAGGACTCGAGTCTCTGCATCAGCACTGAAATGGTAAGTTTTGAGTTCTTCACACTCCAAGAAGTTGAGAAGAAGTTGGTTGGAGTCGCACCATGTGACAAAGTCCTTGATCAGATTCCTGTACTCTTCCTCCGGTGGCACTCCTGTGCTGCAGGCCACAGTGTCGGATCTGCAGTCCCCCAGTCTTCTGAGGTCTGCCTGTCAGGTAGTCTGTGATCCATGCCACCAGGTGTGGGTCTACTCCCATCCCTATCAGTTTGTCCCTGAGGAGCAGTGGCTGGATGGTGTTAAAGGAGCTGGAGAAATTCTATTTACATTTTTACTGTCTTTTCCTGACTGATAGTATTTCAGTGCAGTTTTGGCACTTTTCAACAAGCAGGAACATCATGTGTTCTGTTTGTGTGTGTGAAACATGGTTTGTGATTGACAAGGAGGGTTGAGAGAGCAATTTTTGCAGAGGATTGTGGAGGTGCAGCAGCTCTGGACGGAGACTGCACCGAGAACTACTCAGCTGATGGCACAGATCCTAATCCAGTTGAACTAATTATTTAATTGATTAATTAATTGAATAATTAATTAATAACTAGTTAAACAATTTTTTTTATTACAAATCAATACCTTTGAAAGCGTATTGCTGCCACTCTGTGAATAAAAATTGATCAGTAACATGTTATTACTTGTTATGTTTATTGTTAGAACAATATATTTTCACGTTATTACGTGATAATATTTATTGTGAGAACGTGAAACGTTTCACGTTATAACGTGATAGTTTGTTATAGTTTTTTTTATAGTTATCAATCTATTAATTTCATTAATGAATTAGTTCTACTGGTTGAGGATCTGAGCCATCAGCTGAGTAGTTCTCGGTGCCATCTTTGTTGTTCTAGTGTTTCATGTCCCCTTTAAAGCTTTGGGCTGAGGATGTCAAAAACCCGGTCCAGGAGGGCGGTAATCCTACCAGGTTTTATAATCTACCAGGTGGCTCCATCCTTATGAAATCCGTTTTCTTCTACCTGGGAGGAAAGAAAAACCGGCAGGATCCTTGACCGGGAGGACCGGATTCCGACTCCCCTGCTTCATGAGGATCAGAGCAATTATGTGGAGAAGTAATGCTTCCCCACCAATAATGCTTTGCTCCGTAAATATTTGCTGACGGGAAAATGGAGTCAAGCTGAAAAGTCAGCAAGCGTGGACCAACCATGTGTCAATAATGTAAGTGAGAAATAAACGGATCAATCCCCGTAATCCCCTGTAAACCAGCTGCTGGTGGGCCCGCGTCTCACTGGAGATTTCTGACCAATTAGAATTCAACAGAGTAAATCTAGCTTACACGTAGGGCTGACATTAATGGACGCTGACGTAGGTTTGTTGACGATCCAATTTTTCTCTCGGTAGAGATCAAGTCCTTCTCAGTCGTGCTCGACGCGAAACCTTTTCGGTTCATTTGGGCACCTGTGGCGGCTTCTATAAACGGCTCAAATTAAATTCCAGCTTGTCCAAAACCGAGGCTACAGTAGTCCAGATCAATGCAGAGCGCTCCGCCTGCGCGCCCGTGTGCGCTGAGCCTAATTGCGGTATCAAACAAAGCCCCGTCTCAACAAGGAGCTGTTGTCAGCGATAATCAATCACAGAGTCGTTTGTAGATTTATAAAAGCAAATCCCTTTGGTTATTTCATGGCAGGCAGCAGGCGATTTGTGATTACACTCACGGAAAATGTGAGCGGCAGCAATGATGGCAACTAGGC
Organism: Pao palembangensis; assembly: GCA_015343265.1. Taxonomy (NCBI): domain Eukaryota; kingdom Metazoa; phylum Chordata; class Actinopteri; order Tetraodontiformes; family Tetraodontidae; genus Pao; species Pao palembangensis. The sequence goes on from CM027087.1 coordinate 1,097,870, forward strand.
TAAATGTGACACGTGTGTCCGCCTGAAGGCATCAGTAACAGGAAGTGTGATGTCGGATTTTGTGTGATGTTATTGTCATTTTTAGAAACCAGAGGGAGGCTTCAAACTGGAGACTGACGCCGCCATATGTGTGCGGTGTGTATCCGTGCACCAAGAATTCAAAAACCCAAACTGAAGATGGCGACTCAAGGTGATCATCGAGAGGTGATCATCAATCTCTGATGCTTCTGCACATTCATCCAAACCTCTCTGGAGGCTTTCAGGTGGCATCATCAACTCCAGCCAGCTCCAGAGGCTGGCTGGAGATCAGCTAAGTGTTTTTCTATGAAACCATTCCTGATGCAGCACACGCTTTCTCGCTTCTGATTAATCTGATTGAATTTCAGGCTCTTTGTTGCCTCCCCTGTGACAAATTCACAGACCAACACTTCATCCAGCTGTGTCACACGGACACGGCGGCTTCACCGCTTCGGTTCTGTGAGCGTGGAGACACACAGAAACACGCAGGATCCCTGGGAATCTGGTCGGAAAAACAGAATGTGGAGAGACTGAGTCCATCAAGTCTTGGTGGAGGTTCACGTGTGAGTGTGCGCGTCTGTGTGAGCGCGTGCGTGCTTGGTGCGTCCCAGTGCGTGTGTGGCGTGCGGACGCGTGCGTGTGTGTGATTGAATGGTATTTTTTTCAGAGCCGAGCTGATCAAACTGTCTCGTCTGTCTCCAACGTTTGAAACCAGATGCGATTTTCTTCAGATCCTTTGGAGTCAAATCTTATACAACAGCGTGTTTTGGATGACAAAAGCAGCTCAGTCATCCACTAATCAACACCAGCTGTTACCATGCAGTTCACGTGCACGTACACACTCAGCGCTGCAGATACACACTCAGTGTATAATTGAAAAGTGGGAAAAAAACCTCCTCCTTTCACTCTCTACCAGCACAAGTTCCATTATTTTTCTTGCTATTTGAGTCATCTCGGGCTCAAACCCGCAACCCTCTGCTCTCCAGCCCAGCGGCCTTGCAGCTAAGCTGCTGCAAGCGCGACTCCTGGATCATTCTCTTTAGCAAGGCATTGCTGTTGGTTTTCTTGCACACAAAGGCATGAAAGGACCGAAGAGTTTATTTGGCAGATCTTCAAAGATCTTTTAGGTTTCTGAGAGAAGCAAACGTGTAACGTTTGTCAAAGGGCATTTTGTGAAAACATGAAGAGATTTTATTGATCCACAGCCAGCACTCCGGTGAAAACCAACCATTTTTATTTATTTTACATTAATACGATGAAACAGTAAACAGAATAACCTCAAAGGACACCGAAAACATTGAGCTACACAATCACATGGTCACGTTCACTTTTTCATACAATTACAACATTAATTTGAATCCAACAGTACAGGCTTAGCGTTGGCTTTCACCTGCAGTCCGACAGGCTCTTTAGACTGATGTACAGGGAGCTGACCATGGTGGCCTCCTCCTGGATGGATTCGTTCAGGTCCGGCTGACCCTCACACATCAGGGTGGCGACCCCTTTGGGAAGCTTCCCGTTGAACAGCAGGTAGATGCAGGGGTTTGCACAACTGTTCAGACTTGCCAGCAGCATCAAGATGGTGAAAGTAGCAGCTGGAAAAATGGAGGAACAGCTCAGAAATGCAGCATACATGCCATCTGTTTAAATTACACGTGGTGTGTTTGTGACTTTTTCACTATTTTCATAGTTTTCTCATACTTTTGAAGTCAGGCACAATGAAATTTTATCAGAGTTCTGAAGAAAAGAGACTCAAATTTAAGGAAAACCCGAAAAATCACAGCACATACAAGCGTGGCGAGTGTTGTTAAAACGAATCTTAAGCGCTTTATCGAACATTTTAACTAAGTGAGAAGTCAGGAAACGCAGAAAAAGTCAACTTATTGGTCTTACTGTGAGTGGGCGCCTCGTCGTCCCAGACGGACCAGAGCTGCACGGTGAAGAAGGGCGCCCAGCAGATGACGTAAGCCACCACAATGACCACGGTCATTTTCACAGTCTTCACCCGGGCTTTGGACACTCCAGTCACGTTACTGGCCCTGGAGGACCTGCTGACCGCCTCTCCGTCGTGGTGCGTCTTCATGTGGAAGTTGAGGTTCACGGTGCGGCAGATGCGCACTTGGCACACGGTCACCGTGAGAATGGGCAGGACGAAAATCACCAGAGTTGTCCAGCTCACGTAAGCTCTCAGTCCCCACGGCTTGATGAACTGCGCCCAGCAGTCGTGCACCCCCGGAGCCACCTCAACTCGAGAGAAGATGAAGATCTGCGGGAGGCTGCCGATGAGAGAGACGCACCAGGCGGCGCACACCGGACCGTTGCAGCGCGCGCGGCGCCTCTGGAACGTCACCATCGGTTTGCAGATGGCTTGATATCGATCAATCGTCATCACCACAATCATGTAAGTGGATGCAAACATCCCGACGACCTGCAGGTACTTCACCAGACGACACAACGCATCGGGCCCGACGAATCGGTCGGTGACGTCCCACATGAGCTGCGGGCAAACTTGGAAGAAGGTGACCACCAGATCGGCCACGCAGAGGTGGAAGACGAAGACGCGCATCCTGGAAAGCTGCTTCCTCCGCTTCCACAGCAAGAAGAGGACGCCGAAGTTCAGGATCCCTGCCATGATGAAGATGATGGAGAGGAGGGCTATTTCCACCTGAGCCAGACGCTCATCCCGCGGTTGGTCTCCATAAAGAGCATCCTCCCCAGTGCCGTTACTGGTGTTTAAACAGCCCATTCTGTCATTCCTGTGCAGTGAGATGAACACATGAAGGGCTGCAGAGCGTTAATCAACTGAAATCAACAGGAGAAAAAATCTCATCGAGGAATTCCAGGAGGCTGTGGGATCACAAGCAGTGAGCAACAAGTGTGGAGAACCAGCAGAGAGGGGCTCTATACCCAGAGAAGGAGGAGCAACCTCAAAACACACACAGCATATTCTCAGACAGAAGGACGTGAAGGTGGTTAAATTAGGTTTTTACTCTGCAGCAGTGGCACTCAAAAAAAAATCCTTCAAGCTGTTTTCTTTCCAGAACAATAATGAGAAAATCGTTTAACACAAAATCTCCAATCAACTGAAAATGCGTTTTATATGGTTACTCAGGTGACATGCAGGCCATTTGTCTACGCAACCAGCAATCATGGGGCTCCTGCTGCGATGCTTCAATCACCAAGTGTTCCTCAGGAGCAGCGCTCTGTCATCACACCTAATGAAAGCAGTCAAAGTGCTGGAGAACCAGGCTCCTGACGTGACTGCCCAGCGCTCAGAAAGGCCTAGCGTCAACGCTCACTTCTGGCCGCTCCAGTCTTTACGTAACTGAGGAGTTCATCTTTTTCCATCTGATATCGACTTTTCTTCCAGACGTCGCGGAGCTGCTGCAGGGTGGCGCCGATCTCCTTCCCTGACGTGATGCCCATTTTCCTCAGATCGTGGCCGCTGATGGGGAAGTGAGGGATGGACCATCTGCGGAGCTCTGCCAGCAGCTTCGGCTCACCCTGATACTTCAGTAACTCGCACACTTTATTCTGGTAATCCGCCTCTCGGCTCTGAAAAGTGTTTACAGTGTCTGGATTAAAGCCTAAAATCCACACTGGTTTTTATTTGTACCAAATATGAACTTCAGAGAAATTATCCCTATATTCATAAATGCTTGGTTCGAAATAAACACTTTACTTAATAAAGATACTGTTGTGTGAAGTTATTATTTAGTGTACTGTATATGTTCAGGAGTGATCAGTCTCAAAAGCTGACATATGCCTTGTGAGACTTTGATCAGACACCAGAGAAACAAGCAGCTTCTCACTTACATCAATGATAAAATCTGTGAAGGGCTTCAGGCTGTCGGGCTCATCTGGGTTTTTCTGGAGCTCCCGTCTGTACCTGACCAGGAACAGAGCTAGGTTCTTCTCCTCTCTGGACACCTTTAGTCGGAGGTCCATCTTCTCCACCTCCTCTGGGCTGCGAAACAGAGATGCCAGCATGGTCATGGGTTTGGGAGCGTGCTCTTTGGCGTTTTTCCATACTCGAGTCATCTCTTCAATGTCGCCATCTGGAGGTAGACCTGCGCAGCAGCAGAGAAGCGAGTCATAGCTACAGACGTAAAGAATTCCTCTGAAACGTAATGAAATGTCCCCAGTGAATCCTTCTCATCTCTGGGGACATACATACATACATATATATATAATATATATTTTAAATTTCACAACAGGCCCAATACTGACGCTGCTAAAGTCATAATTACAAGAGTTGTAAACATTTACCCTTATCTTTAATTAATAAAAATCATTTACATTTACAATCAAACTTGAAATAATTCATTTTTAGTGTACCTGTTTTGATATTGGCTTTGTCTCCTCATTCACTCACCCATGTACTGAGCCAGTTCCAGACTATACATCAGCTCTAGCAGGTGAGCAGCGTGATTACCGACCACCATCTTCTTTAATTCCACCCAGATTCGTTCTCCTGATATAGACGCCAGTCCACAGCCATTTTCTCTAATGGCCTTCAGTGTCTCGGGTTCATGGTCATCAGGCTCCAAAGCCACTCTACCATAGAACCTACAAGAAAATGGAGGCATAATAGATATTTCTGTGTCAAATAAATGCTTTTAGAGTTTCAGAAGCAAACCCAGTTGCTGCTAAATTCAATAAAACAGAAGTGGTGACCCTTCTTCAAAGGTTTTTACAGCTGAAAATATAATAAAAGACTCTAAATTTGTTCACAGAAAACTTTTAAAGCGTCGGTGCCATTTTTTTTTTGTAAAAAATAACGAAGAACCCACCTGAAATAACGCAGGATACGGAGGTAGTCTTCTTGGATCCTTTCTACAGCGCTCCCAACAAACCGAACTTTGCGGTTCTGCAGGTCTTCGTAACCTTGGAAGTAGTCGTATAATGTACCATCCAGTCCTGAAAAGTTTGCATGATTTCATTGACATAGAGCAACAACCTCCAAACACACGAGAAGAACACTTCACTGAAAGATTAATTCAAAAATACCTAAAAACATGGAATTGATGGTGAGGTCCCTGCGTTCAGCATCTTTCTGCCAGTCGGTGGTGAATTCTACCTCTGCGTGACGACCGTCTGTCTGGACATCTATTCGTAATGTGGTCACCTCAAAGTTCTCATTGTGCAGCTGTGAAAGGAAAAAAATAGCCAGTTAATAAAAGAGGTGGCAATGTCAAAGTATATAGAGACAGTCAATCAATATAACAGACTGCTGTTGCGTTATGTAGACTGTGAGCACTAAAATCCAGAGTAACCCACCAATTACACTGAACTATAATATTAACATTGTTAATTAATTAACATTAACTCAGTTCTCCGTTTTCATTATTTCACAGCACCTAGTTTGACTAGAAATTGTAGGATTAACCCAAGTGTCATTCAGGTATTATTCTTCGAAAACAAAGCATCTAAAAGCTACTAATTCAAGGAAAATGTATGGCAACTTAAACAAGGTGAAACTATGTGCAGTCTCCTAAAACAAGCCAGCCTCGTACTCTTGCTGTGATTGTTCCATGTTTTTCTCCTTTGTTATTGATCATCCTGATCCCGGCGCTTTGAAACATGTGTTTCATCTCCTCTGGAGTGGCTGTGGTGGCAAAGTCCACATCCTCAGGCCGCTTCCCAGACAGCAGGTCACGTACAGCACCTCCAGCTATCCTCAGTTCATGCTGGTGCTTCACAAACAACTCTGGGAAGATAAACTTACAGCAGTCAAGCAACAAATAAATGGTCTGCAAGACCAAATAACTTCATTAGATAACTCCAACCTGGTTAGGGAGAAACCAGACTAAAATTTTAACATCTAAAGAAAGATTATTCAAAATCAAACCTGGTCAAAAAGAAACCACAGACTTTGCTAGCATCTAAAGAATGATTATTCAAAATTCACGTGAGCTTTTGTGATGTTTTATGCTTCCACAAACAACAACACAAGCACAACAGTTCATAACTGCTCCACACCTGCTAATCCAGTGAGCCCATCCGTGAACAGAGACTGGAACTCACTGGTCTTCAGCTGCATTGTGAAAAGTCTTCTCCAACAGAAACCTGATCGCGCAGTCAAATGTGAATTCAACAATTTCCTCCACATCTGTAAAAACAACAAAACCGTTTCGTTGCTTGTCTCCCATCAAGCTAACACGCTACTGAAACTATGCCTGCGACCTTTCAGCACAGTTTCAAAATTAACAGCGTCAGGGCAACATTAACATGTCATGGCCAACGTAACCAAAGTATCAAAAAAAAAAAAAAAATGACGAATGTCTCAAAGAAAGATTTTTCTGAAATATCAACGCATTCACTGGTTTTTAACACACAAACACGCCGCAGATAGACCATAAAGATACAGACGAAGTTTTCCGGTCACATGTGGACGCTAGCCAATAGCGTGATCCCTCGTCAGGTTCAGCGCAAACCTTCAGTGCGTGGCTTCCTTCTCGCGAGACCAGGAAGCTGTGCCAGAGACTTTACAGAAATATCCGTAAAGCGGTTTTACTGCACGTATATCAAATTAATCGTTCGAAGCAAATGGCTAAAGTGGAGCTGACGCCACTAAGAGCCTGGGACGACTTCTTTCCTGGCTGGGAGAGATTTGCTAAACCCGATACGAAAGATCTGGCGAGATGGAACAATAGAATTGTCAACAACCTGCTTTATTATCAGACTAATTACTTGGTTTTGGCTGTCGCTATTTTTCTAGTTGTCGGGTAAGTTAATCAATGTGGATTTTCACATCCACAGAGTAACATATAACGTGTGCTTGGTATTTCACTTTTCAAGTTCGTCCAACTTAAATATGGCATAGTATACTTTTGATGTGTGTTACTGACACGAGATGTTTCCAGTTTAAAAAAATAATTCAATCTAATGCACCCTTAATGATAGTCTCCTGGTTTTCCATATGGTAGAGGCTCTCAGTTGGGCTAAGAAGAGTCTCGGGCTGTCATGTTGGAAATATGCTGGCTTTAGCTGGTACTTTGTTCCAGCTCATCTGACTAAAAATAGTGATGCCCTGTTCTGATCTGAGCTGTGTGATGACATATTGTTGTCATAGTCATTCAGGCCTTCTAAACCGCTTGACTACTCAGCTGTTGCACTACAGATTGCATAACTGTGAGGAAAAATCAAGTGATCCGGGATTTTTTTTTTTTTTGTAAATCCCTGATTAGGTTGTCAATCAAGGATTACATCATTTATTGATCTGACAGCACTGCAGCCTCTCAGTCAGGCTATTTTTTTAGTCTACAACGTTGTTTTATTTTTTTTTACTGTAATTTTTCATATATACTGGTACACATAACGATATAAACATAGAAAATATGTTTTCCTGCCAACACCAGTGTCATATATGGAATAAAAACCATTACATTTGAGTCTACATGAATTTGGATTCATATTATTGTAGTAACAACATGTGACCGCTGGGTTGCGCCAGTTGACCGGCCTGTGCGGTTTAAACTGAGTGCCATGTCGCTGCCCTGCAGGTTCCTGAACCCCCTGGGGATGTTCACAGCCATGGCTGTGGTGTCAGCCATCTTCCTGGGCTCGGTGTGGGCCGGAGAGAACCGGGCGGTGATCAACAACTTTAAGAGGCAGAACCCCACAGCGTTTGTCTTCTTTGTCATGGTGGCCAGTTACATCTTGGTCTCTCTGCTGGGGAGCGTCATGGTTTTTATGTCTGCTATCACCTTCCCTCTGGCTTGTAAGTTCAGAAGGTCTAATGTTACAGAACGCCACAGCCTGAAATTAGATGAGCTTATTTACTTTACCTGTTAATCATAGAATTAATTTCATTTGGTTTTTTATTATGGATTAACACGTATAGTCACGCCCATATTTAAAAACAGAGAATTGAGGTTTGGGCTAAAGAATGTAACATGTTGGCCTCTGCTTTTCAGGCGTACTTGCACATGCTTCGTTTCGCCTGCGCAACATGAAGAACAAACTGGAGAACAAGATTGAAGGAGCGGGGCTGAAGAGGTCACCCATGGGCATCCTCCTGGTGGCTTTGGGCCAACAAGAGGAGAGCTTCCAAAAGATCCAGAGCTTTCTGGAGGGAAAACTGAAGGAGTGACTGGACTTGGACAAGAGCCGACACACACTTTTCACACACGTGGCCCAAAGAATATGGACATTGTTTTCTTGGATGTATCAGGATTTTGTATCTCTCACCTTCAACTCTGACCTTCTAGTGTCGAATGTGTTCAGCTGTGTGTTCCTGCACAGGAAAAGCTTCTAATCTGGAGGGCTTTAACTTCACCTCAGGGTGTCTGTCACTCCACCCAGAACTTGTCGGGGCACTTTTCTTTCACAGCGCCTGTGAATGTTAGTGCTCTGCTATGCAGTTTGTCTGTGTTCCTGCACACACGGGAGTCTTTCCTTGACTCGGAATCTGTATTTAATCAGGCTGTAATGGCAGGACCAGCAGGTTTGTGTTCAACTTGAAAGCAAGGGTTGTTTTGTGACTCAGATTTTAAAGTGCACACTCACCATAAACCTCTGCCAAGCTGATCTCCAGGAGGGATTGTTTCAAGTTTATATTTTATCTCCTCACCTTTGTGCGTGTTATCCTGCAAATAAAAAGAGCCATACAAAAGAGAAATTCTGGCTTTGTCCCAAGGTTCGACGTCCACGTGACTCCAAAGTCTGATGTGAATCATTGTGTCAGTGTTTTAGACAAGACTTCAAAGGGGTGAGGTCTTCACCCAAGCTATCAGTGTTCCTCATGAAGTGCCCCCTGGGTGATGGATTGGCTCAATAATGGGCTGGTGTTAAAGAGGATACATCTGTCGTCATTCTCTTCTACTTTGTCAGCCATTTCTGAAAAGGTATGAAAGAAATGGTCATCCTCTCATTTTCATACCAAAACAATGAAAAAACCACATCTGTGTTCTAGTGTTTAAATACTTCTCCTGTTAACTCAAACACTTTCTTCTTCTACAGGACCGGACTGATTTATGTCTTTTCCCGTGATGCATCATCGCCATCCTCACTGTGGATCCTGGAGGGGTAAATACAAGCAGACAGCAATAAACCTGTTTTACATGATCTCACCCCGAGCAGAACAGGACGCAGCACGTGCGTGCCGCCGGACACACATCAGATATATATTTCTGTCATCAACACACATCCATCCAGGAAGTGCTGCTGCCAATAACTCGTGCTTTATTTCTGGGCCAGTTAACAGCTATTGACTGAAGTATCATCCTGAAAGTTTACATCAGGGCGGCTGCTTCATGTAACACTTTGTGGCCGCGCTGATGTGACTTTACGTTGTTTTGACGGGAACGCTCAGATAGCCTGTTAAGGCCAAGCTAATTAGCTAGCTTCACGAGTCAGAGCCAATCATACAACCGATTCAACACAATTAAAACCACCTTCTGTGACCTTCAGCCTCCTGGACCCATGATGCGCTTCAGTCTCGGTGGTGGCCCTCCAAAACCACACTTTGAGCTCTTTTGGGCCTTTTCAGATGTGCTTCAACCGCTCCTGAGAACAGAGCAACCACCGTGCACCACAATGTTTAGCTTTTTGGTGTTGGTGATGCTGTGCTAAGACAAGATGGGACCTCCAAGATCAATAACAGAGCCTTAGAAGTGGCTGCACACCTCGGTGGACTCTAAAAACATGTTTCTTTCCTTTCAGACAATATTCTTAAAGTTATGATTAGTTGTGAAGAATTGTGCTCTGGAGTTTTTGCTTCCAGTTTGCAGAACTTTAGAAGACAGCTGCCTATTTACACTTCCAGCAGAAGCAGAGAAAACAGAGCTCAGCTGACTAGACTCTTTCTTCTTGCTGGTTTTAGAGTTTAAGTTGCAGAAACGAGCTAATTTTTGCAGTGTGTGCGTTTTTAATCCAATCTTCATTTAAAAATACAGGTTTGTGAAACCTGAAATTCAGAGAAGTGTAAGAATGGTTAGGTCGATGTGGAGAGTTGAGACTTTTGTCAGTGTGGATAAAACATGAAAAGTCCAGCCTTCTTTTTCTCTCTGCATGCAGTTCGAAGGTGTCCTTTGAGGATAAAGCGTACAGGAGCCCATTGTTCATGCAGCCAAGTGTCAACTAGAACAGCCTCGCCTGATGTCCGTCTGCAGCTGGTATTAAAGAGCAAAGGCAGAGACAGAGGGAGACAGCTGGACGGGTCGCAAAGCGCTCCCCCCTCTGCGACTCGTAAAGCCGAGGAGGCAGAAGTGTTACGTGCAGACTCTCAACGCTCTTAAAGAGATAAACAGTGACAGGGAAAACTTGTAGAGGCAGAAAGTATGAAAAACAACTGGGGAGGAGAAGCGAGAAGGAGGTGAAAGGTTATAGTGACAGATGAACCAGAATCTACAGACGTTATGGTGACAGCTATGAGGGTGTGCGCACGGGGGCACGTTTGTACTGCAGACCTCTCCTCTGTGGAAGCCTGTAGGCCTGTTGTAGTGCAATAAACACGAGTTTGTCATTTACATGGAGTAAAGAACAGGTTATAGGCCTGAAAGGGTGCGCCGGCTTTTAAAAACTGGTTAGGTCAGTTTGCAGAGTGAAAAGCAGGCAGACAGCAGAGCAGTGGAAACAGATGTTTCACCGAGCTTTCTAAAAACAGCTTTCACTCGTTCTTAATGAGTGTGCTGCTCTGCAATCATTTAGAGTCTCTTATAACCTGAGAATATAAAATAAGGCGTGACGCTCCTCTAATCTCCCTCCTCGGAAAGCCGTCTCTCAACATCTCGATTTTTTTTTTTATTTAAATGAAACAATTTTACAAATGACTAAGAACCAGCTTAACAGTTATTTACTATATATTACAAGTTTTTGAAATACATAAAAATCCTCTAAAAAAAAAAAAAAAAAAAGACAAAACCAGTGTATTTACAAGACTGACATTTACACACAGCTTCGATCTCTTGGGAGAGGTGAGGAGCACCGGTCCATGATTTCCAGCATGGATGAAATAACCATGTTCCTGAACTCAAAGAGCAACACTGAACCTTCCCTCTTAACGCAGTGACTGACTGGACAGTCGGCAGTGAGATTAAGAGTTTTCGTCTCTTAGTAATGCTCAAAGTCTGTATTGTTTAGGGAAAAATATTGAATACAAAGTAAAGGACAAACAGGAAGCACCGCAGCAACTACAGAAAAGGTCAAACTTGACCAAAAACAGCCAACAATCATCACTGGTGACTCCTTTTTTAATGACAACAGTCCTTCATTTTGAAAATAATCATAATATTTGTCCGTTCCTTCATGCTTAGAGTGCTCATACAGCCGCGAGCGTGTGTGTGTTCACTGTGGCTCAGTGTGTTATTAGAGATGGCCGAGTCTGTTTCTGTGAATGCCTTTGGGAAGCCATTCTCCCAACAGTGAGAGGTTTACTCCACGTTACCCTTTTCTATACCACGCAGTCCACAGCAGGCCCAGGTATAGCTTCAGTGCACGAGTGCCATCACCAAAAACACTTGACTTGCAATCCACGCATGCAGGTGCGCCGAAGTGGGGTGGGGGGGCGGTTGGAGTTATGGTCCGTTTGGCAAATGCATTCAAGAGAAGAGAAGAAAAAGATGAGTGCCTTCTCCGTGCTCAGCTCCACGGTAGTTAGAATCCTTCATTCTTTGGACGCTTGTACACAGACCAGGTTAAGTGCATTCTAAGGCACAGTGACGTCTGGTCAAGGAGTAAAATAACTGGAAACAGCAGGAATCTAGACAATTGTTCCTGGTTTTGAGTTTTCGTGCCAGTAAATCTGGTCTTGTGGGTCTGGGTTCCTGGTGACTTGGTGGTGAACGAGCGGGTCCATCTGGCTGACGTCTACGTAGGATCTGTAAGACAGAAGAACAGCCCATCAGAGAGGTGGGAGGACCCAGTCAGCTGTGGGTTTAGAATGATTTAATCCTGGGTTGATAACCCCACTGCAAAAAGAAAGGTAACATCCAACCATGCAGAACGAAGGCGTAACAAGGATGTGTCTGCCCCTGGAACTCCAGGCACCAGAAGGCGACGTCTCAGGGCAAAGCCAGGGTCAGACATTCCCACTCAGCATAAGAGGAGATGTTGCTGGTATATTTTGCACACGGAGCCTTCGAATCCAACAAGATTCAGGCACATTTGTCTCCTCCGGCACAGAAGCGCTGTCCCACAACCAGAAGCCGCCCCAGAAGAAGCAGTGATCAACAGGATGGAATTTAGAGATTTTGGTAAATAATACAGAAATAAGAAATCCCATCACCATTCTGGCAGATTTTCCAGTCCTGGCTGGTGGTGGAGGGGGCGGTTAAGATTCCCAATCAGTGGAAAAGGTGACAGCACAGCCCCTTAAAGACCGCGCTGGGGGCAAAGGTCAAGGGTGATGGTTGCACACGGACAGGAAGCCTCTGACTGTGCCAAGAGGAAGGCAAATCTAAAAATGTGCCGTGAGTGCACACTGCAGAGCTATGTGACCACAATAATGCAATATGCCAGCTGGAAGGCGGGCGCATTTTTTCAGCCATGCAGTTACGTGACCATACGTGACACGGACGGATGGGCCAAACAGTTCAAAAACGCCACGTTCACTTCAGCATATCAGCGAGGATAATCCGGAGGCGAGGTGCAAGCATACACACAGGCTCTGGCGCTTGTTTACTTACTATGTGCTACCTTTCAAAAAGGGCACCCTAGTGAGCCTGTGCCCTCTGGAGGAGCCGGGCTGGGCGGGGCTCAGGGTCACCTGTCTGACCCCACAACCAGGAGAGCAGGAGGAGGAGTGAAAGGAGGAGGGAGGCAAGAAGGTGGAGGAGAAACAACTAGAAGGGGACAACGCCAGGAGCTCCCCTTTAAAGCTGGGAGAGGCCACAGACATAAGAAAGCAGGGCTGAGTGGACAGTTAAGGCAGACTGAAGCGACTGCTGTCTACGCAGATCCTGTAATCCTATTGCTGAAACAGGCTGTCAAGCAGAACAAGACTGGTGCTGTGGTACATTCTCCCCATCGCCACACCAGTCCAAACAGCCTTATATTTAAGAAGTTAATGATGAAAATTGCAGCTTATACTGTTTGTATCCATTCACTGATTCCAGCTAATTAAACACTAGCACTTAGCTCTGGGGATCAGCAGGATCAGGAAGAGGCTTAGTGGCTAAGACGCTGCTGGGTTTTTTTTCCTCTCACCTGCTGTGGGTGGAGTGGCTGTACGGGGCTTTAATGTAGGAGTAGGACTGCGGCGCGTGCAGGGGCATGTCATACTCCAACATACCACCACCACCACCGTTCACGTGACTCCAGGAGCCGCTGGAAGGTGCTAAGGACACTGGAGAAACAAAGAATACAACGGTAACTCGTCTATACATGAGAACAAACGTTCGCACAAGAAGCCACTAGCTAACCTGAAGAGTAGGAGGTGTTCCTGCTGTAGCCGTGCATGGTCTGGTAGCCCAGGCACTGCTGGGGGCCCCTGTCGTTCTCGTACTCGTAGTTGTAAGCTGCCTGTTTGTGTGCGGCGTTGCGCTGGTACCAGCCTCTCAAATGTTCTGCCACCACAGCCTTGTGAACCGTCTTGCTGACCTGCTCGTTGCTGCGGGCAACCGGGCGGTTTCTGGGCGGTCGCAACGTGGCGTACGGGTTGTGCGTCATGCTGTCGAGTTCATCGTTGCCGTAGTGAGCGTGCAGGTGGCGGCTGTGATACGCTGCTGGGGGTGCGTTGTAGGAGGCGCTGACACTGTAGTGGCCCTCCATCTCATTTTCGTACATGAAAAGCCCGTTTGAGTAAGGGTCCGGGTCTGCGTACCCTGGGTAGCCCGTGACATAGTAGGCGGTGGTGGCTGGATGTCCCCGGGGCTGGTAGGCGTAGCAACGGGCGTCTGCCTGAGCCAGGTTGGGCATGCTGCCCGTGTTGGCATACATGTTCTTTCTGTGGCGGCCGCGGGCCCTGCGTCTGTGTGTGTGGTTCCCGGGGGCGCTGTACTCAACGCTGGACTGACTGGTGTAGGAAGAGCCGTCGTCGAGGACCTCGGTGCTGCTGCTGCGTTGGGCTGGGGTGAACACCAAGGTCGGCACGCCAGCTTCCGCTTCAGGCGTGAGCTTGGACTGAGACTCCAGGCTACCGCTGCGCTGGCGGAAATGCTGCGCTGCATCCTCGCACCTGGAATTAAGACGTGGTTTTTTTTTTTTTTTAAATAGAATTTGGTGTCACAGTCACGCCCACACACACACACACACACACACACACACACACACACACACACACACACACACACACACACACACACACACACACACACACACAACTGGAGCTGCTGACGGAGCAGAGCACTTAGAGAGGGCTCACCTCAGCTGGGTGCTGCTGAAGGCGTTGCGGGTAAGGACAGGGGTGGGAGGCATGCTGCGGGCGTCACGTGGCTGCCTGGAAGCCACTTTAAACGGGCTGTCGTGGCTCGATAAGGCATCGTGGTGACCGTGGTAGACTGGTTCCTGGAGCTTGCCATAATTTAATCTAATACATTGACAGGAAATAGGATTTGAATTAGGTCTCTTCCTGCTCTTAAAAGTTAGCATTTATATGTGAACAACTGCATACACACAAACTAATCCTTCCTTTTCTACCACAGTGAGTAGTAAGACAGTTTAAATGAGTTACATCTTTGCAACTGAGGGCAATTTATCACCTCTCATTTACAAACTGAGCCAAATTTCCAGTTTCTGTTTTCCCTTTTTCCCTGTCAAGCAGGAATTATTGTCTGCTCGTTTCCATGCGGCAACATGTTCCTTTCCATCTATTTTTAAAGTCTGAGCGTTGAGCTGATAAGGAAAAACTTGGAGAGGCAGGAGAAGGAGGGAGGAGAAGACCGGCTGGAATGCAGCTGGATAGAGTCTACAGGTCTGTACTAGTTCCGTGCTTCAAGTGTCTACAAAAACAACTATTATGCAGATATTAATATTTTAATATGGCTGTTTACCTGCTGTCTCCATGCTGATCGTTGGAAGAGGACGTTCTTTCTTTGTTGTAGTGGATGTCCAGAGTGTCTGCATGGTGTGGTCTGGGGGAATACTGGACAGATCTGGACCGCTGCCTCTGGGAATAAACCTCATCTTCTGGGAAATGAAAAAGATTGCTTGATGAAAATCCTCCAGCTGAAAGCGCCAACACACAATCATAGCACTCCTGAGAACTTACCATCATCCAGAGTGAGACTGTCAGACAGAGAGCTGAGGTCTGAAGGATTGACATCATCTAATCATTGAAAAGATAAAGAATGAAATAGAAATCTGTTTTTTAAGAAGCTCACACATCCGTCAAACACCAAGCCCTTTGAGTTTTCACTTCCACTACCTGCTATTATCAGGGAGGCCCTCTGGGTGGGTTTCTTTCCCTTCTTTATCCTGTAGGCATTGATTTCCTTCTCAATCTCTTCCAGTTTCCTCATCGCATCCAGACAGTTGTTCCTCCTCTTTTTCTTCACCGTCTTGGCGAGATCCCCTTCGTTGGATAGTTTGATGGCTGCTTCCACAATTTTCTGCTGCAAGGCAAACCTGCTCTCCAGATTCCTCAGATATGGGTCCTGCGGAAAAGCCACACCACGCATACAGTTAACAATTCTGGGGCCAGACCTTCCCAAAAAAGCACCTTAAAACAGCTCTACCAACCTCATCATAGGGGAAAAGATCATCCAGCTTAAAGGCTGTTCCCACACGGCGCCGCACTTGTGGAGCCTTCTCTCCTGCAGCCAGTGGATATTCTTTAGGCAAGTGTCCGGTTAGTTCCTGCAAATCAAACCGGCTAAGGTTAGTTATCTGTGGTTAGTATCGCTGAGAAACAGCTCAACGACTGTGAAACTCACAGCTTCTCTCAAGCAGATCTTCTTCAGTTCCTCAAGCTTCTTGGCCAGTTTGTCTTGAAGGTCTTTTTCCTTTTTTTTCAACTCAGCCACCTTCTCCTTCTTCTGCTCCTCGCTAACTTCAGAGTCAGCAGAACCTGGAATTAAAGAAATATGATTAACATTCAATCCCCTCTCCCTACCTGAAGTGAATCAGATTCCAGTTTCTGATCAACTCTGCTCACCAGCGGAGATAAGACTTCCATTGCTGGCCATGATAAGATGGTTTTTGCTTTCACTGCCAGATAATTTGCTGATCTGAGGGTTGCAGATTTCTGTGAGGTCCATGGCGATGTCTCCTGCACTCCTTGCTGTTGTCATCTTTGACTGCAGGTGGAGAAAAGAGGAGATGAGAGGAGAGGAAACGGGGACGGGGAAGAGCTGCGGCTCCATCTGCACGTGGCGCTCTCATCAATCAGCAAGCACTGTTCTTGGAGGAACCCTGACACACCATCTGAATAACCTCATTTAACCACAGGCATTCAATATTACCTCGACGGTTGTTTCACACACCACTGAGAAAATGTAACGGAAACATCAGACTCTGGATATCCTTCATTAAAACGTGCACATAGGTCACGACAGCACGTTACCAGCACACGAACATGCAACAGTAAGGTTTACTTTAAGCTGTGTGAGAGAAGAAGGAGCAGCAATATGTTGTTTGACAGTGTGGGCTGGTTGTGGGTCTTTCAGACGTTGGCTTTGCACCTCAGACGTATCTCCTGAGGTTAAGGAAAGATGCCTGACTCAGCCGAGAGAATACTGCATCCCCTGCCAGTAAAGATGTGGGTTTCCTCTTTTAGTACCGGTGGCTCCTAACTTGCTTTTCAAAAGCATTTTTTCATACCTAGCCATGACCATTGACACTTACTGACACTTAGGTCACACATTTCGACAGGAAATGTAAAGAAAGTGAATTAGTGAGGAGCTGCGAGACGCTCACCTTGCTTTGCTTCATGTCCAGGTAGAACTGGTGCTGACTGATGGCCATCACCCAGATGGTTTTAATCAGAGTGTGGCTGGCATACCACGTGCAAATAACCACACTGGTCTGCCCAAAAGTCCGCTTGGCGACTGTTTTCCTGTAGAAGATAACAAAAAACTCAGCTCCTCCTCAAGCCCAGTATATCCAGTGACAGCAGGAAGCAAATGTGCTACACTACAAAACACCTTTTTTGCTAATTGAGTTTCTATAAAATATCCTGAACAGGAGAAGATGAGCAACACATCTTTCATGCGGTCAGGAAGTGTCTCGCTAAAGCCTGTGAGCTGCCGAGGTCGTTTAACAGCCACAGAATAATACGGCGGCTCGCAGCAGCAGGAAAACAACTGTTTTCACACAGAGGTTACAGAGGTTACGATGGCGTCATAAATGGGTCATGTGCCCTCACTGTGCGAGCTGCCACATACGGACACCGGAAGCAACAGTAACAGCTAAACTGGGAACACTTCAAAACCAGAGAAAGGAGCTAATAGGACCAGTGAAGATAGGTGAAGTGCTTTTCCTTCTCTGACCTGTGCGGGTCGTTCACTTCCACAGCAAATTTCTTCTCGCGGAAATACAAATTCTCCAACTGCTTCCACTGAAACAACTGTGAACGGACAGAGTAAACATTACTAAACACACAAGACAACATAGTTGAGAGAGAGAATGTACGCGTTAGTTTCATTCAAAAAAAAGTAAGAGGCCCCACAGGCTGAGGCGCAACGATACCGCGGATACGCGTCAAGACACGTCTAGTCTCGTGCAATAGGATGAAAGGTCATTTTAAAATATACTTTTTTCATACGATTCATTACTTCATCACTCGAAACGATTATTGCAACACGTAGCTGCAGCCCTCCAACAACCACAAGTTGGACGCCTGTTCTTGCTGACACAGAAGCAATGCTACAGCTGGAGGGTGCACGCAGAGGAACTGGCAGACAGCACAAGAGCTTCCCCTGCATGCTGCTGCTGTGTGTCAGACAGCTGCTCCGCTGAGACTGGGACTCTCCAGACGGATCTGCAGTCACCTGCTCTTCACCACGCTCCCTTCAGGAAGCAGGAAATACCACTGCACAGCACAACACTTAGGGAAATGTTCACAACTGTTATAATTCCTCTGAATGTGACTGCAGAAATGCAAAACAGCTGGGTAAACTAAAAAATACAATTCTCTGCAATAGGGCGGCTCTGTATCGCTGAATGCAAGCGTACAGTATCTAGACCGGGATCAGGCGTCACACCACCTTGCGGACACGGAGAGGAGCATTAGGTCAAATCCAAACATTAAAACCCATGTGTTAAAAGGCCTCAGGACAGGGAAGGTATTAACATAAAAGGCTCACCTTGGAGGGGTTTTCTATCTCCTATCAGCTGTTCATAGAATTCTGCTGCTGCTGTATGGAATCCTTTGAGTTTCCCACAGGGCTAGCGCTGCCTCGAACAATCCTCCTTTCTGTCTGAAGGGCTCTAGGTGTTGCAAGAGTTTCAGCTGAAGTGGCCACGCCCCTCATATGACATCACAGTTACCTCCCAATGCCTCCAAGACCTACATGCTGTCTCTCCCCCACAACTAACTTCCTTCTGAGTCACACCTGATGAGAAGGTTGCACAATAAGGACGTCACTCGTGACTGTCCGCCTTCGAAGTCCCGGGTTTCGCTCCCGTGTTCGTCACCAACAGCCGTCCTGGAAGCTCTCTGCTTTTCTATTTGTAAACAGCACACGCGGGGCAAATCTGCACACCCGTCCTCCCCCACCCCAGGAAAACATGTCAGGAATCTGTTCTACGGGTTAATCATTAGAAGGGAATCTTTAGGTTCTAATGTGGCACAGGAGAACCCTGACGCCCAGCAGAACCACGTGTGAGCCGTGGTCGGTGATGAACTATGGTCAGCCTGTCTGTGAAGTGCATGAAAACAGGGAGACTCATTGAATTGTAGTCAATGAGTCAAGTCAATTAACGCCCCGGTGTCACATTATCCAGCATCATTTACAGCTGATCAGCATAGATAACAAGGTTGAGGCAAACTTTCACCGAGGTGCTGCTCCTGCTACAGAAACTCCAGGACTTTTGGGTCACTCTGCACACAAGCAGGATGGCTACTCCTTTCTACGAAATCTTACTTTTTCAATAGGATAACACACAAACATGCATGTGTGTGTGACACAGGTCACGCCCATAAACCACAGATCCTTCGGTCTCATACACGGAGGATCTGGGTCAAAAGCCCTGACTCATCTCTACAGGTCTACGGGAAAAAGACGGGCCCTTCTCTTCTCATAATGTTTCACATACCAGCTCTCGTTGGCTGGCAACGAGAAACCGTCCCGCAACATGACACACGGCTTAATGCCATTAAAAAAAAACAAAAGCAACGCTTCGTGATTGGGTTTATAAGAACCTTAATAAAAAGGGCAGGGGAGAAGGTCACTGCTACTCCCAGACAGACACCGCCAGCCATAATAAACTCAGGTTTATTTTGGTTCTGCTGGCTCAACACTTACATGACCCAACAGAACTAGTGCCCCATCACCTGCTGGGAGGAAACCAGAGCTTCTCCCAAAAACCTTTGGAAGCACTTTTAATTTAACTAAAGGACACTTTAGTCTTATGCTTTAGAGATGTCAGAGGTGCAACCAACGGACCGCATGAACCTGATTTGTTAGAAAAGTTGGGAAAGAAACATCTGCCAATTCCACCATTAAATCTCTGCCTTTTACGCGGATAATTGTTCCTTTGTTTGAATAACTGGCTTCCTGTTCAGCACAGGCGCAGCCACAGATTATCATAATGAATGCACCCTGCTGAGAGGGGCTGAACAAAGAGCAAAGAGGGATGAGCCGGGCTGAATACACACGCTGTGAACTAAGGCGGGAAACACCGTCCACAGCCACCTTCACATCGGCGAGAGCGACTTTAAAGCCCGTTTACAGAGCGAGAGAAGCTTCTTCTAAACACCAAACTCTTGAGGTGCAGTATGAGGAGAGCTTTAAAGTGTGTAGGGAAAGAGGGATTTTCGGTTGCTCCAGCTCCCCCTGCACCCTAACCTTTGTCTTCCTGCCCAAACCCACCAGATTTGCCAGCAGAGCGGCAGAGAGCCGTACGCCTAACCGATACTGTGCCTGATAATGAATCAGTGTGGCAGCACACACTTCTGTCAACACGTTCTTTTAAAACAAAAACGTTAGGAAGAATGCTATTAACTGCTTTTAAATGGCTTTCAAGAGACTTGCAAAACAGCCCCACACACATTTCCAATATTTTCAGAGAGTTTACTTGTTTATATTTCTGCCACTTAAAGCTTGGGAAGCTGAGCTGCTCCACAACTTTGCACCTTTCGGAAACCTGCACGGTATTTGTCCTGACACAGAAGCCTTGACTCCAGAGTCCACACAGTACAGTTATTTTTCCCAGGTTGTCTTTGTTTGGCATGGGAGCCGGGGTTTTGATTACAACTTGACACTGAGTATTGATCATTAACCAGTTCACCAGAGAGACGGCGATGAAAGCCGAGTTTGAGTAAAAGAAGTCTTTTAGTAGTGTAGTAGTACAGTTTCCTCAAGGAAAAAACCTTTCACACAGTTCCCATTTAATCATTAAAAGCCACTACATAAGAAAACCAAGAGCGAAAATACATTATGTACAAAAGGGATAAATATACAACATAATAAAACATTTAAACTCACCTTTCTTGGTTTTAGTTTATCCTGCAAATCATACTGGCCAATGCCTGTGTGGCTGACCCCCAGCCACCACGGAATTTCTTGCTTATCCTGCATGAACGTGCACACACCCACAACACAGAACCACTCATTAGAGGCTTTAATGGTAGGAGGTCGAGAAAAAAGAAAGCAATTACCCCATTAGACTCATTAAGATGTCTGCAAGACTAACTGAGGCGCTGTTTGATCTTCACAGTCACCTTCATTTAACACATTTAAGGTATCTGGCAGGAAAAGTTTGTAGCTTCAAGTAAAACTAGGAAACAGGATGTGTTTACTAGTGTTTCAAGTGAGAGTGTGTCACACTCCTGATCTTCACCTACTGGAAATTCTGAGACAGATTCTATTCTGCATGCAGAGTACAGTCCTGTTTGTTCTGATAATGAAACACACGTGCTGCTGCTCAATTTAAAAAGTGCAAGTTCAGAGATTTAAGCAAGATGCAATAAAACAAACTTATGAGACATGGGAGGAATGAAGCAGCATGCTGACAGCAGCTGCTTTACTGGCTCAGCTTCCTGCTACCTTCACTGGGTAATAATGGACTCCATATGCCGGCAGGGACTCCACCAAGGTGAGATACCTTCAAAGAAATAGGAAGAGATTAACAGGAATGAATCCACATCAACCAGAGATGTGTGGTTTTAGACACAATTCTACATCTTGGTAACTCAATGAAAACCAAAAGGACTGAATATTATACAGGTCCCAGGGCTAACGGCTTTAACATGCACAAACAACCACAGCAAACGTACTGAAGTAGTAAATCATAAAAATGCATTTTTACTCACTGCACAATAGCTTCTCCTCTGGTCAGCCCCTTCAGTTTCCTGTAATGCTCAATTACCTTATCCTCACTGCACACACAAACAGCAGATAACAGACTTAATGAATAATCCCTGAAGAGTAACCGATTCAGACCATTTGTGGGGATAAACATTCTGTCTGTGTCTGTCCGAGGAGAAAATACAGTTCCTGGTGGTTGGTTTCATGTATGGTGACCGGTCTGATGTTTCTCATAATTCCTCACTGTAATCAGTCATTATTTATAGCAGTGAAACCGTAGTCTCAGTGTGTCTTAATAGACAGAAAATGACGCTTTAGTACAGCTATGTACATGTGCTCTACCAAAATATATCTTTTAATTCAGACGCCTGGGCAGCCAGATGAAGCAGCTGGAGCCTAAGAGCAGAAACAGCTGACAGGGTGATGCTCTAGACAGCCTGTGGCGGCGAGCGCGTCCATGCGCTTTCGTATCGGACGGGCAAACATAATCACCACAAACCATGCAGTAATTAGTGAACCAATTAGTGAAAATGGAAAGAAAAAAGCCCAGACTGGTCAGCATTCCTTTTACCACCTTGTATTGCTTTCCTAGATAAATTAATATTTTGCATAATCAGCTGTTTCTGCCAAGGGTGATTTTACAGATGAATCACTTGAGGGTAATGTGGGGGAAAGGCTGGAGGTGTGTCACTCCTACTCAGAACGCTGGGATGCCCTCGCTCTGAGCCTGAACCTCACAACATTCCATGGTTTGGAATCAGAGCCTGCGGAACTTACCAATAATTGAGCGATGGGTGCTCCTTCAACACTCTGGTGGGCAGAATGGGGAGCTGCTTCAGATCTGACCTGGCATTCTCATCACTGGAACCAATTAGAAAGTTAGACGTTAAAAACAGCGAGAAAAGTTCCCTTTAGGTAAACGTCGATGCTTCCTGGAACAACAAAGCACCAGGATTCACTGAAACACGAGGTCAACATTTGTGGGAGTTTAACTGAGAGGCTCAGATTGCTCTGCAGAGTGAATGAAATAAGGAGAAAAAAAGAAAAATGTGTGGATGATTTTTTGTGAAGGGCTTTGACCGTGTGGTTCCAGTTTCATCTCAAGGCAGAAGAGCAATAATTCACCACACCTTTATACAAGACGCAGTGTCAGGGTAGTATTTCATCTTTCCTATCTATAAAGAGTAATTCTGGTTGCCAAGACTAAACTTTAAAGGTTTTGCAGACTTAATTTATAGAAGCACACACCCTGCACTGTAATATACTGTCCAAGCATCCAAAAGAATAAAAGAGCAAATGTTGTAGCCACTGACAAGAAACAATGTGACTGTTATCTGTGCAAACACACTGTGGTATTTGCTGCTGTCAAGGTCTGTGATAGTGAACCATGAGTCACGCCGCCATCATGCAGGGACGAGGACTGCATCTACGCGTTCGGCTGGACAGAACGGGCTCAGGCCTCACAGGCCGGCCGCTGGAGACCCAAACAAAAGCCATTCACAAGCTCTTGGCAGCTTCTCGCAGTGATGAAAGGTAGTGTATGAGCCTCTGTGCCTTCTCAGAACAGTCTGTGACCTCTGAGACAGGATCCAAACTGTGCAGGTCAAAACACGCTAACAGTATATATCACCACCTGTAACAACAGCATGGGACTGCTTTAGCTTTAGGAATATGAATCTATAAATAATGATGAAATGACCTAGGACAGAAGTATACCCATCCAGTAATTAGAAGCTGCTGTTTAACCTAAAGCGCAGGCGTGAGCGTCTATAAGAGCACTTGATTCACATCCCCTGCAGCTCTCCTAGGTTGGCGGGTTTTTGCTGCCATGGCGCTGCACCTTGTGTTTGATTCCAGACATTTTCTAGGAAGCCCAGCTCTGGCATTTTGGAGTGATCTACTCAACCTGCCCCGCCAGGGAACCTGGAATTCATTACTGTCTTGGTTTATCTCACCACAATTTACAGCACAGGGGCAACTCTTCCAGTCGTAACAGCCCAGCCCGGCACAGCCGACCCAGTTTGGGAGAGATAATATCCGTGCGTTAGCGATTCCAGCGCTGAGACACAGAGTGGGGAGGGAGCTCAATGGAAGGGCCTGTTGCTGGGAATGAACCACTAAGTACAGGCTACACCTGCAAGACCTGAGGACTGAAAGCATCAGCGTGCACAACTGGTTCAAGTGGGCACATTTGTGCAGAGGAGACACTGAGAAAGCCTAATCTACATCTCAGCGATTAGCAGGTCTGCAGAAGAAAAAAGATCCAGGTAAACATATTGCTTAAGGACCGAGATTTCCTTGACCGACCTACAACCACCTTCTCTACAGTTGGACAGTGGGTCTGGCTCATCCCTCTTAAGGGAGTGGGCTGCAGGAGGCGGAGGTCGCCTAACTCCTCCACAGCTAATCCCACTAGTCCAGGACCCTTAAGTGATACCATGTAGAGGAGACACATTTGTATTACGGCTTATGAAGGGATTTGCCAGGCCTGTTTCTCAAAGAAGTTAAGATAGAGCTGAGCAGACAGGAATGACGAATGCTGCTGCAGAACAGTGGCAGACACCACAGGAGCATACTGGTCATGTGTGGAGTACTCCACTGGTTCCTACACGCTTCATCAAATGTGCAAAAAGACAAAAACAGAGTGGACAATACCCACCCTCCCCCAAACTAGAACAAGCAACTAAAAAGTAGTGTTTTTTTTTTTTTTTTTTCAAATAAAAAAATGGATAATCTGATCTGTGCACACTCCCATCCTCACTGATTGTCCCAGATTTGCTGGCAGCTCTTGTTTTATTGTGCTTTCAGACGCAGGACAGAGTATAGCCCATCCCTACACCCACACCAGCTGAAAGTTCAGTGTTCTCCGGGGAAAAGGAGTTTTAAATCAAAGACGTGGGCAGGAAAATACACTTAAGCTGCACAGAATCATAAAAGCAACCTGAACTTTCATCCCCTATAAATGAATAAATCAGTTTATGGGATATCTGATAACTGTGGCAAAGATTCATACACTCAGTGGAAGAGATATTATTCCATTTTTTTTTTAAATGTAAAGAAGTGTGTTTTCACTTTGGCTTAAAATTAAAGAACGTAAATTGTTTCAAGACTAACCTCAGGTAAACATTTCAAGAAAAATCTGTTCAGTGCTTGTTGCATACATTTGCAAAACATGCATGATCTAAATGCGTGCAGCTACGCAAATTCACAAAATGTATTTAGGAACTGTAAAACTCCTTCTAGGAGGTCACAACTTTTTCTAGTCAATCAAAAAATAATGGGACAGTAACAGGACCATTTCTTTTTTGCAAGAGAGCATTTTGCACCCACACACACAAAATTCCATACAGAGCACAAATCTTTGTGTTCACATAATGGACAGAGGCTTTTAAAAGCAAAGCAATGGGACAACACACAGGTCGAGCAGCTTCAGCCTGTTCCGTCACTCTGGAGCACCAGTGTTGACTTAGCAGCCAATGCTTTTGAGTTCTGCAGCTTTCAAAAACCACCATCCATAATCTGCAGGTCAGAGAACACAACCTACTCTGAAAACAGCTTTCTCACTCCCTCACCCATATCAGCGAGCAAATAATGTACACAACATCTATACAACTATACAACCAAAAGGTGGCACGATCTCGGTTTTTCATAAAACAGCCTTTCTAGGCTTTGCTGACGTTTTAATCAACCTTTACATCGACCTGCGGAACAGTAACAGTGTTCTGATTATTGACGGTCAGGCAGCAGGAACTAAATCACAGAAATTATTAACTGAGGGAGGATCTACAAAGAAAATTGAAGCAGGTGAAGGATTTCTATAAAACAGTTATTATTTTATGAAACAGAAGTGAGGCAAAATCAAATTATACTGAGTTTGGACATTAAAATACATCTATAACATCTAGTACTTTATGTATTGCATCATCAAACTTTAAAAATAAAAAATCATACCTGACATAATCTCCTTTGGCCTCCTGAAAAAGAAACGAGGCAAGTGCAATCATTAAAACACAACAAAATGTAGTTTTATGTACAAATGTCAACATATCTGACTGCGTTGCATTAAGACCAGCTATAACTTAAACAGCCTTAGTTTGGTTTGAAATATCTATGTGAAATTAACCTTAGTTTTTTGACGGTAACTCAAAAACAGCAGCCTCAAAAGATCACGTTTTCAAACGTTGCGTGCTTCGATCGTCATTAACATTTGTGGATTTAAACGATAAAGCCGACGACACATTTTCTTACCTGCAATGCGAATGCTGCTAACTTGAAAACATTCTCACTCTCCACTTCGATGGTCTCCTGAGGTAAAAAGAAATGGGCGGCCGACTTAACATTTTTGAAAACAAACACACACAAAGCGTAGCTTGTCCGACACTTGACTTGAGAGAAAAATCTTCCCGTCCCGTACCTCGGTCCCACCGTTACGGATTGAACCACTGCCTTAATGTTTTGAAAAAAGACTGGATGTAACACGGCATTTGATTTTATTTTAATCAGATGTATATCTAGAAAGAGATTAGGTTTAAGTGTCCTAACAAACATTAAAGTTTAGAAATCCCACTCGATGGCGCTATTAGAGGTTACTGCCGCTCAAAGAAGTGGTACGTTCCAAAAGCAGGTTCAACAGTCTCCGTCTCCCATGGTGACCAGACTGCTCTCCCCCGCGAAAAAACTGACGACGTTAGGTCACATGTTGCGTTCATGTGCACCTCGTACGTTTCTTTCAATTTGACCTATCGGCTACCATAGTTGTTGTGACAGTAAACTGTGGTTTGTCTGCAGTAAAACCAATTCATAATGCAAGCATTGTACGATACTTAACTTAGTTCCTTGTTATTTCTTGAATGTAAACCCATAAAAGTGTAAAACAGTTATAATTTATATAATAGGGTGTAAAAATCAAACAAAAACAGCAACGTGAAAGTTTAAAAACACACATCGAAGACATGTTTAGTATATAGTATATGTACATCTACTCTATATACTCACTTTATACACTAAAGATTTGGCGTTCAGGAAGAACAGTTCCACTGTTGTGGTTTCTTTCAGAAAAGTGAACTTGTCAATGTAAAACCTGTAAACAAATAGATTGTTAACAGTATTGATCAGTTAAACTGCAGTCCCATACTGCCACCTGCTGGCAGTATGGGACTGGAGTCGTCGCAGTCTTAAAGGTCTCAATAGAATATCCTTATAGTATTTATTTATTTATTTATTTATTTATTTATTGATTGATTGCAAGCCAGAACAACTTTTTATCCCGAGGACTTACCTTACTAGGAAATTAAGCTCTAAAGGCCCTGAAGTCTTGGAGAAGTCATGATCAAGGACTTTACGATCCAACTGGAGCCAGTTATTCTGGCCACTGAACAAGAATAAATGACAAGTTCAAATCACATTTTTGTTGTCTTATTTGTACATTCAACCAAGAACTTTAAATCAAAAATGTAATAATACAAAAAATGCATAGAACTACATCATGGACACAACTGTCTTACTTACGTGTCATCTATGAAACACAGACCAAAGTATTCTTTCTCCTTCAGGATAAAATGAGAGGCCACCAAGTCTAACAGGTCACGTGACAACAGCTTTGGCTGGATAGGAAAATATGAAGTTATTTAAATGAAACTCTTTTTTTTTTTTTGTTGAAGCCCAACATTTAATCTTTGATATTTAGCGTGACATTCTGCATCATTGTTAGCACATGGTAAAGCCTAGTTCAGGGAACAGGAAGTCAGCAAATGTACTACCAGGTACCTGAACCAGCAGCTCCAGCTTCCTGCCATCCAGGAGATTAACCTGGAACTGACGACCCTCAGTCATCTGCAGGGAGAAAGATAATACCTTGAAACATGACAGTTCGGAGACAATGCTGCAAAGCCCCACCTATGTGTAAACTGAAAGATGTGCCTCTGTAGATCTGGCCCGGGGGAACAGTGACTGCAGCTATTTGTCTTTGCTGAACAGTGACTCATCCTGATGTCACGTTGGCCTTTGTGCAGAATGAATAGGTAAGAGGAGCCTCTCCGCATGTGGGACCCACACTTTAAAACACCAAAGGCATTAGGAGACCACCTTCCCTGTTTAAAGGGGAAAACCCAAAAGACATCTCCGCAAATCAGCACTTTAGAAGTGAATCCCAAATAAAAGGACGCTGGTTTTACTTGGTTTCACACTATTGGCTCCACACACACTATTGTCTGTTTGCACTTCATATCCTTCCTCAGCAAACAACACTGCTCCCAAATTCCTGTCAAGAGTCCTCGTTTTCCTGTTCAAGAGAAACAAAACCAAAAGTCCCACTGTGTAATTACATCAAATTTTTATGACATTTTAGGGCTTTGACATTTCTGAAAACAGTCAGAATGACCAGAGTACAAGCAAACAAATGTATAGCTTATTAGTACAATTAAAAGCGATCAATGACCTAACTGAGAGGAACGACTTTAATAGCTCTTGCGGACACTGTTGTGGTTGTTTGGGACAAAACAGCAGCGCCAACAATGCATCACTGTTGCAAGACAACGGCAAGAGACAGAAACAAAAGCTTCCATTTAACAACATTAAAACGCCACGTTTTTTTGTTTTTTTCGTCTTTGAATAAAATGTTACTGCTCGATCATTCTCAAAACTCATGAAACCTCACTTCAAGCTAAACACTTGACACGGATATTCAGTATCGCAGTCACGAAGTTCCGGAGGGAAGAGCTGAACTTCACTGTGAGGTCCAGGTGATTCAAAAAGGAAGGTCACACCAGGGTCAGGGAGGTCATCTCCCAGAAGCCCTTTCATTACGGGCCAAGGCTGTGATGTTGCTCTCTTCACATAACCCTCAGTCCCACCGACCTCCTGAAGCTGACGTGGTCCCAACCTGGAGCTCTGAGAGCTTAACTTCAGGAGGAAAAAACAGCTGTTACGCAGCTGTTTGTGTATCTCTTCCACCAGACGTTTGTGCAGGAGATAAACGGAGAGAGTAAAGGTTGCAGTTTCTCCTCCACAAATCATGGATGAGATTGCTGGGACTAGAAACTGGAGACTTATACAAATACCACACACTTGCATGCCTATACACACACACACACACACACACACACACACACATACACACACACACACACACACAGTGTTCAGGTGTGAAGCCGCAGCCAGACAGTGAGATCAGTCAGTCTGTCTCGCTGCTTTGTAATGGGTGCCAATCATCTGACCTGTGTCTCCTCACACTCACACAGATAATTAACAATCTAATTTCACTCTGGGGATCATCGGATTATGATGATTTGTATAAATAAAAGCATCAAAGACAGAAACACACACAGCGGCTGAACTAACCTGGAAGCCTTTTACAACTCGTTCTCTGATTGGGAGAATTTGTGCTGATGTGGCTGAAACGGCGCTCGTACCTGGTAGCATTTTCCAATCCCAAACCACGCTTCCAAGAAGCGTCTGCACGGCGTCAGCCCCCGATTGTACCACCTCCTCAGGGTCTGATGAGCCAGGGTCCAGACGAGCTGGCTGCCCGAAGCCACCGCATCTTCCATCCCCCGTATGAGGCGCACGGCCATGGCTAACTGCTGCTCTCCCTGACAGATAGTTGCTTCTAATGATGACACCACACCGCTTCAGAGAAGACTTTGGGTTTTTTAGATAGCGACAAAGAGCATCTACACACACACACACACACACACACACACACACACACACTCAGTCTACTGTGTCTCCCTAGCTGATGTAATGTCAGTGTGAGTCGGTGCTCTGGAGAGGCTGGAGCGAAGCCTGAACAGCATGTCTTAGGGTTGGTTCTGATCCAGATCACTGCCTCATGAGTTTAGAGGCAGGCAGGCAGGCAGGCAGGCAGACAGGCAGGCAGGCAGGCAGGCAGGCAGGCAGACAGGCAGGCAGACAGGCAGGCAGACAGGCATTCAGGCAGGCAGGCAGGGCAGCGCCACAAAGGCTCAGCTGCAGAGGCTCCGTCTCTACTTATGTAAATGAACCTATAAACATCGTAGATGCAGACAAACTCCAGTCAAACATGCAGTCAAACCTGAATTAAGAGGAACTTTTCCTCGGAGGAAAAATGACAGCAAGTTTCTTTTTAAAAACTGTGATTTCACAATTCTGCTTCTTTTCAGCTTTACTACACAAACAAGTTTAACTTTTATGTTTCATTGTCTGAAAGTGGGTGAGGGAATGGTCACTGTGTCTGGGATGTGGGAGCTATTTCCTGACCAGACATCTCCACCCATTGCATTCTGAAAGGAATAATAGCTGGTAGAGCCGGGAAGACGTGATGGTGAGAAAAACACGGAAGAGTAAGACGAGATGGGACATCTGTTGGTGCGATGCTCATCGTCTGGAAGATCACGCCGTCTGCTGCGTGACCCCCGTTTCCAAGATCACGTCCACAACCACAGCGGTGTCATTTCCCTCAGCAGGAGGGTCAGTAAGACCACATCCTGGGCATCAGTTACAACCCGCTGCAGGACAAGTCTGGAGGCTAAAGCTTAAAAAGCTTAGGGACAAATGTCTTTCAGTTAATCCCCTGAAATACAGCAAGAAACCAAAACATGACAACGTCCCCCACAAATTCTACTGGACATCCGTTGGGCTTTCACCCCCACTGAAGCTTTTAAATTAATAATAATAAATTGATTAATTAAATTTGAAGACTCTAAAGGAGGAGGGATGTGACTTGTTCCAAGTACTGCATGAACTTTTTCCCAGCAGTCTTAATTGTTGCTTTGCTGTCTTGCCTCCTGCGTAAGGACTGACATCATCACTGGTTTTTCCTTGAAAAACACACTAAGTTTGTGCAACTGACAGAGCATATCTGGAACACAAATATTTAATTTCTCCAAGTCTGTACTCTGTTCCAAATCCTTCATCCTAACTCTGAACAAATCTCTTCCTGTGTTGATTCAGAGGTGTGCTCCAGGGTGTTGGCATGCTGAAAAGGGAAAATTCCTGACTCCGTTTTTAGTGAAAAGGCCTTAAGCTGTTGTGTAAAAATGCTGGTTATCGGAACATTTCATAATTCCGTCCACTGATTAAAGCCTCAGCTCAACCCTGAGCCACCATCCGCCATCGTCTCGTTACCAGGCGACCGACACTTCAAATTCTTTTAAACCTGAATTTACATCCAGCACTTTCATAATAACAGTAAAAAAAACATTGGACATATTTCATCTCAGCAGATCGATTGAGTGTTCTGGTTTGTCGCCTCAGGTTTGGGTGCAAATATGTGCAATAATTACGTCCGTTCCCAAACACAAATCAATGTTATTGAAGTTCTGCCATTTAAATTCTTCCTTGAGTGTGAAAATGTAAGAGGATTACGTTCCGTTGGGGTGTCATCCAGTGCATGGCCCGGAATGCTTTGTTTCCAGAGAGCAGGATTCATTTAGCGCGGCCTCATTCTGGAGCTCCTGTAACAACATTACCGCGATGAACGTGGATAGATGTGCACGGAGACACAGCGGGATGGGCACCCTGACGTATGGACGACACAAGCTGCTGATTTCACACGCGACCATAAGAACAATGTGCTGTGAAGCAACAATAACGAGTCACTTAACACAAGCCGCTAACATGTTGTATGGGACATTCTTTCAAAATCATTACACACACACACACACACACACACACACACACACACACACACACACACACGCTAAATGGCTGCAGGCAGCACATTATCCAGCCGGTATACTGGGGTTTCAGGAGGGTGTAAATGTAGGAGGGGGCAAAAACCTCAGCTAGAGTCAGTCAGTGAAGTCAAGAGTGTGTGTTTACATCCCAGAGCAAAGACGAAATCAAAGCTCCGTGGTGCTATTGCTTATTAAAATCTTAAAGCTTTTGGGATGCATGAACATTTAAAATGAATCTACTTAAACCCTAAACTGAAAGCAAAGTTAAGGGGAACAAATGCCTCTGCCGCCTGCCACAGATCAGGTCAGCAACACCTCTGGCCGCTGCTGACCTTTGTCACACCATCCTCCGCACGCCAAACTGTCTGCCAAACAGCGTGCTCTCTGTACTGTGCGTGATTGTTTCCCCCTCAGGCAGAGCAGAATCAATTCCTGACCCAGTCTGCAGAGTAACAGTCAGCCTGCAATGCGCGGATGTAACCAGCAGATGGCGAAAGTGACCGTCTTCACCTCCGCAGACAAAAACCGTTTTCTGCAGATTTGGACGAGCGTGGGAGACCACGCTGTCTGGAGCTCGGTTTTATTATCTCCACGACAACCACACCCTTTCTGCCAAAAGACTCAGAAGTATAAAAGTATAAAAGCAGCATTTACTTGTGCTGCTGGAAATGAAAGTTTAATAAGAACAAAGAGACACATGCTAGCCCAGTTCACAGCTGCTTTTCCAGTCCCAGGACTTTGTTATTAACTGGTTTAAATCTTTGGAGAATACAAGGAAGGGCATGACAGGGGCAACCAGGCTGCCAGTTTCATGACAGTTCCCTTTCCCTGGGCTCCTTTTAACATGGATGGCAATTATCTTCGGCACTAAGCGGTAGATTAATTATCTAAAAGGGGAGAGACCCTTGACTGAACACAACAGGGCCTGAGCAGGCAGACAGCTGTCACCCACGCAGGCCTACAGCTGACCGGCTGCACCACATACTGAGGCTACAGCTGACATGTTGAAGAGGAGACGATCTGTGCCGTGGGTCAGACACACACACACGCACACGCACACGCACACACAGATCTAGTCAGCCTGGCTGCATCTCGATTGTCAATAAAAGTTTGGGGAGAAGCAGCTGGAAACAGCTGTCATATTTCACCAAACAGGTTTAGTTCTTCAGACATGAACGGAGGGCACGTTTGGTCGTGCACGGAGCAGTTTGCTTTTTAAAGGGGTTCTCTGCTGCAACGCTCGTGTGAAATACCACCATAATGTTTAAAATGGGCAAAAATGAAGAATGCATTTAAAACTCATCCATCTAAATTCAGCCAAATCTGACGCCCTTGTCGGTAAATGAGAGACTGCTATTATTCATCTTGACAGAAACCGCCGCTGCATCTGTTTAAGAAACCACAAGACACCTTAATTACATCCAATTAACACCATGTGATATGACTCCATTTGGTAAATGAATGGAGGCACTGAAAAGCCTTTTCAGCGAATTGGCAGTACAATCAAGCTCAGCTTTGTGTGTTCAGGCAGGGGGGGTAGAAAAAGAAAAGAAGGCAGAGAAAGAGGAGAGATCCAGGGGGAGCGTTGCACCAGGCAGATAGCAACCACCCACCGGCTGCATGGCTGGGTCTGGGGATTTTGGGCCAGGTCCTCTTGCTGCATGAGCCAGAGCCCAGGGCTTCAGCGGAGGCCAGAGGCCGTGACCAATCATGTGCGTGCATAAGCCAGATGCTGCGAAGAGGAGAAGGTCGTGGAGGTGGAAGCGTGTGGAGGGCAGAGGCCTCAGCTACCGTCTCTGCCCTGAGGGACTGCAGCTTCACAGATTTACCCGCATGTTTGTTGGGAGCATAAAGGGCCTCTGTCAAGAGCTTCCAATATCATAAAGAAGTGATGGAAAGTGCGAATGGCCGCTGCAGACAACTCTGCAGGCATCCATGTGATACAAAGCTAATGCAAAAATATGAAGGCGAGGAGGCCAGAGGTCAGGAGACCCCAAGGGTGAGGGGGCTGTCAAGAAGTGGAAGGCTTAAATTATCACAAGGTTTAAGAAACACTAATCGTTTTCCATCCCTATCCGATCTTTGCCACTTCCGATGCTGCTTCTTCAGCTTGTCTGCAGCTCTCTTATCCATCAACATCACGGCTCAAATCAGGAAAAAAAAAAGAAAAAATACGCAGTTGTTAGCAGACTCGGGTTGAGTCAGGGCCCCGCGCGCCAGTGTTTCAGAAAATAGCACATTATCTCAAAGATAGTGCTCACAAAAACTCAAGGAGAGATGTATCCGCATTGCTTCGTTACTGTCGTATGCGATCCCCAACACAACAGAACGTTTGTTTTCCTAAAAAAAAGTTTCAATAGAATTAAAATAAGTGAATCATATCTGTCCATGAAACCCTCCAGCCGACCGCCGACCGCCTTTAATCCAGTTATGTAGAACCAGATATTGTTATTATCTATAATACACAACCTTGTCTGTGCGGAAAAAATAACCGCCACACACTTGAAGTCGACACTGAAGCGACTCACAGACGCACAGTTGAACTCTGACATGAGTTTGAGCAAACAGCCTCAAAACAGGGCATCTGTTGTGTGAGCTGCTGCAGCTGAAGCGTCTAATTCATGAGCTTCATGTTGCTGCAGCATGAAACAGCTGCTACGCTGCAGATGGAAAAGGCCCGTCTTTGCATTTCCATATTTAAAGCTCAGAAGAGTCAACACGTTTTTAGAAAAAAACGTTAACGGCACGACATTCTCCTCAGATGCGGTGTTTGCATGGCGGAGCGGAGGGGGTTGGGGTGGCTACTGCAAGAGGAACAAGTGACCAGACTAGTTTCTCAATCATAAAAACAGTCGCTGTTTTAGCTGTGGGCTGCAACACTCAGCAACAACGGATCCTTAGTTTCATGCCCACCACAAGTTCTTTATTCAAGTTCTGAGCTCGACAATTCAGAACTTTACACAATCCCAAATGTTGATGTATAAAACATCCACGCAAACAAGCCTTGATGTTCTCTGCAGGACATCGGCGAGGCCTCTTCCCTTGCAACAGCCCAACACCAGCTTTCACCAGCAGAATCCACAGTGTCACCAATACGCTGCCCTGGCGTCACCTGCAAGCACCTGGCACAGAATCCTGTACAACGCTGCATGTAAAAAGGTGAATAAACACACGGTGATGTCTGTAAACCTGCGTATTTCTAAAGCAGCTGAGTGCAGAGTTTCACACGTGCATCCTCACCCCCCCATTACCAAAAACAGCCATAACCTGCTGCTGAGCTCAGGGCGGCTTCACGGTTTTGGTCCAGGGGTTAGGTGATAATGACTTCACCTCTTTTCTGCCTCTCCTCATCCTCTCTTCCCAAGCTGCAGCGGTGAAGGTGACTGCAGCTGGGGGACCTCTTGCTTTTGAAACCACAGGGGCCGCTGGTGCCCGCTGAGCAGCGGCTCCTTTCAGCATTAATAAACAAGGAAAAGGTTCACGTTACGCCGTATCAATAATAAATGCGTCGCTTCAGCGTTTGCTCCAGCATTTAAATCCACTGACGGCACAACTCAAACCAAATTAACACAATGTGGGAAGAAGAAAAGAGCAAATCTGGAATCTAAACTCCACAGGAAATTACTCCGTGGGGGCTGCCAGATTCATCTCTTCAGGATAACATATTCAAGGAGGTCTCGGGGGTCTTTCCTTATTCCTCCGTCCCCTATGGCACTAAATGTGTAAAACACTCACATGGGGCTTTGAGCGCACACACACACACACACACACACACACACACACACACACACACACACACTATCGATTTCTGTGAAGCTTTGGGGCATGCATCCTTGGAGTGTACGGTTGATTTTTCCAGGCTCGACACCGTGAACCTCCCCGTGCCCGAGAGGATAATAATAGCTGCTCGGGTTCCGTCATCCACGCCTTTCCTTTTTTTTGCCTTAAGCTCAAAGACTAATTCTGGTCATTTCCTCCCAGGCTTTTAAACATCCCATTACACCATCACCATTGAGAGGAAAATAGGAAGAAATGCACAGCAATGGATGGATGGATGGATGGTGCACAAGCGCCATAATTATACCAAAAACATCCCCCAACTCTCCTCCTGCTTCTTCCTAAACCTTCTTCAGGCAAGACAACAGCAGCACAGTGGAGGAAAAGGTGGCGCTTTGCTCTTATTTTCATTTTCTCAGCCTCACAGCAATTACAGCCCGGCCTGAAAGACAGAGGAGGAAGAGGAGGAGGAGGAGGAGGAGGAGGACAACAAACAAAAGAGGGAGATTCTGCTCTGAACACGTCTGCTGAGTTTCCTCCCACTGCCTGGGGTTGTACTCCAGCACCTGGAGTCAGGTTTCTGGTTCTGGTTCCACATACAGAAAGCAGCAGCGCGTCTGTACCCACGCAGGTGCTTGTACTTACCCCCCCTTTGTTCACCATCTGATTGTTTTGTGTTGTTCACAGTAGAAGACACTGAATCCAAAACTGACTTAATTCGTAGAGCTTGTGGTACCACGCACTGTTGAGCTGAGCTGAGCTTGCACGGAATATTCCCCGAGGGGGCGGGGGGCTTTTACAAGGGGTCAATAACCGCTGCCACACAGGGGTAACCTAAAAACCCATCCATGTGTCACTTTAAATAATTCAGAAGGCGCTTTCAACATGGTAAACTGGGGAGAGTTTGTCCCTAAACAGATTGTCTTTTAATGCAGTCTTTTTCATCTAAATGATTTGGAAACCGGCTCCCTGGGGGGTTGGGGAACTGCCCAGAGCCATACTTCAGGGCTCCTTCTGCCTTTTTCTGTAGGGAAATAAAATCACCAATTCGAAACAGATTCACACACAAGGGACATCAAACGAAAGGCAACCAGGTTTCGGCTCACGAACCTGAGACAGTTCCGCACGAGGACCCGACTGTTTTTCTGAGGATGTCCTGTCTGCCGGGACAAAGAGAACAAGGAAGAAGGAAGCACGCTGCTGCTGAGACGGAGCGCTGGCCGTGTTTGCAGACGTCAGGGCTGCAGAAAGTGCACACAGTTGGCAGTTGGACCCCAAACACAGCCCTCCAATCAGCACATCCAACAAGCAATCCCCTTCCCTCCTCACTCACTCGCTCGCTCCCCCTAGAATTGATTTTCTGTGCTAAGCCTATAGATTACTGTTGCCCCACTAACACCATTCAGAAACAGCCCCACCGCCCCAGCATGAATTATAAGCCTAAAGCCTGTTTACACATGCAACAGCGCCAATGCACAACATCCGTGTTTTTAAAGATGTATCCATCTCTAACAACAGCAGTGAGCAGCTAAGTCCCGACAACAAACAGCAGCAACAACAGCAGCAACAACTCCACGTGCACGTCCCTTCAACACGTATGCAGGCCACAGAATGACTTTGACGGCTTGGAAAAGCCAATAAAATGAATCAATTAAACGCCAACGAGGTTGCAGCTTTACCTCAACGTGAAGTGAAAGTTGCCAGAGCAAACTGGCACACACACACACACACACACACACACGCAAGGCCAGGTTCCGACCAGCGGTGAGAACCAGTCCAGCTGGAACTTCCGTCCTACACTAAGTGCTGAATTGTGAAAACTCATAGCTCGTGTTCATGAGGGTTTGAAAGGATCAGAAAAAGCTGAGGAACCACTTTCAACAAACGGAGGCGCCGAGGAACGGTGAGAACCTGACGCCAGCCGCCGTCGCACGGGAGGCCACACGCCGGGGTTGTGGGTGCGGCGCCGCAGAGCCGTGTCAGAATATTCTGTGACAGTTAATAGCTTTATTGAATCGGAAGCGCTGACCTCATTAAAAGCAGCTGAACGTCCCAGGCTGTGCGGCCCACACAAAGCGGCGCTGCATCTGCAGTTTGCCTGTGTGTGTCCGAAAGAGAAGCACGTGTTGCACACAGACGCAAACGCGTCGCTGAGCCTTTGTTCTGCATCGCTCCCACACTTTGTGGCTGGGTTTCCTCACGTCCGACCTGCTGTCTTTTTGCGTGTCTGTATGAAAACCTCCCTTCTGCTGTGTGTGTGTGTGTGTTTTTTCTTTTTAAACCGACCCTCCATTATACCAAGAAAATACAGGAAGTCATGCACCCGGCTCCCTATTGTTTGTTTTGTGCAGGAAACAGGATGCTCACACAGACGAGAGCCCATCAGCTGGCAACAGGGCCCCAAGAGAAACCGGAGAGTTTCTGGTGTGTGTCACATCACAGACCTGCAGGTAACCGGTCAGTGTGTGTGTGTGTGTGTGTGTGTGTGTGTGTGTGTGTGTGTGTGTGTGTGTGTGTGTGTGTGTGTGTGTGTGTGTGTGTGAGAGAGAGAGAGAGAACTGATGACTGGCAATACAAGCACCCGTGTTGACATGTCAATAACTCCCACTAACGTCCAGTCAGCTCAAATCAACTCTGCTCACCACAGACCTGAATACGTTCATATTTTTAATAAATATAGTCGATAAAAGCAGCAACTGAGTTTACAAGTGTGACAATAAGAAAAACACAAGGTAAGAAAACGACCAGGGAAATATAAAGGTTATTAAAAAAAAAAAAAAAAAAACAGAAAAATGCAGGTTTAACTGTTAAACTAATCATACATTTAAAAGCCTGATCAGTCTCTCACCTTCTGTCTTTTGTTGTGATCTGCCTCCACTTTTATTGTCTGCGTGCTGAGCAGCTCACCACAGATTCACCTCCGTCCCCCAAAGGTGCCACATTTACACATTTAAGCATGAATGAAACCGGACTTCTGCATCGGAGACCGGATTTAATTGTCCTGGAAGCTGTTGCCGGTTCGTCACAACCATGTTTACCGCACTCCAACCACGGTCGGACCCATCTATTCACACTCCCCGCCTCTTCTGCCTCCACGCATGTAGGATGGGACAGACCCCCCCCCCAAAATACCGGGCCGGTGGTCAATGGAGGAGCGCCCCCCTGTGGCCTTCATTATTGTTGGCGCAGCTACGCTTCAAAAGAGCCGAAAATGCCGGAATATAATTTTGAATGAAGAAACTTCCCACAGCCAGGTCAGTGGAGGACGATAACAACAGTGATGTTATAGCAGTGATTTAGCCTTTCCCACTTTCTCCATTGTATTAGTTTAACAGGAAGCAAAATCAGCGTACCCCGTCACAGAAGTTAACCTCTTTTTTCAGTTTGCTTAAACTTCACAAATGCACATTGAAGTTCATGTGGCAGTGCATGTTTAGCGTTCAGAAGGATTAAAAATAATTTAAAACAAGAAAGTAAAACTTTTTTCACTTTCCAGCTTCACATTGTTATTTCTTACAAGTCAAAGTCATCAGTTTCCTAAATAAAAGATGTTTTGTTAGTTACATGTACGATTTTGGAATAATTTTAGATTTTCCAGCACTGAGTGGGTCTTTAGAGGAAGGAAAGGAGCGCCACACTGTTGTGGATTGATGGAAGGCTGAACAATGGAAAAGCGCAGTCAGAAACTTCAGCAGCCAGGAAATGGGAGGTCGTCCCCGTCCTGCTGCGTGAGTCATGTTCCTCACCTGACTCACGCTTATAAATGTGGAGCAGAGCAGAATGCTCCCCCTCAGAGGCTTAATGAGTCGCTCCATGGACTCTTACAGGATTTTTACAGCCCTGAGTCGGCTCAGCCCGGTGCCATGTGTGCACCAGTTACCCCGACTCTTCCCAACATGCACCCCAAATCTCTGCTGGGCCTCAGCCTGATTTGCTGAGAACACTTTATAAGCCCCTCTCTCACTATCCTCTAACATTAAACATCATTTATATAAAGGTACAGTCAAAATGAGAGCTCGTTAATAAAGAAGAATCTCTGACTTTAAACATACCAGAGGATTATGTTCTGAGAGGTCCGCCCCCCCTTCCCAGAGCTGCCCCACACTGATGCTCTCCTCCCAACCCCCTTCCCCTTCAGATTATCCGGGCCCCCGACCGCCAGCCTTGCCTTGGATGGAATGGTAATGTCATTTTCCTTTGTTCTTTGACAGACGTGAACTCTGGGTAACTTTCATGCTTCCATGAATGGCTGCAGGGATAAAGATGGGACGGGTGATAAGCGAGCGCTGACCCTTCATCACGTCGTTCATCTGACGACTAAACAGGTCAGCTGTAGCGCTGTTGTCCTTGTGCCACCAGTCTTCACGATTCTTCATGGTTTGAGTCAATCTATAGGATTTTCCAGGTCATTGTACATGAATTAAGCCTCTTTTTTTCCTGTATTTCTCTCCTCCCCCATCTTGTCTCACGTTATGATTAATATTACACCAAATTTCTTTGAAAAGTGGCAGAACTGTGATCCTAAAGCAACATAATCAGTAAAAACAATACGACTATGTTGTCTGTGTAGATTCTCACTCATCCAGGTCATGGTTATCCAAAGTAGATCTCTCTGTGTCAACTGGACTGACCCTGCCAACCACCCTGCCAAGGACTCTCAGGTGTCCACCCGGGCCATTAACATGCTGATGGTCCACAGGGCTATATTTTCAAGCTCTGCCCCAGCAAACTTAGAACTGAAGAAGCTCTCTGGAGAGAGGGCGAAACGTTTTCAAGGAAACCTTTCAGTCCAGTTGACACAGAGAGATCTACTTTGGAATACGACTATGACAATATTGACCTCTATATTCCATCATGCACCCTTTGTCCTCAGAGAGAAAGTATCGGTTTCACATCGATCGCTGATGTTTCGGTGATCAGATACAATGCAGAAAAATGCGGAAAGGCCACACGTCATTATCACGCCAAAAAACCGTCCAGTTTGACTACTTTCCATTCATTTCCAAGCGTCACTTTTCTCGCATTCTTATGCTTTTGCCCACAGTTACTTGAATGTAAATGGTGGCACTGTTTTGTCTTCAACTGATGATGACGCCAAAGGGAAAGCTTCACGCGTCACTGAGAGAAGCCCGGGGACTTCTTATGCAAGTTTGCTACTGCTAGGAAATCCTGTGACGAAACGGCCTCTTTTTTATGTGCAAGTAGAAACTAAATATCAGGGTTAAAATTTTAAATTTAAATATTTGTATATTTAAAGTTATAATTTCCTTAAATATATGGATGAGTAACTGATTAATAATTTCAGCAATTTAATAATTTTAAAATGCTTCTGTGCGCATACATTCCATATGTGATGACTAGTATGTGTGTGTGTGTGTGTATGTGTGTGTGTTTATATATATATGTATATATATGGAATTTCTGAGGAAATTAGTTTAGTTTATTTTTTTATTTCCAAATATAAGAGAATACAGATCTAAGACCTTATATATATAATAAACAACATTCATAATATCATGAATAAAATTAGAAATAAGTTTGATGAATCTAATGGAAGAAAATAAATAACTTTTGAATATTCGTCTTTGTCGCCCTCTAGCGACGATTTTAGATAAAGCACTCGCGTTAAAACGTGTTGGAAGTTGTTCGCGGCTGCCATCATCATCGTCATCGTCATCATCATCATCATCATCATCATCATCATCTCTCCAATAAAAGATTCAGTGTGTTTCTGAAACAACAAAGCAGTCATGCTCCCTGCCTTTATCTTTGAAAACGTGAAAACATGCATTTTCACTGCATGAGCCCTGCAATGTGAATGACTTTCAGTCCAATTGAAAAGTTTGAGATAACTTTTTCCTTCCAGTGTTTACAGCAGCTTCCTTCACAGGTAATAAAACCATGTTATCTATATACAGTGTGAAACAAGAGTGAAAACATGTATGTGGCTAACACATAATTACAGAAAAAAACTTCATGCAAGTTGTTGCACTGGATTTTCCCTTCCTTTAAAAATGAGGAAAATAAAAGAGTGAAACTAAAAACATATGCGACTTTCTAATTGATGTCAGGCACCAGCTACTGTAATTATAGCATAAAAAATAAGAATATATGATTAGCTGCTTTAAAAATGCCTTATATTTGACTCCCAATGCTATTTTACCATCACAAAGTGACAATAATTCCATTATTTGTTTTTTAATCAGCTAAAAATGATTATCTGCTAAATTAAGACACTAAAATATTCTCGTTATTAGCCATTAATTTCTCGAATTGATAAATATCGTGTCCCTAATTGGGGTTATAAAATAGAATAATACCACATTAAAAAATAAACACAAAGCACTGTTGTTTCAAAACATTACAGATTAAATAATTACGCAAAAGTCACACTTTTTTTCTTCTTGAGTGATAAAATACTCCTACAATTAGTTTCCACTTAACGCTGATTTTCACGGATTAACGCTGAGGTGTTTATTAAAGTGTCAGACACAGTAACTGTTGTGTTCATCCTGCAGATCATCCTGGGGGAGAAAACGGGCAGAGCTGCTCTGAGCTGACCTTTTGTATGGAGAAGGCGGTGGTGAAACACCAACCAGACGTCTTCTGAAAACGTCACAGCTGGCTGTTCTGGAAACAGCTGCTTTTAGAACTGGTTACAGCATGGAAACCACTGAATCACCATCGGTACTTCCTGTTTCCAGAGGCCCGACGACTAAAGGAGCCAAACCGATTACTCTCCTATCATACCCAATATGGTTATGTTCGCGCAAGAAACCAAAATACAATATACCTTTAAAACGTTTGACCCTGATTGTGTGTCGGTG
Source organism: Pao palembangensis (assembly GCA_015343265.1). NCBI lineage: Eukaryota > Metazoa > Chordata > Actinopteri > Tetraodontiformes > Tetraodontidae > Pao > Pao palembangensis. The sequence goes on from CM027087.1 coordinate 1,139,495, forward strand.
ACCTCTGACCTGGTTTGCATGTCCAGTGGCAACAGGGGCAACATCAACATGGCAGCCAAAAAAAAAAACTACAACAAAAACAAAAGAAGTTATGAGGACAGCTTAACTTCTAAGAAATGAAATTAGATGAAAGGATTAGATAACCCACCCCCTCTTCGGGTGCCACAAAACGGCGTCAGTTGCGCAACTACGGAACAAGTGACTTTCCTTCCCTAAAAGATTGTGTCCAGCCAACCGCTGCGATCACAGCCTCCAGGAGTCGCCGTGTCTCGCAAGTGAGACACGACTGGGTCACGACAAGAAGTAAAACTGGGTGCTTTAAAAGTAGCCAGCTCTTCAAACTGCGGCAGTTAAGTGGGGGCTCTTGATTTACAGGCTAACATGAAAATAAAGAGGTAAGAAAACAGCTCAATCCTGTCACAATGTCTTTGTTTTTCATTTGTTTGAGCTTTCATGCCTGAAGAGGCTCCCTCCGTCTCAGGGAAAGTAAAACCTGTCCGGGGCTGATGGATAACGCCTGAGCATGAAGTTACATTTGCATTTTAGTCACTTAGCAGCCGCTTTTGTCCAAAGCGACTTAGTGAGGAGCGCCGTAAATTGTAGCGTTGCCTGGTCTTAACAAGGAGCAACACATGCTGCTGTGTGTCAGATACACACGCATGCAAATCATTTTCCGTGGTTGCAGTTAGAGTCTCACTCTGGAGGATTGGATTTGTGCGGTGTTTAGAAACGCCACAAGCCCCTTACATGGAAAAATCAGCATCTCACTAGAACAAAGATGACATTTTACATGAGGTGTTTAGTCATTCATAAAACAAATCTTATTAAAGTAGATATAAACTTACTTGCATTTTGGGCCTTGAAGCATTTTATCATTAGAAATTTGATTCTTGGCTTTCGGGTTATTGATATTTATTGTTTACTTATGACAATCTTATTCACTTAAGTCATAAGTACACAATAAATATAAAGTTTAAGACACTCACAATGGTAGAAGTGCTTTAGTCTAGTTAGCGTTAGCCATCAAAGACTCTGGATTTGGTAAAACTAGATTAAAATGAAGGATTCGATGTTCAAGTCTTCCTTAAAATAATTTAGTCTGTTTCTACTTCCTTTTACGGCTGTTTGCATTGATTCATCACCAGTGCAACATTTTCAGCTTGGCATTTTGCACCACAACCAAACCCTGCAGCCACACAGCAGCCGATAAACTGGTCTCCTCTGCTTATCCCGGAAATACTTTAAAAGCTTCTTCTTCAATCGCTCCGATCGGCCAGATTGTTGTTTTCCCCTGGGGATCTTGCAGAAGTTCTCAAACCTTTGTATTGTGGGTGAAATGGAGAATTCCATCTTGAAACGTTGCCATTCATGATGCTGCGGCACCGGTTGCAGGCCGGAGTTAACTTTGACATGCGAGCCTAATTAGAGCGATTATCGTGCAGCTGCACAGCCTGAGAGGATTTGAAGTGGTGCTATCAAAAGGATGGCTTCCCTCAAGAATGCTCGGCCCCGACAGCGTGCTGCTGCCGCCTTCACCGCGGCCGCTGGGACGGGCAGGTATGGAGCTCACCTGGTGTTGCTGGAGGACGAGGGGCTGGGGCTGCTCCTGATTGTGGGGACTGATACTACAAACTTACTAACTGCTTTTATTTTTCCAAACTGTAGCATCAAACACAGCGTCTTGGCTTTCCACGCGTCTTTCCTTAGAAACATCTTCTGCGTCTTCAAACCCGACTGTGAAGCTTTGTCCCAGTTCAGCCATTTGTTCCGAGTGTTTTCCCAGTGGAAGCGAATCTGCAGACTCTTCTTTGGACCTGAGCTGCGCTTTAATGCTCCTCAGCTCATTGTAGCGGGCAGACATTTCTCTTCTGACCTCGTCCAGAAGGCCTATATTCGCTTGCATAGCGGACACCTTTTGAATAATGGCTGTTAAAGCTTCTGGGATTCTGCTGGCTACACTGGCAGTGTGGAAGCCAAGAGCCTGCGCAGCGCACAGCTGGATTTCTTCAACATCTCTTTTCAGTTTTTGGGTAACTTGTAGAAGTCTTCCATGAGGCGGGGGCTTTGGGATCGTTTTCCCCTCCAGCTCGCCAGAAGCCATGGTCACTAAGTTAATACCCGATAATGTGAACTGTGGTTTTATTCGTAGCTTCAAAGGCTTTGGGGTTTAGCTGGAATTCCCCCATGCAAAAAATATGTCACTTCAGTGATAATTATTTTAATTATGGTGGGAAGGCAGTTGGAGAATGAGAGATCTGCATCATTTTTCCTTAATGGAGGCTTTTTAACTTGTAAAATAGCTGCACAGTTAACCAGTATCAGTAACAAGGTTACATAACTGTAGGTTGTTTTATAATCAAAGCCCCTTGACCTTGATCCTTGGAAGATCAAAGCTCAAAGTCCCTCCAGAGCATCAAGAAAACGTAATCATCTGTTTCTTGGCTCGTTACCAACATTTCTTTAGGTTTCAATAAGTTCCGTTCAAAACTTTTAAGTTATTTAGCTAAAAAAAAAGTCACAAAGATCGACCAATAAAGGCTGTCGTGTAACCTCCCTGATTGGTGCTGATTGATTATGGGCTGGCTGGCTGGTGTTCAGCACTTTTTAACAACATAAATCTTTTCTCTCGTTTAGAGAACAATGACCGATTCTTGGTAAAAGAATCTCTGGCTTCCCCTCTCGCTCAGTCGTCATATTGTAATCCGCCACAATAGCCCACATTGCTCACTCTCAGGGAAATGCTATTAGCTCTTTTAGCAACCAGCGTGGAATTCAGCCTGAACTGCTCTTTCTTTTGGGTGGGCTCTGGTCCTCAGTGCTCCCCAATGTCTGCCTGGCCTCCTCCCGTGCACGCAGAGGTCCCACCCCCTCCCGGCTCTGACGCGGAAGGTTCGGCTCGGAGAGCAGCCATCGCTGGACCGTCACCAGGGTCAGGTCCACAGGGAGGAACGTAAGAGGAGGACCAGGGACCTTCTGCACGGCGGCACCCAGAACACTTCCAGCGACCATGTCACACCCCGTAAACAGCCTGCCGTGAGACAACCTTCCATGGAAGTTCTCAAGGTCAGTCCACATCTGCACAGGCCTCGAGGCACCTGTTGAAAATGTGGTTTCACACTGAAATTTTACGACACTCAAAACGAAATGGATGGATTGACCTCAGGAATTCTCCCATTTGTGCCAGCGACTGAGACGGCCTAAAGGGAGGATAATCTCTTGACAGAATTCCTCTTTCCAGACAGTCGACATTTAACACATTTAATCCTATTTGCTCCACTACGTGACACATTTTCATTCAGTTTACTGTTATTATGGACAACCATCAATGCATTTTTAAGATCTTATAGAACAGGAAGCGACGCTCAGGTTTGTCAAATTCATTAAAAAGTGAAATGGGACACCCGAGCCGTTGCTGTCTGCTCTGATTTCTGTGTGAGCTTAAACAAATTACATATTTTTCATGCCAGTTATCACAGACATGCACGTGACACTGATAAATTCAGTGTGTTCTGCAAGATTTGAATTGTTATGGAGGCATTCATTTAAGGACATATACCAACTGTTCACATGCTGGAAGTGGTCAGCGCATTTTACCGTCTTTACTGGTAACAAAGTAATGTAATGCTTTTAGCATTTAATTTCAGCGCAGAATGAAAATTAGTTTCTGATGGTGTAACACAGCATGTGTCAACAGCCTCACATGGATTTGCAACAATGTGCAAAGCAGAATCAGTAAAGTCGCTGTATTGTGGCGTTTTCCTGCTAGGACCGCTTCAGTGCAGAGTTTTGTTTGGGATCTGGCGCTCCCTCTTCTTCTGTCGCTCTCTTAGCAACACTGGGAATCCTTTATGTAAAATATATGAAGAAGATTTGTAGGTTTGCACAGCGGCTTTTCCGTCCTGCCAATTCAGCTATAACAAACACAAAAGTCAAAATAAAACTCAGGTAAATCTGTCAAATTGAGAAAGGAGTCTTAATTAGATGAGAATTAAATGAAAAACACAGTTCTGACAAATGCCATGAACGAGTCCTAACCCGTTCACAGAATCAGCTTTCAGGAATTAGGGATTCGTGCTCGTTCGGGCCCCAAAGATGCAGCCTTGGAGGCTGTTTTTGAGTTTAGGCTCTTGCTCATGGACACAGTGCCACCTCAGCTCTGGGATGGAACCAGCAACCTTCCGCTGGAGCGCCCACTGCAGCTACTGATGCCCACATATTTGTGAGGAAGAAATTTACAAGAACAAACTCACAACACTAGACAACAACATACTGATCTGTGTTATAGTTAAACACAAACATGGTTACAGTACTTGTTATAAATATAACGACCCCATTAAAGTAGCGCTGGTGTTATTATATTAATAAAAATACATCACGATGGAAAGATGCATGCATGGACGCATTTCTAATGGTTAGCAGACAAAAGGAGTCTTTTGTACGGTGTGTGTACAACTGTGAAATTGACAGTTTACTGTTCTGTGTTTATGTAGATGGGTAATTAGTGCCGAGCAGTCTGAAATCACAATTTTAAAGTGCTGATAGGAGTCTCTCATTTGCAAAACTCTTTAACCGCAGATTTAGACCTGAGGGCACCTCAACGCGGTAGTTAATACATACAGATCTGCCTTCAGCTGGCAGAAAAGCATGCTATCTGTGCTACATACTGAACACCAAATCCACTTTCTACTAGCAGTGTGAGGGCATTTTTGGGAAGTGAAGGTCCTCGGACCTTCAAAGGCCCGTTTAAAGGGTTCAGACGTGGTTTCCAGGTTGTGGTTAGAATTGGGTTTAGGTTAGTTGGACCGGGAGGAGGATGAGGCGTTGGTGAGGCTGTGCAGAAGCACCTGCAGGCGGTTTGTGGTTCTTCCACCATCACCTGGACGTGAGAACACTCTGGCCACAGACATTCTGGGGCTGGTAGCTGCACATATGAGGACATACAGGTGGTCAAACTGGTGACCTGTTGAAGGTCCCCTTGAGTGTGAAAATCAAAAGTTGTGTTTTGTATACTTGAATTCTTGTTACAACAGAGATGCAGTAAATGCTTTATTAAATAAAGTGTTGAACTGCAACAGGAATACATTTCTAATATTAACAGATATCATTTTTCCCTGGTTGCTATAATTATAAAAGCTAATATCAGGAAAGTTCCCACTCATTCATTTACAAGAACACCAATGAGCTTTTCAGTATCATTACGTGGACTATTCACAAAAACAATGAAGAGATCAATGAAATTACAGGGATCTTTAGCTATCACGTATCGCTAATTGTTAAAATGGGTGAGACAGAGTCGATGGTGGAGCCAACAGGAGAAATTGAATGGCTGTTGGACAACACGTGAGACGAGCGGCGATAAGATAAATTTTGACTTTAACTAATCCTCGAGTTCCGCCATTGCCTCAAGGTAGTTTGCCTCCCCTGTAGGAGCGTTGTGCAGCAGATAGCGGCTACAGTACAGCGGCGGGGCTTAAGACAAAGAGTCGTTCTCTTCCCTTTACCCTGTGGCTGCTGGGTTACATGAGTAAGAATGCAACATCCTCTTCCATCAATGATAAATATTGTTCAGTCTTTGTGAGTTAAGGAACATGCACTTGCTTGAGTAGCCAACAGCGAAGCTTGATTTTAGCATTAGCGTTTAGTATTAGCATCCAAGTCTATGATAGCTGCCTGATATAGGGCCAGAGGAAAGATGGCAGAGATACAGCATTAATACAGATGCAAATACTATATTATGACACCTCATGCATGAATTAAAAGAAGTGCATGCCTGTTATTTAGTATCAACATGAAGAGAATGTTCCTGGTAACTGAAACCAAAAACAGAGTACTGAACACACAGCTGAGTGTAACAATCAGTCCTCTCAGATAAGCTTGAAACAAAAGAGCACAAAGATGCAGTATTATTCAGCTCAATGCGCCTGGAGTTTGAAGAAAAGGTCAACTGAAAAACCGAAAAAAGTCTGCACAGATTTGGGATAGATGATATTTAAAAGTCAGGGCTTGTGTTAGGCCTTAGTCTTTTGTTTAAGAGTCAAATCACATGCCTCTTAATGACACATGTTACACATCTGGTAGAAATGAAGAGTGTCCAGTGTGTGCTAGATGATTCTCTTCAATCCTGTAATCAAGGACACACTGTGTCACACACACAGCTCGCTAACCTTACGGCGCTACCCGCTTTACCTGCCTCGCATCGCGCGCAGCTGCCCCGACGATTGCCTGTTTATTTGTGTTCCAGAGGTTTGTGTGTTCCAGAGGTTTGTGTGTCTCAGTCTCAGATACACCTTATTGCTACCAGCCTACTGTAAACAAGAACAACAAACAACACGGATAATAAGTTTTTCTTGACCTCTCCTGAAATCAATGATTCCCTTTATGTCTCTCTCTCTTTCTCTCTCTGTCTCTCTCTCTTTCTCTCCACACACACACACACACACACAGATATAAAGATATGCATATATGCATATATTTTTAAAAACACCTATTTCCATAGTTTAAATTCTCGTAGGAAGTTTGGTAGGGTCCGAGCTCGGCCTTTCTCCAACACCTGTTCAGGTGTCCAGACTGGATGCAGATGTTCCTGTGGACTTTGAGACTTTCCATATGCTTGACATCAAGCACCAAGGGGGCCGACAACGGCTGGGGCAGTGTCCATTTTTATGGCATTTCTTTTGTTTAAATTGATGCAATAATTCCAAAAAGTCAACATTATTTTTAAGATTTGTGGACAAATTCTGAATCAAGCATTAGAGTCTGGAGCTGCTGACTAATGAGGCTATTCTGAGCATTTGTCTCACATCCAAGAGCTGTAACAAGATAAGGATCCTTTTTTTTTAAGGAAAATAACACAGTAGGCCGTGTTTTGATGTTTCCCATTCCAAAATTGATAGCTCATCTTAAAATCTAGAACAGAATATTCTTGAAGTCAGGCATAAAAAAGTTGCTTTGGAAAAACACTGAAGCCTGGGTATTTTGGTTTGAATCCTATTTTAAGGACAGGGACTGCTTTGTTTTTGCAGAGTTATGGTTTAGTCAGAGACAATGAATTCTCTTTCTTTTTTGTTCACATACAAAAAATACATTAAGAATTATGCCAACAACATTTATCAATTAAATAGAGCTTTTTTGTAATCATTATTTTTGGTGAAGGGTTTAATATGATGTGGTCAACATTGTTGACCATGTACTTTAATGGTCCCAGTCAGCATTGTTCACCACATCCCTTTAAATCTGGATTTCCTGGTGCAATTCTGTACTTTTTTAGATTTCTGTTTGAAAAGAGAGACAAATTAATGTAACTTTCTGAAGTCTCCTGTTTCGGCGTTGTTGCTGAGCTGTCACTGATAACGTACGTGTATATCCTCTGGGCAACCATGTGACAGTTGACCGTGTTGCCAGTAAGCACAGAGTTCACGGCGTGAAGTCGCAGTGGTGTTTATGTTCATTTAGAAGTATAAGTATTGCAGAAACATGAAGGACTCTCCAGCTCTGCCGTGGCTCAGGTGCATCGAGTGTCGATTGGTTCGTTCACCAGCTCGCAACTGGGGGAGAAGCCTGATGTGACTTTTGGTAGGAATTACTGTTTTCACAGCTGATAACAGAGTAGCTGCCCAAACTGACACATTCGAGGAATCATAATTTATTCTCAGAGGATCTGTCCCCTTAAACTCTGTCACATGCTAAATTTTTAGCTTGCTCTTTTAACAATCGGGCCCCGGGCACGAGTGGTTGTCAAGGATCTGAGACACCAAATTGTTGCAGGATATGAATGGCTGTGTTTTTTTGTCAGGGGTCAAACAGTGACGGTTCTCTCTTGAAAAGATTCTGGTCCTCGGGGCATGAGTCTCAAACGTGGAGCCATGTGCTGCCCTTCAGAAGGTAATAATCCTCTGTCTCATGCTGTATAAATAAAGTCAGAGCCTGTCTAGCTGAGAAGATAAATGAAATGCATCCCTTGTTAATAGTTCATTCCCAACCCAAAGGTTTGGCTGAAAGGAAAAGGCCACACAGCAGAGGGCAAATAAAGAAACACTCCACTATGAGCATGCACATAATGCCCTCTTTGTTTGGTTGATTAAGGCTATGGGTAACCACAGGGCACTTCCTCCATGTTTGTGTTCACCTCTTGAGCTCTCAGTGCGTTTCTACTAATTCAGACACAGGCCTGTTGCTCTTCATTCCCGCAGCGTTCCATGAGATGCAGCGGCTCATATTTGACTTGATGAGCTGCACGACTGTAGTGGCTCGCCACATGTGAGGAGGTGACCGTGCAGCCTTGTCTACGTCTGTGGATAGATTCCTGTTTTCACAATAAATCCACTCTTTCACTGACTGTATTTTCACAAGTTAAAACTTTTCATCCTTTTTAAACTGAGACGACACTCTCAACCACACAGAAGAGTCCAAAGTGGAAAAGGCTTAAGCATTTTAGTACAATATTTACAGCTTTTGAAGTAGCAAGTGTTGGCTGATGGATGCTTTTCTTGAACGTTCATTTTTTAGGTGATGACGTTGAATGCACCCTTCCGAAATCAACTTGTGTGAAAATAAAGAGTGGACACACTAAAACTGCACAGTTCTGCACAACAAACCCAACCAGTTTCCCTCACTGGGAACCACTGAACTTGGTGCTTCGTGTACAGTCTGCATTGGCTTGTTTAGGATGTATGGTAAAAAATACATCCCACCCAACCAAAACAGAATTTTGTGGCGTTAGAGCTAGAGAAAGTCATCTCTTTAACTTCCTTTCCTCTTATTTCAAACATCTTTTGGTGACAGCTGATGTATTTATTTATGTATTTAAGTTTTGGCTGAAAACCACCAAACTATGAATTTTATTAATCTATAAAAGGCCTTTTTCAAGTGTTGGCTGTTTGGGTACTAGTTACTTTATGTTTCAAGACCTTAAGAGGATTATACAGTTTTTGGTCACCGATTAGCGCAACTTCAGCAGAGCTGGTTCCCATAGCAACACTGCATACATAGCAACAGTGTCTGCATCAGAGGCCAACGTCCCCGTCCAGATGCTGCGACTCGGCGGATGCATTAAATCTCAATTGCGACATCCATCAAAACAAATTTAGTAAAAAGCACGATTGTACAGTAATAAAGAAAAGATAACAAATTTTCTTTATAAAGAAGTAATATGAACATGGATTCAAACACTGGAACCAGTGACTAATTCTCTGTGACCTGCTCAACCAGACCAGCACGTCTTGTCTAACTCCACTGAGCTGCTCCATTCACAAATTTGTTTGCTTCTGTCACACTCCAACAGTGACACAGTGATTGCCAGCGTGTGAGGCCCCTTACTGGGCCCCTGCTGCTTTTTCTGCTGCTAAAATTAAACAGTGACTCAACCAGAGCTGGTTGACGCCCTGCAAACATCTGCATCGGAGCCGATTGTAAAGACCGATTCAAATTCTAATAAAAAAAAAAACAAAAAAAACGTTAGGAGCTGAAAATGCACAATATGTTTGGATTTCATGTGGCCGGATCGTCTTGAAACAGGGTGTCAGTTGTCTTCTGGAAGCTCAGAACAAATAATGTTTTATACGAGATGAGCAGAACTAAATGTTGTTTGGCCTAAAGCAAGCTTCCCTCTGCAGACTAGTGTCCAAACAGTAGAAAGACTCCTTTGTCATCTGGAAGCGGTGACGTCAAATGGTCTCTATAAAGACATAAATACATAGTTAAAGTGGAACACAGAGATAGGAGGATGCTTCTTAGTGTCCTCCTCTATTTCTTAACTTGCATAACTAATGAGCTTCGAGCGCTGGATAAATTAAGCAGCACCAGCGAGTGCACGTACTAGCTCACCGCCTACAGTTTAGGATAACATGATCAAGGGATTTTAACAATACCAAGATTATTTTCGATCGTCAACTACTTAAATAACATGTTGGAGATGCTTGAATACAGCCACTATCAGGTGAGAGGATTGGTTTTTTTTCTTATTTTGATTTTGAGACATTCTATAATCCAAACCGATGTTTGAGGACAAAGCTGTTGATTTTTTTTTTTTTCTGACTACACTTGAAAGGGTCATTAGGTAGCTCATAAACACTGAAAAGGAAATTTTACTTCTTGCATCTGAAAAGTCCAGAAAATATCCTAAAAGAAGCTGAGTTGTCTGACCAGGAAGACCAGCAGATCTTCTCCTGCATTCCCGTCACACCAGTGTAGCTCTGATAAAAAAGGAAAGAATCTTTGTTTCCTGATGTTTCCAGGTGTGTTTATTTAGAATTATCCAGTGAGAGATTTTAAACTTCTGAAATCTGAAATGTTTCATCTTGAAAACAGAAGCACTGGCAATCGATCATCAGCCGGTAATCTGCTGAACTAGTTCCAGGTTTCATGTCTCCTCCAGTCAAAATGGTTTCTTCTGGTGAATATCGTGTATTCAAAGGTTCAACATTCAGCAAATCAGGGAAAAAAATAATTATCACTCAGTTTTGAAACCTTTAGACCTATAAAGGGCCTTGTTCAACCAAGTGCCTAAATAGACCATGCAGATGTTTACAGATGCAGTGGTGATGTCAAGCTGAAGGTCTGCTGCTCACCAGGTGCAGCCTCACCTGGAAAATCCATCCAAGTACCACATCCAGCAGGCTCAAAGGCAGCAGGTCAGGCAGTATTTGTCGACCACCCTGGGCGCTAAGACTGCGAGCCAATGCCCCGGCCAGCCCCCTGAGCATGGCATGCCCCCCGGGCCCGGCAGCAGTGCCCCCAACAGCCCCAAAGCTCTGCTCACCCTCAGCTCCAACTGTGAGAGAGAGGTCAGTGTTTGTGCGACCCAAAGTCAGAACTCCAGCCAAAACAAAGCTCAGCTGCAGGTTTGTGCTCTGCAGATGGACGATGTCATTGATGACATCATCAGCTTGGAGTCCAGCTACAGCGAAGACGTTCTCGGGCTCATGGACCAAGGAATCCAGATGAACAGCACGGTAAATCCGCCACATCTGTACTCTCCAAACTGTTCGCTACGTCTTTGTGATGATTGGAATGATGAATTTTAATACTCTGTAGCTCCCTGTGTCTGGTAACCTTCTCGATATGTACGGTAACCAAGGATTTCCCCTCCCCGGCCTCGCCATCAGCAGCTCCTGCCCTCCCAACATCAAGAGGGAATACACAGGTAAGCCCTGAAACGCCACCGCTCTCACGCACCGCCACATGAAAATGACTCAGAGTTCATCCCGTCAGATGGTTTGATTCTTGTCGCTCGGCTGAATTCACCTTTCCAAATGTTCAAAGCGCATCTGGACTGAAGGTCTCCACTTTGTAATTGGCCTGTTGTGGCTGAGAGCACGACTCCCGGGCCCTGTCAGTATTGTGTGCTATTTGGAGATCCACAAATTGAAGTGAATTATTTGCCAAATAATTACTCCAGCTCCTGACATGAAGCAAGTGCTGGACAAGCCTGGATCCTGTGGCCAGTATGAAAACTATCAAAGGCCAGAAGGCTTTCCAGTAGGTAAGCAAAGCTAAACTGAGTGAAATGATGACAAAGATGATGTTTACAGACTGTTTTCACCTACTGTTTTCAGCCTGACGCAATTTGTGTTTGTCTAGATGGCACACAATATAAATGTAAAGTTACTGAGGAGCTAAATGACATGATTAGAAGTTTGACAGAGTAAACAACTGCTAAACACCATCAGATAGTTTATTATGAGACAGTAATTAGCACTATAATTGATAGCATTTGCGGTTCTGTCATTCCCAGAGGCTGAAGTCCGCGCGCTCGCTAAAGAGCGACAGAAGAAAGACAACCACAACTTGAGTAAGTAATAACATTTGGAAATGTCACCTGCACGACCTTTGTGTGTGAAGAATCATCTCCTTTGAGGTGATTCTCTAACTCTTCTCCCTTCCTGAAACATTTTAGTTGAACGCAGACGGAGGTTCAACATTAATGATCGCATCAAAGAGCTGGGGACCCTCATCCCCAAATCAAATGATCCGTAAGTCCGTTTTTAAAACCCTGGCTTGTAGTTGAATGTTGTACATTTTGCTCTCTGCCTATTCATTAACGTCTTGACGTGCCCTTAAAGCACTTATGCTTTAAGGGCTTTAAGGGCCATAAAGAATCCTTTGCTGCTCCAGTCAGCTGGTCAGATGGTCAGCTGACTCTGACTGTGGACCTTTGTCTTCTGTCTACCTCAGAGACATGCGCTGGAATAAGGGCACCATTCTGAAGGCCTCGGTGGACTACATCCGAATGCTGCAGCGGGAGCAGCAGAGAGTCAAGGAGCTGGAGTGCAGACAGAGAAAGCTGGAGCACGCAAACCGCCACTTGTTGCTTCGAATCCAGGTCAGTCTTCGGATGATTAATGGCTGATTAGGTGTAAAGTCACTTTTACAGATTACATGTCACATGGTTCTTTTAGGAGCTCTCACTCCTCTCTCATTAGCATCAAAGCTAGTCCTTGAAAACATTGATGCAGACCTCAGAGACAGCATGAGGTCTTGATGATGTTCTCATCCGTGTAGCCCTGGAGTACATAAAGTATGCTAATTTGGCTGATTTGGTCCTCCCTTCATGTAGGAGCTGGAGATCCAGGCCCGCGCTCATGGCCTTTCAGTGGCCTCCATGTCTGTCTGCACTTCAGATCTGATGGCACGCGTCATCAAACAGGAGCCCGTGCTTGGCGACTGCCCGTCAGACCTCTACCAGCACTCAACGCCTGACATGTCTCCTCCGACCACCCTGGACCTAAACAATGGCACCATCACCTTCGACCAGATTCGTTCGGACTCTGGGGATCACGGTGCGTTCGAGAACTCCAGGAACTGTAAACTGAAGGAGCTGGTGAGGGAGAGCACCCTGTCGCCGCTCTCCCCGAGTGACCCTTTGCTGTGCGCCCTGTCTCCAGACGGCTCCATTAGCAACCATCACACTTCCTGCTCCAGCGTGGAGGAAAACGAGCAAGGCTGTTAGCATCTTCATCTCGATTGAGCTGAAACGTAGATAATAAACCCGTCCACCTCAGATTCTGCTCTTAGCCTGCAGTGAGACTCCAGCAGCCAATCACTGCTGCGCGTTCTCTCAATGACATCATCGCATTCCAAATAATTTGGCTTCTTCCTTGTCCCACTTTGAGGTCAATGAGTCGTCAATTAAGCTGGATGAAAATGACATTTTCTATCAGTAAAATCTCAACAAGCCATCTCACCTGATTTTTTTTTCTTTTTAATTTTCTTTGTCATTTTGTCGCAGAATACTTTAATACTTTTTAAATCCTGATGTGTTATGAACATGACAGAACTGTATCAGTTGACTGACAGTTGCTACAATTGATGAAAATTGCAGTTTTTATTTTATTTTTGACTTTTTTTGTATGAATGACTGAGCTGTACTGTATGATCTGCACATTTAAGAATGTAATATGATTTATTGAGTGAAGAAAAAAGTAAAAACATCACTGTACTGTACATGCATGTGGAAAAAAGTTCTATTTAATACAGAGCGTTGGATGAAAGGCTGCATGGCCAGTCTTCTCCTAACGATCACCTTTATGAAAATGCTAAAAAAATATTTGGATACATTTATTAATGCTCCTTTAAAGCCATAAAGGAGGTGTTAATGATAACGAGAGATATTTCAAGACATACAAAGATATAACAAATATGTTATAAGGATATGACACAAACCCATTAGAAATTACATTTTAACGTCTTTTTCTCTTTTTTAACGTCTTTCGTCTGAAGCTGGAAAAAATTAAATATTTTTGATTTATCAAAAAACTGTGTCTCACTGAAGTTTAGTAACACAAGCATATCTAGTATGACCAGTTAATTTATTTGACTCTAAATAACAAAAAATAGCAATTCTTTGTACATTCCAGAAAATTTGTTATTTTAACATTTTTAGGTAGCCTCTTCCATATTTAAACACAATTCAATAAAGAGTTTTTAGACAAAAATCATCCATTGCTGGATTTAAAACCATTTTTAGAAATTGTTATTTGTATTTAAATTTTTAAAACCAACGAGTGTATTAACTTACTTTGTAGCAAAGTATGTGATAGATTTACATGTATTTATTCGTTTGGTTTTAGCTTTTGGGTTTAACTTGTAACGCGTCACATTTTTGGGGTTTCCACTTTTGACCAGCAGAGGGCAGCATCCTAAAGCGCAAGATCAGCAAGAGCCACATCAGCAGCGCAGGAAGTTTTAAACAACAAAACAAAACAAAAGCAAAGCTAACTACAAATGAAATAGAATAAGATTTAAAAAGATTTACTTTGAATATTTTTTAACTAATATATTTTAACAGACCACGAGCTCCAGAGAAAAATAATAAAATTTGTGTGTGTTTGTGTGTGTGTTTATAATTATTATGTGTGTGTGTATTTGAGAGCGAGAGCATTCTACAGTGTGAAAGGTTATTTTTTTTCCACATTAATTTCTATGCAAATAGAGTTGGCATATCCTCTAAAAAATCTATTTCTACCTCTCAATTTTTCCATTTAAAAATGTGTTAAAGGATCCAAAATCAATCATTTACTGTATGTTCATGCAAAATATTAATGTTAACTGTTAATATAATACTACTACTACTACTACTACTACTACTACTACTACTAATAATAATAATAATAATAATAATAATAATAATAATAATAAACAGTAATAATAATATCTGTCTCCTGAGGACAAACAGTGTGTTTTGTGTTGATCTGCTCAGGCGTCAGCGCTGATTCGTGTGTCTCCCCTGAATCGTCGCCTTAGGCAGCCGGTGGAGTGATGTTTGAGCATGAACGCTGAGATTATCAGCACAGCTTCCATGGCCAGTCTGATACAGTGAGTGATGATTCCATCTCCTCCTTGTCTGTGTTTCATTTATACATTTGGAGTGAGGCGTGGGGGGGGGGCGGCTCTTCGGCAGGAGAAAGAGACACGAGCGTTACGTCCACCCAGCAGCACAAACAACAGTCACATCTGCCCCACCTGGGCGACTGGAACCAGTTTAACGTCACCGCCGCTGCAGAGGGAGCGGCGCAGCAAAGGGCTGTGATTGCTTCTTGCTGAGGCAGTTTTGCATCATAACAAACATTCCCTCTCTGTGGAGCTGTCTGCAGGATGTGGAAGGCAACCTGAGGTCCAACACAGGAGGTTGGTGGGGGGGGTTCCTGTGCAGCGGCAGAACCCCAGCCTGTGCCCCGAGCCCCGTTGGAACAGAGAAAACTTCTGACGGTGCTGTGAGAACTTATTCACAGCAGCAGCATCATATATAGCAGGAGACAAAACCAAACCACATCCATCTATTACTACCACCCAATCAAGGTCAGGGGGATGCGGGGTGAGAGGCAGGCCGTGGGAAGCAGAGTACCTGAGCCAGACTGAACCCAGAACCTTCCTGCTAGCAGCCAACTGCAGGATTTGCTGCACCGTGTGACCACAACACGCATGATCCACAGATTTCACACAGATACAGTCCAACCCCGTCTGAGCCGGGAGCAAAACCAGCTTTAAAACAGCTTCATCACATGAGCTTCTACAGTCACACATGAGCAGCCCGTTCTCTTTATTCAGACCACAGCCAGACTGTACCTTCGCTTAATCCGTCAGGACCTGGCTTCACCGATGCCACAGTAACCAACAAAATCACCACCTTCCAGTTTTACTGGAAAGCAACTTTAATATAGAAGGTCAATTTGGCACCAGCAGGGTTGACCTGCAACATTCTGAGGACCCCTGAGCCCACAGGTCCTTCCAGAGGAGCAGAGAGGCCAGCAGCAGCAGCAGCAGCAGCAGCAGCGGACCACCGTGCCAGGGGCTCGGGTCCAGACTGCAGGGGCAATCTATAAAAGAGGAGCGTGCTGGTAAATAGAAGCCAGCATGAAGAAAATGATCAATTACAGGCATTAGGTGCAGTCCTTCAGGAGGTTGCTTTATTGGTTTGGACATCTGTTATAATATTGTCATCATGTGTAATCAGATGGGAGCCGTTCTGGCTAAGAGGAAGCCCAGAAATCGGCCGTAAATGCCCAATTAAAATGCACAATGACAGCTTTTTACCTATCTGCTGAGTAAAATGTGCACGCACACAAAGGCATGCACGGGTAATGGTCAGCAGCTCAAAGACCCCTGGATGGTCACTTCCTTTCTGGCTGCATGGTGACCTTACCAGGGGATTTATGTCTCTCACTGATACCTGCAGGTCTCAGATGTGTAATCACGTACATTACATTCGGGGGAAGGAGTGCATCATTTGAACTCTGAAGAATTAGGAATGTAAAGACGGCTCTGATAAAGAGCGTGTTTTCATCCACTTGAAATGGGCAATAGGCAGCAGGGCGAATGATAAAAAGGGCTTTGGCGGATGCTCTCCTTTTACCTCCCTTCCCTTCTCTGGGGATTACTGCTCTTTCAGATGGCAAAACATCAATGCAGGTTTTATTTAAAGGATGAAGGCATTTTCTGAATGGTATTTTGGGGCCGTATCGTCAGGTCTTGAGTGAGGATTAGTGCTGTTAGGCATTTTGAGCTGTGTTTCCTGTCCTGATAAGTCGGATTTCACCTTCAATCTGCATGTAAGCCCTGGGCTCTGCTCCTCCTCGCCTGCTCCTCTCAGGTCCTAGCCTACCTTATCCAGCCCAGCCCAACACATTCACAATCCCACTCAATCACTCTGTGCTGCAGCTGCAAACAGCATTCATACTTTCTAACTTTCGAACTTTATTGCGTGTTTTTCTCTCTATTGCGCAGGACGGCTCCGGCCGTCTCTCCTCAGGACCAGGCTCTGCCTCTCTGCAGCTGGCCTGTATTTATCATCTCAGCCTCACACTGAAGCCATTTGGCAGTTGCATGGGCAGGTGCTGAGGTTAACTACTGAAGTTGTGTGTAACTTGGAGCCTTCGTCGTGATGATTAATCAGCCCACAGAAAATGAGCCCCTATCCTCACGTCCCATGCAGCGTGCGGCATCTGTGATGGTCAAGCCAAACAAATGGCTTCCTGCCTTGCTTGCTGAGGACAGAGCATAACTGGACTGGATTATAAGGCAATTAATTTTGCGTGGCTTTATCCACAGAGTCTCCGGTAGCTAAGAGGGGTTTTAGTTGTATCCACAAGAAACCTCAGGCGATGCAATAGAGAATAGTCGAGTAATTATGTGGTGCAAATTTTTTCTGTGTTAATAAAGTTTTCCATTAGATATTTCTTCTAATAGCATAACATGATAACTAAATAAGTGCCCTGAATTATTACTGCTTTATTTTGCCTTCTGCATGCTCAGTTGCAGCTTTCCAAAAACAGATCCTGGGTTTGAGGGGTCAGAGTAACTGGATGAACCACAGTTTCCCTTCTGCTCTGGCCCATCGGCTGGGACTTCACACGTGCTGTTTGGGACTGAGCTGCACAGAACAAAAAAGAGATTAGCGTGTTTGCTTTCATACGACAAGGCCTGGCTGAGAATGATGCGCTAATTTGGGTCCTCCAACAATACATCTCCGTTTAATTAGATGGCGTCTTGAGGGATGAATCAACCAAACGCTTGCTCTAATTGTTCTATTCAATTAGGAAATCAAATGTACAACATCACACTAAATGGTGGTGCAACAATGGCACCTTGCTTGCATCTGTTTGTCCGTGATGCTCAGAGCATGGGGAAGAAAAGAGAAGAGCACAGGAAGGTGTGTCTGTGTGTGTGTGTGTGTGTGGGTGGGTGGGTGAAGTGAAGCATCCCTCAGTCTCCTCCATCCCTGTGCAAACCCATCCGGCGGCACTGAGCAAACCAGGCCCAATCACAGCCCCAGAACAAAGCCACACATGCCTGCTTCATTCAGCTTTATTTATCAGCAGCTTGTTTGCTAATTTTAATTTGCATTGAAGCAATTCTGTCTCCCCACGCTAACTGGGTATCTCAATGGGCTGCAGATTTCTTTGAAGTGACAGTCGGTAAATATGCATAAAAAAGGGACACAATTAGTGCTCACGAGGTTGACTGGAGCCTGATTCCATTGGCAACTTTAGCCGGCGTGGCGATAAGCTGCATTATCTAGAAAATTGGCTGAGGGAAAACAGCACTTCTGATTGCCAGGAAAGGTTCCAGATAACAGGGCAGCTGAAGAGAAATATAATTGAGGTGGAATATGTTAACCAAGGTGTCACATGCTCCTTGGAAGTGCTAATTTGTCCAATGTTGGAATTTCATATCAAGGCGCGAACAATACGTCCAACAATGATTCCCACCACACGGCTTTTAGTCACTGTTGCATTAAATCTGCAGGAAGTCAGAAATCGTGCCCAAGCCGTCACGCTTAGAGCGTAGCAGGTAATATCTGCTGGACTCTCGCTCCTCTCTGCCAGTAAACACCAGCAGAGACCTTTCCTCCCAGTTAATTGGGTTTATTTTTGTCACCAAAGTGGTGATGCTGTCACTCCCAGCAACTTTGATGTGATCTGATTTTTTTCCCTGCTCTCTCTCTCTCTCTGTTTTCGGCGGGTTTGTTGACGCGCCTCTCAACCGCCGGCAGAGTCTGAGGCCTCCTGGTGCAGCGCTGGCTGTCAAATACCCTCGCTGACAGACTGGCTCAAGTGACAGACCTGCAAGCTGCGCTGGTCTGCTTGGCATCTGACGCCCTGACAGGGCATAACTTAGTCATAGATGGTGGGCAAAGTCTGCGGTACAGGGGGTAGATGAAGAGATGAGAGGAGCTCTTTCTCCCACCTCCTTCTCCTGGGATTAGTCTCAGAAATAGGAGGCGCCCACACTATCTCCTTTTGACTTTTAAACGATGCAGCAGACAAAGATGCTCTGCTTGTTCATGTAGACGTGTTTAAACTTTGTCTACACACAGAAAATAAATGACAAAACAAAACAAAACAAAAAAACTCCTGCAGCAGTTTGCAGCTTTTTCTGCAAAATGGAAAAATCCACGCGCTTTCGAGTGTCTGCAGAGAGCCTGGCTGCCCGATGACCAGCGCTGCAGCGCTGTGCGTCACCACAGAGCTGGTGTTTCGCACCGTCCCTCTGGTCCAAGACTCTTGTGTACCATACACAGGATTAGAGCGTCCCAGTTTGCCTCTCTCCAGCTCTTTCTTGCTAAATGGTTCCCATAAGTGGCACTTGTGAGTGTCAACTTAATCGCTCCATTAACTGTTTGTGTGCTGAAAAACAATACTTAAAGGAGAGGTCAGAGGAGGACGTGACCCCAGCTGCTGCAATTATTTGAAAAGTAGCAGCCAATTAGCGCTCTTTGCAGGGTGACACTGTTGTTGTATGTATGTGAGCAATTTCAACTTCTCACTGTTAGTGACCAGTCTCTGATTTACATAATTGGGGGATTGGTCATTAATGGGAATGGGCTTTAGAGGATCCCATTAAGATATGGAGTGAGATCTGATCATCTCGTCTGCTCTGCGCTATTTATCTCCAGCTGCATTGGCACATGAGAAATTATTGGGATTCTTATCCTCATATTTTATAGTGAAATGTCGGAGTTTGTAAAACTGTGCAGCAAGGTTTTGGGGAACAAAAGGGAAAATAATCTATTCTTGTTCACTTCCCAGTCTGGCCACTGAGGGGCAGTATAAATACAGGCAGAGGCAGCACCGCCACTAGATCACAGAGTTACAGCAAAAAAGGTTATTACATTATTTGCTGCTATCTAAAATAATAACAGTGAACTCTCATATGCGTGTGATAAAATATAAGAGCAGATCTCTAATTTTCAGCACGAAGAACGTTTGGAGAAATAATGAGTAAATACTCGTATTTTCATTTACACTTGGCATCATAATGGACAGCTGCATCTTTTAAAGGCATTAAATACAATTATAATTGTTTTTGTTTCCGAGAAAATATATTCTTTAAAGTCCAGATACATCAAAGAGAAACTATGAATTTGCAAGTGAGACGATAAGGTCAGAATTCATTTGCATCTACAGACACAGTCTTGACCAAAGGCAAATTGGTTGCCATTGTTCTTTGCTCTTTACCAACAGAATAGAGGAGGAGGTGGACGCATGTTTGAAGAAAATGAGGCTTTAGTTGTTGACTGTAATTTGAGGCCAACAGCTCGAGTCCTTGTGCTTCTGGATGTCCACCAACACTATCTAAACTGTTGTTGTGTTCTCGTGTTTGGATCCACTCAAACTCTTTCCAAGGCCTCTTAAAGAGATTGTAAAAGTTGTCTTTTACAATTGCAGTCAGCGGCGCCATCTATCATTTGAGCTGTTTCCTTCAGCCTGCTTCATGAGGTGTAAGTGATCTTGGATCCATTATTTATCACATCCTCTCCCCCACCTTTGCAGCGTGGGACTCCTCTGGATGTAGTGCTGTTGTGCTAAACACTTCTTTGGCAGAAAAATGCACTTGCGCTGAAAATGAGCATTGATTAATGCTTCACTCTGTCATGGCACGCAACGTATTACAGCAGCAGACACACCGACGGAGACCCGAGTTGGTGCTGGGCAACACGTGTGGCTGAAGAGGCTGTCTCTGGGTGACAAGAGGGCCCGAGGGTTTATAGATGAGATATTAGCATCCGACAGTACCAATGCTCTTTTATTGATGGATTATAGTGTCCTGTTACCTACAGCCACTCAGTGAGGTGTTTGAGGATGAAACGCTGGCCCTTGAAAATGAAGTATAGAAGGTGAGATGCTATCATCAGAGGCAGGATTGTCCACCAAGAAAATGTCAACATTTATCTCCAGAGAGCTACAGCGCAACTTTGCAATTTATTGACCAAAAGTGATTTAATTAGAGTCATTTATACCGGAGAAAAATGATGATCGCTGCAACAATAACGGAGATTCGCTTGGGTCCGTTTTTCACTTTTGTGTTGAGCATTTACAGTCATAAAGATGAGGTTTGCAAACCGCCGAAGCGTCGAAGGAGATAATCGTTTACTGCGTCTTCCGATACGAATCCGTCAGCGTACGATTCTGACGTTAATGTCAGCCGAGGCTGCTTCAGTTTCAAGACAGGAGTAACAGGAGGAGACGTTTGTAGCTAATCTGTGTGGACCGTATATGAAAATCCATGGGTGAATTCAGAGCTTTCTTTGTTTTCCGTAAACCTCTGAGCTTACACATGAAGAGTTGATGATGATGATTAAGTTAAGTGAACAAATTAAAATAATGGTGATTGGGAAAAAGTGAAGTCTGTGCTGTGTTGGTGTTATTTTCTGCCTCCAACATCCTTCAGGAGGTTTGCTGGTGGCGCTTCCCCGCATAGGTCGGCGCTTCCCCGATGATGAGGACGCCGGTGCTGACCCCTGGAACATCGTACACGCTTGCATTACTTTTCTTCATTATTTTTTGTTTTAAAATAGCATTTTTTCTTATCAGATAGTTGTCTTTTTTCTTCTTAACCATAACTGCGAGCAATATATCATGAACAAATTAGCTCCATGGCTGCTGAGGCAGTGAATTGATTAGAATGCTTTCTTTGGATATTCCATGATGCATCTTGTAAAACAATTCAACTCTCCACATCCTTCATCCACATCATATTGGATTTTTATTCAGCATTAATTCCCAAGCAGGGAAACATTGCACTCTGAGTTCTCTAATTACAATGCAGCTAATGTGTTATTTCCTCCCCATGTGGGATTACTTTCATCTATCCCATTAAGATGCACATTTTGTTTGGATACTCAAATTACAAACCCCATATTAAATCCGACTGCGCAAAAGGCATTGATCATAGCCCCGATAGCTGCACTCCAACTTTGATTTAATTTGCGCTTCCATTAATATCTATGAGACGTCCGATTGTCGTCTTGGGCATATTGATGGTATTGTAAGCCTTGCCTTCATATAATGTTCCCCAGCGGCAAAGAGGAAATGTTACAGAGAATTAGGCCGAGAAGCAGGCTCGGAGGAACTGGCACTGCCGTCAGAAATTCATTACCCTAATAAATAGAGGGGGGGAAAGTAAGATTCTTGAGAAAAATATCTGTCTCTTTATCGCCGCAAAACCACTGGAAAAGCCTGTGCTCTGGCCTGAGAGTGACTGGAAGATCTCATTATTACCCCCCACACCCACAGGCTCTGCTGGAGACCCTGTGAAGTCTTAAAAATGGGCCTGATGGTCCAGTAAAAAAGCAGTTTGTTGCTGCCTGTCCATCAGGAAACCTTAAGTGTGCATATTTGGATGCACGTGGCTGCGTCTCTCTGATCATGACATTAATGGGAACGCAGTTAAACTTGCATTAAAAGGTTCAGAGTCAAAAGAAAACACAACCCTTAGTAATGCTTTCTGGATTGTGTCACGCTGATTTCTTATGTTGATTAATGAAGTGCCAAGTCCTGTATGTCCTGTTGCCTGCCTTTGTTAAAGCCCCGGCGCATGGTTCTCTGTGGGGAAAACACTTCTGCAGTCTGGAGACATGAGTTATGCTGTAATTAATGCAATCATGAAGATGAAAATAGCTGTTGTTGCAACAGCAGGACAATGAAGAGCCTGTAAACTGAAGAAGAGGAAGATTTATTGTTACATGATGGTGTTCAGAGACTGCAGTCGCTTTCTCCACCTTCTGAATGAGCGTCTACTGAAGCAAACACGCTTTCAGTGAGTGTTTTTTGTTTTCTAAATTGGGTGGTGGTGGTGGTGGTGGGGGGGGGGCTTCTAATACGTCGCTGCTGGAGTGATTCATGCGCAGGTCATTAAAAAACTCGTCTTTTGAAAGCATCGGCTGCTCAGGTGGCAAAGCATTCGCAGCTGAGACATGTCGTAAATACAGGAAGCTACATTTCAAATGCCATAAATAGGGGACACCTAAAGCCCTCGCGTGATTGCAGACACCTAATCATTTAATTTATGCACGTCTAAAGGAGCTCTCATTAACATTCAAGTGGCACTCGTCTGTGGAGCGGGATCATTCCAGAGGCTGCATCCCTCTCAGATGGATGGTTACGCATCCAGCAAACTCCTTCTTGCATTCCCCTTCAATGTCATGAGAGACGCAGCGTGCAGCTCTCACACTTTGTGATTTGCGATTTTGTTGCTGTTATTGCGGAGACAAAGTTAAAGTCATAATCTGGAGGTCGGATGTTGTTGCCTTTTCTCAGTGCTGCTTCCTCACGGGACCTTTGGATGAAGATGAGAGAAGTGTGTGATGCCTAATCCTGGAGACTTTCTTACCGCTGTTATACACCCCGGTGCATGAAACTAAATCAATAACTGTTGCTGGTTGTTTCTGACATGAGCTGCTCGTGCACAGCTGCTTTGTTCTTTGTTACGTATCACGTCAAGCCAGAAAAGCTGGTGCTCTCACACAGACCAATACCAGATCTGTCTGCAAGTTATCACCAACTCATGGAGCAGTTGTTGATAAGTAATACACAAAACAAAAAGTGCCTTTGAAAAGGCAGAGGGAAACAAGCAACGTGCAGTTTAATTAGATTAGATACACCTTTTTGAACAGGTGCAGGCAGGGTGAATGAGGCATTCTCTCCTCTACACAGTTAGCATCCAGCAGCATTCTGATGTCTCTAACAAGAACACAATAAATTGTTCCTCATTATTCAGTAATTAACTCCGATACACCAGGTCCCCATCCCTCTGTGCCACGCTCTAAATCACCTTCTCCTCCCCTCTCTTACTCCGGCTACACAGCTCTTTAATTTCCTCTGTGCTGAGGGGGGTGGGAGCAGGAGGATGGAACGGGGGCACCCACAGCTTGATGCTCTCCATCATCCCATTGCCACCCTCTTGTCAGCCCTTTTGCGTTATCCAAGCAACACCATTCTACTCCTCATTTCACCTCCCCTTATCCACGCCAGCGCCTGGCCAGCGTGTGTGTGCTCGTAGGGCTCCTGGATTAAAGAGAAAATGTGTGTGTGACTGCTTGTCCTATCAAAGCATCAGGGCTCTCTTCGCCGTCCTCGTCCTTCTCGGCTCTTAATTGTTACAACAGCGTTATTAATTGGAGGCTGAGTCGAATCACCTGTCATTTCAAGAGGGAATCATCTGCTGATTGAAAGGTATCATAAAAACCTGCCCAGGGCCTGGTTCTTGCTGGGCCTGCTGGGAGTTCCCTTTGTGCCTTGACAATTTCTGCCACACAACTCACTTACTTTGTGCAGCGGAGATTAAGGCGAGCAGACTTGGGTGACACACATCCACACGCGTGGCCCAAATATAGATCCAAGAGAGTCAGTGGTGTCAGTTGCAATTCCAGGAGGATGTTGCAGGAAGTGTTCGTTTTCCGCTGTACTATTAACGCCCCTGACCTAATTGAGGATGCTGCTCGCACAAACCACTTCTCTATGTGGGAGCGAGGTCAGGTTCATTTGAGGGGATAATTGTGGAATTGTCATCTGAATTAGGACAATAGGAGAGATGACAAAAAAATAGGACATGGGACAAATTTCTTGACAGATATTGACGTATTTCACACATGTCCTGCTGCGCTTGGATGTTCTCGGATGGACCAACCATACGTGTACGAGGCGTTCGCTTGGATAATGCAGTTCGGATGGTGGATGTAACTGCAGCTTATGACAAACACATGCATCTATACGAGAAATGATGTCACCGTAAACACATTCCTCAGTTTGGGACAGTTGTTTGAGGGACAGAAACCAGCAGAAAATGCTCCTTTGCTGAGGAGAACCGCTGCGGGAATGTTGGCAGTATGAGGAGGAAAGAACAGGATTAAATTATTCCAAAGGCACAACAATATTCAAAGCTTTGCAATCCCATTTTTCCGCATGGACTTAATTTTGAGGACCACTACATTTGAGGCCGACATGGCCGCTGTTTGAAATGAAAACCCTGCAAACACATGGCATTAATATTTAATGGCGTGGCTTCCTCAGGAGGCCACTCTGGGCTGCAGCGTGGTGTCAGAAGGGAGAAGGTATTAGTGCTGTGTGCTCTGGAGGAAGAGCAGCTTCACGCTAATGAAGCGATCAGGGCCTGAACTCTGAAGAAAACTCATATCCGATTAGTGAGCCGAGATGCGTGTAAACAGGGCGAAGCCGCATGTGATTAGCTCACATTGTTAATGCGAGTCTTGTGTCACCAAACACAATAGAGGGGCGGTTGGCGGTAGTTTGAAGTGTTTTGATAGCAATAACACATTTCCCTCTTAATCACTTCAATGCTGGAGTTTCTTTCTGACCCTTTGCACAAGTGTTTTGGATTAGGCTGCAAACCAGGGGAGTGCATGCGGGATAATGGGCTAACGCCGTCCTCCGAGCAACCATTAAGGTGCATGCATGTGTTGTGCGGCAGTGAAAACCACCTGACCTTGTCCACATCCGCTCAGCCGAGATGGGACAGCATTTGAACCCGGCCTGTAAAAGACATGCTGTTTGGGTGTCATTAAAAGGCGTTAAATCTGTGCAGCCCCTACGACTCCCAGAGCCATCAGGTAATTTGAAAGAGCTCCAGCGATTTTAAGATGTGCAGATGTTTTTGTTTTAAAACTGGCATCTGTTTGTGCAGACACGCTTTATGTTTGAAAAACCCACAAAGGACCTGCGGTAGGTTTTATGGAGCAGTATCAGCCAGAGCACTCAGCTTTGTAATTGCACTGCAACCTAATGAGAAAATTGGTCACAAGCAGTTTTCCCTGCAGATGTAAGCTGCATGTGGAACATTTACATGAATTTATTCCTAAAACGTGCATTGTTGTCGTCACATGAGCTCATGTGACGCTTCCAGGTCCAACATGGTTGCAGCTTTAATCACATAAATATAGGCCTAACCTCTCAATCTAGATGTGGAAACGCACACCTTTGCATCCAAGTAGAGCAGCTACTGAGTTGGAATTTGGTATATAGTGTTTTCATTTTATTTTAAAGCAAAACTGATATAGAATTTATTTCTCTGTGACTCCCTGACAGGAAAGTGAATTTTGCTGGCGTGCACAGTAGCTGTCAGACCTCCGCAGCTCCATCACAGCAGTGCCGCTGCTTCCGGACTGCAATTGTCTCCGTGTTTGTAGAGTGACGCTACTCCTTTGCTCTTTACATGTATTGGCAGAAAACAAATGTTTGGTAACTGAGGATAATCCTGCAACTCTGCGTTGCGTTCCTCTGCTCTCCCGTTGACCCTCT
The DNA here is from genome assembly GCA_015343265.1 of Pao palembangensis. Taxonomy (NCBI): domain Eukaryota; kingdom Metazoa; phylum Chordata; class Actinopteri; order Tetraodontiformes; family Tetraodontidae; genus Pao; species Pao palembangensis. Next base: position 1,165,525 of record CM027087.1, read on the forward strand.
GGGGAAACAACAACACTTAAGGACGGTGTTGTGTTGTGTACCGTTCTCTCACTGGCATAACAGCGCCATTTCCCATTGTTTGACAGGGACATATTTCATTCTGAAGTGATCCAAAGAGTGATCTCCCACTTGAGAGAACCGTTTTGGAGAAGAGAAGTAGAGGAGAGCAACAAGGACAAGTGTCCTACAAACGCCAAACCCAGCAGCTCCTGGGTGTCCAGTGGTACTTGAACTGAAATAGACGAGCTCAACAGGGGACAAGGCTTCACATTCCTTTTTCCATACTTCAGAGACTGGAGTGCTTGTTGGCGTGTCACTGTTTCTCATGGAATTTAGCAGGCTGTCAAGGCCAGAGTGGTGTTTGTGATAACAAGGTTTTGCTCTTGTAAAGTTAAAATTCCAAACATAGATGTTATCTTGATTTTTATTTCTACTAGACTGAGCCACCATGGAAAGCAAAGTCCTACACATTGCATGCTAGCGTACAATGAACAAATCGGAATATTTGAAGACCTCAGGAACTGTGTCTTTCCGCCGTTACCAGAGGTGCTAATGATAACAGATTTCAGAAACCTCCATGGCCAGCTCCAGGCAGTCGCTTGCATCCTGGCAGGAGCTGAGCAGCCCGCAGTCCAGGTCAATGCAGGAGTCGTCGTTACTGCTCGCAGTCGACTCCACCGTGGTCTCCACGTGTGTGTAGCTGGGGCAGCAGCTGTGGGCGGACCGCTCACAGGACGCAGGAAGGAGGAGAATCAGGTCGTAAAAGCGGCAGAAGAGGCAGCTCAGGACCATTTCTGCACAGTCGTCTGTGGGAGACACAGGACACTGAGGCGGTGCGAGTCCCACAAAGCCTCCACCGCTGATCAGTTATGGAGAATCCATTGTTCACAGTGCAGCCTATTACTGGAGTCACTCAACGATGGTGTAAATGGGTAAACTGGGGTGTGATGAACCGTTAGTGGACATTAGTCGCCTGAGACTCAGCTGACGACAGTTGTGGAGGCTCGATGGGTTCACAGGTGAATTCCTCAGATTTTGTCCATGAAATGATTGAAATTACATATATTTCCAAATTGCATCTTTAAATTAATTAGCATAATTTAATTACTCATTTATATAGAGTCACGGGGTTAATGACTTCTGCTGCTGTGTCTACGCGCTCTTATGGAGGCTGTTGTTCGCAATATTCTTTTTTCACTCGCTCAATAATTCATATTTGATATTAATTCATATAATTCATATTTCATAATTGATCACTGAAGCTGTGTCCTATTTTCATGGACAGAAAAAAGCAACAATTTAAAGTTATTTTCACTCAGATTTTCTGACGTGTTTCCTGCATTAATGTGTGTTTGGGGGAGGGCTTCAGGCCGGCTGGTGCTGCTTTCACTGACCTTCCTTGTTGCTCAGCTGAGAAGACAGCGAGTCCACGGAGGAAGATGTGTCTTGGTACATGTTCAGAGAAAACAGAGAGGAAGAAGAGCTTTCGCAGGAGTTTGGCTGCTGGGCCCCTCTGTCTCCACCGGTGCCCCCACGCTCATGTTCTGAGCTGGCGTCAGGCCCTCTGCCCTCACTTTGTAAGCTTTCTGTCTCAAAAAGAAGACGTTAAACATGCGGGTTGTTTCATTTAGCAACAAAAGCAACATGTTCTCTTTCATCAAGGACGTCAGCTGTCACTTTTGTTTGCAGATAAGAGCCATCACAAACCCCAGATGTTTTCAGAAAGGAGGAAATAGCTGACGCGACAGCATGCTAACATCTGAAAAACAAGCACACACGATGGCTAAAACAGATCTAAATAACGGCATCAATGAGAATGATTTGAAATTATTAAATGAGGTAAATTTTTCAGTGCTCTTTTCTTTCTTGGAGTGTAGATGGATGGAGGCGGCAGTCCATTCGGTGAACTGAAGGCGTGTCTTTAGGGTGAAGGTTCCCAAACTACACCAGCATGAAAACGAAAAGCCTGACTCCTGATAAATGTTTATGAAATCAGACAAACAATTTGGGAATCGCTCCGAGTCCAGGAGCAGAGGAGTTTGTTGGTGTCTGATTTAAATAGACGTTAATGAATTATTGCACCGACTGCACACCGTTTACTTTTTCATCACCTATTTGAAATGAATTATTCAGATTTCCTTTCTCTATTTTATTTAACATTTAATGTCAAATGATTAATTCACACTCAGGAAACATTTTTCAAAGTTGGATAAACTAACATTTGTCTTCCCCAAACTGAAAACCAAGCAAACGCAGCTCTGCTCGCAGTGATCCCAGTGTCCTGAGCTGTTGCCAGGCAGAATACACTCAGGTTGGCCGCCGGTCGTGTCACAGCGACTGGAGGAGAAGTGAAGGACGTGGCGACGGCTAATTGATGTGGACCGGTTCAAAACAAACATCCTGGTGAGTTGATATCTGGGTTCGATCTTCTACCTCCAGAGTTCTCTGGGAGTAAAGCTGGTCGGTGCCCATGACCATTAGCTGATAGAGAAATAAGGCCTGCAGGCATGCCATGCATTTTTCAGGCTTTGTTCCCGTGCTTCTCCCAGACATATTCTCTCATTAGGCTGCGCAGCTACTCACATCAGTGGATCTGATGAAATTTTCAATTCATGTTTTAAATCAAATTCGCAGCACGTCAAAAACCCACCGAGTAGAAAAGCTGCAGATCTTCACACTGAACCACTTGGAAACAACTGATAAAAAACATGTGTCAGTGTTATGAAAGTTGTCTGGAAAATTGTTCTGAAACTTTTAAAATAACACAGTAGTGCAGTTACCAGTAAGAAATCACAGAGATTTAGAGGAAACAGTGACTCAGTCGTGACTTTCAGACCTGAGTCACATGAACTCACCTCCTCTCGCCCATGCTGAGCTCTCCTCAGCAGTGTTTACTCTCCCTTTGTCTCTCTCATCCGTTCTCAGGGTCATTTCATCTGCCATCTGGTCCATTGCATCACCAATGAAAAATGCTCTCGGAGTGACAAACCTGTTTACATGGAGCCAAAAAGATGTGTGTGCTCGGCAGAGGCCGGCTGGAGTGGGTGTCTAACGCTGCTTCTGCTGCAGGGCTAGGCTGGGCGCAGCCTCTCGCCCTGGCTGCTGTTTGTCTCGGCAAAGCTGAGAGCATCCAGGACAAATTATCCTTTACGTTTTACAGAGTCCATTTGGCCTGCTGCCGGCTGCACTGAAGCCTCTCCAATGTTCTAATGACGCTGGCAAAAACAGCGAAGATCCGCTGCTATTAAAACATCACCAGGACCAAAGTCAGCAACATTTTATTAGTTTGACTTACTTTTCTTTATGAAGTGCTAATGAAGCCAGAAAAGTGCAGGGCATCACACACTTAAAGGAAAAATCACATTAAAACTGCAACTCCCCACATAAATGTATTATGAAGCAACTACGACAGAAACGATTATTATCAACATTAATGCTGCTTTTGCTGACTGCATTAAATATTTGGCGTGGAATGATGATGTAGAAAACAGACACGCCACCGAGTTTGTTTGTTGGGGTGAAAGATGCAGCTAAACACCGGCGCTGAGCTGCATTCTGATTCTGCCGAATTCAAGCCCCCCAATTTACTCTAATTAGGCTCAAAGCTAGAGTTGCATTTTAATAGATGTCATGCTGTGTTTGCATATGTTTGGAGGACAAGAGCTATGCTAATTGAAAAATGAAGATGTGAAAGGATTTGTGTGCTCAGCTCTCTGCAGCTCCCCGTTTAAGTCCTGAAGAGGACGTCCAGAGGTTCTTCCCTCGCCGATCTGAACCCGGGACGCTGCCGTGGTGTTTCTGACGCGACAGATTCTGTCTCATCGCTCGGGGTCAGGCAGGTCCTGTCTGAGATCGTCAGCGTGCAGGTTTAACTATGGCTGAGATCACGTCCAGGTAGAAATGCCTTCTGAGCAGACGGGATGCTCAAATAAAGAAGAAACACACGGCTGGACTCAATCTAAAGCCTCCATCAGTCGAGAAAACGTCTTTCTTTACTGACGAAACCAGCTGATTCATCAGAGATCGAGCTGTTCCCTTTGCTCGCTGTTCCCTCATCAGGTGTTGTGTTCCACGCGCTTATTTGTTTTACTGGAAGTCTGAGGTTGTTGAACGTGCAGACGCCGCCCCCCCGCCCACCCCCCACCCTTGGCCCTTAATGAGTTCCACAGAGAATAAATGTCATCGTTAGCTCTGGTGATGAGAACAGTCTCCCTCACCACCTTGAGGCCGGCGAGCACAAAGCAAAATGGCGTTTGATGTCATATTCACTTTTTTTTTCATACATTGTTAATCCTTGTGGAGTTTCTTTTAATAATCTGATGTCAGTTTCCTGGTATAGGTTGAAAACTCGTGCTTCCTTATTTCAGAGTTATCATTCAACTTTGCCGTTTTTGATTTAGAGGTTTAGTTTTAGCACATTATACACAAGACATTATACAGGTTGTAATTTAATTGCATGCATGAAGCATTTTTATTGTTTTGCTCAAATTCATTATGCAATAATACTAAAATGGGCAAATGTGTAGATTATCTTAAAGAAGGAGGAAATGGAATTCAAAAAGTCTCTTTCTGGTGGGCTGATAACTCGTTGGAGTATTAGAATATTTATTTTGGATGAATGGTGTTAAGTACCACAGAATTTAATGTGGAGCACTTTGTTCTGATCCATTTAAAGCTGCACCTTAATGCAGAGCTCACCTTATGTGCTCTGGGGAATGTTTCTGCGCCATCCATTAGGAGCACAATAATTCATTTCCAAGATCATTCTGCACTAATTGAACTTGTCTGTTATATTAATTTTTTGGCACCTTTAAGGACACCTGCTTACCTTTACGACGGCTTCACGGGGGGAGAAAGAAACTCCTGCTGCTTTCACAAAGGGAGGAATCCACCCCTTCCAAATTAAAATGGCAGATAAATGACCTGACAAAGCAGACGAAACCAGAGAAGTACGAGAACGGGGTAAATTGGCGTCTAACAGTTTATGACTTAAACCAACTGGGATTCTCTCCACAGCGGAGGAAGTGAGTTTCCTGAGGCTACGGCTCCACCTGGGACCCCCACATGATCCACAGGGTATTCGCAACACGCCTTGAAGTTATTCAACCCACTAAAAGGCTAAATAGAATTTTTTTTCTATTAACATTTAGGGGGTATTGTTCCGATTTCACGCGCTTCTTTACTGGTTAAAGGCTGTTTCATTTTACTTTGTCAATAGTGCCCAGCTGAAGCCTACATTCTGCTGTCAGTGGTTTGGAAACTTTTACATATGATTTTTCTTTTATTCCATTCCATTACGCAACTGTCCAGAATATTAGAATTGCTTGAAAAATCACCGTTACATTTTGAGCACAAGCGGAGAATAAATGTAATTATCTATTTACTGTAAAAAACAAAAATCTGATATGCACGCTGAGCCATTTTTACAGTCAAAAACAGTAAAAGTGTGACGTGTGGATACAGCAGGGAGGTGAAAGATGCTTGAATGTTTACATCTGGAAAGAAGAACCTTTTAAAAAACACACCTGCTGTAGTGTAAAGAAAAGAATGCTGACGCTTCAGCCTGGAATGAAAACACCGTCGGCGTCGGTGGAGCATGAACGAACAGCAGCTCCTGGCAGACATGATGAGAAATCAGCATTATTACAGACCAATTTGCTGCTTCAGATAATCAATGCTGGCACAGACTGAAGCCCTGCTCCACAGGCTAAATGCCTGAATTGATCATTGACGCTTTCTCACCAATGAGCAGTTTAGAATGAGTGATTGGGTGGGGCTAAGAGCGGCTATTAGCCTAATGATGATATGACATCAGACGCTTTCTGTAACGCATTGTCTTGTTGTTATTGGGAAAGACAGATTATGATTGGGTTTTAGTCAGCGCACATTATGGGATGCTCCTTAAGTAGCATTCATAAAGCAAAGCTCCTTGCGGTGTCACCGTGGTAATAAGGTTAGTAATTCATATGTACTTTAGGAGTCAAGAGGAGCACTCTTTAGGACCTGTAGTCTCAGGTATTTGTCCTTGCTGTTAAAGGTCATGCGTCTTGTTCCTCTTTTGTTCCTCCGTACATGCGAGCGAAGGCTGCGTCTGCTTGAAATGCCAACTGTGTTTCCACACATTGTCATTTTATCTTTCTCATTACTGTCATTACGGCCGACTCAGATACGTCTCATTACAAGGGTAATTGGGACAAACATGAGACGTCCCCTCGCTTTGAAGTTAGATATCTTTCATCAGCTGTGTTAGGTGCACAACATCTGTTAGTGTTTCATGATGAAGCAGCTTTATTTGACACTGATAGCTTCTTTTGATGGATCAAATCGAAAATTAAGACAAATTCAAATGTCCTTTATCTTCAGTGTCTGAAAACCCACACCTGCAAGCACACACACACACAAAACACACACACACACACACACGTACGCCAAGTTGGCTCCAACTTTTGATATAATTCAATTTCACGCTGGTCCTCATTTCTTCTGCAGCCACATGAAGTCTTCCCCATCTACAACTTAGTTCCTCTGCCAAATATTGACTTTGGGATCTGATTATTAAGCAATTTCCACAAAACTTCAAATTACTATCGGAACAATTATTTTAAAGACGTTACAAGACCCAGAAGACCCCCAAGGTCTTGAAACTGATTATGCAAAAAGATAATTGCTATGAAGATTTAAAAAGAATGAAATTGGTTTGACAAACCTATAAGTTGTGAAGTACAGTGGGAAAGAATACATTTGCTGACGAGGCCGGAGCAGCGGAGGCTTCTCCCGCGTGCTCAGGTGGGCGGGAGGTATCACTCTCTTTATTATCACAGCTAATGGCGTTCCAGATCTGTCCTCAATTACGCCGGATGGGCTGAGCCATTAATTAATAATTCTTCTGATAGATAAATTGTGCCATGTTCAGCAGATGTGCACTTCTCAGAGATGAGAGGAGGCACAGATGGAAGCTATTGACCAATAGTGGCCTCATTCGGCGTCGGCCTTTATAGATGTGCGAGCTTTATCTCAGCTTGACACAATGTTATGTTCCTTGTCCTCCGTCCTCCTTAAACTGCCAGCGGAGCGTCAGCAGGCGTGCGTGTCGTCCTGATTTACTGTGTGTGAAGCCAATGTTGCATAATTTGTGTTTTAAGAAAAGATATTAATCCGTCTTCACGTTGCAGAAAATGGTTATTTTCCCCCCTCCCAGGTTAAACGTGCACTTCCTGAAAAATGACACATCCTCAAGGTACTTTTGAGCTAAGGCTGAGCCGTATAATTTTCCCATAAGCTCGGATCCTTTAAGTGTAGAAAGGAGGAATTATATGGCTGTGAATGGCTTCCTTAATAGTGATATCACTTCCTAGAACAAAAGAGGGTGGCTCCGCAATGGGCTGTGGAGTGTGGACGCTGGCTCGAATGGCCATTTCCCCGGCTTCCATTAAGGTCAGGCGCTCCGCCACTGTGCTGGAGAGTGCATGAGTGACAACAGGGCCAAGACGAATGGAGCACTCTCCCGCAAACCTCGTTAAGACCGAAATCGGCGAAAAAATAATAGTTATTAAATTAATTGCAGTCATAAACTCGTAAAATATGTGTCAAAAAATTATATGCGGTTCGATTAACACATAACATGGGTGTCAAATCTGTAATAAAACCCTGATCAATAAAACAATAACCATGTTGTTAAAAGCAGCCATTGAAGGGTGCTGCTGGCAGTGGGCTCCAGGGGTGAGCAACCCTTTTAATATAAACGGATTTCATCTTTCCACTGTGTCACCTAAATCACCTCAATGTTTGTGTATACAATTACAATAAGACAATAAATTGCAGCAATGGATGGATTAGGAAGGCTCCCTTTGACCCCATTCATCAGCCCTTGTCAGCGGCTCAGAAAATGCATGTCTAACAATCTGTTGATTACATTGTGGTGCGAGCGGAGGCCCCCGCCAAGGGAGGGCCATGACTGTTGCAGGACACATTATTTTAACATATTGTTACACTTAAATCGATAAGTTTTAAACGAGCAGTAACGACTGCTATTAATTAAACTTCCAGAATCTTTTTATTAGGAAAGTTACCACTTGTGTGCTGGGTTTAATGAATGGTTTATTATTTCATTTGGTTGGTCCTCACCATTATGCTCAAATGACTGGTCTTTTATCTGGGGAAGAAATGAGGCAAGGCCCGGTTTATTTGCAGTGCGCCGATGATGATGATGATGATGATAGCGCGTCACTCGAAGGGCATATTTGTTTTAAAGCCTTGGAGGAGGAACTGTTCCTACTCATTTCCCTCCTCTTCTTCTCCTGCTATTTGGCCCTTGAGATATTATTATTATTTTTTATCAGTGTGTTTATATAAAATCTTCTGAGTGGGGATGTCAATTTGGGATTGAAATTGTCTGTGCGAGGGACTTGTTCAGATTGAAAATTAATGGTAGCGCAATTAAAACTGGGGAGTTACACTATTTGGTAACAATTATGATAATGACTGTAGCTGGAGGTGTGAATTTCACAAGTGGAGTGGTGTGTGTGTGTGTGTGTGTGTGTGTGTGTGTGTGTGTGTGTGTGTGTGTGTGTGTGTGTGTGTGTGGTGTGTGGGCGGCTGTTAACACATGCTGGAAAGCTAGCGACAGCGAGCCTCTCAGTCCTGGTTATTTCCACCAGCATCTTCTGATGCGACGCTGTTGAGGAGACACGAAGCCGGCCGTTGTCGTCCCGCTGCAGGAGGCCGCCGCTGACGGAACGCGTCCTACATGCACAGCTGTAATAGAGCTGTTTATCAGCTGCTGTTGAGAGCAGCTATAGGCTAAGTATGGTTGAGAGTCACAATTACCGATAGACACAACACGCTGTTTGTCTGCTTATGATTAATGTGCTGGTTCAATGTGGGCCGCCTCGAAGAAGCGGCGTGATGAAAGATTCCTCTGAGACACACACACACACACACACACACACACACACAGAGAGCGATAAATTGGATGATCAGTGGGGGAATTTGGCCACTCTTTGGTTTGTGCTGCAGTTTGTAGATGTAGCCTTCAGGTCTGAAATTCAGTCAAACTGGGGAAGTTCTGGTTTTTATTCCTCCTCCTCCTCTAAAATGTCACATAAGCTTAAATCTACAAATCGAATGTTTGTACTGAGATGTGATGTTATTATTATATAATACAACTAATACTCTACTTGATGTACTTGAAAACACACTTGAAAACACTTTGTGGCACCTTAAAATTTCATGCACTGTGGCATTTTTAAGTGAGTATTTACTGTTTCATGTATTTTAAAATTGACGTCCGCTCTGTTTTATGCTGCGCTGCCTGATGTGCCTGTCTGTAATTAAAGTTTCTTAAATTGAAAAAAGACAGAAAACATTAACATTTTAAAAGACATTAAAGAATATTATAAATACAAAGAAAACTAAAAAGAACTTGGCCAACAATTGCACATTTATTAACTCCAGGGATGCTTTTAATAATTCACAATTGGTAGAATAAGTAGGTTAAACAGGGATTGATGTAGAAAGAAGCTTCACCGCCAAACAAAGCGAGTGTATGTACGCATGTGCAGCCCTCTTGGCCATAGGCTACATGCTAGCCTGCAAGCACAGCCAACAAACAACGCCATTTTAACCTGAAATCACCTCTGGAGGATGAAAATGTGTTTAAAGGACCTATAATGTAATAGAACGTACAACATATTTTTCAGTGCTGGGCCCTGGAGCTACAGCTGAGAATGAGAATCACACGATGAGTCTTGAGCGGAATCAATGGTCAATAATTGAATGGGTGAATCCTTTTGTTCAATTACCTGCTATCTGTGCATAGTCCTCATTAAACAGGCCGTGGCAGAAGGAGAATAATTAAAAAGATTTGCAGCACGGGCATTTAATGATCACACTGCTTTAGCCTGATATACTCCGGCAGAGTGGTGAGATCATGTGGGATTGGAGGCAGAGGAGCAGCACCCCCTCCTCTCCTCCACTCACACCCCCCCGCCCCCGCCAACAGCACCAACCATCTTCTCTCTGAAAGGCCTTCAGCTCTGCAGGCACAAGACTGTCCGACTGGCCTGAAAGGTTCCTGCTGAAACCAAACCTCAGAGACATAAATGCAGGTCGAATATTAAAAGAACTGCGACGTGAGCGGCCAGAGGATAAACACACAAGCACCACTTCTTTAGGTTGCAGAGATGTTTTTGAGTCCTGCTTGGTTTGAGACGTTTTTAGCTCTCTCTCTCTCTCTCTCTCTCTCTCTCTGGAGGAGTGTCACATGGTCAAGTGTCCTCTTGCACGGTGCTTCTCCAGGATCTTGCTTTTACTGTAAACATGCTTGAATGTGAATGGCTCCTCATATCAACACAGGCTGTTGAGTCATCCTGATGACGCAGCTGCAGTTTTCTTTCCAACAGCGATGCTTCACTTGATATTTAGTATTTACAGAACTTGTTGAGTGGAGTAAATATTAATTCAGAAGTGTTCAGGCACCTGTTAGAGGCTCTCATCTGGACCTGATCGTGTTCCAGCCGACTAGGCGGACATCATCATTGCAAATAATCAGGTTGAACCCGTCTGTATGTGTGTCGTGTCTTATATATGACATTGTTGTGAAATGCTTCTGTACATGGTGACCTATTAAAAATCTGGGCCCACTTTACAGTAATAAACTGCAAATACCACCACCACCATTGTGCATAATGTAAATAGCTGTAGGAGCAGGTAGAGCTTAATGGGTAAGAATGAAGGATCTACAGCTCTGAACACCCAGCACCGGTTCATAGTTCTACATATAACTAGAGCAAACCTGCGCTATCACCAGAAATAGCACTAAGGTTAATTGAGCAAATATGGCAGACATCCACGAGGCAGATTTTACCGTCATTAGAGATACAGTATATTTTTGCCACACAGCTCTTTTGTGCAGTCTCAAGATGAAAAGCTGCCTAAAAGGTGCCGTCAGGGTGTCAGCGGAGATTAATCACACTTATATCTCTGATCTGTGGTGGCTTTTGTAACCGGGTCACCTGTAAAAAGATGACTCCACCGCTAAAACAGCTCAGCCCGCTCGGAAAGGGAGATCCAGCAGAGTAGAACGACTCGAAGGCCGGTGAGGAAAAGCAGCTCCTGAGGCATTCCGACCTCCGCCTGCTTCTCAGAATCAGGGCTGGCGGTTAACCTCCCTCACTTGTGTTTATCCTCTTTCAACTGCTAGCTTTTACTTCTGGAACGTGACAGCAAATAAACACTTTTCAGGAGATGAAAATGGACCCTTTTTAATGTTTCCACTCATTTGCTCTACTGCATTTCATAAAATGGCTCCAGAAAAACCACAAAATAGGTGCTCAAATGTTCTTCCCTCGTCCTCGTTTCAGTTCCTGTTTGTGATGGCATCAGAGCATGTAATTCCGAGGTCAAACGCGGCGGCCCGGAGAGAGCCGCCGGTGCCAGCTGGAGTATCTGTCTGACATTGTGGAGAAGCCGTGAGTCTCAGGCTCAGCGCTGGTTTCTTTGCTCCGAGTCCAGAGTGCAACTTTTCAGAGAACGGTTCTGTCTCAAAGTTGAGCGGATCAGGCCAAGGATTTTCCTTAACCTCCGCTGAAACAGAGACCGCAGGGTGAATTCATAAAAGAGCAGTCTGTCGAACAATTTGTCTTTTGACAGGGAGGAACATTGGAAGCCACCAGAGGGTGGTCAGCGGTGACTGGCACAGGCCTGCCTGGGGCGGTACCTGCGGGCCATTCCGCCTCCTGATTTGTCCGGGACACAGAGACGAGGGAGCTGCGGCAAGGGCCGCCATCTGGCCCTGGCCTGGGAATTGGGTGGCGTGGCGGGCATTCTGTGTCAGTGTGACTCCATCAGGGCCGTTTGAGAACAGATGTTGTGTGGTGTGTTTGCTCCGCTACGACTCTGGAGGGAAGACGTGTCTACCAGTGGCTGCAGGCTTCCAGGAGAGCAGCAGATTCTGACCTTGGGGCTGCCGCACGTCCATCCCAGAAGTCCGGTGAGACTAACAAGGTTGGTTATCAAACTACAGCAACTGAACAACAATACGTTGAATCTCCATCACTGCTTTTTCAATTGGAGGATGAAAAACCAATCAATTTGTGATGAAAGAATTTTATCCATTTAAGATAATGTGGCCAATGAACCGTTTTACTTTGGTTTAAGGGTGTCTTAAAGTAAGAAGACCAAAAAAAATACATATACACCAGGGCAAAGAGAGTCCACATTCTGTCATTATATTTCAGCAATCAATCAGTTTTAATCGGTCAATTATGTGGCACTAATTTAACAGCCTGCAGGTTGAACCATCTCCTATCTGCTCCTCATCAAAACACAGAATATAGGAACTTTATCTGGTGGATGAAATGTAGGAGTCTGCAGCACGCTGTCCATGTTGGCTGATAAAGAGCAAAACCAGACAGCGTTGGGGAGGAGGGAGGAGACTGCTGCTCCAAGTCACTGAAATCATGCTGAGGATGTGCTAAGAAAAGATGCCCCATGGTGGAACTGATCTGCAAATAACAGCTCGACAGAAAAGCTTTTTAATCACTTTGAGAGAAAAAGAAGAAGAAGAAGAAGAAGAAAGTGTTGCTTTCACTGCTGGAGAAAACGGCCATATTACAGTACTGAGAATAAATCACAAAGCAGTAGTTTGTTCATAAACACAAAGGAATTGCTTTAATATTGGAAGAGGGTTGCGAACACTGGAAACCTCCTTAGTTTCTAAACCAGTATTTCTCTCAGTATTTGCCTGGATGGAAATGTTACAGGCTGGCATCAGTATTTGACTGGATGATTTCCATCCAGTTACGGGCTGGCATTTAGAGTTCAGTCCTCACTCACCTATAAAAAAAATAACATCTGCTGAAGAATATATTAAGCTTAAAAATAACTGTACGGAGATCACCGGGCAAGGTACAGTCAACCAGATGTCGCCTTTTAAAGCGGCCAGATGGAACAATGAAAGCGGGATTGGAAATTAGAAAGCACTGTGAAAGGTCAGATCAATTAAGAGAGCCGTGTTGGCTGCCATGTGACAATTAAGGCAAGTTTAAAGTACTTGAGCTAACAGGGCAGCGTTGTGAGTGGCTGTCGCAGGGAGATACTTCTTGGCGGCGTGGAGATGAACACATGCAGGAAGGGGGAGCTTTGCCTACTGAAGTGCATTTACACCAGGTCAAGGTTAATGACCCGTGCAGATAAACCTGAAAGAACGCCTCACAGCACTGCTCCCGACCTTTGTCCATCAGTATTAAGGAGCCAATAAATTACAGCCATGACTTTAAATGACATTGAAATCAACTCTGCTCTAATGAGAGAGAGAGAGAGAGAGAGAGACAGAGAGGGATGTAATGAAGGAAACCAGAGCCGGAGGTTTGGATGTATGAAAACCTTTTTAATAACTTGGAATTTCTCCCCATGAAAAGTTTGGACATTGAGTAAACACGTACCACAAGGGGGCAATGTTTGCATTGTTTGTATGCGTCCTCCCCAGGCGAGCGCGCGCTCGCGCGCACACACACACACACACACACCCACATTTACATCAGTGTTTTACATTTGGATCAAGTACAGTTTAGCGGTTCATTTTCATTGCTGTAACAGAAAAGGAGATAAGATTTTTCCTGCTGCAGCAACAGCTCAGCCACGGCCCTTTATGTTGCTTTTTACAGGCCATAATAATTTACAGACTCAAACAGACACTCCTCTGTTTCATCCAGTCCTTATCTGTGCTGAAATTGCACCAGAGCAACATCTGTTGTCTTCTCTGGCCCGACCTCTGAACGGATTAATACGCCTTTGTTCGGGCTGCTCAAGCACGCGGGTTCGGCCTGGCGTGGAACGCTGGAAGAAGAAGAGGAAGCAGATTCTTTTTTCCACACTTAAACACTCCGAACGAGACCATTTAGGAATTTCTCACACAATTTGTTCTGTTGATTCTTCCAAAGTTCCACTGTAAGCACTTTTGCAGTGTGCAAACGGAATTATTCATCACATTAATAATAACATAAATGCAGTGGCGACAGAATTTAATGCACCCGTGGAGAGTAACCTTTATTTACTCATGAGAAAGAATACATTACAATACTTTTTTTGCAAATCAGGGTCTCTGTAAAATGATTCTTTTGAACTGTGTTCCCGCCACACTGAGAAGGATATATGTTAGGTCTGCTAATATCTCCATTTGCATGTCGTTAAAATACAGTTTTAATTATAGATAAGGCTAACCTGCGATAGCGCCACCTCTAAAGCTCTGGCACTCACCACCTACTGTTCATACAGAGGTTTTTTTTTGATTAATGCAATAGTGTTGTCAAGAAGATAAGATGGTCGAAAAGCAAAATGTGCACTCGGAACAGAACTAATGGATACTCTTCTCCTTTTCTCTCCTGTTTATCTGAGCAGCCACTGAAAAAGTGGCAGCAGGTGCACGGCTTCTGCCTCCCAGTGCAGCCGTTGTCAGGCCGGCCGCTCACGCTGTTTCCCCTCGCTGCTTGTTGGAATGTGGGAATTCATTAGACCAACTGTATAATGGACTTTGGCACGTAACGACGTGGCGGCCTGGATAGACTGGCAGCATCCTGCAGCTCCCATTGTCCTTGAGGAGCTCGCATCCAGATGTTGAAAGGGATTGGAGGATGACCTTTCACCCGCTGCTAATTATCATCTGAATGACAACATGGCCCAGATCAATAGTTCCCAGTCACAGTTTGAAGATCACAGATAAGGAGCCACCTTGTTGTCAGAGTGAAAATGCTAATGTAATTAATGTTCAATAATCCTCTGGCGTGAGATCTGTGAGTGGATATTAAAGCTGTACATTTTCTCCAAACAAGCGGGTGCGAGGGGAAACACACACACACACACACACACACACACACCTGCTGAACGTGGTTTCACCAGTGGCGGTTTCAGTGAACCGGCCGTTCGTCGCAGTGAACTGCAGAGTCGGTATCCGAGAGCGGAGACTTCCCGTTGAGAGCAAATCTCATGATGAGGTCAATGGAGTGTTGAAAGTGGTGTCAGACTACCTCAGTGGCCTCCCTGTGCTCTAGGTGTGGTCATCCGTTGTAGCTGCACACTGCAGGCGTCCGTGCTCTGACCCAGTACCTCCTGGTTAAATTGCTCTCCGGTATAGATATTGTATAACGCGTTATCTGAGGAGCAGTTATAAAACTCCAATACCCAGATTTTCTTAATCCCCTGTCCACATTACACCATATCTGAGCCAGATAAACTGCTGAAATTGTAATATTTTTTCGACATCTTGATTTCAATTTGTTCAGTTCTTCTGGCCTATCCTGAGGCTCATTAGGTTCCCACCATCTGCTTCTGCTCTGTTCCGTCATGAAGCAAAAATTGAAGAGCTCCTGCTAAAAAAAAAAAAAATGATGGTCCCCATTAATGGTTCAACTTTTTTTTTTTTTAACTCTACTGCCAAGATCAGATTGGATGATCCAAAGTAATCAGACCATGGTTGCAGTTCACATCACAGCAGCTTTTAAGCAGAGTGTCTGGTCTCCAGCTTAAAAGTGATACATTTTCACGACATATTTCTCCTCTCATCAGCTGGTCCACCACCAGCCAGTGTCCTGTGCCCTGATTGGTGGATCTGATACTTGATTCGGCCACTAGGTGTCACTAGACTGGCTTTCCTGCTTTGATGTCTTTCAGATTGTTAGCTCGCTGCTCACTCACTTTTTTCTTAAATATAAAAGTATTTTCACTGTTGCTTTGTCAACAAATAATCAGAAGAGTGACTATAGGTAAAAAAATACGTTTTTGAAGACATGCTAGCACCGCATGTGGAGCTGAAAGTGACCCTGCTCTGGTGATGACAGCGTCCTCCGCCTGGCCTTCACCATCCTAAAGGCGGTAATTTTCATATTTACGTAAGCCCAGCCTCCGGCTGCGGCAGCAAAAGTTTCTGGTTATCTCAATGCATATAGTTTTTTAATCTAGCAAACCTCTACTCACAACAACGCTTCCCACTGAGCCAATAGCAATTTCGCCCTCCTCGTGGTTCAGAATGATAAACCCAGCGTGTGTCAATGACAATCCCATCTCTGATTTTTGCAAAGACGAATAAAACCGGTTGTGGGGAAATAGGCAGAGACAGCCAATTAAAGAAAGTGTTATTGTAAAACAGAGCTGGATATCGTTGGGATTTTGCTTCAGTAGCCATCCCATCCCGGTTTAAATGATCTGTATGAGCAGTGAAGAGAGAAGAGAAGGCTTGTTTGTATGTGTGTGGGAGAGGATGTTCCCTACAAGATGGTGAGAGATGGAGCAATACAATTTATTCCTTAAGTGAGGTAAAGGCCATATTGCCTGCCATTAACAGAGCAGAACGGCGGCTCGGGCTGATAATTAAGTAATCCATGAGAGCATGAGCAATATAGGACAATCACTGACATCCTCTGCTCCTTTGCCACGTCGTCTTTTTTCTCCAACATCATTTTAGATTATGCTGGAAAATATTATTTCGTTGTGATTTGGAAGCGCTGCTGTACAGGAAAATGTTCTGCAGCTCCGAACTAATGATTCCAGCGAGATGAACTCATTTCAAAGACCCGTGCCTCCTGTCACACTCCTCTGGTTTGCTCTGCTTCGCAAACTTTTGTCTCATGTTTGGCTGAACGAGGGAACGTCAGCGCTTCCTGGTTACTTGTTGACATTTTGTCCTTTTATTTAAGCAATCGGAGGAACTTATATCAACAGCATCAGATCATCATCGGCTAAGATTTTTAGTGGAAACATGTAGAGCCCTGCGACGACAACAAGCAGATCTGACCCACTTTCAGACGTTCATTCATCGTACACAGCTACTTTTATCTCTCAGTATTTTACTTTAATGCTCACAAGCCTCAGTTATCATTTTTGAAAAACTTTTGTCCAGAAATGACCTTTTCTCACATGTCAGCTAGTCGGTAATTTCAGTGGAATAAAACATTTCCGTGCAGTGTAAAATGTAATGTTAAAACACTGTTATAAAAGCTCCTGTTTTCAAATTAGTCATGCAGTTCCAGGAAAGAAAAAAAATCCCAAATGATGTCACATTGTATGGTTTCCTTTTTATTCTTTCAGGAAGACTTGTGTTCTTACTAATGCGTTCCAGTTACACGCTGGAATTACAACAGCCACACCTGCGGTTCATTCTTTCTTCTTAGAATCTGGTGGAACCTGGTTGGTCCTACATGCTCAAAGTTCATTGTTCAGGGACCTTTTTTATTTACAAATGTCACTGAGTGATTTGCAGTGTTGCTTGACGGACAGCAGAGAGTGCTTCAGCGCCTCCAAGCCACACAGAGCCATGGAGGAGCCTTATGATGATTACTATCAGTACTAGTACTACATTTAAAATAAAAAAAGAAAGAAGGTTTGACTTATAATAAGAAATAAAGTGTTTCCTGACAGCTTTGGGGAAGCGTTGCGCTTAAATGCGTGAACACATCCACCTTGTACATTATTTATTTACGCATGTTTCATATCATTGTCTCACTTGACTTGTTATAAATGTTGGTTTTCTTCACACAGAGGAAGAATGGACAAGGTCTCCCCCAGCATGTTGGTACAGTAGCAACTGAAATATTTATTCAAATTGCAATTTACAGCAATCTACAAGAGCAGTCCCTATCATTCATCTCCCCGCACGTCCACATCCATTTCCAGTGTTTCTGAGCAGAAATTGAGTCACGGGAGGTTTTAGGACAAGACTCTTCAATAATTCCCTCCTAACAAAGGGTAACATTTGATTCTTTCCCTCATCCCTCAAGACTGAAAAAAGAAATAACAAATTCGTGATCACCTCGCTGCTAGAGCCATGTTTAATAATTCCCAATTATGCAGCCAGGCACCTAGTCCTCAGCGTGGGCCCCACCGTGCTGCCTGCACAGCACCGGCTCGCTGCTCTGTGTGTGTGCAGTCATCTCCGTATCACCCATGAGCATTTTCCCATTTCTGTTTTCCTTTAATAATACAGCATGGTATTGTCCAGGAGGGAGTGTCCTCTGTGTATCTGGCCTCAGCCTTTTCTCTCTAATTTGTCACACAGTTTACCCAAACATGCAGCAAACAGGGCGACCTGCGCTCGCTCGCTCTGCCGGGGGGCTCGAAGGGTTAAATGGCATTAACACACACACTGAAAGGGTGTAACTGCTTGTTCATTACTCTGTTTTCAGATGTTTCTGTTCACGTTTTTATTACCGTCAGTCAAGAACATAAACACCTTGAAGGTGTTTATGTTCTTGACTGCAAATATTCCTCACTTTGCATTTAAGCCTGATTAAACGTTTTCCTTTAATTTGACTGTGTGTTTTTTGATGGTCTGCTCTGACACGAAGGTTAAAGGTGTCACTGCATAGTACAGCGCAGGTGAATTATTCTAAAGTCAGGCTACCACAGTTGCAGTCTTAAACAAATCCCACTGTTGACTTGCAAACTGGTTGCTTCACTCTGCTAATATCTGGAGGAGGGGTGCTTTGCTGTGCTCTTTGAAAATGGTTTGCTCTGCATGTCTTCTCCATTTCCTTCCTGCTCTTTCTTCCGCCGGTAAACAAATTTGTAAATCGCCCGGGGTGTCGCAACAGGACACGCGCTCTGCCTCCAGCCCGGCTGCCTTATGACATCGACTCGTGGTTTCTGTTTTGTTTCACTGGGTTAGACTGTATCTCCTAACGACTCTGCTGAGCGCGATCCCTGACTTTTGTCATTCTTCCAGACACAAGGGAGGAATGTCACCTGAAAACACACCCACGAGCTCCGTGCCCGGCGGAGACGACCCGCACGAGAAAGTTTCCCAGATCAATTTTCATCTCTGCGACTTCCCACTTGTGACAAAGTACAGCTCAGCGCTGGAATTTTCCAGGTTTAGTTTCTTTTTTTGCACGTCACCTTTAATTTTGCGCTCCCTTTCCATGTGGAAGCAAGCACAGAATTAGTGATTACATGTTTCACGGAGGTCAGAGTCTGATCAGAGCCATGTGGTCTGAACATTAGGTTTACGTTTTTCACGTCAGGCCTTGTAAAATATCAGTCCCACCCAGACTCATGAGCTCGGTACGACACAGAGGGCGACATTTACTCACGCGCGACGAGTGCTGAAAACAGGGAGTTAACGCGCCCGAGGGCGATCCAGCGCTGGGCTTTGTGTTGGATCTACTTGAAAGAAAGTTGCCTCTTTTCCATCATCATTTACCATCAGTGTTCCTGGTGAACCTCTAATCACATTTTGCTTGTCAAAACTTGATTTTCCTCCATAATAAGCAGCAGGTTTGTGATGACATTCATGATGTAAAGTGTCATTTTAGTCACACATCCTGAAAGAATCTGAGCCTCAGAAATGAGCACATTTCAAAGGCGCTTGTGCGCGTGTGCTCCTCGTTGTGTACTGGTGTGTGGGGCCTCTCCACATGGTGATGTGCGCTGTGCACAGGTCAGCGTGGAGCTCAGCAGTGGAGAGGGGGATTGTTTCCCTGCGCCCATTGTCTGTCCGCAGAGCCTGCAGAGAGCGCGCCCAGCCTCTAATATGGCAAATGAATGCATGAGCGAATACAAGGATGAATAACTGAATGAATAAGCAAAGACAATTTACATAATTGCATGTAGGATATGTATTTTGGGCTATTTTGATGAGCTATTTGCATATTCAGACAGTATAGAAATAATTCAGTCAATACGAGATCCATCATGTAAATACAACATTAACGGAAGAAGAAGGGAGGAAAGGAACTCAAACAATAATAATGATAATGATGTTTTCTGCCCTGGGGGAGATCTCCTCCCAGCCTTTGGGGCAGTTGCTGTCAAAATATGATGTGCGATAACAACAATTCAGTTATGATATGTTTGTTTAACAGGTAGAAGCATCAGCCAGCAACAGAAAAAAGAAGTCTTGTTTGTGAAATTCTTTTTTTTTCATGCCCAGTGTTAACTTTGACCCAACTCTGCCTGATGACTTTCGTTTTCGTTTTCTTCTTCTGCAAACTCTGTCGAGTGTTGTCATGTTGCCTCATTTGAGGTGTTTGAAGCGTGTGTTCTTCTCAGAAACATGTGCCCACAGTTTTTGAGCTGCTCGAAGGCACCGCGGTGGCTGTTGTTTTAGGCTGCATAAGACGCTAGTTAACCTTCACGTGGCGGAGGGGAGACAGGTTGGCTGGTCGGCGGTGGAGGGGAAGGAGGCAGGGGTCTGAACGGAGAGAGCGGCAGCTGAACCGTGTGTGTCGACCTGCTTACCCTTCACCTTTTGTCTCCCTGTGTGGTGCAGTTGTGAGCGCTGCACGAGGACTGGTGAAGAGCACGGCTCCGGCCTGCAGAATGGCACCCCTGCCTGGGTTTCACAAGCCCACCATCAGCGCCACCTTCTCCCCCTCTCCATCCATCTTCCAGGCCTGCAGCTAAAGCACATATTCTCCCTGGCGTGTATCAGAGGGGATGCTTCATCTGACCTGGTCACTTCTCCTTTAAACATCTCATTTTGCAGAATGAGTCTTAATGACTTATTTTGCTTGTTGTACTCAGATTTCTTGCATTTGATGGCCATAATTCAAAATTCCATGAATTAGTCATGAGGAGATCTATTTTTATTTAGCGGCTTTAACGTGAAAACCCCTCCGTGGCTGATTTGGCAGTAATGTGTGCTGCGGGCAGGAGACTGGAAGCTGGGGTGTGTTGGCAGCAGTCCGTCCAGAAAGAGGGGGTAAATGAGATGGCCTACGGCCTGGGGGGTGGCCTGCTGCTGATCACTGTCCACCACATTAAGCATCGCTCATTTCATCCCTGCTTACACGCACAATCACCACATCATCATCATCATCATATGCAAAACTTGCAGTGTGAAAAACAACAACAGCGCTGATGAAAGCCTCCTGCTAACGCGCCATCGAGGAGCTTGTGTCGTTTGTTGAAAATGGACTCAAATGTTAGTTTCACTACACTTAGAAATGACTCCAAGTTTTCAAAATGTGAGGACCAGCCGGCATGTGGCGAAAATGTCCTCACTTTCACTATATCAACTGCAGGAGCAACCAGGGTACAATGAGAACGTGCACGCTGCAAAATATCAGCCACAAGCGCGACACAGAAGATGGTGACACGCCAGAGACCGTTGAGGATCTGGTAATGAGAGCTGACATTACCGTCCAATATTTGCCCGTAAATACAGTAAAAGCGACACTTGTTGTGTGTTTTATAGGATTTTCCCTCCGTCCACTCAGCAAACAGGCTCTGTGGAGGTTATTTACTGCAACGCTTAACACATTTGTACTTCCTGAATGCTTCATTTAATAAACCGTGCGGGTGCAATTTGTTCACTTAGCCTCATGCCTACCTATTTGTTCCTTTACATGACAGGGTAGAGCTTCCTGTCAGGAGTGTTTTTGTTTCCTCTCTGGATGCTTGAAGCAGTCAAATGTGCTGAACACACAAGCGCAGCCGGGCGGGAGCGGAAGGCAAGAGAGAAGCGGAGTAAACAACATTTTTTTCCTTAAATAAAACATTTGTTTGTGATTGAGGCTTCGTGATGTGAACAGCGTGACCTGTTTTACTGGGAGTCTCTGAACAGCCAGCCCGTCACCCTCCCAGAAACAGATCCCATCCCTTTGCCCACAGACTCGCGGCCTATTCATATTGCATGAGAACAAATTTTTTTGACAACTTGAGTGATAGATTTGTACAAGGCCCAAATGTTTTCTCTCTGTGCAGAGGCCTGAGTGACATAAATTGCTATTAATAAAATTTTTAACAATACACGGCAAATGAGTTTTTTCTGTTAACACGGTGTGAGCTGGAGCAAATGGTGCTTGTTGGGGGGCTTCTGGGGAATAAGGCCCCCGTCTGAGTCAACATTTGAAGAAAGCACGAGGTGCTGTATCCGAGGGAAAACAGGAACACGCGGAAAGCGAACAGCTCAGGCTGCACAACACAACTGAGAGGGCAGGAAGCAGTAGAGAAGATGGTGACCTCGGCATCAGCTCGGCATCTCTCTGATCTACTCTGCTGTTTTACCGTAAAGTTAGCGATGCTCGGACAGATCCATGTAAATACTCCTTTTGGTTACTTTCTGCTGCTTTTCATATTCAAATGAGTGGCAGAAAAGGGGAAAAGCTAAACATACAGACTGTGCGGTTGGGTTTAGATTACGGTTTGAGCATTAAAAACTGCAAAAATGCTTCAAAAATTCATAATTCTGTCGGCTAAAATCACAGGCACGCGAGTAAAAATGTGAGATGCTGTAAAACCTTTCAAACACTGATGATGCCAGTCTAGTTTAACCCATTTTTTATTGATTACTTCCAAAAACCCAGAATTCTTTCATGAATTGCTAAAATGATGGTGACTGATGGTTTGAATACTGAAGCTAGAAGCAGCCAACAAAGTTCAGAGACAGTTTCATTCAAACTCTCCCTTCAGGTTGATAATTGGTCGGCTTTTTTACCACAAATTTAAAAGGGGAAAAATTGCCCATGCGTGCTGATCATGTCCCTCTCGCCAGACTCGTGTGTCTTCTGAAAAACCCTGAACTTTTCACTTGTTCCAAAGTAAATTTTATCCATTTTCCAACAGCTCTTAAACACAAGGAAGGAAAGCAGGGAGACAATAAAGCTGCATCAGGGAAACATAACACATTTGTGCTTCTATGTTGATTATCATTCCTCCTATCTGATTATTTAGCTTCAGCACAGGCCTCATTAAAGGTGCACACACACACACACACACACACACACACACACAACAGAATTCCAAAGTTGCCACTCTTTCACCCCCCTTCCATTTTCCTTATTATAATAATTAACTGTGCACGTGTTTGACGGCGGGTTTGAAGGGTTACAGTTGTCTACTTGTAGTGAGTGTTGTCATGGAGACAATCAGGTTGTCAGTGAATAAACAGCCTTACTTGTGTTGGCCTAAAACGGGCCTTTGTGCAGATGCTTGACACAGATTTATGATGGTGAAACAGATTATATTTGGCAGGAGAATCAATAGGCTGACCACTCCGCAGCGACGGCTTATTCTGATAAACAGCTCTGAGTATAACCGGCCCAGAAGCTCGTCCCCTCATCTGGTCGCTCCACGGCTCTGAATTACTGTCAGCTTTCACTTCGCAAGGACATTTTCATGGAAATGTTTGAAGCGCTTGAGTTATTTTCCAGGAGGTGCTTCAGCGGCTACCCCTCAAATCAATGCTCAGGACAAGGTAGATTAAATCATTTTTCGATCACCAGTGTGGAAGCTGGAGCGATTAGTAACCATCCCTTTTAATACACAATATGATGGTTCAAAGATTTTCCAGATGTAGGATTTGTTTTCCCCTCCATGTCTCCAGAACCTCTTGGACAACGAGGCTAAAAGAATCCATCTGATAAGAGTTTCATCCAGGGTTCTGATATCGACTTCTCCTCCTGCTGTCGATGCCCAATTAAATATCAGCATATTTGACGCACGCTTTCGTGCTTTCGTGCTGTATACGTAATGCGTGTTCAGTTAACAGTCAAGATAAAAACAATATTCCAGGAACAGGAAGTCAATAACGCCGGTATCCCCCTCAGGGTGCGCATTTCCATTGTTGTGAGCAGGTTAATGCACTTCAAACAAGGTTTATTATACTGAGGTGCACAATGGCGAAGGCTGGCGTGTGGTGGTCGTGTGCTGCAGAAGTTGATTTTCTGTGTGTGTGTGTGTGTGATATACATATAAAGATCAAGCGCTGCAAGGTCAAAGGTCGCTTTGCCCTGAGCACAGAGAAAGATGGACTTCTGCTCCGTCAGTGGACCTTCTCCCTCCAGAGGTGACTGACAGGGTGATATTCTTCACTTTTTCAGCCGCGTTTCTACCTTGTATTTATTTTCCAACACGTTTCTGTCTCTAATCTCTTTTTGGGGCCCGCGTCGTCCCTGGGCTCCACTAGAACAACCCTCCCCACGCAGCAGTCTGGGCTCCAGGAGGGGGCTTTTAGGCGCTGCTGCTGCAGCCTGGTTGGACCTGCAGCTCATCAATATTGCAGAGTACTAAAGTAGGTTGGTGGTGAAAGACAGGAGGGGTCAGGCCCACCCGAGCGGCCTCACCGCTCCAAACAAGAGCAATAACAGTGATACAGTTTCAGGGCTACACTTTCTGTAGCTGCTGAATAAATAATAAGGAAACATATGGCTTTCCTACAGAAATTTACCAATGGTACACGGACGACCTTCGCATCCCACAATATGTCGCGCTGCTCGTTAAACCTTGTTGGTTGTCAGTCGACAGGAAGAAGAAAAACCTTTGAGCTTCTTCCTTCGCTGTTTTTGACCTCAGCTTTACAAATGAGCTGCTGGTCAGCGCTCGTTTGATGTGGGTACGACAGCAAAACAGTCTAACCTGCAGGCTAACGAGGTGGAGGGATTATTTCAATTTATTTATCTCCATGATAAGGTATAGTGACCGTGATGACTTTGAAGACAGCGGGGGTCCCGAAGCCCTGCCTGCTTCTTCTTCATCATGCTGCGGCGCCTCAGCGGTGGCCCGCAGTGCCGCAGTAAAAGAACAATGAATAGTGCACATCCTGTATTGATTTGTTTGCCGAATATCTGAGTGAATTTTCAGATGTATTTATAATGGCTTCATTAAAGCCCCCTTTGATCTAAAGAATGCAACAATAACAGATCCCTTTGTGTTGCCAGTGTGGTGAACATGTCAATATTAGCCAGTATGATGCTTTCCTTTTAATTATTATTTTCCTTTTAATCATCAAATAAGCACTTTTATGGCAGCGATTTGGGTATTCTCATCCTGGAAAGATGCACAGCTGCCGGCACAGAGATGGTTCTGCACACGGGTTTTTTTTTTAAATGAAATATTCTATTTGAAACAGAAACAGTTTTAATTATTGAAACTGACATTGCCCTTGACTTTGAAAGATACTCGGCTGTTGACATTGGATAAAAGAAGTGGGAATCATGAGGATTTCTGTACTCGGCACTCGACGAAGACGTTATTTAGAGGTGACTCTCGCTCGTCTTGAGAGTTATTGGAGCGAGCAAACACAAAGACAAGTGTTCTGATGAACGGATGATTAATGTGGCCACGTTTCATGTGCTCACATTTCTCTCCTCATGAAATTCAAGTGGAAGCAAATGAAAGTAAACGTAAAGAAGTAAAGCGCTGTATTTCCAAGGCGTGAAGTTCTCTCTTTAGGAAGCACCAAGCAGGTAGGGGAGGAAACCCCGGAACCAGGAGCCACTGATCACCCAGCGCTGGTCTGTAACCAGCAGCAGCTCTTCCCCAGTGATCAGTGGATGAACACCAGGCGTGACAGTTTTCTACCCTCCTAGTTGACCACGGCACCAAAAACACTGCGCCATCACTTCAGGCTCTGTGTGGGGAAACTCTGAGCTCCATGTAGACGGTGGGGGCACAATAACGGACGGACAGATGGCGTTAGTTACCAGCAGTCAGATGTCACCTGAGGACACGACAGAGATCAAAACCTGAAGAGCTGAAAGAGTGAAAATGGATTTCAGGTGATTCATCTGTGGCCAGGAAACAAATGAATGCTAATGCTGCTTGCTAACTGCCTGAGCTGTAAACAGGCCCCGCTGACAGTTACCTTTGTTCTTCTTTGTAGAGCTTTTGATCTATAATTAATACAATAAACTTGCAGATTAAGGCTCGTGTTGCTCTCACCTAGTCCAAAGTGTAGCAGCAGAAACTTCTATTCTTTCCCCCTTTTCATCAATTAAACTGCAACACAACCTCACTGCTGCTGAGATTAGGCAGTAAGATCAGTGAAATTATGCTGACATGAAGAGTTTTCATCTTTAAGATTAAAGAATTCCCAGTGAAACTGAACGATCCCATAAGCAGCGAAGCAACGCTGACAGAGGGACTCGTGAATTTGCATGTGATCGAGCTTGTTTGAGCGTTAAATTGCTAAATAAATGAATGACAAGTTGAATTTTTGTTCTGTTCAACCTGAGCTAACCTTTGCATGTGTGAATATGAACATGTTCCTTGGTAAAGGCCTTCACAAAGACCTCCAGAAAACGAGACCCCAGCAAAGAAGAGGAAAGAAATAAACGTCACAGCATTTCTATCCTCTACCTGTCTGGAGTTTCAGAAAAATTCAGGAGAATCTTCCAAAAACATGACATTCCAGTACAGTTCAAACCCTCCAACACACTCAGACAGAAACTGGTCCACCCAAAAGACAAGACACCAAGACACAAACAAAGCAATGTTGTCTCTGCTGGTCAGTGCCAGGAGGAATGCAAGGAACTGTACATTGGGGAAACCAAACAGCCCCTCCATAAACGAATGGCCCAACACAGACGTGCCACTTCTTCAGGACAGGACTCAGCAGGACACCTACACCTAAAAGAAAGCGGACACTCCTTTGTGGACAGTCAAGTACGTGTGCTGGCCAGAGAAGATCGCTGGTTTGAGAGGGGTGTCAAGGAAGCCATCCACGTCAAGTTGGAAAAACCATCTTTAAACAGAGGTGGTGGACTAAGGCTCTTTCTGTCACCCACGTACAATGCAGTTCTCCACTCTTTTCATCAGCATTCCAAACATTCACGCTGTTTGACCAGACCTGGAGACTCATTACCATGTGACCCAACAGACAAAGGGGAAGCACCCCAACCGAAACTAGGTCAACGACCCTGCCAACCACCCTGCCAAGGACTCTCAGGTGACCACCCGGGCCATTAACATGCTGATGGTCCACAGGGCTATATTTTCAAGCTCTGCCCCAGCAAACTCAGAACTGAAGAAGCTCTCTGGAGAGAGGGCCAAACGTTTTCAAGGAAACCTTTCAGTCCAGTTGACACAGAGAGATCTACTTTGGTTCCTTGGTAAACTCTGTCCATGTTTATGGAGAAATGGCAGAAGTGTGAGAGGGCATGTCATTGGCTTGTCAGGCTCCTGCAGGAAACCGGTTGCTGCTGACTTCATGGATGAAACCAAACAAACAGGTCCGGACACTAAAAATGACTGAAGCAACCAAGCCCGTCTTCCTGTCACACACGGCTGCTTTAAATGGAATCTCAGAGTTATGTTTGTCACATGTTGAGGTGACTTTTCTTCAGCCCGAGTTGATCGAACTTACTGAATTACTGCAGCTGATGGTCGGTCGATCTTCCTCCGTCTAGGTTCCGCTCAGACCTGCTTGAGGGACTGTTTCTCCCTGGCCTGCCAAAGGCTTTATCCTGTGTAAATATCACACATCAGAAACGATCACGTGACTGTAGCAGTTTCCTTTTTATAGAAACTGGTGGTCATTTCACAGCACGGACATTTTTTTAGCAGGTTGTCAAAACCCTACGTGAAGCACATAAAATTTAAACACCCATAAAACGTTTTCTCCAAGAAAAGCTGCTGCAGGAGCGACGTGTCGGCCTGCGTACCAGAAAGAGTGAAAGAGTTTTCCTCTTCCTCTCCCAGGGGAAGACGAGGCTGCAGGTCTTCAGAGGCCACTTTTCTCCTCCTGCGTGGAGGATCCTGGTCAGTGAGCAGGAGACAGAGACGGTTCCACTCCTGCATTTTTATTATTTCTGCATTTCATACGTCATTAGGTGATGCCCGGGGTTTATTTACCCGCTGCTGCTCCCGCCTGAAAGACAAAACAAGTTCTGTGCTTTTACAAAACAGCATTATTTCATGTATGACTGAAACACAACCAGCGCCAAGACTTCATTCCTGGGAAAACTGCTTCTTTTGGAGAGGAAGTTAAAACAACAATAAAACAATAAACAACTCAATTTCTCCAGAGATTCCATTCCTCCACATTTCAAATGCCAGAGCACCTAATTATAGCCTTAAGTCAGGCGCTTTGATGCATTTTGCCTCAGCAGGAACCCGTGGCTGGAAGTGCTCTGCTGCTGCTCCTGAGGTAAACTGCCTGATGGTGCACAGCAGGGTCTGATCGCTCCGAGCACACGGTGCATTTATCTGAGCGCGTTTATGCGAAGAAAGAAGCAGCCGCATGTTGTTCTGTGCCAGGATCAGGTCTCCTTCCCAAACCTTCACTTCTCTACTCTGCTCAGTGATTTTTGATGGCAGAGTTGAGGGTTTGCCGACACTGAAAGCCTTCCTCGACGCCGCGACCCTAAAACTCCGATCGGCGCATCTCCATTTGTCTCCATTGCGCAGATAGCGACGCGGCCACAAACCGAGCTTTCTGCTCATGTCAGTGAGGAAAAAAAGCAGAAAACAAAACACGAAAAAATACTTTCCTGCTTAACGCTTTGGGCTTGAAGTCATGCGGTGCGCGGCGTCTGACACTGGCAGCCTTCTGCTGCAGCACCAGCCCAAGATCAACAGCGCAGACAGAGAAGCCACCCTGCGCGTTGGCAGGACGCTGCAGCCGGTCCGTCGCACGCAGGAGGGCCGCCGCTGTCACGCTTCCACTGGCCTGGGGTGGGGGTCGGGAGGGGATCCAGAGTTCACGGAGGGGTGGACGCGTCCACCCTGGCTTGCTCCTGGCTCCTTTCCTGGCCTGACCTCCAGCCCCCGACTCCTCTCACACGCAAAGATGTGCGAATATGTCGGGCGCGCGGGGGGGCTGCATGCCTCCATCACCCTCCACGCTGCTGGTGAATTCACCTCAGGATGACATCTGACATCCAGACAGGGAAAAAGAGTTTTCACTGATGCTTCCTGATGACGCCTCATGCATGTGTGAGTCTGCCTGTCTGGGCAGCCGCTCATGTGTTTCCCATCAGGAAGGTCTGTGGTCGCCTTCCTGATTTTGCTGGACTGGAAAAACATAGCTAATATGGTGCGATCTGGAAAAAAGCTTTGATGCAGAGGCTTTACAAATAAACCCCCGAATGTCATATGGTTTGCATTCAACTCTTAATTTATTTCCTATAAATGTCTATTGAACGCCGTGCCCAGCCAACACATGTGTAACCAGACTTGGAAAACAGAAGGCCGGAGCGAGCAGTTTGTGGCAGCGCGTGATTATTATGACTGTCCGTTTTCTGTCCTTCTGCGTGATATCGGAGAGGCGGCGGTCTTCCAAAACAAGCAAACAAGAAAACATGAAAATAAAGCCCTGCAAGGCTCTGCCAGCGTGGAAGGCACACAAAGAAAATCCCCTGAAAGAGCAATTAAACGGCGATGATGAGCCGTGACTCAACAAGCGGCAGACTTTTCCTCGTGGAGCTGGATATTGGGTTACCGGCCACGGCAGGCGTCCTGCGGTGGAAGACGTGGAAGTGAGCTTTTCCAAACACGGCAGACTTTCCTACAGCTGCTTCCAGCACAGTTTAGATACAGCACATAGAATAAGAGCTGCAGCTCAAGGCCTCGCTCTGGCCGCAGCGTTTATCCGGCAGCTTCCTGTGTGGGCGTGTCCGGCTGTCACATTTTGCTATTTTATCGCTTTGAGGAACACATCAGAGATGAAACCTGAAGAAAAAACCCAAAACAAAACATCTAAACAAACAAAATAACGTGTAAAACACTCTCGCACACGGGGAGCCGCCAGCTGTTAAAGGATGCACACGCGTATCAGAGGGAATATTAATGCTAACAAATGTATTTATGTCTGATAGCGGAGCTCCGTATTTACTTTCAGCCTGGCGAGAGGAGGAGAGGCTATAATCACTGATTGAAATGTAAATGTGAGGTGCTAACTGAAGTATTATGGCCAGCCAGCATGCAGAGTGGAGATATGAATTACAATCTGACCGGCAGCTTTTTCTCATCGGACATTATGTAAATGGAATTATAAGTGACTGGCAGTATTTGAAACAAAAATCGATGCAGTAGGCGATAAGTGAGAGTGGTTGACAGTGGTTCTGGATCTCCACACATGTTTGAATTTCAGGGATGATAATTTGCTTGTGATAAGTATGTTCATCACACCAGGGCCGGCGCATGCTAATAGAAAACGCTAGAACCGGGAGTCCGCTGATGGCCACCTGGTTCAAGCTGGACAGCAGCTGGATATCTTTTAACCTTTTACAGCTCAAGCGCAAAAAAAATAAAAAAAAGAAGAAGAATATGGATGGGGCGGCGTGTTTTCTAGATGTCTGCTCTGGTGCTCTTTGCTTTTGTTAGCGGTGCAGCAGGTTCTGTGTCCATGGCCGCCGCTGTGGAACCAAAATAAAGATGAAATTGCTAATAACCGAGTCGCTGTCCCAAGGTTTTACCCCCGCGTCCGTCAGCAGGACTCCTTTCCACAAACATGTTCAGACTCTAGGAAGACGACAGGCGCGCTGAGCCGCACCGACGGCCAGGTTTGATCTCTTCACATGCGTCTGGAAATGCATCAGCCTCGACGGGAGGGGGTGAGGGTGGGCAGAGCGGGGCGGCCCGGCCCGGGCTGCACCCAACCCAGTTCCCTGCTCTGTAAACAATGGGGGTGTGGATTATTTTGGAAACAATGTGTTTATTTAAAAAGCCCACTTCCTGTATGGGCTTAGCAAGTCTCCCATTAATTTTACTGGCAGCGGCTCCAGCTCTGAAAATCATTGTTTAGAGGTCGGAAAAGTACAAACCGGCACGGCTAAAAGGAATGCTTTGCATCAGCACTCGGTTCCTGTGTGATAGGACGGCAGAATTAATAGAACTGGTGCTAGCTATTTGTGCTTTTTAATCATCTGGGGAGATCTGAGTGTGGGTTCGGGGAGGGGGGCAGAGGAAACGTTTGGGTGTTTTTGTTGAGTCTGCTCTGGCGAGGCTCCCCCGTGCGTGCCCTACGTGAAGAGATGTAAAGAAAGTTCCAAAATAAAAGGAAAAGAATAAAGCTAAACAGTGTTTTTCTGCTTAGTCTGAAGTGCCACGAGCGCTCTACGTGCTCTGCCTGCAGGGGCCGAGATGGAGCTGCGAGCTGTGGAGCCCAGGAGCGACGCCCACCATCCCCGACTGCCCAAAGCCACATCCTGTCCAAAAGGAAAAGACTTGCACTTTCTCCTCGGGAGGAACTGAGGCATTCATGTGATCTCAGCTGAACTCACACCTCAGTCTCATCCTGCTGTGCACGTTTGAGCAACTACGCAGGTCAGGACAAAAGGCACCTCCGTAAAAGAGCAAATCCGGGGATCCGAGCGGCGGAACCTGGCGGCGCGTCCTCCTCAAAGAGAAAATAGAAGCAATGTGAGTAAATACATGTACTCAGTTACTTTCCATCGCTGCCTTCTGGGCTTTGATCTGGAAAGTTTCAAGCAAACACAACTACCGTGTCGTCACGCCAAACCAATTTCTCCCTGCAGAGAAACCTTGGCAGCGTCTACGAGTTCATTTCTGAGAGTGACACATGCGGGAGGGATGAAAAGGTTTTAGGAATGAGCGAAGCAACCTCAGCACCAGACGCAGGCTGAGGCCAGAGAGTAACAGGTAAACTCAGAGGAGGGTGGTTAAGCCCTAGTTAGGCATGTAAATCCCACCCTTTACAGCCGGAGCGCTCCACTAGATCCCTGTCAATTTCCTGCAGCTGCGCTTGGGCGGATTTACATGAATACACTCCATCACCAGCGTTTAGCCTTCTGTGTTCTACATTTACTCGTTTTTGGGTTGGTTCTGAAATTGGTTACACTTTTTTTTTTTTGTCTCGTGGAGGCAAAGAAAGGTTTTATTTACCAGCCAGCCGTCGTGGCTTCTTTTGTAAATTGACTCCTCCGTTTTGTCCGCGAGCCAGGCAGGAGAAGGTTAGCCGCCTGCGCCCCGATAAGCTGGCAGAACCTATCAAGCCCGGCTCGCAGATAGCGCTCTGTATTTCTGTCATGCTTTATCATCAGCTGGGGTGAAACTAAACCGGTGTTAAGCAAGAGTAGAGGGACCATTTCCCTGGATTACAGGCGTCAACTTTAATTTCAAAGACCAGTGGTGTATCCAGGGAAGGTGCGGCTCCGCTTGCCACAGATTGGCAGCAGCCTCCCGATAAGCACCCGCTGTACTTGCTCACAGTCACAACAGGCGGACGTTGTACAGCTCAAGGCCAGTGGCGCCAGAGCGGCCGAGGAGGAGGCTCCAGCTCCAGCTCCAGCTCTGGAGGCAGAAAAGATGCCTCTTTCTGTCCTTTATGAGCAAAGTCCACTAGTGAGAAGCCTTCCCGCTCAGCCCGCCACGCTGTCGGTGGTCAGACGGGCGTTAAGCGCGTCTCCTTCCTCCTTCTGTGCAAACCAAATTCGCCATAAGCACAATCGCAACATGAGGGCCCGCTTATTTTGTGATGAGCGGGGGTTATTATGAGAAAAGCATTTAAAAGGATGTGTCACTTGGGAGCAAATATCATTTCTAAACCACTAATGACTGGCAAACACGGGTCTGGCCTCCGGTGCGGAGCTCACGGTGTGCGCCCTGCACGCCTGTCTGCGGGGACGTGCAGAGGGACTCGGCACGCTTTCGGTATCAAACAGCACAGAAGGCGGGACCTCCCTGATGTGGCCGTACGTTGGCAATAACACATTAATTCTTAAAAATCAGCCCATTTAAACCTGTCATTACCGCGGCTGGCTAATGGTTTTAAGGTGTGTGTTTGTTGCAAAAATTCAAATGAGACACTCAAATATGCACATATTGGGTGCAGAGATGGATCAGGTTTGGGGTATTAATTATTAAGCAGGCATTATTATGATTACACTTTGCATCTTCTGGGTGGATCAAACTCAGCTCACTGCTGGAGTGCTAATAATGAGTCATCAATAAAACATCACCATAATGTCAGGGAGACACTTGTGTAGATGCACGGTCTAATTTTACACAGGCTGACTTGGTCATTAGTTCACATTGGCATGAATGCTCGGCCGCGCAAAACACAGGGGGGTCACAGAGGTGGCCTGATGTGGCCTGACAGTCGGCGCATCAAGCCGCTCCTTCATTAATGTTAATCATCTCGCAAGCCGAATCTGGTGCACCTATATGCAAATAGTTAAAGCATTTTACTTTTTAATGGAAAAGGTGTTTTGGTGCCATTTGCATAGTAATAGCGTCTATTGTGCTGCCTCTCTGTCCTCGGCTGCTCTTGGTCGCAGACACAGATGAGGAGGAAAGGCTGATCACACAAAGGCAGGACACGGGAAAGCTCAAAAATCGAGTTTCCCCTCCTCAAACGAGGGATCGAGCGACACAACGCTCTTGAGATGGTCCAAACTTTCCCCCGGCTGTAATGAGAAGCTGAGGAAGGGGCGAGCGGAGGGGCTGGGGGGGCTTTATTGCCAAGCAGCCATAATAACTTAATGCAAATTGTAACTAGTTAAGCGCAGCAAAATGATATGATACGTTGTCTGCGGCAGATTGATATTATAATGTTAGCATGTGCGAGTAATCACATTCGGTCCCTGATACAATTACATTATTTGTTATGCTTGTATCATACACCAATAAAAGCAAACATCAGATTAGGATTCATGGCACTTTTCGCATTGCATTATCAATATGTGGAAATAATTGTCTGCCGAGAGATTAAATTACATTATTGTGTATCTTTTTCATGCCTAATAAATAATGATGGATGGCTCTTATTTTCATCACCACCTGCAACCATTTTGTCTTCTTCCCCCTGCAAGTTAAAAATGAGAGAATAAATAAAGAAATAAAAGAGAACCTGGAGCCATGCGCACCCGCAGGTTCTCGCTGCTGAAGTTTCCGCGTCTGATGGCAGACGTGAAAACTGCTAATATAAGACAGACACCCTAAAAGTCAACACAAGACTGTTTATTCATTTATACATATCCTGTTGAGCCACGGCAGGGAAAAAGCCTCGCAGGTGCTTTTCTGTGTATCAGCGCTTAATCAAATGTTTTTTCATCCAATCGGAGGACATTGAACCCACTAAAAACGCTGAGAACAACTAAAGTACACACTCAGTGACTCACTTCATAAACTCACGGCCTGTTTTTTAATAGTCAGCCTGTCTTAGTCCGACTGTTCGTGTGAGACGTATGAATAAAAACAAAAAGGTGCAACTTCATCTTCACATTCTAATTTAAAGCTCCCCACTTAGCTCCGGTGTGACAACAAAGGAGTAAAGTGCAGCTGTTGGACCATGTTATAGCCGTGACGGTTACTGTGTTTGTTATAAACACTGCACCTGTGTGTTTAAGTAAAAGTGGTAATTTCAGCCTGGGGGTGTGACCATGGCTCACGTACTCTTGTAAATAATATTATGTACGGTGTCCTTTCATGCAAACAAACACCAGGTGATCCACGTGGTTTAGGTCTTGAAACGGACTCATATGTAAAAGATAACGTTTTAAAACATCAAAGGAACATCAAAGGGACTAGAATTCCCAATTGTTATAGTTCTGGGTATCATTTCAGATCTTCCACACTGGAATCTGATGCCCACGGAGGCCTCGTGACCTTTTAAAGACTTCTGTCCAGACATGGATGCAAATCAGATGCTTAAAAGTATATTTGTATATAAAACAACCCCACCTTGTTTTTTTTTTTTAATTACCTGCAATTCTGCAAAAGACAAATGATTTCATTTTCAAGTGGCAGCGTCCCCACAAGGGCCCCTGCAGCCCGCCGGGCGGCTGTCTGGCTTGAGATTTGAGACAAACTCTTTTGCATAAGCTTAATTTTGGTGACTTCATTTGCACTTTGGGAAGATAAGAGAATTGATCAGCTGCGGAGCAGGAGGCGCCGGTCTGACACCGCCGCTCCGCTTCTTTAATCCAGTCCGCCAATCTCAGCTGTCGATACCTGAACCTCTTGTCACATGATGCATTTGTGCTGCGATAAAACGAGGTGAGGACGTTAGAAAGTCTCCCCGCCGCTTAATTGGCGTCGGAGGGAGAAACGCCGTTGTAACTTCAGAACTTCCAAGTCATGCCTCGCGCACAGCCAGACAAAAAATTTACATTTTAATGAAATATTTGAATAAGCACTTGAAATTCACTCTCGCAGGTCTGCTGGGTTTAAAACCAACATTACATGTTTGTGTTTCGACCGGCAGCATGCTAGCCGCGCAGATGAGCAGGGCATCGGAGGAGTCACGGGCCTCCAAGACCAGGGTTGGCTGCAGGTAAACACGGCCAAACGGCAGATTCCGCCTCTTTAGAGGAGGGAATTAAGAGCGCGGCAGGAGGACAGAAAGTCTCTGCAGGATCTCTGGTGCTTTGGAAGCTTCCGCCTTCAGAGATTCTAGCTGAGAATAATCAAGCATGAAAATGGCGGAAGAATAACCTAAAGGACACCAGGTTGCTGCTCCGTGCGGGTGCTAAACAGACGCTGCAGGGGACATGACCTCTGACCTTTTACCGTCTCCCCCTCCTTTCATCTGACCTCAGACCTCCTACAGATAACTGACGAAGTTTCAAACTCAGTCTGGAGCCTCTTTACTGACTCAGGTCAGAGTCAGTAAAGATTCGCCCAGACGTGCTGTTGACCGGCTGTTTGGGGCAGTTTTACCGACTGCTGTCACACCAGTGCAGAGCATTCATGCTTCAGAAGAGCCAGGAAATCAGCCTAACTCAACAAGAATTGGGAAGCAGTTTAAAACGTTGGAGGTTGGCCAACACAACAGCAACCAGTTTCCAGTTAGTGGGAGTGTGAACGGGCCCAGTTCTCCCACTCTGACCCCAGTTCCCAGCAGAAGGAGACGTCTGAGCTGTTTGCTGAACCAAAGTAATTATGACTGGCCGCTCACACCAGGCCTGATAACTGCTCTGATAGGTTCTGCTACACTTTCATCTTCCTCTTGTTGCCTCTTTAATTACACCGACTCTTTGAAACGCAGCGCTCGTTTGTAATAAAGCAGAAATTGGACACGGCTGCAGCAAACTGACTGTTTTACTGGAGCTGCAGCCTGTAGCAAAACAGGCCTCATATTGTTCTGTTGTTGTGTGTGTGTGTGTGTGTGTGTGTGTGTGTTGGAGCAGAGGGCAGTGAGGCATGCCTGTTGAACAGCAGGTGGTAATTGAAACAAAACAAGGGTTGATTAGGGAAGCGTCTGGCATCTCATGATCCAAACAGCGCCGCCGAGGAGCCCAAACACAAGAGCCCTGGAATAAAGTGGTCATCATCTAATTAACAGAACACGTTTTAATTACAGAGTAAACCAAGCGGTGCCGTGTGTCAATTTAACTGATGTGGTAAGTGCCAGTTTACGATATCAGAAACAGACAAATAATTGGACTCTAATTACAGGCAGGTTTGCTGCGCAGCAGCGCCGGAACTGCAGCCGGCTTAACACACTTTCTTCCCTCCTTTTACACCAAATTTTACACCAAACAAAGAAAACCGTGATGTGCTGCATTGGTAGGAGCCGCATCAGAGCGGCACACATCATTCTGTCATGCTAATAAAGCTAAGCTAGCTTGCGCATGTTGGTTCTGGCTGACTGATTTAGACGCTGAGCACCAAACTACTCATTCTACCAGCAGAGTAAGGACATTTTTGGGACGTGAGGACATTTTGGGTGGCCCTCACATTTTCAAAGACCAGCAAACTTCCACTTCATTGATGAGAAACTGTCCAAAAATCTTAAAATGCACGTACATGCGGGAGTGAAAGTATAGGATGATGCTGTCGCTTTTACGGTCTATAATAATATCATATGTTAATGCCCCTGCTCAGACTAATTGGTGGGAATGTTTCTGTTCCTGAGGACTTTCAGACGTCTTCCATTACGCCGTCGTCCCTCTGACTTTATGTTGATCAGCGTGAGCAACAGGGGCGTGCACGGATTCCTGCAGTACAGTACAGTTGCTTGTGATTTTATACGGTTTCTATTAAATCTTGTCTTTCAAACGCCTTAATTAATAATGGCGGTGACATTTATGTTTTCCAGCAATGAGCTAAGCAAGAAACGATTTATGTCACCTAAAGCTTTTTAACAAATCAATGCAACTATTTGTAATTGCTTGTTTCACAAGATTAAAAGTGCTTAGATTTGATCTCTGTCTGCTGTTTAGTGGCCGCCGTGACCTTCGACCCCCTCATAAAAACCCCGTCCTGGTCGTCAGCATTAGCCGCCTTCACCAAATCCATGCTGCTGTTATTTCAGTTTTAATACCGTTCACAATTTACAGCTCATCAAATGCAGTTACCCAAATTGCTGGTGGGGAAAAGACAGCTTTAGTGTCTCTTTTTAATGGTGGGAGAATTTACAGCCGAGTCCTGCAGCAAACGGCAAACACGTCTGACGCGGATCGAAGAGAAAAGCCGCCAAGCTGCGCGAAAGGAAAGAAAAACTTGGAGGAGGTGGTTAGAACAACCAGCATTTTATTGCATGTTTAGAATGCTCGCGAGTGGTCTGCGTCAGGCAGACGAGGAATGGCGAGGAGGTTACAGGCTGATGGAAGTGACGAGCACTTAGATTTTCCTTTAAAAAAAACAAAAAAAAAGCAGGAGGAAGAAACTACAGAGTACATTTTCAAAGGGAAAAAAAAGAAGCTGCTGCTGGATGAGAGCGCCGATGACGGCTCCCCTGTCCCCCCACCCCTCCCAGTAACACACTGGTGTGAGAGACGGGGACGGAATGACGGCGGACCGGCTGACGGTGATGGATGAAACGATGGGGTGCCAGCGTGTGATGTCGGGGCGTCTGGTGCAGCGCAGCCGCGGCCTCCAGCAGCGTCTGACCTCTGACCTGCCCGCTGTGCTTGCTTTGACTCATTTACAACGACCCTCCAGATAAAAATATAAATATATCTCGACGCCAGACAACAACGTGGATGCAAAGGACAGTTCTGATGCTGAGTGACATGGGTTTGTTTTTTTTTTTCCAAAAAAAAAGACAGCATTTAACAATAGTCTTTACATCTTGGCACTGCATTTTTTCCTATTAATTTCATAAAAAATATCCTTAGATTGATACACCCTTATATTATTACTGACCATTTAATCCCTACCCCCCATCCCCCGTCTGTGAAACTGGGATTCGTCATGCATGAGATCTCCATCTTGTGGAGGAAACACACCTGTGTGTGTGCCCTTCGCTCAGAGCGCTAATCTTTAACACGCAACCTCGGGAGGCAGCGATCGGACCATCAAAAGGAAGTATCAAAAACAGCAAGAGGGAAAAAAATCTGTACAAAACGTTTCTCTCAGTGATAACAGAGAAAAGTCTGTTTTCTATATTACAGTTTAAAATCCAAAATTGGGGATAATCCCCCCCTCCCCCCCCCAGCCTGCCGGCGCTCAGCTCCACCAGATGTCTGCACGGATGTGTTTTTTTTTTTCTTTTTAAAGAAAGGATTACCGAGTAAAGTCTGCAGAACAGTTTGCTATTCCAATACATACAGCAGTTATTTTTCAAAGCTATTTCAGTTATTACACAGCAGCGGCAATCAGGCCGACATCATGACACAAATGCACTTCATTAAAAGAAAAAAACACAAACAATGAGGAGGAGGAGGCGGAGACGCTTTCCTGACACGTATGTACAAGCTAATAATTGAAAAAGAAGCAGTTTGTTTGAGAACAAACGCCAGCGGAGCCAAACGTGATAGTTCAGAACTAATGGCCTGAGATGTGGAGGAAGATTCCTCTGATTAAAAAAACAACCAAAAAAAACAGCTTTTTTCTCCCTTGTCGTCGAAGCGTTTTCTCTCCATCGTGTCGGACCGCACGGGCGGGACCGAGCGCCTCCCTTTAGTCCCGACTGAGGTACGAGTGCCAACGCTGTTCTCATGCTGGTATCTTTAGTAAAGTCGAGCTGAGAATGTTCTGATCTACCAGCGCTCCTCTTCCCCTCCGAACAGCAAACAAACCCGCCTGGACCGGACTGGAGCTTTGGGGGGGCCTGGCCCCGTTCTCACGGTCCCGGCCTGCCTGTAACTGACCCGTCCCACAGCTGCCTGGACAATAAACACATCTTCTGGAAACCACAGGCTGCCCCTTGTCTTTAATGAGCCACCAACAGCAACAGCCATAAAGTACCTTGTACCCAGCTTAATAGTTGACAGGAGTGTTTTTTAATATAAAAAGTAACATGATGACAGAAACTAAACACAATCATAAAGTCTTGCCGATCTTAACAGAGACTAAAACCCCTAAAAGTGGCATACAATCATTACAGAGGATACACATGGATGATGAGTAAAAAGAGGAGAAACATTTCATGGTGTGGTCCAGTTCAAGAACAGAATCGCTTTCACATTGTTCCCTGCAAAGCTCTTTTTTTCCCTCTTAAATTTCCCATTATATTTGTCCTTTATCTACATGCCCTTAAATGTTACGCACAGATCTGCTCCCTTTTCCCTCACTGGCCAAAAAGACAAGTTTCCCTAATTTGGTCACGGCGCGGTCGGGCCGACAGCGCCTCCCCGTCAGACTGGGTCACTGCGAACCTGCCCTGCTGGAGACGCCCCCTTTGCTTTGGACACAAACCAAAGAAGAAGGAAAAAGGAAAAATCCCTCCATTGGATTCATGCTTGGGAGAGAATGGAGGAGAGATATTTGGCCTCATCTGCTATTGCATGGAACACACAACAGTGACGTTTATAGTTTATCTTTGGTAATCACAGAACAAGATATTCAAACACATCAACTCAAAAAATGAAAACACTAATAATAAATTAACACGATCCAAAGTGGTTGATTGCAGACTCGTTCCTGCTGCTTCGCACGTCGACGCTGAGCCTCAACCCACCCGGAAAAACGCTGGGATGTACGAAAGGAGCGCACCATCACCATCAGCACCACCGCGGAGCGGAGGCTGCAACGGTTTAAGTCAGGGCCTGGGCAGGTGCACGCCGGACATTTGCACTTTCCTTAAAGGACAGTTTGGCAGCTGATGGGAAATTGGGTTGCGGCTCAGCGTCCTCGGCCGTGTTGGGCTGGTTCAAAGTATCATTTCAAAAGGACAAACCAAAACCTGCATGATTCCTCTGTCATTCATTCCATCGGAAATTAAACTTCACTGATGCGTGGAGGGAGCCTTCATTGGAGTAGTGCATCACAACGGACTTTATGAGAGGAGGAGGAGGAGGAGGAGGAGAAGGAGGAGGAGGACGAGGAGGAGGAGGAGGAGGAGGAGGAGGAGGACGAGGAGGAGGAGGAGGAGGAGGAGGAGGAGGAGGAAGAGGAGGAACAGGAGGAGGAGGAGGACGAGGAGGATGTGACTTTTGTGTAAGATGCTGGAATAAATGACAGAAAAATCCTCCCTGGAATCGGAGCGAACCATAAACATTCACCGTCGAGCGCCGACCACACGGAAGCTCCATAGCGTGGACATGAGGTCTGATCTCACACACACACACACACACACGCACGCACGCACGCACTGAATGGAAAGAGACATTAATTTGATATTGTATATCTTCTCACCCCTAAAAAAAAAAATCCCGATACCCAAATAAAAAGTCCCCCCGCCCCCCCACCGCTGATGGAATCAAAGCAATGAAAGAAAGTGAAGGCAAAGACAAAGAAGACAGGACTGCTCTGTAAGACGCCA
Organism: Pao palembangensis; assembly: GCA_015343265.1. NCBI lineage: Eukaryota > Metazoa > Chordata > Actinopteri > Tetraodontiformes > Tetraodontidae > Pao > Pao palembangensis. Next base: position 1,205,846 of record CM027087.1, read on the forward strand.
TCGTTCTGTCATCCCTCTCGGGGTCTGAAAGAGGCGGGGGCGGGCGAGAGAGACAGAGAGAGAGAGAGAGAGAGAGTGGAGGGAGGGGGGGAGTGGGTGGGTGAGACACTCTCGCAGGAGCGCAAGTCCGTCCCGGCTGCACGGTGAGGGTCACACCCCCCCGTACCAAAGAAGGCCAGTCCCACTCACGAGTGGAAACTCAGAGCCCAGAGCAGGAACCTGGTGGGGGCGTGTCCGCGCTATGTCCTGTAATGGCACTGAGAAGTTGGCGTGGAGACGTCTGAGCGCCGTCTTCGGTGGCGGCGGCCGCAGTTCAGTGTTTGTCATCGGTCTGGCGGACCATCCCGACAGTCTCTGCCTGCGAGGGCCAGCAGGGCGGGGGAGGGGCGGCCCCACCTTACAGCATGTCGTCGTGGCCCTGGTCGTCGTCGTAATCTCTGTGGAGATCTAAATCTGGACTGTGATTGGCGGTTGTTACCAGGGAGAGGGGCCCGTCGTGGTCGTCGGGGTCCAGTGGTTCCTCCTTAACGCTGATGTGATGCCTGGAGGAGAGGAACATGTGAATGGGACTGTTTCCTCCTCCTGCGGCTGCTTTTTTTAATCACCTTTCACACGTTCAGGAACAAAACGGAACAAACCTGAGCTGATTCTGTTTAGAACGAAGGAAACACGGGAACAAAAACACACGTCTGCCTTCAAAGCGCCGGGCCTCGCTGCTGCGCACGATAATTCCCGCTTCCTTTCGAGGGATTCCAACCCCGGCGAAGCTGCGGGCTTTTTATTTTCACGCCAAACTGACAGCCGGGGGTATTCACTTCGATTTGATGAATGAGGAAGATCAAGACGGTGAGAGGGAGAGGAGAGGACGGACCGCACGGAGACGAGCGGGCCGCCGTCCTCCGCCTCCTGGTGGCGGAGGGTCGGCGGCGCTCTGTGTGTTCCTCTTCCTGCTCGTTAGCATGCGCAACCTGCGAGGCGGGCCTCCAGAGGACGAGCCCTCGCCGGCTTCTATCATTAATCAACTTCGAGCAAACAGCAAGCAGACAGTGCGGCGAGCGCTTTCAACCCGGAATTAATGCAGATTTTCAACCAAGTGTCAATAAAGGAAGAAAAGCGCTGGCAGGAGCGACGCGGCGGCGGCGGCCGCTCGCTCTGCACAGCGCTGCGATAAGGAACACAACCCTTGCGAGAATAATAACGCTGTCACTTGTAAACAAGGTAAAAACACAAGGCTGCCCCCCCACCACCCTCACCCACCACCCTCACCCACCACCTCCTCCCCCAGCCTGGGCAAAAGAGCCACTAAAGAGATGAGATCTGGCAAATTTCTCATTAAAGGAGGAGCGCGAAGGGACGGCGAGCGAGGCAGGAGGCTGAAAGCTGCGGGGAGTCGCCGCGGTAACGGCGGCGTCAGGCTGCAGGTAGCGCCGTGCCATGACGAGGCACGGCGCTCGTTTGCTCCGGCAGGGGACCGGCGTCTGACGCTTCCACAGCCCCGCATCCTGCCAGACTCGGAGCCGTTGCGAGGACGACGCTCGCATGCTAATGAGCCCGCGCGCTTTTTTTTGTGTGTAAATTATAAAAAGGGGAAAAAGTAAAGTCAGCTTTTCTATCATTTCAACATCAAAGTAGCTCCGCGCGTCGCCGTTGCCTCGGGTCTGACTCCGTGGCTGCAGGGCAGACATGAAACTGTTATTATTATGCTACCGAGCTGCCTGCTGATTCCACACTTTGCTGATAATTAGCCGTACCTGATTCTCCACTGGCTGCTCTGGATTCCACAGCACATGTGGAAAACACATGTTGTTGCACACTTAAGAGTTGGAGCAGATTTTCCTGCGCGCGTGATGGCGCTACTGTGGGCTCCAGCTAATCCGCTGGGGTTAAGGAGAGAGCGGAGCTCTTCAAAGACAACAGAAGACAGACTGAACGGGTTGGGTGCGTGAATCCAGCCCATGTATACAGTCATTCTAAGAGAGCTGCTCCTGGATGAGCCCGGAGCCAGCAGCAGCGGGGCTGATGGCGGCGCGGCTGCCTCCAGGCCAGCACGCCCATCCTGTCTCTGCCTTTCCTGTTCCGCAGCCGCGCTCACAGCTATGTTCACAGCCATTAGAGATGGCACTTCCCTCCATTTGGCCAGAAGCTCGTTACTCGACCTTTTTTTTGTTGTTTTCAGCCAGAATCCCTCCTCCCCCCCAGCTCAACCATCCCCAGCGTGAGCAGGCTGTGCGCTGGTGGGCTGCCCCCACATCTGGAAATGATGCAGATGTGCTGGATTATTTTAGGCTTCAAACGACCCTCCTGTACAACCAGTGAGAGGGGAGCTGTGGTTTCCAGCACCACCACAACTTTCCTACACGAGAAGCCTGGATGAAGTAATCCAGACTCTTTTTTTTTTTCGTTTCTATTCTTTCGCTCTCGCGGGAGCCAGCAGCTCTGTCGCTCCAGGTTCTGGCATTCTGTAAGTACTTGAAGCAACGGCCCGCGGATGGTGGCAGGATGCAGACGGACACATAAAGGGGGATTTTAGAAAGCGGGTGTTAAAAACCCCAGAGAGGCACGGCTCTTTTCTTCCTTTGAAAAAGGTGGAGTTTCCTTTCCTGCAGGGAGGCAGCTCTGGCCATGACCCCAAACATCACTCTAATATAATCCTTCTGTGCTTTATTTATCGTCCTCCTACTCGCATTGTTTCTCTTTCATCCGATGCCATGAGCTTAGGTAATTTTTGGAGAATTGTGGGCGGTGGGGAGACGTGTTTTTCAGTTTAAATTTAGACTGTGGCTGCCACTCACATAGCTGACAGGGGAGAGCGTCCGGGGCTGCTGTCGCTGCCGTTGCTGTTTCCATGGTCCATCGCTCCATTCATCTCCTCACGGATGGCGTTGGCCAGGGAGTTAAGGGTGGGACTTCCAATGGAAGCAGTAGTGTATAGAGGTATGTTGTTTTCTGCCATCGAAGCCTGGAAAGCAAAGTCCAAAAGCGTTCAGTGTGAAACGGAAGAGCGCGGCTCGGCGCTCTCCTCATGCAGGCGCGCTCCCTTCAAAGGGCTTTCTTCCAAAGTTCCAAAGATGAAGTCAGCGTGTTTACCTGGAAGGCAGCAGAGAGGGTCGGACCATAGCCCAGGCTGGTCTGAATGTTCTTCACTAAGGCTGGACTGCTGCGAGGAGAACAATGAAATTAGAAACCGCAGACTCATGTCTCACCTCGCGCGCATTCCTGAGCTGCAGTATCGGATTTCACAAGGAGAAATCAGTGCACTTTGTATAAGAACTAAACAAATTTACTGGTGTGGTAATGTGGACATTAAGGCTAAACTTCCGAGATGTGCAATCACTTGACAATACCACACAGCTCTGCATTTAATGGGGAGACAGAACAGGTTGATGGAGCGTGATGGACGATGAGCTAAACACAAAAGACATGATGCAACTTTGCAAAGGGGGCATGCAGGAGTGCAGGCTGGGCCTGGAGGGAGCGCAGGCCAGCAGGAAGTGCTTACTGTACGAGGAGCTTGGCGTACTTCCGAGGGCGGCCTCGCTGTACGTGACGGCCGCGCTTAAACTCCTCCTCATGAACAGTCCAAAAGGACCCAAACTCATCCTCTACTCTCACAAAGCACTTATGCAGGGAAAGGTTGGTGCGAATGGCACCCTGGGAAAGCAAAGCAGCGGGGAGGGGGAGGGGAGGCAGCGATGGACAGGACAGAGAACACACACACACACACACACACACACACGGGGAGGGGGGGCAGAGGGGGAGGACCAAAATGAAAACAACAAGCCACTGCAGGTTATGAAGCATCACCAACAAACGTTCCCGGGAGCATGAGGGGGAAGCACGCCAAAGCAAGCGGGGACCCTGGACGCTATGGCACACAGACAGTGAGATGGAGCAGCGGAAACAGAAGCAGCTGCTTCCCCTCGGACAAGGCTCCGCAGGCCGAACCTACCCACTGATCTTTTGAGGCCGTCTCTTTTGGAACTCTATTTCGTCGACTGTCCACACAGCCCCTTTCACGTTTTCTACTCGCACAAAACACTTGTGAAGACTAAGATTATGCCGGACTGCATTCTGCAGTTGGTGTAAGAGAGAAAGAGAAGAGGTTGCTATCAGTACAGTGAAAAGTTCTGCATGTACAAATACTTTTTTTCCAAACTGTCACATGCTACGGCAGCTGAGGAGGGGCAGCCGCTGGTGTGTGTGACCTCTGTGGGGGTGCAGACTCTAACAGCCCTCATGGTGGACAGGTCTCACCTCACATCTGTCTTCTGTTGTACAGATGGGCAGATAGCTGAGTGTGTGTGTGTGTGTGTGTGTGTGTGTGTGTGTGTGTGTGTGTGGAACACAGCGTTCCTTTCAGAGTGCTGGAGGCCCAGCCAGGAGTCACTGGCAGACCACTGCCATGTTAAACTAAAGCCCCCCACTATCAGAACACTTCACTTTTCTCCTCTTTCATTCCATCTCACTTTCCTCCTCTAGAAGTGTGTGTGTGTGTGTGTGTGTGTGTGTGTGTGTGTGTGTGTGCGCACGCCTCTCCTCGCTCTTCCCTGCAGTGCATGTGTTTGTTTAGAGGGCGGTTTAGCGCTGTTGTGCGTGCAGAAGGAGCATCCTCCATGGCATCATTGAATTCTCCCTGGCATTAACTCGGAGCCCTTCAGGTTTACAGAAGTCGACAGCAGCGGTAAAATTACCTTCCACGTCGCAGCGTTGCGCCTAAAATATGCAAACATTCGTGTGAACCAGTTGTAGATTTCGTTTAGTGTTAGCTGCTTTTCTGGAGAGTCGAGAATTGCCTGGATGAGGAAGAATGACAGAGACGTAGATTTAGAGTTTCGCTCCAGTCAGAAAGTTGGAAATGATTTAGAAAAGCGTGCTGGTGTTTGTGATTCAAAATAAATAGATAAATAAATAAATAATATGGTTTCTAGGGGTCGTTTTATTCAAAAACAGCAGCTTTGGCTTGGTGGGCAGAGATGAAGGGCAAGCGAAAACATTTCTCAGGCAGATTACAGGACAGCAATTATGGCTGACTGAGATTAATTCCTGAGATCCCAGATTACTGCAGCCGAGCAATAATTGACCGGCCGCTACAAAGCAGGTTCATCCCTACTGTTGTGTGAAATGAATTTGGTAATCACAGCCACTGAAACGCTTAATCAAATGCAATTGTCACACGTGGCTTTTTCCATAAATCTTAGAATCCCGCCTGCGCGCTTGCTTTGCTCTTTTCCGAGCGTGTTTGATATTTAACGAGCAGAGACGAGAGGAGCGCCGGCGAGGGGCAGAGCTTACCTGTCGTATTAACGAGGCGTACGTGAACGGTGGTCTGACGTCTGTGTTCATGTAGAACTCTTTGTTCTGACTGATATCTGCAAACGAGGAACAAACGCAGTAAAGACATCAGCCGTCACAAACCACCACCTTAGCCGAGGTGGGCGGAGGGTTTGTTTGCACGTGTGAGCGTGCACGTGCGGGGTACCTGGAGAAATGGGCATGTTGTATTTCTCCGAGTAGCGCCGTCGTATGGGACCCACGCTGTGGAGGCTGTTGGGCGTGATGACGGAATGGGTCTGGGACAGGGGTGTGAGGGGGGCCGTGGGCGTGGTGGGGGTGTGGGGGAGGCTCAGAGGTGGAGAGGCTTCAGGGGCCGACTTGGACAACGTGACGCTGGACACCAGGTTGAGCTGGAGGGGAGCAAACAGACAGAAGAGACAAGGTGAGCTCTGAGATGATCCGGCAGCACCTGCTCCGCCTCCTCTGTCAGGACCGCTTTAATCTGGAATAAACCGCTCAGGTCAGGGGAGAGAGGGAGCCAGACCCGGCTCTGAAACCGCCAGTGTGATTCTCACCTACCGCTGAGCAGCTCCTCCAGTAATCCAGTCAGGGGAGGAAGCCAAAGTGGGATCATTAGCAGCTGAAAACCTGACTTTCATTAGGAGCTGCTTATCAGTACGATCGGGAGGTCAACTAACGCATCTGTCCGACCTCCGTCACACGGGCCGGGGTGACCACGGTGGAGATGGCAGACGGATGCTCAGAGACAGCAGAGAGCATCCGCTTCCACCAGAAAGACCCGCGTGCTGCACGGCTCCGGCAGAGAGGAGAGGATGGAGGGATGGAACATAACTCAGAATGGCTACAAGGTAAACTAATTAAGGCAAGAGCTCTGAAGGAAGCGCGCAGCTTCCAGCGGCGGCGCCTCTGAGTGCCAAACCTCCACGCCGGAGCAGCAGTCAAGTGGAAAATTTTAGGCTGACCCCCCCACCCCCCAACCCCCACCCACAGATATTAATTGGCAGGAAAACTAATGACACAGATACATATTCCAACAAAATTGTTCTAATTGCTAATTTGCCGAAGGAGGCTAGCTTTCCAGATGAAAATGACTTTGGACTGTGAGAAAGAGGAAAGGGAAAAGAGGGAAAGGCCGACGCAGGCAGCAAATACTGTTGTGTAAACACCGATGCCAGTTGTTGATTAGGACTGAGCTTAATGCCAGATGCTAATTAACACAAACACGTCCTCTTCAGCCACTAATTAACCAGAAAAATCCAATGTTGGAATATTTCACTTCTTCTGTAATTCGTTTTCCTAATTATTCCCGTTTCATCAGCAGGTTTCCAGGGGCAGCGGAAGTGAGACGTCGCGGGTCGGATCCAAGTCCTCACAATGTCTATTTATGCTTTGGAGGATGAACTGTGACTTTTTGGCCGAGTCTAATCCAAATAATTTGGATTAGCGCTGGGATGCGCAAACACGACGCGCTCACCAACAGTAGCGGTGGATGTGTTATCGTGAATGACAAGCAAAATAAATCACAGGCGGGTTCACGTGTTTCTGACACAGTGCTCTCAACAGAAGGGAGCCGCGGTGTTGACTTCTCTTCCTGTGGATTAGCGGCCTTTGTTTCATGGTCCATCCATATTCCCTGGCTATAAACACACGGGGGCTTCAACAATGGGGCAGACAGGACGGTAATAGCCTTGCCTTTGTTTGCCTCACCATTTGGGCTCACTCCAGCGCCCAGACAAAATGAGACTTCAGACTGAAATTAATGAAATGGTAATTGGTGATCTAATTAGACCGGCTTTGACTCGGCGAGCCGCTAAAGAAAATAAACAAAAAGTCCCTCCTTAATTATGTATGGCGGAAAAGGTCAGATTTCTGACATGAATGCTTAGTGACACCGAGCGCAGACACCCACACACACACAGGCAGATAAACGGCTATTACTAATCTGGCTCGTTCTGTAATCCCTGCCCCGCAGCACCTCACAAGACTGAGCCGTGATGGTCTGACACTGCGCACGCACAGCCTCTGATGTTTGCCTTTAATTAGGGCTCACATAAACACACTGGACTGGATTCTGCATGGAGGAGGACGTTTCGGGGGCTCGTGACGGACGGACGGAAGCGCTGGAGCCTCGCTGGTGAACGCAAGTCTCTTTATGTGAGTCAAAATCCCGGCGCGCCGCCCGAGAGCGCCAACGCTGAGCTCTGACACAGACGTTGGCGCGGGCCCCGGGGAGAGAGCCGAGGCAGCGAGCTCAAGATGCTATCGTGGCCCCTCGCCACTTTTCATATACAAATGCCCCCGTGTCTGAGCCCTCGTTTTGCTCTCTAATCTACGCAATCAGCGTGCGTGTGACGCGGGCGCAGCTTTTACAGGCAGCCTGTTGTCGTCCCACGGCTCCAGGCGCTGTATTTGGACGGGCCGTGCCGTGTGAAGCGCACACGCGGCCGCCGCGCGCCGGCCGCCGCTTCTCTGACTGCAAATAAATGATCTGAGCGGCGCAGCGCGCGCAGAGACGAGCCTTTTACGCGCATGCTGCACATCTCTTGTGCATCATTTCAAATTTGCCCTGCAGTGAAATGACATTTGCACATTAGGCTGGGTGAATGGACTGTCACACGGGCTGACATATGGACTCGAGGCCTCTCCTTAACCACGGAAAAACAGCTCCGATGCTCAGATGCTGTGTGTTAAACCCTGACTTCTATAGGATATGGATTTATTACAGCACCGCATGGATTGAACGAGTGATACGTATGTCTAAATGTGTAAGCTGCGCTAACATTTTACAGTTTCTGTCCTATTTTTGTGACTCAGCATTTCTACTTTTATAAAATGACTTTTCAGTATATTCATTCACTAAATAAAACCAGGTTAAAGCAACATTAAATCAATGAAATATAAATTTGGAAAAAAGCTGCTACTTGCTGCATTAACCACTTAAATGTGTCTGACAATAACAAATATGCAAAATAAAATCATCCTGACTGAAGATCTGCCTGCGTGTATATGAAGACACTTTTTCAAAAAACATTTTTACAAATGTACCAGTTACTGATGCTAAAAGACTTTGTAAAGGACTTGATTTGTTGTTATTTTGCTCCTCGGCAGCGACGCTCTGCTGTTGCCGAGTGTGCAGCCGGTCCATCACAGACACCAAATTGAATCTCAGATGTCAGCAGATGTGCTCCTAACAATATTTACAGCCCCCCCCCACCCCCCAAGAGAACAGCTGTTTTTATTTAGCAGATAAATAAGGAGATGGAGGAAGGGATTAATGAATACATGTGTGCCAATTAAGACAAACAAAGGGACGGGGGAGGGAGCAGACAGACGGGGGTGCTGCTCACCGGCTGTGGGGTGGCTTTGGGCTCCGTGGATTTGACATGAAGGTGCGTCATCATAGCTTGCAGACGCTCTTTGTCCTTCGCTAGCTGTAGAGAGATCAGAACACGTTTTTTCATGTCTGTGAACAAACAGGAAATGAAAAAAATAAACGCCATTACTGGTTTTAACAATCCTCCACGATGGTTCCTGAGCAAAAGAGTCCTTCCCGTCTCCATTCTTCTACAAACATCTGTGCACCGGACACGATCTACCTGCAGCCTGCAGCTCAAGGTTAAAGATTCTGCATCCCATAATAAGCGCTGTCCCTGCTGCCAGCCTAAATCTGGGTGACAGACTGCACGCTGAGGAAGTGTGCGTCTGCTAAAGCTTCTCCGACAGCCTGCTGTAACGCTGGGGCCGCTCCCCGCTCTCACTGTTTAACTTCAACATCCCGGAAACCACAACTGTTTACCACTCGTTACCCCTAACTGGGCAGCTTTTATGTTGGGAATATTCGGGTCGGTCCTGCGGCAGCTGGACGAAGGAGACGTTTGCAGCGCGGTAAATAAGCAGTGTGGTCATGCTGGTTCCAGCCTCGCCTGTCACACGCCTCCTTTGCAAATCACACGTTGGGGTCATCGAAGGTTTCCACCGTAACCTCAGCACCCACCCACAACATGCCACCAAACCAGCGCACAAAGTGCTTTACTGGCGCTGCCAAACAGTTAAAAGTCATAAATTACTTTGAAACCCAGTAAAATTCTAAATGTAATTATCTCTTCCACTTCGCCCCGGGCCCTTCATATATCTTTCCCTGGCTGCCGTGCATACATAACACATTTTTAATGACTGATTACTTGCAAATGTACAAAATGATGCTGCTGCCTCCCTCCGTGAGTGACCCCGTGGCTGCGATCAGGCGGACGGGGAGGGGCTGGGCTGACGTGGAGGATGTGATGGGAGAAGAAGACACGTAAATATTTGGGCCAAAGCAAACGCGGAGACAATACCTGCAGCTCCAGCTGCTGCACGACCTGCATCTGCACCCGACACTGGGCCGTGCTCCTGTCGTCCAGGGCGTGCTCGTTGTTGAGATGCCTGGAAGACACAGAGCACAGAGACGGCGTGAAGGCGCTGGCGGGGGGCTGATTTCGGCCCATGCAGCCGCGCACGTGTCCCAAGCAACGCCAGCGTGCAACCTGTAGGTAAATGGGATCCAGATCCTAAAATGACGCTGGGATTGCTCCGACGCTGCAGAAGCACACGCAGTGCCCTCGCGCCGCGCCGCGCCGCGCCCCCTCGCCTCCACCGCGTCTTTCTGGTCAGATGAAATCCTTCTTTTCTTGTTTTCTCTTTCTGCCAGCATCGACTTTAAAATGAGGCCGCTGGAGTAAAGGCAGAGGACAGCAGGACGTGGAGACGCGACCTGTCACAAACCTGAGTAATGGAGCTAATTATGCGTGATTATTTCAGACAGGGATGTTCTCCTTTCCTGTACATTTGGAGCTAATCTAAATAAGTAGCTGGCCGGGTAGCAGGCAGCCTTTCCCCCCCGTGATTTATACAAAATGGCGGAGATAAGGTTCACAACTAAGGGAAGTGTGATTGGAGGAATTTTATCAGCTGCTGCATGAATTACTGTTTGAAAATGCGTATGCAGGAGCATTTCATTAATCATTTAATCATAATCCGAGCAGGATGTTTGAACTGATTTCACAAATACCCTTTCATTTCGCTACTTCATTATGCCCGCTAATGGATCCAATATATTATATATATCATAAATTATATCACATCTTCGGTGACCATGTAGGTCACTGTCACCAGGCACGCCTGCGTGCACGTCTGTGTGCACTGGCGGACACGAGTGTAACCCCCCCCGCCCCTCCAAATGCACTTTTTTCTGTCATTTACTGCAAATCAAAACTAGTCAGATTTATTGGGCCATCGCCGCGCCGGTGCTGCTTTTCACGCGGCGCACGTTTGTGCACGTAAACTGCGCACGGACGTTGTGGAAGCGGAGAGGAAATGAACGGCTGTGCCGGAGAGCTGAAGGTTTGGGCGGTGAGAGACTGGAACCTTGCTCACGTTGCCTTTCGGTGATGCATCTATCATTTTGGGAACGGCTGTGATATACAACCAGCAGCTGAAGTTAATTATTCAAAGGAAGCCTCGGCTTGAACCTCCATCTGCCCAAACCGATTCAGACTTCTCCTCGGCTTCGCATCTATTCAAGTTAAACAGATCAGACAGAGTTAAATAAATGGCCATTTAATTAAAATCAAACTGGTAAACATTTCAGGACATCTTTGTAAATTTCAAAGGGGAAAATAATAGGTGAGGACGTTTCAGCTTCAATTTAAGCAGCGCGGGCTGGATTTTCAATGAAGGCTGGCCTACGTGAGCAGCTTTGGAATTTCTCTGTTCAGAGGAGACACGCGCCCCCCTTCTTTTCATCCTTTGTTACATTCCACTTTATTTCTTTAATGACATGGAGAGTCACAGTGCATAATTAATAGGAAATGAAATATTCAAATGGCCCTAATGCAGCCTTGAGAGGAGCGTCTGGACACGGGAGCGAGGGGGAAACGGGCCAACTGACATCCAGAGAGACTATCGGCGCTGGCATGTGTCACTTTCTGGACTTCAGATGGAGCTTCTCTTAAAAGCTCTCTGGCAGGATGTCAGTCCCTCATGTAAATTGTCACAAAAAAACAAGTTAAATAGACACTGTTGTAGCGGACGGCTATTTTTTTTTTTATCAGCGAGACGCCGACCTTTTTCTTTTTTTTTTACGTATCTAATTATATGGACTGGACTCTGAGCTTGAAGCTGTCTCTGAGGGGAAGCTTCATCACCCTCACACCTACATTTACCCTGAAAAGGCATTAATCATTCCTGATTTACATTTCTAATTATTTCCAGAGTATTCAAATATAAGGCAGTAAATGAAATAACCGAGTGTCCTGACGTTGTGGTGGGATATTTTAAATATTTAGCAGATGTGTTTACAGAAGAAGCTTTACATCATCCAAAGCCAAAGCCAGCGATGGGCTTCTGGGCGTTGGAGCAGCAGACGGACGGACGGACGGACGGACGGACGGAGCAGCACTAGAGGACAGTGCAGCGTTTTTAGTGACCTCTGACTGGGCACCGGTGGGAAAAGGTCATGACCCCCGTTAAAACACCAGGCGCCGGCGTGAAAGCAGCCCCACCTTTCTGTGTGCTGGACCCAAAAAAACAGGAACCGGGCCTTGGTGTTTTGTATTTATCAAGACAGTGAGTGAAGGTATGTCGTGTTTTCTTTAAAAGATAGAATAAATACACACAGTTTAAAACAACAGTCAGTCCTGTGCTGGTTGTTACTGTTGGCATGTGGAGCAGAAATCTGGTTGACGTTAGCGTCCTCCTCACCTTTCTTTCTCTTTGGAATACAGAACACTGTGTTCCGCTGCCTACACACACACACACACACACACACACACACACACACACACACGCTGGGATTTTCAACATTTCTCCCAAGTCTTGTCTGGGAGCCTTTTAATTCCTGATGTGTTCTTTCTTCCTCAGGTCGGAGGCTTTCTGGAGGCCTGCGCTATCACTCGCAGGGATTCATGTGGAAGTGCTTAAGGGTTTGAGAGTTAACACCTTGGTGAGCTGCTCCGCTCTCGCCGGCGCTTAAACAAAGGCAGCTTTGTGGAGACTCTCCCCAAATGTTTTCTTAACATGTTCCAAGCAGTTTGAGCAGGCAACTAAAGTAAACAAGATGTTGCCATGATAAAAACACTTGTTAAAACATAGCTGAGTGCACTTAGAGACTTTTAAAGGCAGCGCTCGAGCAGGCAAACTGAATTTAATTCCCTTTTCTTCTATAAACAAAGGGTGAGGCAGTGTCAGAATACAATAAATAGTGATGGATTTAAGGGGGCACTCCCAAATTTGAAATGTGTGTGGGTGTGTGTGGGTGTGTGTGCACTACATGGATTAGTATCTGCAGTTCACAAGTTGTTTATCAGAGAAAGAGAAAAAAAAAAGTAGATAAGCATCGAAATGTTGACTAAATGAAAACCTTAAGCCGCCTGTCAAGCGTCCACAGAAAACACCTTTTTCACGCACGTCGGTGAGCTGGCTGAACGCTCCCTCCAGGATAACGGACGGGTGTCATATCTTCTTTAAAGTGCGGCTAATCCGAAGCGACAGCGAGCCGCTGATCTGAGTAAACCAGGGACACCGACACGGATCCAAACTGGACCTGCCGAAATGCTCTAACCCAGGGGAGGGCAATTCTTTAGCCTGGAGGGCCACGCTAGGTTGTAGATCTTGATGAAGGGGCCGGCCAGGTGGTGCAGGAAGCTAACCCCCCAAGTGAGGATCAGAGGTTAGCTAAAGATCCTGCTTGATGGACTATTGACTGAGAAAATGTGTTGAAGAGCCTGTAAACTGGTCCAACAAGAGATGGATGATGAAGCTCCAGATGATGTTTGGCCCCGCCTTCTTGAGAGGACATGTTAGCATGCTAGCTGAAGGGGGGGTCTGAACCTTTCTAACCAATCAAGCTGACAACCCTCTTCATTTGGCTTTTGGAGAAATGATTGTCAAGGCTCTGCGGACCGGATGAAGCAGTTCATGGGGCCACATGTGGCCCCCGGGCCTCAGTTTGCCCCCCTCTGCTCTAGCCCGTTCACGGCCCGAAGACACCGAGCGGCAGGTGATCCTGACCGGAGCCGCACTAACAGACAATACTGACACAACACACGGTGATCTGGAAAACAAGTCAAAGGAGCGAAGAAAGGGAGGAGGAAGAGACAAAAAAGGCTCTGAGAATAATCCAAGACAAACAGAGCGATGCCCCTGTGCTGTGACAAGGGCAAACATGCCGAGTGGCCTAAGCGCAGCCTGCCACAGATAAACATCCTACTGTTGTTTGTTTGGGAAAAACGTGCCTGATCGCCATGGGAACTGTATTTATCACAGGAATTAGAGGCCCATGCTGTTCTCAGAAGGAGACCCGACAACTGAACCCTTGTGGAGGGAGCGCCAACAAAGGCGGCGCTGTCGGGAAGAACAATCAGCGACACCTGGAGTGCCTCCGAGTCTCCCCACGTGTAGTGGATCACACGCTGGGACAAACAAACCGCAATGAAATCACACCTTGGGCTATGATTTTCACTTACTTGAGGAATGACTGGAAATCATCAAACACCGCCTCGCACCCGGGCCACTTGCAGACGCCGTGACTGTAGAGAGGGTGACTGTGGTGGGACGGCTCTTCTAGCGTGGATCTGAAAGGGAGAGACAATCCCAGAGTAAGACCGAGTCGCTGCTGGGCACTGATTCCCACGTTTCCGGACCCACAAACAGGCAGAGATGTTGTTTCGGTTTGTCTCGTTAAGCTGCTTCCTTCAGCGTTATGCGGAAAGAGGGCCCCTGCACCATCTCCGCCTGATCTCTCACAAGCAGGGAGTCCCACCGCGGGAGAACAACTAAATCAATACGTGATTATTTAGTTCCACTGAGCCATGCTGCTCTCGACGATGCGGCAGACTGCTCGGGGGTCCTTCATCCCTGCCTTTCCTGCGCCGCCACGTCCCACAGCACACCTGGAGGAGCTCCAGGCTTCCACAAGTGTTTGCTACTTTCACGCCATGAACACACGCTAAACATCCATAGCTGCCACTGACTCTGACCAAGGCGCGTCGCCTGGGGCCGATAAGCGTCCACGCACAGGCAGCACGTGGCTTCCAATAATGGGAACACGCCTGAAAAACAAACTTTACAGCATTTTCCATATGGCGAGAGGCTTTGGAAGCCCGGCTAGCCGCAGTCAGCACGGAGACAGCGAAACAGCCTCTGCTTGGGGAGCAAGACAGCCAGCCATATGGACACAGGCAGCGTGCAAGACGCGCAACTTGCAACCACGGGAGCCTGGGGGACTGGCCTACATCGCTACCACCTGTGCTGCTGCTGCTCCCAGACACACACGGGGAGATCCAGTAGAACAGAAACGGTTGTGTTGTCACGTCCAGGCACATACTGAATGAAAAAAGCCATCCGATGCCGGGCGGGCTCGCATCAAACCCTTCAAAAACATCGCGGCAGTTTTAAAGAGGATTAAAGAGCCGAGGCCGATGCTCAGATTCAAATCTCATTTGTGTCGGTGTTGGTAGATTTCACAGGTCGTCACAGGTTTCCTCTGTTATAATTACTTGCTTAAGAGTTCACATTGTTCATAACATGTGATAATTGCATTGCAATTAGGAATCAGTCAAGCATTCATGAATGTGCTTAGCAGCCTTATTCCCCTCCCGCTTTCAAAAGTCTGATTTTTAAAAATTCAATTATGAATTATGCATTCACATTAGGACGTCTGTTTTGATACAGCTAATAAATAGATGACGGAAGACGTATTATAAGAAGTTTTAACAAGGAAACGTGTGGAGCAGCGAAGGCAGAGCTGGTTTTTAATTTAAGGAGATCCTTTTTTAATTCTTGGCGGGCAGGCGTGTTGCTTAATTGTGTATTAATAAGATATTAAACTGTGGAGTGTGCTGGGAATCGGCTGTGAGGGGCTGGCGGCTCAAGAGCCATTTTCAACGGCAGATGGCTAAACAGTAATAAATGACAGAATTTATACCAAATGAGCTACATTAGTGTCTTGGGAGAAGACTCTCTCTTTTTTTTTTCCCTTCATATTCGATGACACGTTCGAGGAAAAGGAACAAAACAGACGTCGCTGTTGCATTTTTGCGTTTAATCTGACGTTGTAGAGCAGCTGCAGATGCGCTGGAAAATGCACGTTTACCACGCAAACGCTTCCCGCAGCCAGCCAGTTGTGTTACAGCTCGCTGCTTCAATGGGACGCAATCAACGAGTCACCCCGGTCCATGACGGGACGCGCTGATGGACGGAGGGCAGGCTGGTTGCAGGGGTCAGAGTGTGGCTTCAGTGAAGCCCGTTTCCATGTGTTTCCTTCTGCGCCGGACGCCGTTTACCCCAAAAGATTTCATTATCTCTTTCTCTCATAGTGGAGGACAAACGAGAAGGAAAAGAGACGGGAGCGCTGTGCCAAATGTGGTAATTTCTCTCTTTAACAGACTGCAGCGCTCCAGTCCCCGAGCTGTGGTTACTGACGCTTGTTGGGAAGGAAAGTGGGCCAAGTGCTTACAAAGCTGATGCAGCACTGTTGTGGGAATTTGTGTCAGATACAGATCACACACATTTCATTTAAATAAGCAAATCGTTGAATAAAGATAACCTGGCTCACAGGGGTATATACGCATCTATCTGTGGTTCACGGGCAGGGAAACAAGCGAGCCTGACTGAGAGACTCCCGCACCGGGGTTGCTGTTCACACCACAGGCTGCCCGACCCGCCTCGCCGGACTGTGCGGGGAGACGGGTAAAAACCGATTCCCCATCTTCAGAGTGTCAGGCCGGCTGTGATTGAATTTCTCCTCCTTCCTTAAGACGGAAGTGCAGAGCCGCTGAGTGATTCCTGTGGATGCACTTAAGGTTTTAGTTGCAGGCGTCGTTGTGCCTGGGCAGATTTTATATGACACGTGAAACTAACTACATGGTACTTAGGGCCTTCTGTAAACCAATCTGAAGCCAGTCGGGAAAACAGGTCCATCAGCAGAGAGGCGTGTTTCTGTTGCATGACAAAAGGACTCGCAAAACCACATCAATTAAAAGTTCATTAAGTTCAGCACCGGGAGGAGCAGAGGATGCTCTCTATTTACGCCCGGGCTGGCCCAGCCCATTATCTTCAACCTGATTATTCAAATCCCTGGATTATAACGCAGACGTTTTCTCAGAGCTTTGCTTAGAATAATCGTGCTTAATAATATTTCATTTTTCTTCCCAAGGAGTACGATTGGAATTGAGTCCACAGCATCAAAAGACAGGAACAATGCCGCCGATAGCTGTGAGATCCAAGCATTCCAGAATTAACACGCAAAAGGATTACTGGTTGGGTGAATCTAAATTAGCATCGTTCAGTCTTTAACAAGGTGTTTAGTGCTCATTTCGTCCTCTGGTCTGAGCGACGGCGCGTCCCAAACTCTGAGCGGATAATCCCGGAGCGGATGGGCTGCATGAGAATCACCTGCTCGCTTTTCTGACAGATCTGAGATACTGCGGGAACACTCAGACAGAGGCTGCCTTCCCCACTTAGGCTCGTGTTAAACTGCTGTTGACGTCTTCTTTAATCCCTGACAGCCAGCGTGAGGCAGAGGCTGCCAGCTCCGGCGCTACGTCTGCGGCTCTAAGCTGAGGCTGGTTTCTGTCTTTCCTGACATCGGTGCTCACCTTGCGAGTCGCTATTCTGCTGTTCAAAAACCATCAGATTAATTCTCAAAGCAGTTTTGAGTGTTTCTCCCGTGTCTGGACTGGAAGATAACTTAGAACCTCCCTAAAAAGTTCCCATTTGTGCAGCCATTGTGGATTGGTTCCACACCGATACCAACAACTGTGTGTGTGGCTACGCCGTTAATCGCCCTCGTTTCTCTCAGGTTCCCTCAGATCTTCACCCTCCCCGCTGCAGCCGCGTCTCCGTGTGCGCCGCTTCCGTACAGACGTGCAGGTTGTGATGAGTGAACCACGAGCATGCAGTGCGCTCAGGGTGCCTGGAGGCTCCTCGCGACGGTTTCGCACATCAAGGCGCTGATGGAGGAAAATTAGCAAACGTGTACGACGCCGCGCCTTCCTAGGACAATTCTTCCAGGATGAGAGGGTTTGCGCCTTCCACGGTTTACCCGCTGGCTTTCTTTCTGTCAATCCTGCACTGACAGGTGACGATCACACCCACTGTTGTCTTCTTTCTCTTTTCATTGTCTTAAATACTTTCTGGAGCCCTAATTGTCTTGAATGGTGCGACACAAAAAGAGGGGAGGAGCTTACCCTTCTCTCTTGTGACTCATGTACTGCCCGTTGGTGGAGGCGTGCTGGCTGAGGGCGGGGTTCTTTGGCGGTGCCGGGGAGGAGAGGTCGAGGCCCCGGTGGCCGTTGTTGCTGCTGCTGCTGCTGCTGTGGTGGTGGTGGTGGTGGTGGTGGTTGCTGTTGTTGTTGTTGTGCTCCTCCTTCACTTGAGCGCTTGTCACTTCCTTCCACAGTTGCTGCAGCTCTGCTGGAATGATGCCTGAGACAAACAAATGGGATAATGAAATCAATTAACAGCTAATCCAGCACTCCTCTTCATCGCTTAATTAAATCAAAGCGTCTGTAAACAAAGCTGAGTATTAATTAGAAAACATTCCACTACACACAGGCTAATGCGCTGAGAGCCTGTTGGTGCCTCCTCCCTTTTCTTGGTTCTCTCCCTCCTATTTTTCCTGTGATCTGAGGCGTGTGTGTACACAAATCCCTGGCATTCACGCACGTTTCATGCCCAGAGTAAATAATTAACATCCAGACGAGGCATGAAATCTGAATAATCACCGTCATTTTCACTCAACAACAGAGATGTGCAGAACACACACACACACACACACACACACACACACACACACACAACAACAAAAGTTTACAACAGCAACGCGGGAAAACATCCCACCCTGACAACCTTAAGAAACAAGACCCTGGGGTAAAATTCTCAAAAGCGCATTAATGTGCAAAATACTTAAAGCTCTGCGCCGCCTCCAATTGACACACAAGACTTAAAGCTCATTTAACAAGTCAAGCACGCTGCAGCTCAGGCAGCCCTTTGAAAAAAGAAATCCCTTGAAGACAGAAGATGTTTTTTCTGTGCTGGAAAACATCGGCGTGTGTGAGGAGCCATGGCGGTCCAGGCGTCCGGGGCCGTGCTCGTCCATCCCAGCGCGTCATCCTGCAGAATCCGCCTGCCTTTGCAGTCTCGACGTACTGCCAAATGAGGGAACACGTCTGGATTTGTCCCGGCCATTCAAATCAGCGCTTAAATAAGCCCCGTGTTTTTAAGGAGCGAAGAAGCCCTCGAATACGTGGTGAATTTAACCGCTGCGGATGGGCCAGACCACGTTTAACATTACAATTAATTAAATCCATCCTTAAAATGAGCGCTGGCAAATGAGAGATGATTTGCACAAGCTTATCTTGGTGGATTTATAGCCACCGCCCCCCCACCCGTCTCTCATCAGCAGCTCTATAGATAGCACAAGTGTCCCTGTCAAGCCCCAGATTGTAATACATTGTCTGCAAAATGCTTAGTCTTAATTTATTCCTGTTGTGGAAAATAACTTGGAGGTGAAGATCTCAATACGATCAGCAAAAATATTTTTAATTTGATAAGCTACTAAAGATTTTAATTATGCTGGTAATGGAGAACACTGGCCTAATGAGGCGGGGGACTCCAGAGAGACTCAGGGGCTAAGAGCTGTGAAATGAGTCTGATAGGATTGCTGTAAATTCACACTGGCTCGTTTGCATATCAAAGAGCAGGAAATGATTACAGGACAAATCAATAACCTTTCCACGTTCAAAGGAGCGAATATTTCAACACCCTTGCTCTGTTCTACCTCTGTTATTCTCTCCAACGCCTTGATGTGCCCTAATCGAAGTGCACGTCCATGACAGGCTAAACATGCTTAACACCGCGCTCTGTGTTCCAGCCTTCTAATCCACTGCTTGCTGATTTCTACTTGCATTACCAAAGGATCCACTCTTGGTTTTTTGATGGCTCACGGTGACTTTGAAGCCAAAGTCGTCTCTCCTTTTTTTTTTTTTTTGATGGCTGCTTTGGAAACAGAAGGTCACTGCCGATGCGACTGTCCTGTGCTCCGACAGCAGGAACAATCATTTTCCCTCGCTCGGTGCCCAGTGACAGCGTGCCGTGTATTTTTAGCCCATGTGCTTGACAGGGCGGCCCACACTAGCTCAATTACCCAGCAGTCCTGGTGACCCCGACACCAGTGTTTACTTGCAGTGGATGGAGCCGTGTGATGAGGGCTAACGGCTGCCTCTGACTGGATCCAAACTCCAGCCTCTTCAATCTTTGGAACGGCTACGGCTCAGGAGCTCACACATAAGACAGCAAAATGCCATTACACTAATGTCGCATCGATGATTTTATTCTCTTCTTAGATCAAGTTTCTCCCCATCCGATTACTGCGGGGCGCATAACAACATTCACCTGGAAATTCCTTTCCCTAGATCCCCAGTTTGTGCAGTTCTTTGCTTGCCAGATTGGTTTATCGTCCCTCTTTCCATTTTTCAACACAAGCCTCCCACTCATTACGGCTGGGAGACACAGACAAGCACTCTAAAAAATGTATGTTGTTGGGACACTTGATTGATCACTGGCCTCCCAACTCAATTTTACCTCTGCGGGTAGCTGTGGCACCGAGACGGGCCGAGCTCTCCGACCTTTTCCCGTCCTTGCCCCCCTGCACCCAGGTGAGATGTTCAAGCAAGCAGAAAGTTGATTTAAGGTTCATAATGACATCAGCTGCAGGCCATCATCCCCCAAATAAAAAATGGCCCCTGGTGCTCTGAGCTCTCTAAACCCGAGCTGTTACTTCTCACACAACGCTGCCGTTGCTGGGGGGTGGAGAGGGGCACTGACATTGCTATTAGTTTATTGTTCCGGCAGGCTGGGACCTTTCCTGCCCCCCTGTTTATGTTGCTGTAATCAGTGTCCCGCTGATACGCAGCCCTTAGGCCTAAAATATGTCCCGTCCTAGCGCCGCAGCGCTGGAAGGATCCATCACTGCCAGGTCAGCCACGTTACCTACCGCTGTCCCCGACAGGCCGCTGCTCTGCGAGCGCGTCGTGGCTCGCCGCGTCCTTTGCAAATTTGTCTTGTCACCGTCCCACCGGCAAACCCGACACAGCTTAAATGATGTTCTGCAGCTACAAGAACTTGGTCCCTCGCCGAGCAACCTCTGCCGTTTAAGCCTGCGCACGCACGCGCGCACGTGCACAAATATACGTGGTCACACAAACACACAGGTCTGAAGTCTGGGAAACGCGAGCCTGAGCAACACTGACTCACTGTTGGGTCAGGAAAACAGGCCTTTTTTTTGGAGCGGCCGGCGGAGGGTCGATCAAATTTATATTTATGGGCGTTTACGTCCTCCCCAAACATATTGTTGTAATTTATAACAGATATTCTCTGGTTCCTTCCAAGACTTTAAACATTAACGTCAAAAGAATTTACACCAACAGAGAAAAATCACAATACAGATAATGTGAGCAGTTGGCTTCAGTCTGCGAGTTTGTATTCAAATATGTTGGAGTGCTGCACTCAGAGGCATCTTTTGTTCTTGTTTTAGCTTTACAGCACGGACGCGGTCAGCAGGCACAGTGGCACCTACGACCTCCCTCTGCTGCTCTCACAAAACGCCTCTACGGATTAAGATAGAGAGAATGTCATGTGGCAGCAAGGCATTTTCCTCAGTAATTATGCTGATATCCACATTTGGAAATAAAATAAAAATCTCCAGTTACACAGCGATGCCAATTTACTGCTCGCAGCTTTGAATCTCTAATCACGCAGCAGATCAACTCATCACTTCCGACGCGCTAACGGTTAGCTGGATCCTGCAGATTAGATGTGAGCACTGTAGGCCCGGCCCACCGATGCATGAAAGAGTCTAGTGATGTGGAAAACAGAAAGGTCATCAATAACTTCAAACACTCGGGCAGAAAATGTGAAGAAAAGGGAGACAAACTGGGGGCAAGAAACACCGCTCTGAGAATTCAAACAGCTGGAGGAAACCCAGTTAACCACCGACGGATGAGGACAATCATCAGGTCCGACCGGTTGGGAGTTATTAAAACACTTGTGCTACACCAAAGAACATGCTCCTCTGCCTTATGTTTACACAAACTTCACACCTAAAAATTGATGTGGAAAGTGACGTGTGCATTCCACCGCAACACACACGAATGAAAAGGTCGCCGGTTTTAATCGTATATTAACGGAGGAAATGCATCTCCTCAGTCGGGAGCGCATTCTATTTGTCAAAATTGAGATTACACCTTTAACGGTGGCGTGCCAAAGGTGTTCCGGCATATTAATGCGAGCGACAATTTCACAAAGTCATCCGGATAAACATAACAGAGCTTGATAAGGAGAAATGCCTTGGAGATATTTGGTAATAAGAGCATAAACAGGACGTTCTGGGTGTGTTGTGAAATCCATCAAGAGTACGGCACTGTCATATCGTCCATATAATACTTTACTCAGTGGGTGTGTGTGTGTTTGCCAACATCTGACACACAGCAATTGAGAAGAGCACACTCAGAGCGGAGCAACGCTCCACGCCTGTGCCCATGGCGGTCGTGTCTGAGTGGATGAGTGATCCCGTGCCCAGTCCAAACAATAACACCACTGTACAAGCCCTGTTTGTGTTTGCCCATTACCTAAGCACAACCCTCCCCTGCAAAACCCCCCATTTTTATCGCTCTTATCTTGTTATTTCAAAAGTGTTTGTCTGAGCAGGGAATGAATAGTCCGTGTCATGTTGTTGCTGTCGACCGTGTGATGGCTGCTTTGTCACAAGGCAACCACTCCTTAACAAAATATTGAAGAATAAATAAAGAAATAAACTTCCCGGCCAAGCAAAAAGTAACAGGCGCTTTCACAATGAAAAGTTCACTGAGAGTTTATGAACAATAGATGCAGTCTTTAACCAGAGTGCCAATCACAGACGGAGCAGCGAGCGCTCAGGGGCATCTGAGTGTGCGTGCCCACGTTTGCCAGGGGCCTGGGTGATGACAACAAGGTGAGACTCGTTCTGCGCTGCGATGGCGTTTGCAGGTAAATGTCTGGGATTCGCAGCATTTGGAGCAGGTGTGAGGTGAATCTGTGAAAGCACTTCAGATATATGATAACAGCCAAGTGGCGCCGCTGTTAGCTTTGACTAAGTCAATTTGTTCAGGTATTTCAAGGAAGAAGCAACAGCAGAAGAAGATTAAAGCACACAACAAGCTGCAAGTGTGCAAGCCAGCACATCTGCCACGATAAGCCACGCGTTCACACTCAGGATACACTGACTCTAAATGCGACACACACACACACACACACACACACACACACAGCTGCGGGGGACGTTCGACCGACCCTGAGTGAGGGAGTGTAGCGGCAGGCTGGTCTGTCCAGGCTGGATGGAGAGAAGGCCCTGCCTCTGAAGGTTGAGCAGATGCTGCTGCTGGACCTGCTGGACCTGCAGGAGCTGCTGCTGGAAGGCCAACTGCTGCGCCGACACCTGATGCTGCGGAAACACAAGAAGAGACCGAGAGGCGCGTTAGCCAACGCTCGCACGCAGGGAAGGCACGGCGACGCATGCAAGCACGCAAGGCTGACTTTCCGGTTCGCACGTCAGTGCAAACCTTTGGAGAAATGTGTAAGCCAAGAGCCGAGGCTCCGCGCGCGCAGGGCAGAATCTGCGGTTCAAGCTGCCTTTTCCTGCTCGCAGGGTCCCAGTGAACAGCTAAAGTGCACAACTCTGCCTTAATTAATGAGGATTCGCCAGGCAAACCACAAACAGTGAAACAACATAGTTAATCATTCATCACAGGAGCTACTGGAATTTAATTACAGCCATTCATAATTCAAGAAACAAGGTGTGACTCAATCAAGGTGCTTAATAACCACCGGAGCAAGTCGCGCTACTCTCCCAGGCGGCGGCGCGCTGAGCGACGCGCTCTTCCTGCCGTCCTGACGCGCGCTCTGGGCTCTGCTTCTCGTTGCTCTTTCCTGGCTCCTAATGAAAAGCTGGTGCGCCGTTGCTGATTTAAGGGTTAGCAGGGGGAACGTCTGGCTCTGCTAAGCGAAACGTGTCAACTCTGATAGCACAGAATGCTGATAGCAGAGCTGGAAAAGAAAATGCAAAGCAGGGAAAAAAAAGAAAAGACAGCGCCAGCATAAGAAAGAGAAGGAAATTATCTAATACCCCCAAACTCCTTTGAGTCAAAGCTGATGGGAGATGTTATTTAGATAACAGGGCAGAGAGGAGAGGAATGCCTTTAAAACCTTCACCAAACAGTTTTCCCTTCCATCGGTGTGCCGTGTGCCTTTATGACCAGCAGTGAGGGGCTGGGAAGAGGGCAGAGGGCAGTAAAAGCCGCGCAGGGGCTGCCAAACTGTGCACCACACCCTGTTACTGAACACAGGATGCGACACTTTGTTTACTTCTCCCAATTGAGCGCGCACAAAAAAGGTCTCGATGCAACGCGGCCGTCAGGTCACTCGCTGGCGGCTCTGAAACAGGCAGATAAAACACGGCCCCTGCAGGCCTTCCTCTCCCCGCTGCTGCTGCTGCTGCTGCTGCGCCGGCTCGCTAAAAAGAAAAGGCAACTCGGTCCAGTTAGAGCCAGCCGGGTCGCCTCAGGGGACGAGGGCTGGCCGGGCCCGTAAATCAGCAGTAAGCAGGGTTCGCTCCGGCTGGCCTGTTATCTCAGAAAAGAGGGAAAAGTTTCAGGAAATCCACGACGCCTCTGATCGGACCATTGTATGAACAGTGGTGGGTTCTTTTTCCCCCCTCTTCTATCAGTCTGAGAAAAGTTTCAGCTGACAGCTTGAGACAAAGATAACAGTACGGCGGGGGTGGGAGTTCACAGGGAACAATGTCTTTCATCAAATCACTAAATAAATAGAGGGTGGCTTTTCAGAGAGAAAAGAAAGAGGAAAATCAAGTAGTGCAAATTAATTTAACACTCTCCGCTTCGCATTTTCCCCCCGTCCCATCAGCTGACAGGAGCGCCTGTGCGCTCCCAGCATGCAGGCACATTAAAACCCCCAGACCCAATAGAGCAAATAAGAGGTTAACAAGAAGTGGCACGAAGGAGAGGAAAATACAGTGGCTGACAAATGATAAAGAGCAGCACTGGCAGGCCTTCATTGTCGGGCTTCAAATATAAAGTTAAAGATCTTTGAAAAACTACATTTTGATGTCTATAAAATAAAGGCGGCACAAAGCAACAACAGGGGGTTATTGTCTGGCAGCCACAGGGGAGTCGCTGCGTAATTCCCATTCTGCCTTTTTGATGGCTGCGAGAAACGCAGCAGAAAAAAAGGGAGCGCCGCGAGGAGAGAAAGAACACACCGGCGGAGCCTCTCGAGACCGCATCCATTTCCTGTGATCAGACATAATGTGCTTCAATACGCGCTGCTTTTTTTCCCAAGCTCACGCGCCATTCAGCTGATCAAGTGCGCCTCGCCGCCTCCCCCCGTGCCCCGCCCCCGGCTTCTGGCGTGTTTACATCAGATGGGACTGGGTGACAGGCCCTATCTGAGGCCGAGGAGCTCTGCTGTCAGCTTGATTTATGGGAGCATCGCGCCGCAACTTGTCCAAACTGAAGCCCGCAGTTCATTAATTAGGGAGCTACCACTTTGAAGTTGGGATCTTCGACAGCACGCGGACGCGTGCGTGCGCGCGCGCGTGTGTGAGCGTGCTTTTAACGCTGGGTTTAATTTTCTATGCTTCCTCTGCTCTCCAAACACAAAACTCAACGGGGACGGGAGCAAAGACTGACGAGCGTCTTTGAACTTGTTCTGACCGCACGCTGGTAATTTGCTTTGTCCACAGCGGCGCCTGTATCCTCTGGTCATTAATGCACATTAAGCTGCTGCCTGCGAGCAGCCTCGTCTGCACTGGAGGGACCGAACGAGAGAAAAAGATAGTCAGTGGGGGGGGAGGAAAAAGTCAACACGGGCAACAAAGCAGAATCTCACATTTACATGCCTTCTCTTCCTCCGTCATTTCCATGTGAATTAGTGAGAAAAGCCTCTCAGATTTATGCGCGGGGCTGCTGCCTTTCTCCGCGCTGCCGTTCATTGTGTCCTGCACGGGAGCGGCTCAACTCTGTGCTGCACAGGACACATGTTTACTTGGAAAAAAGGACTGTGGAACAATGGACCGAGGCCCAGGCTCATAATACGGCCCAGCTAATGTGCGGAGGCTTCCACAGAAAGGTGCTAGCACTCGTTTATCCAGCCAGTCTGACATGCTAATCAGAAGCATGAGTGCACTTGAATCCCCCTCCTCTGCTGGGCGCTTTAACCGCTGTCTGGAAGCAGATGGGGTTAGGGGAGGGCGTGCACATGGCTTCCGCGCCGTGCCTGGCCAACGGGCTGGTAATGGCAGGAGCTGTGCACTGGTGTCAGCCTACCTCTTTACTCTGCTTGCTGCTTCCATGCTGCTGCTGCTGTAAAAGCTGGAGGTGGAGCTGTTCCTGCTGCTTCTTGTAGAACTCTTGGAGTTGCTGCTGCAGAAGAAACAGGAAGCATACGTGAGAGGGTGCCAGTCGTAAACACTCAGCAGTGGCTAGAGTGGAGGAATGTCCTCTTCAAGGCTTAGAGATATGAGGCCAGGACAGCTCATCCATCATCTGAAACATGCGTGGCTTCCTCAAACTCAATTGTTCTCCCTTCACGTTACCTGCTGTAACATGAGGGCCTGTTGCTGCTGGAGAAGAACCTGGAGCTGCTGAGGGCTCAGGACCTGCTGCTGAAGGATCTGCTGCATCTGCTGTGGAGTTATCACTTGAGGTGTCATCATAGCCACTGAAAATGGAACCTGCACAGACACACAGAGGGAGAAAAAACCCACGGTGATCCTGCTGCGTCGACGTATTTTAGGTACCATCCAAAAAAATGCACATTCAAACTGTTCCGTTGGGTCAAAAACGACGTGACCTCTCACCCCAAGCCCTTCTAGCATCGGAGACGACGCCAGGGCTGCTGCTGGGCCCCTCTCTCTCTCTCCCTCCTCCTACCTGAGGACGCTAAAAACCGCCTCAAAAGGACTGCAGTTAGCTCATCACACTAGCATACACGATATGTCATGTGAGAAGATTTCATTAGAGACGCTGTCAAAAGCCATCTATTATTGTGCAGCTATAGGGCGGCTGGGGGGAGGGGCCACGCCGGAGAGCACGCGGGGCTCTAACTAACTCTCAGCACAAAGGTGCGAGTGCGTAACTCCTCAAAACAAGTGATTTGTTGTGACACAGAAAGAGCACCCACAGCTGTCAGGCTGCCTTAATTGCTGCAGCGGCGAGGGGGGACTCGGAGTGTGTCTGGGTGTTGCCACTCACCGCCATGATGCGCGCGACCATTAAAAGCTCCTTTCCGTGACATTCAGATGACAAACGGCAAACAAGATGCACTCGATCGAGCGGCGCTGCTGCAGTTGTTAACATTTTTTGCCAACCGTTATTTTCTGTATGCACATGTAGATATTAGCAGGCGTGTGTGTGTGTGTGTGTGTGTGTGTGTTAAAATGTGGCGCTCAGGCTGAAGCAGCAGCTGATGGAACAGCTGACAGTCTTCGCTAGGGCTACCGAAATTGCCTCGGCACCTTGTAGCCAATGACGCCGCCTGAATTTTTTGTTTTCGTGTATTTTTTTTTGAATATTATTTTGCTGTTTCAAACACAAACGCACGCAACTTCCTCCTGGGTGCCCGCGTCACGCAACACACAAACAAAGCTGCCGTGATGAGGAGCGTGCGGCGTGCATGTACGGAAAGGGAGGTGATGTCACGCTGGGCAGACCACAATGTGCTGTTTTCCTCTGGCCCCGAGACAGCCAGGAGGGCTCGGCCCCACCCAGGACCCACACACTTCACATTTCTCATCTCCTGCAGCAGCAGAACGAGGAGGAGACGGCAGTATTCCTTCCTCCCTGTACACGGCGGTAATACACACTTCATCTTGACTTTTGCACATGACTTCTCCTGTCATTTGCACAGCTCTGCCATCCCGTTTCCTAATTTCACAGTCATTATCCATTGAAGTCCCTTTTTTTCCCCCTGGGTGCTGCTAATTTTGAAGGTCAAACAAGAAGCCGTGAGTTCCTGACACGCAAATACCAAGCGCACGTGAAAGGACAGGCTGCGTATTACTGTCTAAGCATGATATTTAACCCACACTCCTCTCAAAAACACACAAAAAATTGCATATTATATATAGCATACAATGACAGAAGGGGAAAAAAAACCCCTCTTCTACACGTTAAGAGTTTGACTGTGTGAATTCTTTACATTTGAGGTCTGATCAAGGTTTCCCTGCCAGGAGCATCTGGCTCACTTTAACTGCAGCCTGAGCGGCTTCCTCTGTGCACGGACCCAGCGAGAGGCTCTTACAGACCCCCATTTTATTACCCATTACTACTGAGGTCATTAGCGGCAGAGGGATTGTATGCTTCTTAACCTATTGATCAAAGTAACTACTACCATTTAATCCTGTGCCGAAGGAGTGAAAATCTGCCTAAGACTGGATTCTATTGCGAGGAAGGGCGGGGGGAGCACTTTAACTGAAAAATATTACCCCGGCCGCCGTATCATGCCCATTTAACGTAAACTCGGGACGCCAGTCGCCATTTAGAGCACTCCCAGATGGCGCACTCCCTTTTCTGTGGATAACACGACGACTCGATGATGCACAAAAATACATCACCATCCAACGGCAGCCTAAAAGGAGAGCGGTACTGGGCTAATAACTGGAGGGATCCACCCAGCCCAGCTCTAATCTACTGCTGCTAGCACCACGGTGTGAAAGGAGGACATTGTGAGCATGCTAGAAATAGCTGACGTTGGTGGATTTCACGTGCACGCTCTCCAGGTGCCTCCCGAACAGAAACAGTCGGATTTGGAACATTCTCACAGCTGCAGAGTATCTGCAGGCGATACACTCAACCAGCACAGGCCTGCTGGCCCAGTACACACACACACACACACACACACACACACACGAAACCGTGGCATGTTTACTGTCACATGCACACACAATCACACTGCACGTCATGCCTGACAGAGAGCGCGAGGAACGAGTGCGTGTCAGCGCCACAGAAACGACTGTAAAACAAAAGCTGTTGCTAATTTCATTTTTAAGGAGACAATAATAACAATTTCATAAATATTAGAATATTATCAATAGATCTGTAGTAACCTCTGGACATGTGGCAACACACACACACGCGCACACACACACACACACACACACACACACACACACACACACACACACACACACACACACACACACACACAGACTGTAAATATCTGTTTGTAGATACAAAAGTGATCAATATTAAAGTCCAGAGAGAGATTACAAATAACACACCTGAGAACATGAAGGTCACTGAGTCTAACTTAAGGTAAACACGCCCTCATATCGCAGGTCAGAGGTCACAGCCCGCTGAAAAAAACACAGGAAAGCAAAAGAACTTTTTTTTTGATGATCAACCAAGAAGAATTTATATTGAAAAAATGTTTTTTTTATTTTTGTTGAATCTCCTGTGTTTTGTAAGGGCATCAAATGGAATTGAAAAGAGGGGAGGAAAAAAAAGGACAAAAGCCTGAGAAATCACAGTCTAATCCGACTGATGCTGTTGTTTTAGCTCGGCCTTCGGCGGCGCAAGACGACGACTTCACGCGCTGACAAACTAGCTGGAAATGTCCCAGAAGCACAGAATTTTACTGTACATTTGTGTGTCAACAATAAATAATTACATAAATAAATCACAGCAATTGTAATAACAACAACAGACTTCTAATATGTAACGCAGGTCGACCAGCACTGCTGTGCGGAGAGGAGCGTAAAGGGAATTCTGCTGCCTTCACCCACAATCAAGCTGTTTAACAAATGTTTATAGCTCAGATCTAAACAGACCAATCACGGCCACATTCTGTCTCCAGCCACCAAACGCTTTATGATTTGGATTAAGTGCAGTGCTGCGAGGGGCCGAAGGCTGAAAATATTTCCAACAACTGTAAAAACAAAAGTTAAGATTGCGTTTTAATGAACTTTTTCGTCTACAAATAAACAGGTTTTTGCCGGAGCCGGGCCCGGGTCGGGTTTAAACAAACAAACTGCGCAGAGGGAGCGAGCGCCATCTCACCCCAACACAAACAGCTGAGCTCCAAGCTCAACGCCGTTTCCCACACTGGAGGCAGACGCCGCTGCAGGTGACCGCGGCAGCGGCAGAACACACGCAGAAACATCTGACCTGCTGTTCTTAATAGCAACAATTTCTCATTTTTTTTGGTGCATTTCTAAACGCATTGAGGCTCACGTGACTCCGTGTCCTGCTCAAGCGTTTGACCTTTCACGCCGCTCCTCTGAGGGTATATTTCACCGCCAAAACACAGTCGGCGACTCTAAAGTCACGTCTTGCAACGCTCAGAGGTCTGTTCGCCATCACGGCCCCTAAATTCCTCTTAAAATAAAACTGCACCCAAGAGAGGTGCAGCATTTTTTATTTTTTTTTAATTCGAGCTACATCAAATCCCTTTTATTGCCACATGACCGTACTAATCAACATGTCATTCAGCCTGACAGAGGAGAAAAAAAAAGAAAACCTAACCTGCTACCATAAAACACTCCACACCGTGTAATCTCGCCATTATCCTCCCATATCAACCCTTTAAACACATGGCCTCTCAAGTGTAGAGTTAATCTCCCAATCCAGTCCCAAAGACAGAGACGCACACACTACGACCCTGGAAAGCCATTTTTCCAAGTAAAAACATGTTGCAGCGAGGGAAGTGGAGGCATAACAGCCGAGAGCAGCTGGCGGCTCACTATATCACTGCTGAACTATTCCCCCGTCTCTCCTCTCCGTCCTGCCTGCCTGCCTGCCTGCCTGCCTGCTCCACTACAAAGCAGCGAACAGCGATCCTCAAGCCTTTTTGCCCCCCTTTTTTGGGGAACGTGGCTAATATCTGGTTGCCTGTGTCATGGCTTGGAAATGACAGGTGCTGGCAGCCCCTCGCCTTGACAGGCCACTGCACAAATAACGCCCCTGCCTGAGAGGGCTAATGCACTACTAATGAACAATAAATCAACTTTGATTACAAACTGTCAACCCAATCAGCTCGCACTCCAGCTCTCCCAAACTGTGTCCCGCCACAGCTGCACGGCGTTACGGTGCACGCTGCCCTGTTTAGGCTTCGCGCTCCTCCTCAACCATCTGATTCTATTCTCCTGATGCAAGGGTGTTGAAATGCTGCCCCCCCCTCACAACAAGGGAAAAAAAGCCTGAATGGATTAGTGCAAATAAACTAAAAAGCCTGCTGTGTTTCTATAAAAGCATTACCTGGAATGATTGTAGTAAAACTACGGTAATATTCCACATCCCAAAAGCTCTCGTTTAGAGACGACATCAGAAAAAAAAATGAGCACAACTTTCCCCATCTAAAGCACCACAACCCCCCTGGTTCACACACACACACACACACACACACAAAGAGGGGCGCACACACTCCACTTTCAGGGCTGACGTGAGCGATGACATTGGGAGTGACAGAGTATCCCTAACGTGTCAACCTGGGGAGACGCGAGAGTCCGTCTTAATTCACCGTGACACCGCGAGGAGAGTGAGGATTAGCCCAGACTACGGTCAGCACTCGCTAACCCAGGAACGACAACAAAAAAAAAAAGAACATAAAACACACATGCAGCCTGAAAAAACCCAACCGGAATTTGACGACCGAAGCTATAGAATAAAACATTTAGAGGAAGTCACACCTGAGAAAACCTGTTCTTCATTTTCCCTGAACTTTTCATAATTCATAAACAGCCTGAGTACTGTCCAAAGCCTGCTCAACTGGTTAGCTCACTGTCAGCTAAGTAAACAAAACTTACGGAAAAAGAAAAAAGCATTTTTAGGAGGTAATGCAACTGCTTTAACTTTTGATTTACAACCGTAGAAACAAGCAGAGCAAAAGCAACTGTTGCTTAAAGCTAAATATCACTAGGAGAAAACAACAACAGCAGACAAACACCAGTGCAAAGAAGAAAGCGCCAAAGTCTGATTTTAAAATATAAACGTCCTGAAATCGTTCATCTAACCGGGCGGATGCGACACCTGTTACTGTCCATCTTACCAGAAGAAGATAAAAAGTGAAGCCTGGATATCTCCTCTGCTCCTACAAACTAAAGCGAGCGCAGAGATCATCAGCGACACACAGGCGATAAGAATCCTTCTCTCTACTTCCCCGTCAAACCAAACGATCGCGCTATTTTTACAGAAGAAAGCTGGCAAAATCACAGAAATCAATCATATTGACAAACCTGACAAACTCCATTTAGCTGGCAGGGTAAACAGAGAGCTGGGCCACGCGGTGTGGAGTGAAGCAGAGCGGAGGACTGAGCCGAGTGGGAAGGAGAGAGAGAGAGAGAGAAAGAGAGAGAGAGAGAGAGAGAGCGAGTGAGCGAGCGATAAACGCACACCGGCTGACAGGCTGGGAGCTGAGCACAAGCGCCGCTGTGCTGTGGAGTCTCCAACCTTCCTCAGGATACAGACAGATTGCACACACAAGGTTGCTCCCTTGCTGACAAGATACAAAAGTGCCCAATCAACCACGCCCTCCTCCACCAATCACAACCCACCCTCTAAACATAATCAATTCAAACGGGGCCACACAATAGGGAGCCCCAGGCTGGGCTGCAGGTGAAACTGTGCCTTTGTGTGGGGCCCACTGGAGGGAAAAAAAAAGAAGATGAAGACACGGTTGACGGCTGTTAACCCTTTGACCCCTGCCGGGACTCCGGCCGTGCCACTGAAACAATAGGAGCCTGGAGAAAAGAGGCCCTTTAATTAAACAGCAGATAAGTAAACACAGCGGCCTGCTATCAGTCTCTTTATTGTTCGGCTAAATGGAACTGTTTACAGTCCAGAAACAAAGACGCAACTCATTCACATACTGGAAACAGCAACTGTGCAAATAATTCAGAAGCTTTCTCGTCATTTGGTGATTTTTTTTCTCTCTTTTCCTTTTTGGATTTCAAGCTGAGAGAAAACCGAGTGTTTTGTGAGTCAAAATAATCCATTTATGAGATCCGAGCCTGCAACTTGTTGCAATACACTGAGGCACATTTGAAGGCTTGTGTTAAAAAAAAAAAAAAAAAAATCAACCACAGCGGCATTAAGTTTGTGTTTCCACTTTTTAAGCACTTAGCCTGTAATTTGGCCATAGACGAGCTAAAACCACTTCCATTAATAGTGAACATTACAGCAGCTATCCATCCAACTCCGCCCCAACGAGAGCAATTAGCTGTCATAATATCATCACAGTCTTCAACAGCCATGTGCTCTAAAGGGGGAAGACGGGGAAGGAAACAGGACTCTGCCCCCTACTGGAGATCCTGCTGAACGCACCAGCAGGGAGAAGCGCGCGTGCGCGCACACACACACACACACACACACACACACACACACACACACACACACACACACACACGTGAGAGCAACGGATCTAAAAGGAACTAAAGGTGAATTCCATTACATTGATACATAAAACACTCAGAAAGGCAACGAGCTGTCGATTAGATCTGCTTAAAGTCAATAAAATCTCCTCCTTCCCAACATGTGCAAGCCACTTGACAAAAGAGGCAAGATTAACGGCTGACTTTGTTAATTATCATGACAATAAACACAAAGCTGAGTAACGGAGCTCCACAGCTCATATCAACAGCTCCAAACCTCTGGCCAACGATGAAGGAATGTTGGTAGGATGCATTCCAGCCCGCAAACACGCTGGTAAAATAAACAGAGCGCCTTCAGAACAAGCCACTGCTCTCATCTGCTAATAACTACCATTCAGCTGCTCTGACCCATTTAAATTAGTGACTGGAGCGTTCAAAGTCGCAATTCCAACGCACATCAGGGGGAATAATTAAGTCGTGGGGAGGGAGGCTTCTTTAAATATGTGACACCCCAAAGACGGCTCGCACACAGAGGCAGAGACGTGCAGGAGTGTGCCTCCACACACACACACACACACACACACACACACACACACACAGAATTGGCAGGGCTGCGGCCACACTCCTCTCCCCCGGCGCTCTCCCAGGGGTGGCACGTCGGCGTATTCTCAATAAAACACCTTCTTAGCAGTAATAGGCCACTGTTCTCATTTCAACGTTCCCAAAGGCCTCATGATAAATTTAGCAGACACACAGTTCAGTCCAGACGCACACGCTGTCTTTCTACGCCGCTGCCTCTGCGCCTGTTCTATGCAAAATAATTACACCGGTGCTGCGGTGGTACACAAGCTCAAAGATTTTCTTCCCCTGTCAAAGGAGAGCCGTGGATATCCTTGAGCCAGTTCTGATGGTTTACAGAGACCGCTCAGCGATGGGAGGGGGTGACATTATAAAATACTCCTATTTCCCGCTTCAGTTGAGTGAAAGTATGAGTTAACGTCTGGTCTGGCCCGGCCTCCGCCGTGCTCGGAGAGAGAGATAACGACTCGGTTCCAATTACAAAGCCTTCCCAAAACACTAATGCAGCGCCGTGTCACCGTTCCGTCGGAGAAAAACACAAAGCTTCTTGGAAGGCCGTGATGACCTGAGCCATTGTCATGAGAAAACAAACACGGTGTGTTTCCCTGTGTGGGCGTGCAGTCAATCATTGTTTACTGATGGTTGGAGTCATCGGGGCAGGTGTGGGACCTATATCCCCAACAGCTGCTCTATATACTATCACTACGCCAACAGAAACTCCTCTTCTTCCAGCCTCTTATCAAAGATACCTGATTATATAACTGATTCGCCTTTAAAGTAACAGTAACGTTTCAGTTTCACGGCAGAAATCGCTAGGAAATCCGCTAAAGCCCAATGTTCTCTCCTCCTGAGATCTGTCAGTTGACAGTTTGCGCATCCGTTAACAGGTTGGATGATCTTTTGACCTTGTCAGAGCCGTCAACTGCCGACACCGTTCTGTCTAGAAATGCTGCCTGTTTGCAAGTAAGCAAACACGCGGCTGCACATGCAGCATCGTCGAGTTCCGGCTCCGACTTAACAGCAATATTTGAACATCACTAACACAACAAATATTGACAATAATTACTACTTTGCTCTGTTTGGTAAGGCTGGAATTTACATCAGCTCGCATGAATATGCAAGCAGGAGCACTAATAATAAAGAACAAAATAAGCATTTAAAGGAAGCGCAGTCGCACGAGGCAAAACGCGGCTGCTCGAGTTGTGAGAAAATTGTGTCGAATTAATTAACAGGAAACTTATCACTTCATCTTTCTATTAGAAGTGAGTGTCATTTCATTATACGCGAACACAGATGTTTTTGAGCAAAACATCAGAGAAGACATTTGTTCCAATTTTGATGATTAGTTCATGAATGCAGGAAGAACGCAGGACACAACCTGGAACTATAATCCCTTCACGCATGGCTGCCGATGTTATTTCCTTCGTTTTCATGGCAACCAAAGACCACAAATGACAACCAATCAGCAACATTTCCACCACATGACTGTGTCTTATTGAGCCCCGTTGAAATGATGTTGTTTCTAGTCTAAAAAAGCGTTAATCCGGTTTTAATCACCTCGACCCACCACAGACACTGAAAGAAATCCTGTTTAAAGTGAAGGTGGTTATCAGGCCGATGGCGGCGTTACAGGAAGCCACGCGCGAGTCGCCACGTTCCTCCTGGGCTGTGGCTCGTGGCCTTGCTTATCTACTTTTAATTTCAGTGCTGAGGAGCACAGTTTAGTCAGCACCTGTGAGCTGTAGATGCAGATATTTGCTGAGGTATCAGCGCAGGCAGCGGGTAACAGCCGGAGCAGCAGCGTTTCGCTGCGGTTTTTCACTTCGTCAAATCTAGAAGACTTTTGGCTTTATGAAACATCAATTTCAGGAGGTGGGGGAATTCCTCACACCGTGTTTTGGCGATTGATTAATCTTTGATTTATGATTTCAGACACAGAATGTGTGTTTAAATATGCAGTAAGACTTGTTCTGTGGGGGCTGCAGAGTTAAAAATAACACGCAGATGAAACCGAAACCAGAGCAAAACAGAACATTATTTTAATTTGTACACTTTCACAAGCTGTCACTAACGTGTAATTTACTATCATTTACATGAATGGCAGCCGAAAGACGAGGGTGTGTGTGCGTTTAATGAATGTAGGACAGTTACACTAATGACTACACGCCAGATAAGACACCAGTTTACCGTAAATATCCCATGGTTTGGTATTTAATATTCAAATTTCTTGACAAAAGAAGATCGAGTCGACAGTAACTTGGCTGCGCTTCCTGCATCTGCCCATCCATCCATCCATCCATCCATCCATCCATCCATCCCTCCCTCCCTCCGCTGTTTGGCAGAGGCCGTGTGAATCATTCAAAACAACACGCATGGCGCCAAGGCATAGTGCCAGAGGTGGATGCAGACATGCAAACGTGTGTGTGTGTGTGTGTGTGTGTGTGTGTGTGTGTGTGTGTGTGTGTGTGTGTGTGGACGACAGACTGGGTTCACTGTTTGGAGGCAACATCAGTGCTAAATGAAAAGAGCATCCAGGAGGAGCGAGAGCCTCCAGGCCCGTGACTGCAGTCGCTGTCGTGGCCCAGGAGAAAGCGTGCCCCCCCCCACCCATGCATGAGTGCATGCAAGTGGGACAGATGACTTCATTCTGACAGGATTAACCCAAACCTGCTTCTAATCTGTACAGTACACATCAGATTCTTACAAGGTGACGAGGGACGCGAGCATCGGCGCGGACGGCCCGGGGTTCCACGCGAGCACCGGCCTCGCCGTCGTGTTGATCATTCCTGACAGATTACATCACCTCAAAGCAACACGCGCATCCAAATGTGACTCCATTACAGCATCACCTTGAGACCTTTTACAAGCGAAGACATGAATTCTGATATGGACGGACCCGCAACGCTGGGGATTCTGGACAGGAAGTAGCTCAACGCTGATTTGCCTTTCAGGTGAGTCGGCGCATTCTTCCAGCCACCGTGTGTTGACCAGGTTTCACCAGGTCCAACAACTAACCCAGAACTTTGGTCCCGACCTGCTCGCTGGTGCCTGGCTCGTGGGCAGCCAGCGCTGGGCCACGTTGGGCTCCTGCCCGACTGGCTCAGACAGCCCCGCAGCCCTGGCCCAGCTCCAGCCGACAGGCGTTGGTGCTCTAATGACGTCCAGATTGAAGCGCCAGGTCAGGGCAACGCCACTGCTGCTGCAGAAACAGCAGGAGAGAAGCAGCCCGGGGGCTTCTCCTGCGCCCCCGCAGGCTCGGGCTCGGCCCCTGGACTGTGTCACATCACGCCTCCCCCCCACAGACCGTTATGAAGGATGTGAAGTGCACAACTGGGGAAAGGCGGGGGGGGCTTTACAACTTAAAAGGCTTTCATCCTGGAAACCGAAAAGACATTATCTTCTGACCTGGAGATGCCCTCAGTGGGGCCGTATGGTGTGAAGGCACAGGGACATTTAAAACATGACAAAAAGAAAAGGAGGAGATGTGAACCGCGCTTTCATCGTACAGATAAGGAAATGGTCGACTGGCGAGGGTTTGAAACAATTTCAGTAGTTTCTGGAGATTAGGAAGCGTCGTGCCTTTGATACAAACCATCACGTCGGTGTTTATCAGAAGTCTGGACCAGTGTTTCCAGTTTAAAAACAAAAATCATGGCAGGTCGACCAGCCCCAGGTTTGTGCAGACAAGCTCTTAACTTTGCATTAAAGATTAAAAACAACCATTAGATCAGGGTGGGCAATTCTTTGGGTTGTAGATCTTGATGAAGGGGCCGGCCAGGTGGTGCAGGAACTAACCCCCCCAAACTAATGAGGATCAGTGGTTAACTAAAAATCCTGCTTGATGGACTATTGACAGAGAAAATGTCTGTAAATTGGTCCAACTAGAGATGGATGATGAAGCTCCAGATGATGTTTGGCCCCACCTTCTTGAGAGGACATGTTAGCTTGCTAGCTGAAGGGGGGGTCTGAACCTTTTTCTAACCAATCAAGCTGACGACCCTCTTCATTTGGCTTGATTGTGAAGGCTCTGCGGGCCGGATTAAACAGTTCATAGGGCCACATGTAGCCCCCGGGCCTCAGTTTGCCCTCCTCTGCATTAGATCATAATTTTGACCTCTCTGTTAGCAAACTGTTACAGCGGACTGCTGATTCTGTGGCTGACCACAGGAGCCACAGCAAACCAGAGGATGAGGAGCAGTTCTAATCTGGGCCTGACAATGACGGCAGAGGCCACGCTGACACAACATCGTCATCCCAGCCGAACCTCACCTAATCCCCTGCAGGAGGCGGATGCCTACCTACCATCACGTGCAGTGAGTTGTAGCTAACTAGCCGGGCTGCTGAGCAACGCCGCCAACGAGCTTCTGATTCCCCTCCTCCCACCTGGGTGCTGGTGGACGATCAGTGAGGGTCCGACAGCGTTGCTCCTAATTACCTATCTCTCCACTCCTGATCCTGTGGCTGGCATAATTAGTTACCTGGGGCTGCAATCCAATTTGAAGTGATGACAAGAAAGTGATCCATGAAAAAGTAATAAGTTAAATCCAATTTCAGCCTGCCTCTAATTAAATGCACACGGAACTAATGAGTCAAACCCTACCATTTCACTGATAATGGTAATTAGCAGGGTGGGAGTTGTGGGCTCTTGTCGTTGTGCCACTGTAGGTGTGGAGAGCAAGAAGGTAAAAGCAGCGTGGACTCTTTTAATCACACGCATCATTCTGTCAATGTCATTTACTGGCTTTTCGGCCAGTCAAGTATGTTTAGCTGCTTCCCAGCAGCTGTTTGTATTCCAGTCTGATTAAAGTGCCTCTGGGCTGATGCGTCCACAGCAGAGGCTTCTTCATCACAGTGGGGAGGGAGGGTGGGTCACCGTCGCTGAAGACGTACATCCAAAGAGGATTCTGAGGCTTGTTTGGCTCATGCACGCATTCAGGCTTCATTATTTTGGACCTGAACAAGAACGACTTGGACAGTGAGTCACATGTCCAGATGAGCGGCGGTCGCTGCATTTGCCCTCCAAAAGGAAAGAAGACCAGCGAGACGAAGAGGCCTGGTCCACAGACAGGGGCTCTGAGGGGGCGTCTGTTCTATCATGTCCTGTGCTGACCCGGTCCAGCAGAGAATCATTGTCCAGGCTGTGATGGAGGCAGCGGATGTGTGAAGGGACTCCTCGAAACAGTCTTTTATTCGTTCTTGAAAGAGGAGCTGAGATGAGACCGAGTGAGGATACAGGAATAAAGGAGAGGAAAAAAAAAAACCTGATCCCACCACCAGCAAACCATGACAAAAAAGCCTCTTCAGAAACAAATGTAACATGCTCACATACAGAAAACTGATGTTTATGTATGACTGCTGCTGCTGCGCATCACCGGCATGCCTTCAATTAGCAGTGTATGTAATTCAGCGATAAAC
Source organism: Pao palembangensis (assembly GCA_015343265.1). Lineage (NCBI taxonomy): Eukaryota > Metazoa > Chordata > Actinopteri > Tetraodontiformes > Tetraodontidae > Pao > Pao palembangensis. The sequence continues at coordinate 1,244,589 of CM027087.1, forward strand.
AAACACTTGTCAGGACCTGTGGCTCTTCCATAATGGCAGTTTCAACGAAGAAACGTGGAATATGCAACATTAGAGAGCAGGCAATTTACTCCAGAGATACTACAGCAAGCCTGCGCTCGCTTCACAACACCGGGGCACGGGAGGGGAGGGGAAGCGGGGGAAAGGGCCCGGCTCTCTTTTCAATAGCTGAGTGACAGCTTGGCCAAGCTCTCTGTATACATTAATAAATTAGAATTTTAATTTTGTCTTTGTCTGCGAGAGATGGTCTCGTACTTCACTGTGTACCAACAAGCGTCTGTATGCTGGAATCTGCTGTTTTGGTCCCCTCTGTTGACCTCTGCAACACAATTCCCTGGCTGGGGGAAACTGTTGGGTTTGATCCTTTCAACTTGTGTGAATCTTGACAAATATGCACACAACTGAAAGGTCATCATAGTCATATTTCATCCTCTGGAGCTATTGCAAAGACATCTGCACAACAAAGAGCCTATTCCAGCAACGTGACATTAGACCTAGATGCTACAATAGCTCATTAAAAGGGTCCCCAAAGGGATAGATATATACATATGTGTGCAGGCATATGTGTAGAAATACACATCTGATGACCTCATCTTGGTACCTCTGGCTACAATGTGACACAAACCAGCAGATCTTCTACAAACTACATCTTGATGTGCCATCCTGGTGTAGGAACGTCAGTGGGCCGTAGATAGGGCCTCATACAACCGGTAGTGATGAGGAAAATGTAACCCAAGAACCAGGAGGAGAGGGAACCAGTATGTGGCCGCCAGAGAAAAAAATATGAATGATGATTACTTTACAATTAGTGACAGGAAGTAAAAGGGTTAGGTTTAAATCAAATGAAGCTCAGGAGCTACAAACAGAGCTACGCAAAGCTGTGTGTGTGTGTGTGTGTGTGTGTGTGTGTGTGTGTGTGTAAAGCAGTGATGAAAGGCAAAGATAGAGTTTAGATTCCACTCCACTTGACCCGCCTCACTTCTGTGTTGGAAGAACGAAGCTCTCCCTCACCTCCTTTTCTTCCCTTCCATTCTTCCATGTGTTTTTCCTGCTTTTCCAGAGGCCACAGGCCTCTTAGACTAAGTGGAGAGAAAGAAAAGACCTTTCTAAAGCCAGAGGTCAGGTGGAGCCACATGTGCTGGCACCTTTCCAAACTGGAAAGACTCTGCTGGAAGCAGTGGTTCCACTGGCTGGACAGAGACTTTTTAACACCTGGAAATCTGTGTGTAACATCTCTTATATGTCTTCCATCCTTTTTTAATTCAAGAAGCATTATTCTTCACTGTAAGACTTGTTAACTACATGTGTGCGGTGTGTGTGTTTGCTTGCACGCGTTGATGGATCACACATAATGAGCGCGCATACACACTGTAACTGCTGCACTGCCAATTTTAATTTCCTGTTTGTGAACTTCGCCTGGTGCCGTTTCTCACACAATGTTCTAGCGAGAGTTGCATAAGTTCGCCGTGTTTATTATTTTTTATAGTGTCGGCCGCAAAGCCAAATAGGCGCGCCATCTGGTAATCTCCAGTTACCGTCCAGCAAAGACTCTGAGAATAACAAAATATTTACTGTACCTGTTGGCTCTGCTGCTTGTCGCTGGCTTTCGGGGACTTGGGACCCGTGTTTGGTGGAGACGGCTGCTGCTGCTGCTGCTGCTGCTGGAGGAGTATTTGCCGAGCCACTTGGAGAGCCTGCAAGAGAAATAGATAATAATAATAATAATAATACCTTTAATTTGAAAGCGCCTTTCAAGACACCCAAGTTACATAGTTAAAGAAAAAGAATAACACAATAATAAAATCAGTAACGCAGCTAAAAAAATGACAATAGATGTATAAATAATAATAAATGATGGTTAGAAGTAGATTAAACCCCTCGATTACAGCTATATCCTCTCAGGCTTAGTGTTATGTGACAAACAAAAACTACAGAACGTTTTTTCATACGCTCCTATTCAGACTTATAAATCTGCCCGGCGTTAAGAATCCTTTCATAGCGACCGCGTGTCAAAACAAATTCAGCGACTAAAAGAAAAAAAAAAAACAACCGGAGCTCTCCAAAAGAAATATTTATCGCCTGATCTCTGTCACAAAGGAATCAGCGCTTGTGATCCCCTTTTAATTCTGTCGAGCTCACAAAAAAAAAAAAAAAAAAAAAGATTTTTAAGGCTGCTTCTCATATCGGTTAAAGGACGCGGCCTTCTCAGTGGAAAACCAAACACAGCGCAGTCACATGTTTATTGCTCCTTTCCCCTTGTGATCAACAATCAAACATGCCATCCAGGATAAACAGAGCTGGGGGGGCGGGGGCGGCACAGTGGTCTTGAAAACGGTCAGCAATACCAAGAAAAGCAAGAGCTGCGCTCCCACAGCGCGCTGGCCGGGCTCACACCTCCACCAGTCAACCATCTGAGTAAATAAGTTGCCTCATTCTTTCCATGTTCCTCCATTTCTCACCCAATTAAACAAACACTCTCATCACTCATCCGAGCTCATCGCACAGGCGGACAACTTGAACCTCCTCCAGTCGCTGATGTGGAAAGGCAAGAAACGGAGCTCTGCTGCTGCGCTGCGGCGCTTCCGTCGGCCCAAACCTGCTCAAAGAGGGTGCGGAGAGCCGCTTTGATGTCCGGAGAGCGCGGAAGCGCTTCGCCAACAACGGGCAACGGTGGTGGTTACGCTCCACATTTCCTCCGCAAATTCAGCCTTTAAGCGCTCTTCCACCAGCCACGAGCGACGGGCCACATACGGTGTTAATACATATGTAAATAATGTTCACTTGACATATAGTCGGCTCTGTTTGCCTTCACTTTGCTTCTTCCTGTCTGGGATGTGTGTGCAAACACACGTGCACGTGCATCCACGGATGCTCCTCAGTCAGTGCTGACTCGGCCTTGACCAGCGCTACAGTTTTTCAAACGGAAAGACATTGCCACAAAATGAAAAGTTCCGCGCTACACTACCCAAGGCAAGGCCTGCTGTGCAGACGACACACTGCTGCAGCCTGGACTGACGCGTGCGTAAGCGAGCGAAAGCCACAAAAGACTGTGAAAGTCAAATCTAAATCTACGGGGGAGGGCGAACGGAAAGCTCCGCGGATGGACGAAAAGCTACAGACAACTATGAGAACGGGGTTTAGTGCCAGTGCAGACAGACAATACTTTAAGACAGAGGGAGGAGAGACAGTTGGAGGGAACAGCTGGATGGCGGTCTGTGTGTGGGTGTTGTGCTTTGACCTTCCCAAACACACGCTTGTCAGATGACATCATGGAGCATAAATATGACCAGAGGCTACAAAGAGGCAACACTCGGCGCATTTCAACAACCCCAACTTTGAAGTTTAGAAATTCTCCTCCTCTCCCTCTTTCTCTTAGCGCCGATAAAAAGAATACGTGCACAAAGCAATGTATCCAGTTGTGCATGCCTAATTGTTCTCCTCATCGAAATTTAGGGGGGAGCCCCCAGAAAGCAACTGCACTCAAAAAGAAAGTGCACAAATTGAAACCACGAACGACATGAGCAAAATCACTCCCACACCTCTGTGCAATATTTTAAAGAGTCCGATTACGTAAAACAAACAAGCGTGACGCGGGGAGCGGTAAAATGCTAACGCAAGTAGCACGTGTGCATGCATACACAGCTTCTTTGCAGAGTTTGGAGGATATACAGGCGGCCTGCATGCGCAGTGGTTACACACTAGACAAGGCGGTAAAATAAAGATGTCAGGAAGTTTTCAAAGACAAAGAAGTTGTAAATTCTGCAGGCCTGTTGTGTGTTCTCACAGGTACGGTTCAGAATAAACAGAGTTGGCTGTTTTCTTTTCCACTCAGACCGATGACACATGCAATGAGAATTACGAGGTTGTTGGAACAAAGACGTGAGTCAACACTAATGGATGAGCGATGAGAACTACACTCCATTTCTGAGAAGTTGCAGTAACATTCATAAGAGACACACACAGCAGCTGCCTCATCAGGCAATCACAGGGAACACTTCCGCCTCAGGGCCAAGAGCACAAAATACAAGCATTCCTTTGCTTTGATATGCATCTTTACCTCTTAATATTCGGTCTATTAATAAAAAAAAAAAGCCATTGAAAACACTAAAGATAATTAAAAAATGGACCAAACGGCTGAAGTCACATGGTTTACGCTGGCTAAATACCTGTGACAACTGCAAGCCGAGACAATCTTTGAGTAAAGCTGCAGGCTGGGAACCCGGCTGAGAGCTCTCCTCCATATTTAGGAATGCTGCTCTCATGTTTGTATTTTCCAAAGCCACCAGAGCCGACATGCCTTTGAGAGGCTTAACGCACGGCCAGAATAACCTATTGTGAGCTGTCACTGCAGCGTTTACACAGCAGCCACTCCTCTTTTCCCTCCTCCTGCTCTGCTATTCAGCCTCTCTCCATTTCTAAGTCAAAGGTACCCGACTCCAGACAGATGTGTTATTCCTGGGGAAAAAAAAGTGGGAAATGGTATGAGCCAAAAACAAGGGGAGCTCTTAAGTGCCCGCGTTCCGACCCCGGAGATGCTAAAGTGGACGGCTGGTTCCTGCAGGCGGCAGCGGCATGACAGCAGCTCGGTCCCCTCCCAGGGTGGACCGTCAGGTTATCCCTCATTTAAAGTCACTCATTTCAAACGCGGTCCAAGTCCACGCTGCGACCTGCGTTTTATCTGAACGCACATTCCACAGCGTATTAGTGCACAGTGGAAGGAGCATGTCTTGTTGTCCCTGGGCTAGCGCGCGGTGATAAGGGAACCTCTAAGAACAGGATGTCTTTATGTGCAGGCTGCACATGTGGATTATTTACAGGCTTTGGGGTTTCCTGCTGCTAAAGCCAGCTCTGGGTGTCTTACAAATCCCAGCTCAGAGCCCTGCCACACAGTCAAGACCGCTCGCTGCTAAATCCACCACTACACCTCTTTACCGCCATGACAACAAACGATGGAGTGCAGATTTTCCTGTTTGCCCACTGACCAGGAACGGCAGTGAGACACAGAAAAGGAATGTAAGACAGGCAGAGGACGCTCTTCAGGGAGAGTCAGACAATTAGACAGCGGCTAGTTTGCTCCGCTGTACTTCTACACATGTCCCGCTCCCCCCGTCCTGAACGTGAAGTGGTTTCAAGCAGATTGCTTCTAATTAGCAGAAGGATGTGCAAGCAGGTGTCACCAGATCCCAGTGGCCAGGAAAAAAAGAGCAGAAACAGGAAGGTGTGCATCGTTTGCATCCATCTGTGTCTCGGTGTGTGTGTGTGTGTGTGTGTGTGTGTGTATCCACTCCGGGGGCATGTCCCGGAAGCATTTACTAGCCAGACGAGTGCAGCTCAGAGACAGCCAGCAACAACACGGCTAATAGGTTACCTGTTAATGCAGTCGGGCTCAGAAGCCAGCGGGCCCTCTGGTCTCGCTCTGTGGCCCCTGTGGGGCCTCAACACAGCCAGCCTAAATGTCAAGGTTAGCCTCTTGACTTTCGGACTGATTGTCTCATTGCATGTCTCATCTCACCTGACATTTATCACTCCTGCTCTTTTCTTTTCGTTGCTCTCCGGCTTCACGTAGAATTCGTCCACAGTTCCAAACAAAGCGGGCAAAGTTATCGTTAAATGGATGCTTTTAATTTAAAATCATTCAAAACTCCCAGAACATCCTTTTTCATTTTTTAAGGGCAGATTGTTGTTCTTTTGAACATCTGTGCAGACGAGCAGCGAGGATCATGTCTATTTATATTAATTGCTTTTTTTCTCCTTGTCTCCTCAGCAACAGACGTTTATCTGCAATGCAAAGCAGGAAAAGTCTGCTTTCCAACTAAGTATATAATTAATGCCATTTCCAAAAAGCCACTCCACATGGAAAACAGGCCCAATGCTCAAACCCGGCACATTACAGGGCTCTCACAACAACCCTCTCCCGTCTGTGTTTAGATTTCCAAACTAATTCATGTAGAATACATAAATAAATCAACGTTTTTAAACCACTTCAACCCATTAGATTTTCTTCCTTTGCGTCTCTTTTCAACTAATCTATTAATATTTATGACAACACTAAACATTTGGAATATGGTGTTTAAACAATAAGCGCATTTACCCACATAAGACAGAAAAGACTTTAAAAGTCTGTTTTGTTAGTACGTCCCACCAACCCCCCCCCCCAAAACCTCCCCCAGAACAGCCAGCAGCAACCTGACAAATGTTTTTTGGAAGAGAAAAAAGAAAATGATGGTAAGAAAAACAAGAAGAGTTATTAACTGTGAGTGTAGAATGAAGAGAGGGGCCGTAATGCTGGAGCGATGATAGCTAAAAAGGTGATGGGGGGGGCAGAGAGAAGAAGAGTGTGACAGAGTGAAGAGAGAAGTAAAAAAAAAAAAAAAGGAAGAGATGGAGGAAGTGAGTGCATCAGAGGAGGGTGAAGATAAACAACACCCCAACCAGGCCGGGTGGGTGCTCAGGACCTGGTACAGAAAGGGCCTCTCTCACACTCACACTCACACTCACACACACACACACACTCACACACACTCACACACACTCACACACACCACTGAGGTCAGCTCAGCTCTGTGGGGCTGCCAGCTTCCGTTTGCTGAGCGCTCCTCGTGTGTTTGGCCTCCCCGGCCTTGCTTAGCCAGCAGCTTAGCAACAGATGGCTGGAGAAGGCCTGTGCTCAGAGGGGCCGCGTCAGGAAACGACACCGAGAAACGCGCACGCGTGCACGGCCGTATGCAAATGACCTGGAGTGTCGCAGATGCACATGCTGTACAGAGGAGGAAACAGAAAATCAGACTTTGCATGCTGCAAACACTCGATTTGCCCACAAAAATGGTTGCGAAACACACGCAACAACAGGCGAGCGAGCGAGCGGCAGCACGCTGCTGCTGTCTGATGATACAAAACAACTTCCTGTCGCCGTTTAATAACTGAGCAGACCTGCGAGAGAAAGCGCTTCTTTCCCCCAGCCTTATGGAAGGAATGGTGTGTTTATTGCAGCTAGAGTGTGGTGTAAACTCATAAACACCCTCCCAGAGTACAAGAGAAGCTGTCGCGCTAAATATTGTTTCACTCGCCATCGCTCTGCCGCCTCAATTACGCCTTTCAACTTCACAGGCTCAGTATGATAAAGTGGCAGTAAAAATCATTCGCATTAATACTCCATTGTGCATCTGCTGCTAAAGGTAATTAAAGAAGTAAATGACTCATAAGAATGGACATATTAGCTGCAAAATGAAAGGCAACTGGGCTGCCTCATGAAAATATGTACCATTAAGAGCCAGCATTTTCATACTGGGGTAATCGGCTCCGCTAGCCTGATTTAATCCACTCCAGTGGAAAGTCTATCAGCGCACAAGCACATGCGCCTCCGCCTCGCGCCTCCCCGCCAACAGGCTGGAGCTGCCTGCTAAACGGGGGAGGTCACACGCAGGGAAGCCAGTGAGAAACCGAGTCAATGAGCAGTGTCATCTGGACGCCGATGGAGTGACGGCGCGCGAGCTGTGGTGGAAAGAGTAAAAGCTAAATAAAAGGCAAAGACGATCTGGGAAGAACGCAGCCAGCCGGTCTCAGCAGCTCCTCTTTCCCCGACCTTAGCTTTTCGGTTGTGATGCTCCAGGATACCCACCGGTGGATCGGGCGATAAAATCTGTCAAGTTGATAAAATGGGGGGAAGAGAGCGAGCGGAGGCATGGCAACTGTGCTGGCTGCTTAGCTGGGCTGTTAGGAAACACGCGCCGCTCCGATTGCATCTTCGTTAGAACTGTTGCATCACCCGTGCTGTGCTTGGGAAAATGGGCGCTCGCAAAAGCCCAGCGTGAGACCCGGAATACTGCGAGCAGATTTTATCATGTGTGAAAGACACTGTTCAAAATGGGAAGCTCTGTCTGCGCCGGTCTCATAGATGAAGGACTCAACATTATTGATACACGGGAGACAAGCAGGATATGACCAGTAAAACCCCTAATCTTTCAATTTATTTGTGGTGAATATAGATGAACGCAGTCTGCAGGCGGCTGCAGAAGAGGAGGAGTGGTCAGAGAGTTGCTATAGCTACGGAGCCTCGCGGCGCTCGAGGCCTGAACCCACTTCCCTGTTTGGACCACTCAGCTAATTAACTCGGCGAGGACGCAAAAGTTGCTCGTGGAGACGAATAAAGCCCCAAATCAGTGAAAGAGACGAGCACCAGAGCGCGGCGGGCCCCTCCGAGCCGCCCCCTTCAGACGGATTCAACATGACATCAAAATGACATGACATCAGGATCCCCTAAAAAACGATTACCTGTTTGATTTGAATAAAGCGACTTTCTTCTCTGAAAATCAGTTAGGACCTTAATAAAAGCAGATTTAACGAGCGTGCTGAAGCTTGAACGGGGAGTCTCCGTCCTGCTGAGGCCCTCTGTTCCAACCTGAGCCCCAACAGATCAGGCGCTGCTGAAGGAGAATTCCCAGCGCGCCCGCGTGTGTGTGTGCGTGTGTGTGTGCGTGTGTGTGTGTGTGTCAGATGAGAGTTTCTCCAAAGCAGAAGATTTCCTATAAATCACAGGGCAGCCCGATTGGCTATGGATTGAGTTGCAGTGGGGAGAGACAGCTCCCTGGGAATAGCAGCGTCTCTGCTGAAGTCATTCCAAGACGGGTAATACGATCCCGGGTTGCTGGAATAAAGGGAAGAAGGAGAAAAAAGACGGGGAAAAAAATCTGATTGCCCTGTCCATAAAGAGGAATAATCTCCAACAGGGTCAAACACATCCCCTGTCACTCCGGACTGTAATCTATTACCGTCTCACAGACGGATGAGCCGGCACGTAACCGGTGGCGCTTTTTTCATGCTTCATTTTTAAAAAGATGAATCCCGTCCTGACACACCGTGGGAGGAAGAGGAGGATCCCTGGGCAGACTGTTATTTCAACTCCAGGTACAGCGATGCGTCAGGCTGCCGCTGTTATAAAGTAGATGTTTGAGCAAGATTACCCTAAACAGCCTAAAGTGAAACCCAGTAATGCTTCCTCCCAACGGCCAACCCCAAATGTAATTAAACTAAAACTTTGTTTGCTTTGCGCTGACAGTTAATATTGCATGACAATAGCCGCACAAAAAAATAACCCAGCCATAAACAAGGAAAACAGACGTTTTTCTGTTGCTTTGGGGCGAAGGACCGAAATCAGCTGCTTTTAGTTGATCCAGCATGAATTTAAAGTCCTTAAAGCTGCAGAAAATTCACATTTAAATGAGAAAAATATATATACCTGCCAGGAAAAGAATGTCAACAGACTCTCAGAGAGTCCTGTTTCCTTCAAGTGCCCTAAATGAAGGAATAAAATATACAGTTGTGCTTGAAAGCACCTAATCAATCAGCGGCTCCACTCATTTTTGTAGATATGGATTTAGTTTGTGTCCTTTTATTTTCCCATCCCCTAAAATAACATTCTGCATTCCACCATGACAAGCTCAAACAGAGGTGTTCCTATGGAGGCGCTTGAGGCAAACACGGATTCCCGGGAGCTCAAGTCTTTACATCCAAACATCGACTCCGCTCCAGGATTTGTTCCAGCAGATCTGTCGTCTTTGTGAAACCTCAGCCAACATATCGACACGGAAGTTCACGGAAAAAAGAAAAAACAAAAAAGACCGCACGACCCTTTAACAAGGTCAAAAACATCATTTTCTTTGGAATGTGACCAAAACAGAACAACCATTTTTAGTGTTGGCCAACCAAAAAACCCCCCCAAAACCCCTCTGTGGAGCACAAGCACTCGCGCTTAATTAAGATGCGGAGCGCCGCCTGGCCACAGAATTGGACGCCCTCAATCTGCCCGTGCCACCTTCAGCTTTAAGGGCCGGGACCTGCAGGCTTCAATAAATGTCGCAGGAAAAAAGGCGACCGCAACTCATATTTAGTTATGCACTAAAGCCAAAGGATTGATGGATGGATGGAAAGATGAACAGCACCAAACAAGCAGAGGGGAAAGAAAATCAGCTTCTGATGCTACTTAAACACCTTTAATAACAACGCAAGATGATGAATGCTTCCAGATGTTGCTGTTTCATCGATGAGTGAACGCATCAACACGTACGATTCATCAACAACCCCCCCACCCCCACCTTTCTGACAGAAACGTCGGTAGTGGAGGGTGGGGATGGGGGGAAAAAGTAGAACGCAGGTGACAGGAGCCCAAACAACAAGCGCGGCAGGAACCAAGGGCATGTGGGCGATGGAGCTGCGGTGGTGGTGCTGGTGGGGGAGAAGGGGCGGGGGGGGCATGACAGACTGCTGTTCAACTCCATTAGCTGCTATGTGAGAGGGGTGCATCCAGCAGCACACGACCTGTGAAGAATCTTAGAGCTCACTCTATCCTGGAATGGGGATTGGTGCATTAATTCTAGGAAACTGGGATCTCTCAAGCAAATCAAATTACTCTCATTAAGCGCAAGAAGAAAACTGCCTCTGTAATAAGGATGTATAAAAAAGTATTTATTACCAATAATCACCTCTGTAAAATGAGCTGGCTCGCAACTGATTTTATTTTTGCTGATGAAGTTTAAAAAAGGGGAAACAAGAAAGGGCAGATGCACGCACGGCGTTCACACACAGGCAAACACACACACACACACACCCACTCTAATACACACCTCATGGAGTTTATGAGAGTGAGCCATCCAGTGATTAAAGGGGAGGGCAAAGAGATCCAGAGCTGGAGGGCCTTGGAGAGGACGTGCCTCACCGAGTCATAAAAACACACCTCTGTCTTGGAGCCAGCACCGGAATCGCTCTCTGCAGGTTCACCTGGAGGTGAATCGCCCCAGAATTTACATGCAAAGAGGCACATGTCATCACTCCAGACGCAGCGCTTGGAACTTGGCGCGCACACACACCCACCCACACACACACACACACTGACGGCCACATATTTGGAACAGTTGTCCCAGGACAGGCGCGCTCTGGCCCGCCCAGAGAGCTCCCAACAGCCTCTCAGACTCGCCACCAACAGCAGACACAGCTAAACAGAACCGTGTACTCGGTCTTTGCTCTTCCAGGATATGACATCGTTCTGCATGGAGGAGAGGGAGACCTGCGCTTCCGAGCAGTCCAGCCTTCCTTCACGCCATCGATTAATTACATGGTAAAAAAGTTAAAAGTTAACAAACAGACAGCTGATAAAAAACAATCGGCCTCTGCAGAAATCAATCAGGACCGACGGTGGCGGGGTTATTCATTTACCGCTTCAACATAATTACCTGTTTTTCTTCCGCTCATTTACTTCTTTATTCAGCGGGGACGTCCGCGTCCCCGCAAACCAAAGGAAGGCGCTTTTTGTGATTATTCAAATTAAACACGGGCTCCTCAGAGGAAAACGTCTTTCAGACTACAACGCGACAACCCCGACGTGTGCCAAAAAACAAACTTCCCTGGAGTCAAACGAGGGAATTCTATTACACGCCAGCCTACATACGGAAATTTTCAATTTGCCTGCCCAATCAGGTAGTAAATAAATAAATAAAAGAATAACCTACTGTATCAAATTAGAAATCAGCTCTCTGGTGGAGAATGAGTTACGACACCAAGAAGCCCGAGAGCCTGCGCCCTTCCCTTCTGTCTGCTTGGCAGGAGGACAGGTTACAGCAATACTGCTGCCCCGTGGCTACAAATCAGCGGCGGGGCTGCTGCGGCTGTCAATCAAGGAGGCAGAATGTGGCGCTCTGGGTCCCTGTCTGCGGTGATTCATAGCGGGCAGGAGGAGGAGATGAGCTGGATTCACGGCAGCCTACAGATGTTCCTGCCTCCCTTTGAAGGAAGCTGTTGAGACGTCTGCAGAGCCGCCGCCGCCGCCGCCGCCGCTGCAGCCTGAGCTGCGTTAGGGCAGAGAGGCTGTGTTTAACACCTCCAGCGCACGCCGGCGCTCGGCCTGCAGGACGTCACATTAACACTTTGTAAACATCCAACCATAAAGATAATTATTTTGATTGCGGAACTCTGCTCAGGCTTTTCTTCTCTTCCTCAACATCTGGTTGAAATATGGGGAAACACACACACACACACACACACACACACACACACACACACACACCTTTAAGGGGAGAGGGGAGCCGCTTTCTTTTTCCCCACCGTCTAGTTTACGATTTCGTTTTCACTTCAAAAGCCTAAAGTGTTCCTTCCCACAATGCACCTGCCAGGAAGTGGTCCTCTCTGGGACGTGTGCGGACAGGCAGGTGTGTCATAAGTATTTAGTCTGATGATCATCCAGCCGGAGGTAAAGCGGCGCGCCTCCAAACTAGACCTAATCTGATTTATGACCTCCTTGATGCTTCTTGGTTTAATTCTGTGAAGCTGCATCTTTTCAGAGGAGGAAACAAATTCTTCCCGCCTGTTCCCACACCTGGACGAGCCGCGTGTCCGACGAGCAGGAGGCCTCAGGAGCAGCTGAGGAGACGGTGATAATTGCCCAAGATGCTGCTGCCACAGAGCCCCCCCCGCCCCCCCATCCTCTCACCTCCTAATCCCAGCGGCACCCTTTTCAATCTAACACAGGCCTGGAGCAGACTTCGCTGGTTGCAGGGCTCCGGTTCATCTCTGACACGTCGACATTAAAAACACAGCTTAACACTGATTAAAAAAAGAGAATCCTACCGACCCTCCATCCGCTGGCTGAGCGCTAACGGGAGACGGGTGTCCATTTCCTGTCCCCCTCCCCTCCACCCCAAACCAACCACAAATAACTCGCAGCCTCCCGAGCCTATCTTGATTTCACTCCAGAAGATAAGGACACCATTTATTGTTTTCACTGAGCTCGAGTGCTAAGACAGAGAGCACAAAATGACTCCCGGATTGAGACAAATACGCCACAAATGGTTCATTCAATCCGCCCTGGATGCTGCTGCTGCTGCCTTTTCGAAGCGAGGGCGCTGGAATATCAAAAGAACGGATCGTGAAACCGGAGTCTGCCGGTGCGCCGCCGCCTAGAGACCTGATCAGATGGAGGAGAGAAGCGCCCTGAAACTCGAGTCAGCATTCCCTTCGGAGGAACACAGAGCTGGTACAACGAGTCCCAGTATTAACTGCGGAGACGAGCTGCGACGCTGCGTGTGTGTAGAGAGCAGCGCTGCCCCTGACGGCGCTCCGGGGCTGATGGGCGGAGCGCTAGCCGAGTCGCCGTAAGCTGCTCCGAGGCTCCCAGGCAAAGCCTCTCTGTGCTGGAGAGCCAGGAGATAAGACGCTGATGGGTTTCAATAAGACGCCTTCGCCTCGCAACGCTCGTTACCAGATCAAAGAGGCCGGCGTTTGGATGCCGGAGAGCGTCTCACATTAATTATCAAAGACTCCGATGGAAAAACAAATAAATGAAAGCACTGTGCAGAGGAGTTAGATACCACTTTTAAAATGACTGACGCGTATGTTGTCAGAGACATCTGCACTTTTGCAATGAGGGAAAAATAAATGTAGTGTTGAGCGAGCAGACAGGGTCCGCAAGCGTCCGTGGGCTCGGCCCGGTGGGACATTTGAGGAACAAACCTGAGCTGCTCTGCTTCTTCCCCTGCTGCCCTACAGATATTTTACATTATTTAATCCAAAATACCATCTTTCTGATTTCAACTTTTCTTTTGCATGTTAATGTTTAAAAAGAGCCCTTGGCCATCTACGAGCACAATTATTAGATATCCGCAGAGAGAAATTGAAAAATTAATCACGCTCTGGGTTTGGTACTTATCTGGTCCGATGGCTTCCGCGCTGCATTTCCGCCGACGCGCCATCTACCGATTGCATAACTGAGATGGCTGCATCAATACAGCCATCACCAAATCACTGACAGATCGGTGCCTGACAAAGGATCCAATAGTGTCGCTTTCGGGGGTGAAATCCACATTATTATCAAGTAAACATTAATAGGGGTGAGGATGGACAATCAGACACCACCCATGTCCCCCTGGAGGGAACCAGCCTGCCAACGTCTCACACAGACCACAACGATAGCTCTCCGTCACCAAACACCGACACAGGAAGCGCGCCGTTAATTCTCTAAAATATCAGAGGGGGGCTGGTCTGAGGGGGCTGCCTGTCAACAGGCGCAGGCAGAGAGTGTCTGCGGTGAGCTCGTACCGCTGGAGGGCACATGAACACGCTCCTGGTTGCGCCTGGGCCATAATGGTGCATATTCAGACAGCAGGTGCAAGTGCAAAACTGCTTGGACAGGTTTTGTGCATCCACGAAAGTCAATTACGCAGGAGGGGCGCTGCAGCTTCTCCAGGAGGAGGGGTTTGGAACCCAGGTCCAGTCCAGGAACACGCGCGTGTGGAGATAACGTGAGGAGGAGACGCAGGTGGGAGGTAGAAGCCCACCAGGTCAGTTATCTCTGCATCTGTTTGGCAGTAAACTTCTCTTGTACTTGGTTTCCTCCATGTGCTTCAAACCCCAGCCCCCCTCCCCAATCCCCCCCAGTGTCACACAAAGGCGTGCCCACAGAGCCCCCGGCCTGGCCCCCTCCTCCCCAAACATCTCTTTCTTTAACATCTGCCCAGAAGCAGCGCTGCTGCCTTGTGTCCACTCACTCTCTCCTAAGGCATGCCATCCAGCTCTAATCAAGCAGAAAATGGCCATAAATATTTCTTTCTGCTAGATTTCACATTCGCATTTCACGCAGGGACATGATATTTTCCCCCTACCTCCAGGGAGGACCTAATGCCGAAAACAGTTACTTATATTCCAGACTCATGTTCCTGCAGTCAAATGCAGAACATCAAAAAAAGACAGAAAAAGTGGGGAGGAGAGGAGGAGAGGGGAGGAGTGGGGAGGGGAGGAGAGAAGTGGGGAGGAGAGGAGTGGGGAGGGGAGGAGTAGGGAGGAGGAGAGGAGTGGGGAGGGGAGGAGAGAAGTGGGGAGGAGAGGAGTGGGGAGGGGGGGGAGAGGAGGAGAGAGGGGAGGAGGAGAGAGGTGGGGAGGAAGGAGGAGAGAGAGGAGAGGGAGGGAGGAGGAGGGAGGAGGAGACAGGAGGGGAGGAGAGAAGTGGGGGGGAGAGGAGAGAAGAAGGGAGGGGAGGGGATGAGAAGAGGAGTGGGGAGGGGAGGAGAGGAGAGGAGTGGGGAGGAGAGGGGAGGGGAGCATAAAGAACTGTCTCATTTTCGGTGCCATTTACCGGCTGGTTCTTCCAGCCGTCCCCTTTACATCATGTCAACGATTGTAAACAAGCAAATAACGGCAGCTCGTCAGAGCCTCTGCGCCTCCTCCTCTGGAGGTCACAGCAGCACCAACGCAGGAGGAAGAAACACTTGGTTTTCTGTCCATTTAAATAAAAGACAGCTTTTATTAGAGGAAAAACGAGAGTTGCAGGAGGATTCCTGCTTCATGTCATGACAGGATGCAGCCGTGTCATCGCCGTTATTTATGACCAGACATCCCATCATGGCACATCATTCTCTAATGGTATACAGCTATTCACCAGTGAATACTGACCTGGGCCATTTTTCTTCCAAATAGAGGCCATGTCAGCACTGAACATGCGAGGGGGTTGCCATGAATCACTGGTACACGCCTTGATGGGCCCACGCGTGTCAAACCATCAAATTGACTCTAAGAGAGCCACACGAGGCACGGCCCTCCACGCACATCCACTTCAATCAGGCCTCGTCAGCACCGGCCATTTGTCACTTAGCAGCCTGCACGCCAAAAACAGCTGTCACAGTTTGCACACACACACACGCACACTGCCCTCTAAGCCTGTCGCAAACAGTGGGCATTTTATTCCTGATCAACACTGGTTGTAGTCTAGGATTAGCTAGACACACACACACGCACGCACGCACGCACACGTCTCACTCTAATGGCGTCGACAACGATGACACACCGCTGGAAGGGCTGCAGCGGAACCTGCCCTCCTCCTTCCTGCTCCAGAAATAACGCCCATAACTCATCACTATTGATGATCGCATTAGCCTAAAAACGTTGCTGCAGTGTAAAACACGTTTCCTGGTGTGGACGAGTTAAACGAGCGCCGTGTGATCTGCTCACGCGGGAATCAAAGTCAAACCGGGCTCCCTTTCCTCTTTCCGGTCAGGATGGGCGACAGATTTCCAGCACACCTTAGGCTCTGCTGCCAGATTTACATTGAACCGTCGGCTTCAAGGCTTAAAAAGTGGAGCACGTCCCCCTCGGAGGGCCAGCCCGGCCTGGACGTGCGCGGCAACGCTAACGCTATCATCCATGCTGTGTGAGGAGATGATGAATAAGATATAAAAGGCAGGCTAGCTACAGCGTTTTCGCATTAGCATGGCTGTGTAGGTGACGCCCTCAATGCATACATGCATGTCAGCGGGTGCACGTGGTCACGCGTGTGCACCAGCACGCACACACGCACCTCTGCAGTCTATCACAAACAGCCCAAAGATGCCTCCATCTGAGGTGGCGCTGAAACAAACAAGTGTTTTAAGAGGAGAGAGTCCCAGTTTCAATTTCAATAGCTCATTTAACCCTTATCGGCCCAAATCCTTGGAGTCCATTCTATGTTAATTGGATCTACATTGCACCAGCATTGGGGGTGTTAACAAGCACAGGCTATGAATATTAATTACCCTGAAGTTTTCTGCACAGGAAAGACTTCCCTGATACATATTAATTCTATGAAGTTTTTAAGAGTGCTCTCATTAAAAATGAATAAGCCTTGCGCTTAAATGTTTTCCCATGAGGCATTGTGCATCTTTAAGTCTCATCCTAATAAATTGGGTCAGATGGGTTCCCCTTAAAGAGTGGCAGCGCAGAGTGACGCCATTATTCCACGACATGTAAACACCCCTGGTGGACGAAGAGAGGCCTTTTGCTGTGCCGGGGGTTATTAAAGGCAGCCATGTCTGAGCGCGCGCTGCCAACCGCGGCCTCCTGGGGCCAACTTACAACACTTACTTATTTACAGCACTAAACACACAAGTTGTTCAGCTAAACAGCGCAAAATGACCCCGCGTGCCAGTGTGCGGTGAGCGGTGTGTGTGTGATTCAGAAGGAGTCGCTGGCACTACTTTAAATCAAACGCTGAGGATGCGTTAGCCCGACGCAGACGCGTTTCCCCGTCTGCCTCCAGCCGGCTGCTCCAAACACCTGCTCCGAGCTCGGAGCTGCCCTCCTCAGCACAAACACGCAGGCCGCCGCCATCAAAGGCCATCCGGGCGCCGCAGCATGAGAGCCACTTCACTCCTGCTAATGACAGCAGCGTCCACTCGCAGCTTTCACGCAGGGGACGCGTGCACGTCCTCCGGGGGCGTCCTCCTCGGGGGCAGGGCAGACGAAGCCTCACACACAGCTGCTGCACACTCAGATGCTGGCTGAGAACATCAGCACCAGCTGTGGGTGAGTTTGGACAGTTATCTCCAGGATCCTCTGCACAGATTCGCTGGTTACACGGCAGCAACAAACGTAAATGCCTTGTTTTTGGGTTAGGGTTAGGGTATTTATGTCTTTTAATATAAGACATAAATATGATGTTTAAAAAGCAGCATGATAAAAGAGAGGAAAGACTGTGTTGCTTGTTCCTTGTAATCGTTTCGCTTTTGTCGACCTAGCAGCACCTCACTGTTCAATTTTCACCTCCATCTGCATGATTATTAATCAGATCACACATCAATTGCCAGAACCAGAAAAAAAAAATGAGCGTGTAATAAAACTGTCATGTGCTGTGGTATAAAGACAGATGTTGCCAGTTGTGTGATAACATAATTAAACTGTTCTGTGAGGGATTCCATAAAATTATTCAAATTGGACGAGCACTATCATTTTACCAATAAAGCAATTTAGGGCAATATGCAGTGTCATAACTCTGATGTTATCCTCGCCGCCTGATTTTCCAATAAGTTGCTGCTACTGCGTTCCCGGCTCCGACGCTGCGCCGAGTCCTCCAGGAGAATCCTGGAAGCTCGTGGCAGCTGCAGGAGCTTGCATGGCAACGTGATAACGAGGAGAGGAGAAGCGTTCTCGCAATCTTTAATTCGCTAGCAGAAATTACCAGCAAAGGTACCAGCAGGAGTCTGGTTCAGATTTACGCTGGGAAAACTGGGTTTTCCTCTCTCTCCCTCTCCCATCCGCAGCAGCGAACCTGACGGTTAGCAGAGCAGCAAGTCCTCCCTCACCTGTCGGGACCATCACAACCTGAGCATTAGCACGTAGCCTGAGCGACCCTGCTGCGGTCTTTGGGCCTGGACTCAACCACCCGAGCGAGTTCAGCGAGAGAGTTTATCCAGCCTTTTGAAAAAAACAACACGGCTCAGACGCGTTTGCGACTGCTCAGGCCTCCGTGAGCGACCGAGCCAGTCTTGCATTATGCAAACAGGAAAAGCTGCGCTCGCTCAGCTCTTTCTGCAGACCCTGGTCATGTGTTACTTTCTCCTGGCTGCACAGGCAACACGGCGGACACCTCGACCACGCAGAGGACTCTTCAAACGGTTGTGTCTGCTAAACGCGCAGGTGCAGGCGTTACGTGCATGTTTAGAAATGCAAGGAATAAAAAGATGCTTTGGTGAAACGGACCATATTTATGGAGTCAAGAGTTCAGGAGTCCCAACAGGCTGATCGACGCTGCACGTTTATTTGACTACTGCAGCTACACAACAGCACTTCCTGTTGCAAAATCATCTCAATCACAGAGCGGCATATTGCAAAACGCTCTTCCAAACTTTTGTTTTTTTTGTTGTTTTTTTTCTCTGCAAAGCATCTTCACTTCCTCATGAGAATAACGCTAAACCGCAACTTCTGCTGCACAAACACAAGCAGAAAACAAACATGCTTGCATCGCATATCAAAATATCATATTCATGCCTGCTAATAACGTACACTCATATATTATACACAAGCAACTGCATCAACATGCAGCCCGTGAAAGAGCTGCAAGACGAACAACATTTGCAAACACACTCATAACCCCAACAACCCTCAGAGATCGGAAAGAAAGAGCACTTTCCTTCCATCCTCTCTCCTCGATACACAGTTTTTGACTCACTAATAGAGATGTTTAAATCAGGCTTATGGTCCACTTCACCCTAAATCTGACTCGTCTAAAAGATGAATTCCCCTGTCAGGATCGAGATGATCAAACAGATTACAATTATTTCACCCCCGTCTTTATTAATGAGGACTGTCTTTCATACTTATGTTCACTAATCAGAATAAATGATATGCCACTGCCAGGTTTGTTGTTGCAGCTCGCTCGAGGGGCTCTCAGACATTTGAGTCGTTCCTTCGACTTCTGCACCACCTAAAGAGGTTAGAGCATCCTGGGTGAAGAACAAAGAAAAGAATGTGTTCAAGAACAAAGAACGGGGGAAAAAAACAGGTGGCTGTCTGAATGGTTAGTCCAGGTTGCAAATGAAACATAAAACGACGACTGTGAAGCGCCACAGAAGTAAAAAGTTATGGAGTAATTGAGGGAAGATCGTAAAGCCCCGGGGACAATTAACATGGTTCATGGTGCATGAGTGACAATCCTGGGTCAGTCTGACGGGGGAATTAAGACGGCCTGGCTCCCAGTAAGACCAGCCACCTAAGCGGCCTGTCAAAGCCAGTTCCACCATCTGCTCATTCTGAAGCCATCCACACAGACTAGCTTAGTGCAACCTTTTCAGCTCCAGGAGGAGAGGAGGAGGAGAAAAAAAAGAAAACACACAATCCAGCCAGTCCTAAACTCTGGAGGGTAACGGTTCCCCCGGGACGAGGCTTGGACGGGCGGTCCCGCTCGAGCGGGGAGCATCTATTTCCGCTCCTTCGCGGTGTCAAGTGCACATCCACGACACGTTGCTCTCTCCCCCCATCCCTCTCTCCCCGCATCAGTCCATCAAAGCTGCAACCCTGTTGTCTTTGCGGGGCGAATCAGAATGTGCCCCTGGCAACGAAAGAAGGGAATGTCAACAGGAATTAAGTTTCAGCGCAACTGTTTACTCAACTGTGGCCTACAGTTATTGAAATGTTATCCCCGGTTTTGTGTGACTGCTGCTGTAATCAATTCAGCATGGCTGTGATTTCCTCACTCGTTCAGAGGTCTGGCCTGAGCCTGGCTGTGCAGAGATCAGGAACAGGATCCAGAGGCTAAAGAGCTCACGCCGTGGAACGGGACACGCCCTGCTGAAGCAGGGATTTGCTTACGTCAGTATTTATTTCAGTACTCAACCACCCAACACCTGAAAAAACAAACAGCCAACCGGGTTAACAAAGAGGGTCGTGATAGAGAAGGAGACACACATTAATAACGTCTCCTTCTTGGTTCTAACAACAGACCTCTCACTGTATCGCACTTGGGAAGTTCTGGAGACCATTAATCGCCAGAAAAATAATCACAATTGACAAATACAGTATAAGTATATCGTCCATGTTTTTTCTTTTTTATATTCTATTATCAGCATAATGCGCTTTAATAACACACATTCTGTACTGTCCTGTACGCCTTCATAAATAAGAGCAATTTAATGACTTGAACACCCAGAAATAGTTGGGCATATCGCTGTGGATGGTTGATGACGTTTCAGACTTAATGCGTTAGCGCTTTTGACTGGCACTTTTTTACGGCAAACTTTCCAGATCACTTCCTCCACGTTACTGGGCTCTCCTTTATCGTTAAGATAAAAACCAAAATGCACCCACAGTGGAGCCGTGGTACGTGGCTTTGGAACCAGCACCTCCTCTTCCTGGATGTTGGTATTATCCTAGCCATAGCATATTACCCTAGCCATAGCATATTACCCTAGCCATAGCATATTACCCTAGCCATAGCATATTATCCTAGCCATAGCATATCATCCTAGCCATAGCATATTACCCTAGCCATAGCATATTATCCTAGCCATAGCATATTACCCTAGCCACAGCATAATATCCTAGCCATAGCATATTACCCTAGCCATAGCATATTATCCTAGCCATAGCATATTACCCTAGCCATAGCATATCATGCTCTGGTTGGATTGCTTCTGTAGCAAAGAAAATTTCCCCTCGGGGATGAATAAAGTAATTCTGATTCTGATTCATCCTAGCCATAGCATATTATCCTAGCCACAGCAAATTACCATAGCCATAGCATATTATCCTAGCCACAGCAAATTACCCTAGCCATAGCATATTATCCTAGTCACAGCATATTACCCTAGCCATAGCATATTATCCTAGCCACAGCATATCATCCTAGCCATAGCATATTATCCTAGCCATAGCTCGCTGCCCATCCGACCAAGACGAGAGGTAAGCAACATGTGACTGCGACGGTGACGCAGCTGCTGGCGCAATACGATGATGTCAGACTCAGACTCATAGGTATTTTATGCAACTTTGTGAATAAAATAAGAAGATAATCGCAAATATGAAAAATAATCGCGATTAACGATTATTGCAATAATCGCAAAGTTATTGTACAACCCCCCCATTCCCCCATCCCTCCCCGTTTCCCTGCAGCAGCATTGTTGCCCTCCTTGTGCAGAAGTTGATGGATGTGCTGTGACAACAGACGGCGGCACAAAGCCTGAGCATCATCAGCAAACGGCTCGTGACAACCACCCTGGTCGTCCTGTCGGACGGCCCCAGATAGCAGCAGACACACTGATCTTTTCAATGTGCTTCCCTTAAACTTGCTGTCGTGAGCCGCGCATAACGCTGACACCAACAGAAAGAGCTTGTCCGTTCGGCTCGCCACCGAGACGCTGAAATGTTTTCGGCCTGGCGGACGATAATGCGGCCGTACATTACCGCACCCCGTCGGCGAACGCAACACAGTG